>CM038677.1:756729683-757369375 GCA_021605205.1 Aegilops longissima | reverse complement strand
TCATGGAACATGTAGGAGCCAACATGGGTATCCAGATCCCCATTGGTTATTGACCGGAGAAGCGTCTCGGTCATATCGCATCAGTTCCCGAACCCGTGGGGTCTACACATAAGGTTCGATGGCCTTAGGGATATAAAGGAAGTTTGTATGTGGTTACGGAATATGTTGTTGGATCATGATGAGATCCGGGGCGTCATGAGGAGATCGGAATGGTCCGGAGTAGATTTATATAGGAAGTCTGTTTTGGTCCAGGGAAAGTTTGAGTTTTATCGATAGTGTCTCAGGACCATCGGGAGGGTCGGGGGTCCTAAGTGGGGCCACCGGTTGGGAGACTCTTGTTGGCCAAGTGTTGGAGGGACCAGCCGGAGTGGGCTGGTCGCTTCCCAAGGGCCCAAAGGCGCCTAGGGGTTTGGGAGGGGTGCTTCCACCCAACCAGGGGCAAGTTTCCCTCTCCACCTTGGCGCCACCCTAGATGGGATTGAGGCTGCCGCTTCCCACTGGGGTGGAAACCCTAGAGGCGCAACCTCCCTCTCCCCTATATATAGTTGAGGTCTTGAGGATGCCAACACATGAGTTTGACCTCTCCTGGCGCAGCCCTGCCTCTCTCCCTCTCCAGCGCGGTGTGGCGAAGCCCTGCGGGATTACTGCGCTCCTCCATCACCACCACACCGTTGTGCTGCTGCTCTTTGGGCCAGTCTTCCTCAACCTCTCCCTCTCTCCTTGCTGGATCAAGGCGTGGGAGAGCGTCAGGAGCTGTCTCGTGTGTTGAGACGAGGAGGTGCGGTCCAGTTCGGCACTAGGATCTACTGGTGATTTGGATACGGACAATGCGACTCCTTGAACCCCGTTCTCTTGAGCGCTTCCGCTTAGCGATCTACAAGAGTATGTAGATGCACTCTCCTTCCCTCGTTGCTGGTTTCTCCATAGATAGATCTTGGTGACACGTAGGAAAATTTTGAATTTCTGCTATGTTCCCCAACATTTACTCAAGTGGACTCAAGCGGGCATCCAGCGGAGCCCAAACATATATTCAAGGGGTACTCGGTTCAGCTAAGATTCATTCTCCGGACACCATCTAAACTCAACACGAGAACCTTAGGCATAAGGACAGGGGAATTTGCGCCTCCTCTTCACAAAGCTTCCTGAGAGCGATACAAGTTCCCGCTGAATTTGTAAGCACAAACCTTGCAGGGAATAAAGTGAATCAATGCTACCCTCACGAGGATGAGCACGGCCCTATCTACTTGGAGAAGCGCGGTGAAGAGAATGATTGAGAAAGGTGATAATTATAAGAGAAGATCAAAGGCGAAAATCCTTGATCAGCGAAGAGGACTACAAGGAGTTCAAGATCAAGTCTTGAGACGGTGCAACCTCGAATCAAATCGATTAGGGGAAAAGAAATCACGGGAGTTGAACTTAGGGAACACAAACTTCGGTCCGGCCAGTTCTGATGGTGGAGCCTATATAGGACGGAGAGGGCGCTGAAGCGTGCAGAGCAGAGGCCTACCGGCCAGCCGAGAAATACAGCAGTGACAAGCGAGACCAAGAACTATCCGGGGCCGATACAAGGAGGACCCGATAACAAAGAGCTTACCACAGATCTGACGGTAGCAGGCTTGTTACGAGTGAAGAGACTGGCGATGGCAGGAGGCCGTCTAGAACCTTCGACACCCCTTTAAATAGGAAGTTGAGCGTAATGAAAACAAGGATAAACTCGATAAGCCAACGTCGACTGGTCGTGTGGCGGCAAAGGCTTGTCCACAAAATGGTGCGTCATACTATCTTGCTAGTGGTGAAAGGAAAAAAGACCAGCTCGGAGAAAGCGATCGCGCGAGGTTGAAGCACTCAAGGCTGAAATGTGGCGGATTCAGAGCTTGTCCAAGAACAAGTGGAACAACAACTGGGAGCGAAGCTCAACGCCATTTCACCTCGTTGATTCATGGGGTGGAGCGTGGATTGCGAGGCGGCAACATGAGGCCTCCCGGTTCCAGCTTCACGACGACAACTCGCTTTGGCCAGTGGCGGCGCCATTCTGTCTCCGGCGGCGCCATTGGTATCTCCGGCGGGAAGCGATGATACCGTGTCTCCGGCCCGGCGCTTTTGTTGGAGCTTAATGCACCAGGTGTCGCCCGGTCGGCACCCTCGCCCGACAGCGACCCCTCCGAGTCAGATTGCCGCGCCCGCCATTGGCGGTGCCTCAACGATAGCCGAGCTCAGCCGAATCACGATAACTAAGCCTCTCGGCCGACGACTTCATCTCCTTGCCTTTGTTGGGCATCTGGCGCCCTACATGTTTTCGAGAAAGGCGCCAGCGTTCCTTGCACTCTTACGCGCCGATGGCGGCGAAGTTGGTCGATGTCGCCAAGGGCAGAATCGTTCAACAAGGCAACCCCATTTCACGGTAATCCGATGCCACCAACGGTGTATAGGGTTGAAGTGGTTTGGGTCTTACCGAGCTGCGATGAAACTGTTACCTCGGTTCGACCCGGCTGAGTGCGACAAAGAAGATGAGATGTCCCTCGGCGCTGCGTAAAGCTATAGCCTGCTTTGGCCGAAAGAGCCGATTCTTTTGAAGGGGACACCACCCGCTGAACAAGACCGCCCGATCGTGCGGTGCCAAGCCATGGCAAGAACACGCCAGCACTACCGGACCTGCGGGACATCCCTATGGCACGAGATCCGGACAGCCTCTGTTGCGAGGATCCGGGCTGGTGAAAACAACAGCGCGGTACATTTACCAAAGTTGATAAGTACTTTTGCGAACATGCTGGAGTGCTGCTGACGAGTTCTGCGGGCCTCTTTCTCAAGAACAACCAAGGCGACCCATGATCTAGGCTGGCGCGGCGGAGAAATCCAAATTACAGCGAGCGTCAAATGCGGCGTTGAGTTCTCGAGGAGGCGCCTCCGGCTCCACGCCTTCACCGAGCCTCGAGTAAGTGAGGTGCGAAATATTATCAGCTAACACGCTCAAGAAGGCATGCATGCGCGAACTACGGTCCCATTACAGGAGATCAAGAAGAAGGGCGGAGCGAAAGACTAACAAGAGGCGCCGTGCGACCAGTAGGCACAGAGTTCCGATCCGATGCTCGGGGCAGAGCCACCTTCACCTAAGGATATCTCGAGGAGGTGCATGTGGCGGGTAGAGGCGATGCTACCGCCAAATATGCTCAATGCTGCAACCCGGTGCTATCACGATCACGCGATAGTGTTCTTTCTTTGGAAGCGGCATCTCGGAGAGAATGATGTGGCATACCGGTTTTCGTGGCCAAGGTGCAGAGGGCAAGGGCTTTGTGGATGGCGACATCGAGGTATGATCGTCCTGCGGTTTGATGACATCTTTGCTATATTTAACCTTCATCATTGTACTACACCTTCGTTCGGCTGTTTTGACTTTGGTGTCGAGATGCGGATCATTAGAACAAGACCCGGACATCATGATAGTCGACCCCTTCTACATGAATGAAAAGCACTTGGCCTTTGGGACCATAAATGCGAGTTCACACCTCCCGAGTGTCGTTACAGCAAACCAGATAAGGATAACTTCCTTGTGGCTTACTTTCCGAGTAAGTCATCCCTTAACAGCCCGATAACATATGATTTCTTAGATTTCAATCGTTCTTTTTTTCTAACATTCCGTGTTACGTGCAGTGACACATTGCCCACTCGTCCTCTTAAGCCGAAATATTCCATGGCCACGATATTTCGAGCCGAGCAGTAACTCCAAGATAGACTACACAAATGTCAAGAAAGTTCTTGATGATGTTCTCCCGGCTATACCAAATCTGAGCACCTTCACGGGCAATTCATAAATGCTGACAAGCACATGTTACGACTGTCTGAAGTTACTGCTGCGTCAAGCGACCGCTGGCGGTCGAGAAGGATGCCTACTACGCCCTCCATCACATGCGAGTGAATCGTAAGGACCATCATCACCTTATGCTGACCGAGATAATCTCAAAGATTGGGCATGCCTTAGCCGGCAATCCGGAACACGGACCTCGAGACAAAATTATTTTGCATCGATGGGGTTGCGGACATCATCCATCAAGATGTCCTTCATACCTCGAGGCAGTTCTTCCTCGGATATCAACCGTCCAGCGGTCACGATAGATGGAGCGCTACAAATGTAGGGTGACAACGACAGCATTCATGACCATCACGACGGACGGTGGCTTCATCCACGCTCTGTCCGATGAGTCGAGTCGAAAGTAGTGATGTGTAGTTACGAAACATTGATTGGCTCATGTAAGTAATTAAACTTTAATGAATTCAGTATGTCTCTTTGGTTTGGACGGTCGTTCAACTTAGATGTAATCGATGCTATTTATTAGTAGGACCATGAATCGTGCTATTAATGTCTTGCTCTTCTCTTAGATCCTTTTGTTGCATACTTACATATTGCTTATGTATTGTCTATTGTTTGGCTTGTGCATAGAGATGCAAATCAAGTATGTGGAATGTACAAGGGTAAGGTTCCCAGTCTCTGACGACTGGAGGAATATCGGAGACAGGTTCACCATTTTATGGATGCTTGATTACAAAGGGTACACCACTAGAGCGGAGGCGAATCTAGATCGCCCGCTATCTAGAGGAGAGAGAGGAGGCGATGGAGGAACGGATGAAGACAGGTTTGATCGGATGATGCTCATCGTGATGACGCAGCTCTCTTTATGTGATGGTAGTTTAGATGATCGATATCGACTTGTAATGTGAAGACAAACTCGATACTCACGGTCTTGAGACTTGTAAAGTTTTATCTTTGTTCGATCTTTTGAATTCGGAGACTAATATGATGAATTTGTTGGGAAATATGCCCTATAGGCAATAATAAAAGGATTATTATTATATTTCTTTGTTCATGATAATTGTCTTTATTCATGCTATAACTGTATTATCGGAGATAAGTAATGCGTGTGAATACTTAGACCTAATATGTCCCTAGTAAGCCTCTAGTTGACTAGCTGGTTGGTCGGCAGAGATAGTCGTGGTTTTCTGACTATGGACATTATATGTCATTGACAATGGGATCACATCATTAGGAGAATGATGTGATGGACCTGACAATCCTAAGCATAGCACAAGATCGTGTAGTTCGTTTTGCTAGAGATTTTTCAATATCAAGAATCTCTTCCTTAGACCATGAGATCGTATGTAACTCCCGGATACCGTAAAGAGTGCTTTGGGTGTACCAAGCGTCACAGCATGTTGGGTGACTATAAAGATGCACTACGGTATCTCCGAAAGTATCTGATACAGGTTGTACGGATCGAGACTGGGATTTGTCACTCCGTGTATGACGGAGAGGTATCTCTAGGCCGACTCGGTAATGCATCATCATAATGAGCTCAAAGTGACCAAGTGTTTGGTCGCGGGATCATCTGATACAGTAAAGTAAAGTGACTTGCGATGCTTGAGGCCGAGGCGAAATTTGGGATACCGATGATCGAGTCTCGGGCATGTAACGTACCCGATTGACAAAGGAATTGTATACGGGGTTGATTGAATCCTCGAAATGCGTGGTTCATCCGGTGACATCATCGAGGAGCATGTAGAGAATAACATGGGTATCCGGATCCGGCTGTTGGATATTGACGGGAGGCCGTCTCGGTCATGTCTGCGTGTCTCCCGAACCGTGAGGGTCTACATAAGGTTCGGTGGCGCTAGGGTTATTAGGAAGACTTATATGTGATTACGAAAGTTGTTGGTCATGGATGAGATCCGGACGTCACGAGGAGACTAGGAATGGTCAGAAGGTAAAAATTATATATAGGAAGTGCAGTTTGACCATCGGGAAAGATTAAAGGTCACATTGTTGTACAGGGACACCGGATAGATCAGGAGGTCCACAGGTGGAGCCACCCATCCGGAGAGACCCATGGGCTGAAGTGGGAAGGAACCAGCCCATAGTGGGCTGTGTGTGCCCCTAGGCCCACCTGCACCTGGTTTGAAACCCTAGGGTGAGGCCCAGCACACTTGGGGTACTCCACCCCCTGCGCCTTAACTTGGGAGATTGGATCTCCGGAGCGGGCCCCCCAGGAGCCCTATATAAGGGGAGGGGAGGCGAGGCGCACCCTTGGATCTTAGCGCCTCCCTCACCCTGCTACACTCTCCTCCTCCGTCACGTGCTTGGCGAAGCCTCTACAGGATCTTCCTTCTCCACCAACACTGCCTTCGTCGTCTTTGCTCTCTGAAGCCATCTTCCTTGTAACATCCCAAATTTCCTATTTGGAATGTTTTCTGATTTTAGATAAGCATCCTATGCATCCTGTTTGAATTTGAATGCCATTTGAAGTTTCGAGTTATTTGAATTTGAATTCCAAACTTTGGCAGTGAAACAATTCAAAAACTAAGCTGATAAATACTTGATCAAAAGTATGAGAGAGCAAACATGACACTCCAAAAATATCGGAGGAAACATTGCCAAAAGAATTGGAATTCAAATCTGAGTTTTATTTGAATTTGAAAAAAATGGATTTTCATAAAGTTTGGATTTGCCTTTGGAAAAATGTTCAAATGAAGGGAATATTCCACGATCATTTTGGTATATATATACCCTATATAAAATATTTATAGTTTAGGTTTTATTTTTGGTTTTGTTTTAACTAAAAAATAAAGAAAAAACTTTTGAGCTTTGAACACGACCCGGCCCAGCCATCCACCTCACCCCTCGGCCACTCCGCTTTGGCCCGGCTAGTGAGCCACTGGAGGCCAGCCGGCTGACCCGACCGCCCGCGCCCCCCCTCTGCAGAACCTCCCTAGGATTCGATTGTGACGAACCTCCCCTCTCTCTCTCAGCGACCCGTGGCCCCACCCTCTTCTCCCCCTCGCATGCCTTGAACCTCATGGGAGATCCACGGATCCCGAAGGATCGAGGATCGCAGGCGCCCCGATCCTTCGAAGAGGCAGGCCCACAGCTATAAGCCATGCCCGCCCATTCCCCCCAGGCTTCCACCCCCCTCACCCTCCCTTCAGCGTCACCGACACCTGAGAGCTCACCTCACCGCCAAAACCCTCGCCGTCGCCACTCTGCTCTGACCCGACCCTCCCCAACTCACCGAACCATTCCCCAGGCTCCCCGCGTCTCCCAGGCGTCTGCCATGGCTCGCATGGCCTTCGAACCCCTCGGAGCACTCTCGCCCGGCAGCCCAGCGTCGCCGAGTCCGGTGAGTCCCAGCAACACCCTCCACAGTTAGATCCTAAACCTGGGGTTAGGATTAGAAGCCCCAAGAGAAGGTAGTTTTAGTTAGAACCGGACGGACTGAGCGGTTTATTTTTTTTTTAGGTTTATTTTGTTTAGACCCGGTTCGTTGTTAGTTAACCCTAGGCCCGTTTAGGCTAAACTTCACGGAGTGCACAGTATAGGCCCATTGGGCTTTTCTTTTTATTTTGATTTTCTGTTTTAGCCGATTTGTTTCAAATTTCAAAATGTATATCTTTTATTCTGTTTATTATTTTTGAGTGATTCTTTTTTGTTGGATTGCAAATTTTATGTAGTTTCTGAAAAACATATATTTAGCTATGTTAAAATAATTAAAAATGCTTTAATATTGTTTTAGTCAGAATAGCAAATCTGCTATAGTTTTAGTTAGAAAAATTATTTTTGCATGATTCTTTTTGCAATCACTTTATTTTGATATTGCCAAACCCTAGAAATTAACTTTGGTATTTTAGGGTTAATAAATAATTAATTCTAGGCAGAATCCTATTAATCCTAATTAATTGATTAGTTCCTGTTTTCCTAATTAATTAATTAGTAAATTAATTTATTTTTAACTTGTGATTAGTTATTCTAGGTTAGTTTCTGTCATTCCATTAGATGAACTTTTATTTATAATTAATAAAAGTTTTAAATTAATTTTCTTAATAGAAATTGGATTAGGCCTAAAATGAGTTTTATAATAGCTTTTTAATTAATTCTTTTTGCTCCTAGTTGCTTAGTTAATCCTTTTACATTAAGTTAACCTAAAACCATGATTAGGTTATTTTAAGGAATTTTTGTTATATAAAAACTATTTTTGTTATTGTTTGGAATAGGGAAAAACTTTGAATTTGATTTCTTTGAGTTTTTCCTTTCGATTTGGTTTTGATTGTTTTGTTGTGCTATGTTACTTTTGTTATCTTGTGTGATCCTCTTGCTTTGTGCTTATTATTATGTTATTGTTTGTCTGTGTAGGGGATTTCAAGTCTGAAGCTTGCTACTCTGACTCTTTAGCTACGAGGATCATCAACAAGGCAAGTTTTGATCATGTTATTTCTATACCCATGTTTTTGTGCATTAGTAGTTGTCCGACCCCACCATTGCATGCAGTAGTGAAATCTTGAAGTCATTAAACTTGAGTAGTATCATGTGGTAGGATGAACCAATCCTTGTTACCATGACCGGGACGACGTAGTTATTTTGCTATGCTCGTAGGCGGGATTTGGGATGAGTGAAATTTAAAAGCAAGATGTGAGTCAATGATGATGACAACCCATGGACTACAATGATCAAGATGGACTTGGAAAATCACTCTTTGGGTGGAGGGCGGTTGGCGGGCACCTGGAGCACCGATGGTGGCGGGATGCATGGAGAAGCGCCATGACATCTGGAAGCTTCACACAGCCACGAAGAAGGATGGATGCCCCATGACCGAGGAGCTTACGTGCAGCCGCAAGCCATTATGGGCTCTGGCTGGGTTGACCCTAGTAGTGAAAATGGCTGGGCGGTACTACGAGAAGGAGGCGAGACGGTAGGGTTGGATGGGTACCGGCAGTGGCGGAAGAACTCTTTGGAAGACCTGTTTCATTAGTCCGTCTTCAAACACCATGAAGTGCGAAGACTTTAAAGGAGGGAATGATTCTTACTTGAGGAAAGTCGCCAAACCTCTGCGAGTGTTATAACCTAATCGATTAACCGTGTCCCGATTCACGGACATTTGAGCATCTGGACCTTGGAAGTATTCGGATATCTCAACACTAAAATTTATGGATTAATTTGATGGGTTTATGACTTAATAATAATTTGGGAGCGAGATATTGGTTGGCGGAACCATCTCAATAACTACCAACAATTTGTAATAATTTGCAAATAAGTCCACTGTAGTAGGATAAAATTGGCTTTCATAAAATGATGAAACTTAGAGCTCCACAGCCAAATTGCATATAGTGTTAGTAACTTTATTATTGTTATTCTTCATGACTTGCCAGCTTATTCCAAAAGCTGACCTACATGGCTGCAACGTATTATGTTGCGAGAGATATATCGATCCGGAGTGAGGCTACGCTCCGTAAGCGATTGCCCTTTGAGTCGGATGGACTCGCACCTCGGCAGCTTCCGCAGCATTTTAGTTTATTTCTCATGAGTTGGCCTTGAGCGAATTTATTCCCTTGTAATAAAGACTCTATATGAGAATCGATTAATGATATTCAGGTGTGATTGAACTTTGATTACTTTATCGATGTCTGTGTGAGTACCGACATGATCTTGGGATGAAATGCAGACCGGAGATTTGACCGATTTTGGGTCAGGTCGCTACAGAGATATTGTCGAGAGCACCACGCTGACGTGGATCGTAAACCCCTAGGATCGGAAAGCCATAGCGAGACCATTTACTTTGAACCCCTCTTTCATTCTATAATTCCTTCCTTATCTTTTCGACTCTTCTCTCCTTTGCAACATTCTAGATGGCCGTCGAGTTCACCCAGTTTGCTACGGGAGTTACTGCCGGCCCGATGAGGCGATGCCCGCCGGAAGGAAGCTGGTCCAGATGGTGAAGCTGTTGAAGATTGCTCTGCCCTCGATCACTGAGGAAACCACTAATGCACTTCCGACGGACACCGCTCTGAGTTGAGGTGCATATCCAGGGAGGACCTTTGGAGGGCCTTGAAGCCTATCAACTTTGAGTTCACCGAGTTCAGCTGGATCATCCGGAAGGATGTGGCGATTTACGAGCACTTGGACATCTCCGGAAATACAGGACCGAGCTCGATCACTCGAGACCTCGCCATGGTTTCTCGCAGGGCAAGGAATGGAGATATCATCCATACCATCGAGGACGATTCCACTCTCGTACATTCAGGACTTGGAGTGTCTTCTCGGAAAGCAGGAGATTCAGGCTCGCCGTAAGTTCGAAGACCTAGGAAGCTTTGTGCATATTTGGAGCGGAGGAGAAGGCCATGGCAGACTTCCTTGGCCATGAGGAAGAAATCACGGACTTCATGGAGATAGTCGACGACACTGAAGATGAAGCTTGCGCGATTGAGGAAAAGATGGACTTAGGAGAGGACCTTTACCCGAGTGGAGATGAAGCACCCCTCGTGAGCAATGATCGAGGATTTTGAAGGGGAGTACCACGAAGGAAACCCCAAGAGGGGCGCCAGCGATGAAGACTTTTAATGCGACCACCATGTTATCTTTTACTTTTAAATCGATCAGTTAGGCGATGTTTTTCCTTCGATTAGTCATGAGCTTTTATGTCGAGTTTGAACCATGTTTGAGTGGAATGAACAAATGTTTGGTGTGTTATGATTGTGCATTCATATGGGTAGTGTTATTCTCATAGACCATTGTTCTATTCTTAATTTCTCATCCCCTCCAAAACACCCGAGATGCCTCAGAGGCGTGACCTTTGGTTTCCCTTGGAGCTCACCCAGCTGCTCCAGCCGTGAGAATGCTGTAATGCAGGCTCTGATTGAGAATCGAGAACAACCCGCCAACAATCCACTTACCACCACCACCTTTGTGGACAACAGACTCGATTTACGAGTTGAATCCGCGGTGTTCTCTAGCAACCTTGAGCGATTGTGGCTGGCGGCGGCTCATTAAGATTGGAAGAGACTAGTCACCGTTGGATAGCGATCTTGAGAAGGTCGCTTTGCCGCATGCAGCTGGATGGACCTTCACCGTACTCGATTCACCCGGCAACACCAAGATGTACCTGGATTTGAAGCAAAGTTTCGGTGGACGGTATGAAGAAGGACATTGCGATGCGTGGCCGTGTCGATGTTTGCCAAGTGTAAAAGGCGAGAACATCGAAGCCAGCAGGGTTACTTCAACCTTTGCGATTCGATTGGAAATGGGAGAAACTTGGTATGGATTTCATCCGAGGATTACCGGACCCGTTCGGTTATGATTCTCTGGTAGTAGTTGATCGTTTGACTAAGGTAGCTCACTTCATTCCGTGAAGACTACCTATACCGTGCCAAGTTGGCCAAGATATACATGACCAGGATCGTATGTGCATGGGAGTTAGGGAAAATCGGTGTCGGATAGAGGCAGGTTACCTCAAAGTTTTGGAAGCAATTGCATGAAACTTTGGAGTGCAGGCTGGAATTGATCAGCCTTTCATCCATGACAGAGATGGACGGGCCGAGAGTCAATCAGATTACGGAGGACATGTTGAGACTTGTGTGCTAGACTACGGGTCTAGCTGGGATGATAATTTGCCGTCGTGAGTTCTCATACAACATTATCAATCCGGTTTGAAGATGGCCCCTTCGAGCTCTATCACGGAAGGAGATGCGAACACCATTGTTGTGGGATAGTGTTGGAGATCGATCACTTTGGTTCCGATCTCATCAAAGTCGAAGAAAGTCAAGCTAATTGAGACCGGCTCAAGATAGCACATTCACAGCGGAAGAGTTATGAACGATGGCGCAAGGAGGTGACTTACGAGTGGGAGAGAGCATATCTTGTGTCTCCACTTCGTGGAATCAAGAGGTTTGGAGTCAAGGGAAAGTTAGCACCCGATTCATTGGCCCTAAAATCCTCGAGCGTCGTGGAGAAGTTGCATACAAGTTGGAATTGCGGAAGGATTGTCCGGAGTTCATGATGTCTTTCACGTTTCGGTTGAAGAAGTGCCATGCCGACATGGCGATGTGATGAGAGACAGTGCCCCTAGAGGCCATACAACAGCGGTGATTTGACTTACAAGGAGAAACCCGTCAAGATTCTCGAGACTGCAAGCGAGTCACCCGACAAAGTCATCAAGTTTTGCAAGGTCTTGTGGAGTCACCACAGGGAAGAAGCCACACAGGGAGCGAAGAAGATCTTCGTCGAGACCATCCGCACTATTGCTAGCCAACCCGAATCTCGGGCGAGATTCATCTTAAATGGGTAGGTTTGTAACATCCCAAATTTCCTATTTGGAATGTTTTACAATTATAGCTAAGCATCCTATGCATCTGTTTGAATTTGAATGCCATTTGAAGTTTGAGCTATTTGAGTTTGAATTTGAATTTCAAACTTTGGCATGTGAAACAATTCAAAAAAAAACTGATAAATACTTGATCAAAAGTATGAGAGGAGCAAACATGACACTCCAAAATATCGAGAAACAATGCCAAAAGTTTGATATACCCAAAACAGCAATCACCACTGTGTATGGTTTATACGAGTATACCGTCATGTCATTTGATTGACTAATGCTCCTGCATACTTCATGAATTTGATGAACAAGGTATTCATGGAGTATTTGGACAAGTTTGTTGTGGTGTTCATCGATGACATATTGATATTCTCCAAGAGCGAGGAAGAGCATAAGGAACATTTGCGCCTAGTTCGAGAAACTTCGAGAACATCATTTGTATGCCAAATTCAGCAAATGTGAATTTTGGTTGAAGGAAGTTGATTCCTCTGACATGTTATTTCAGGAGAAGGAATAGCAGTTGATCCCGCCAAGGTTGAATCACCACCAAATGGCAGTCACCCACCTCACCAAGGAGATCCGCAGTTTTCTCGGACTTGCAGGATATTATCGGAGGTTCATTGAGAACTTCTCAAGATTGCCAAGCCCATGACCTGAGCTGTTGAAGAAGGAAGCTAAGTATGTTTGGACCGAGGAATGTGAGGCCAGTTTTGAATTGAAGAAACGGTTGGTCACAGCTCCAAAGATTGATATTGCGGACATACATAAGGAATACCAGGTCTATTAGACGCTTCTCGCCAAGGACTCTTGAGGAGTATTGATGCAGGAAGGTAAGGTTGTAGCGTATGCCTCCGCACAGCTACGGCCTCATGAGATGAATTATGCCACGATGATTTTGGCAGCTGTAGTACATGCACTCAAGACCAGAGACATTTCCTCATTGGAAATCGCTGTGATGTCTATACGGATCACAAGAGTCTGAAATATATCTTCACGCAGAAGGAATTGAACCTCGTGCGAGAGGAGATAGCTAGAGTTGATAAAGGACTATGACATGAGGCTGCATTACCACCCCGTAAAGCCAATGTTGTAGCAGATGCTTTGAGCCGTAAGAGTTATGTGAATACTCTTACCGCAGGAGGATTACCCAGAGTTGGTCGATGACCTCGAGATCTCCGATCGGAGATAGTTCCAAAGGATTTGTCGCAACTCGAAGTTCAGTCCACCTTGACCGAAAGGATTCGTGAAGCCCGTAAGTCGGACAAGGAAATCGATGAGATTAAGCAAAAGATGGAGGATGGAAAAGCTAAAGGATTCCGAAGGATGAACATGGAACTATATGGTTTGAGGATCGATTTATGTGCCCAATGATCCCGAGCTCAGAAGCTAATTCTTCAGAGGCTCATGATTCATCAGACTAATTCACCCCGCAACACCAAGATGTACCGGATTTGAAGCAAAGTTTCGGTGGACCGTATGAAGAAGGACATTGCCGAGCACGTGAGTCAGCATGCGATGTTTGCCAACGTAAAGGCGAACATCGAAGCCAGCAGGTTACTTCAACCTTTGCCGATTCCCGATTGGAAATGGGAGAAACTTGGTATGGATTTCATCACAGATTACCCAGACCCGCTCAGGTTATGATTCTATCTGGGTAGTAGTTGATCGTTTGACTAAGGTAGCTCACTTCATTCCCTGTGAAGACTACCTATACCAGTGCCAAGTTGGCCAAGATATACATGACCAGGATCGATGTCTGCATGGAGTTCCGAGGAAAATCGTGTCGATAGAGGAACGCAGTTTACCTCAAAGTTTTGGAAGCAATTGCACGAAACTTTGGGTACGAGGCTGGAATTCAAGACAGCTTTTCATCCGCAGATGATGGATGACCGAGAGAGTCAATCAGATTCTGGAGGACATGTTGAGAGCTTGTGTGCTAGACTATGGGTCTAGCTGGATGATAACTTGCCTTACGCAGAGTTCTCATACAACAACGCTTATCGCCTAGTTTGAAGATGGCCCTTTCAAGCTCTATACGGAAGGAGGTGCGAAACACCATTGCTGTGGGATAGCATTGAGATCGATCACTTTTCGGTTCCGATCTTATCAAGGATTCCAAGAGAAAGTCAAGCTGATTCGAGACCGCTCAAGATAGCACAGACCACGACAAAGAGTTATGCCGACAAGAAGCGCAAGGAGGTGACTTACGAAGTGGGAGACCGAGCATATCTTCGTGTGTCTCACTTCGTGGAATCAAGAGGTTTGGAGTCAAGGGAAAGTTAGCACCCGATTCATTGGCCCTACAAAATTCTCGAACGACGTGGAGAAGTTGCATACAAGTTGGAATTGCGGAAGGATTGTCCGGAGTTCATGATGTCTTTCACGCTTCGCTTGAAGAAGTGCCATGCCGACATGGCCGATGTTCCGTTGAGAGACACAAAGGCTCTAGAGGCCATACAGCTTGATGTTGATTTGACTTACAAGGAGAAACCCGTCAAAATTCTCGAGACTGCAAGCAGAGTCACCGCAGCAAAGTTATCAAGTTTTGCAAGGTGCTGTGGAGTCACCACACCGAGGAAGAAGCCACACAGGAACGCCAAGAAGACCTTCACGAGACCATCCGCACCTATTTGTAGTTAACCCAATCTCGAGGGCTAGATTCATCTTAAGGTGGGTAGGTTTGTAACATCCCAAATTTCCTATTTGGAATGTTTTACAATTTTAGATAAGCATCCTATGCATCCTGTTTGAATTTGAATGCCATTTGAAGTTTCAGAGTTATTTGAATTTGAATTCCAAACTTTGGCAGGGAAACAATTCAAAACTAAGCCCGATAAATACTTGATCAAAAGTATGAGAGGAGCAAACATGACACTCCAAAAATATCAGAGGAAACATTGCTAAAAGAATTGGAATTCAAATCTGAGTTTTATTTGAATTTGAAAAATGGATTTTCATAAAGTTTGATTTTGCCTTTGGAAAATGTTCAAATGAAAGGAATATTCCCTTGATCATTTTGGTATATATATACCCTATATAAAATATTTATAGTTTAGGTTTTATTTTTGGTTTTGTTTTAATTAAAAAAAAAAGAAAAAACTTTTTCAAGCGCCACCAGCCACCCAGCCCAGCCAGCGCCACCTCACCCCTCGGCCACTCCAGACTGGCCACCAAGCCAAATTTCACCACCATTTCACCACCATGCGCCCGCCCGCCTGAATCCTCCTAGGATTCGGTCGACCGACCAACCTTCCCCTCTCTCTCTCAGCTGACCGTGGCCCCACCTCTTCTCCCCCACGCTTGAACCTCGCCGAGATCCACGGATCCCAAGGATCCGGATCGCCTGACGCCTGATCCCTTCCGAGGAGCCGAGGCCCCGCTATAAGCCAAGCCCCCGCACCCCATTCCCCGAGAGCTCGCCACCTCACCTCCTGCTCGACGTCACCGAGCACCGAGCTCACCTCCGCCAAAACCTCGCCGCCGCCGCCTGGTGCACCCCGACCTCCCAACTCCACCAACCATTCTCGAGCTCCCTGCGTCTCCCGACGCCTCGCTGGCTCGCTGACGCCGAGCCCTCGAGCACTCTCGCCCGCCGCCGACGTCGCCGAGTCCGTGAGTCCCGCAACACCTCCACTGCTAGATCCTAAACCTAGGTTAGGATTAGAAGCCCCAAGGGGTAAGTTTTAGTTAGAAAACCGGACGGCCGAAAGGTTTATTTTTTTAGTTAGGTTTATTTTGTTTAGACCGTTCGTTGTTAGTTAACCCTAGGCCCGCTTAGGCTAAACTACGCCTTAGTGCATGATATAGGCCCATTGGGCTTTTTCTTTTTTATTTTATTTTCTGTTTTAGCCGATTTGTTTCAAATTTCAAAATGTATATCTTTTATTCTGTTTATTATTTTTGAGTGATTCTTTTTTGTTGGATTGCAAATTTTATGTAGTTTCTGAAAAACATATATTTAGCTATGTTAAAATAATTAAAATGCTTTAATATTGTTTTAGTCAGAATAGCAAATCTGCTATAGTTTTAGTTAGAAAATTATTTTTGCATGATTCTTTTGCAATCACTTTATTTTGATATTGCCAAACCCTAGAAATTAACTTTGGTATTTTAGGGTTAATAAATAATTAATTCTAGGCAGAATCCTATTAATCCTAATTAATTGATTAGTTCCTGTTTTCCTAATTAATTAATTAGTAAATTAATTTATTTTTAACTTGTGATTAGTTATTCTAGGTTAGTTTCTGTCATTCCATTAGATGAACTTTTATTTATAATTAATAAAAGTTTTAAATTAATTTTCTTAATAGAAATTGGATTAGGCCTAAAATGAGTTTTATAATAGCTTTTTAATTAATTCTTTTTGCTCCTAGTTGCTTAGTTAATCCTTTTCTGTTAAGTTAACCTAAAACCATGATTAGGTTATTTTAAGGAATTTTGTTATATAAAACTATTTTTGTTATTGTTTGGAATAGGGAAAAACTTTGAATTTGATTTCTTTGAGTTTTCCTTTCGATTTGGTTTTGATTGTTTTGTTGTGCTATGTTACTTTTGTTATCTTGTGTGATCCTCTTGCTTTGTGCTTATTATGTTATTGTTTGTCTCGGTAGAGTTTCCGGAGTGCGAAGCTTGCTACTATGACTCTTTAGCTTACGAGGATCATCAGCAAGGCAAGTTTTGATCATGTTATTTCTATACCCATGTTTTTGTGCATTAGTGGTTGTCACCACCCCACCATTGCATGCAGTAGTGAAATCTTGAAGTCATTAAACTTGAGTAGTATCATGTGGTAGGATGAACCAATCCCTTGTTACCATGACCCCGGACGAGTAGTTATTTTGCTATGCTCAGAGACGGATTTGGGATGAGTGAAATTTAAAAGCAAGATGTGAGAGTCAATGATGATGACAACCCATGGACTACAATGATCAAGATGGACTTGGAAAATCACTCTTTGGGTGGAGGACGGTTGACGGGCACCTGAGCACCCAGGCAGTGGCCGGATGCATGGAGAAGCGCCATGACATCCTGCGGAAAGCTTCACCCAGCCACGAAGAGAAGGATGGATGCCCCATGACCGAAGCTTACTCAGCAGCCGCAAGCCATTATGGGCTCGCTGGGTTGACCTTGTAGTGAAGTCGGCTGGACGGTACTACGAGAAGTAGACGAACGGTAGGATTGGATGGGTACCGCAAAGGCGGAAGAACTCTTTGGAAGACCTGTTTATCTGTTCCGCCTTCAAACACCATGAAGTGCTAAGACTTTAAAGGAGGGAATGATTCTTGCGGGAAAGTGCGCAAACCTCTCAGAGTGTTATAACCTAATCGATTAGCCGTGTCCCCGTTACGGACATTTGAGCATCTGGACCTTGGAAGTATTCGGATATCTCAACACTAAAACTAATGGATTAATTTGATGGGTTTATGACTTAATAATAATTTGGGAACGAGATATTGGTTGGCGGAACCATCTCAATAACTACCAACAATTTGTAGTAATTTGCAAATAAGTCCATCGTAGTAGGATAAAATTGGCTTTACGCAAAATGATGAAACTTAGAGCTCCACAACCAAATTGCATATAGTGTTAGTAACTTTATTATTGTTATTCTTCATGACTTGCCAGCTTATTCCAAAAGCTGACTTACATGGCTGCAACGTATTATGTTGCGTAGATATATTCCGATCCGGAGTGAGGCTACGCCCGCTTGGCGATTGCCTTTGAGTCGGATGGACTCGCTTACCTCGACGCTCGCAGCATTTTAGTTTATTTCTCATGAGTTGGCCTTTGAGCCGACTTTATTCCCTTGTAATAAAGACTCTATATGAGAATCGATTAATGATATTCAGTGTGATTGAACTTTGATTACTTTATCGATGTACCGTGAGTACCAAAGATGATCTTGGGATGGTATGCATACGTAGATTTGACCGATTTTGGGTCAGGTCGCTACATTCCTCAACCTCTCCTTCCCCTTGCTGGATCAAGAAGGAGGAGACGCCATCCGCTCCGCACGTGTGTTGAACGCGGAGGTGCCGTCTGCTCGCACTTCGGTCATCGGTGATTTGGATCATGGCGAGTACGACTCCATCATCCACGTTCTAGTGAACGCTTCGCCGCGATCTACAAGTGGTATGTAGATGCAATCTCTCCCATGACTCGCTGTTTAGATGAACTCATAGATGGATCTTGGTGAAACCGTAGGAAATTTTCTTATTTTCTGCAACGCCCCCAATAGTGGTATCGAGCCAGTTTATGCGTAGTTCTCTATTGCACGAGTAGAACACAATTTTGTTGTGGGCGAGATCTTGTCAACTTGCTTGCCGCTACTAGTCTTTTCTTGCTTCAGCGGTATTGTTGGATGAAGCGGCCCGGACCGACCTTACACGTACGCTTACGTGAGAGAGGTTCCACCGACTGACATGCACTAGTTGCATAAGGTGGCTAGCGGGTGTCTGTCTCTCCTACTTTAGTTGGAGCGGATTCGACGAAAAGGGTCTTTATGAAGGGTAAATAGAAGTTGACAAAATCACGCTGTGGTTATTCGAGGTAAGAAAACGTTCTTGCTAGAACCCAATTGCAGCCATCGTAAAAGATGCAACAACAATTAGAGGACGCCTAACTTGTTTTTGCAGCAATTGTCATGTGATGTGATATGGCGTGGGTTGTGATGAATGATGATTGATATATTGTGATGTATGAGATCATGTTCTTGTAGTAGGAATCACGACTTGCATGTCGATGAGTATGACAACCGCAGGAGCCATAGGAGTTGTCTTTATTTTTGTATGACTTGCGTGTCATTGAAGAACGCCATGTAAATTACTTTACTTTATTGCTAAACGCTGTTAGCCATAGAAGTAGAAGTAGTCGCATGCGTGACAACTTCATGAAGACACGATGATGGAGATCATGATGATGGAGATCATGGTGTCATGCCGGTGACGAAGATGATCATGGAGCCCCGAAGATGGAGATCGAAGGAGCTATATGATATTGGCCATATCATGTCACTACTTTATATAATTGCATGTGATGTTTATTATGTTTATGCATCTTGTTTACTTAGAACGACGGTAGTAAATAAGATGATCCCTTATAATAATTTCAAGAAAGTGTTCACCCTAATTGTGCACCGTTGCTAAAGTTCGTCGTTTCGAAGCACCACGTGATGATCGGGTGTGATAGATCCTTACGTTCACATACAACGGGTGTAAGACAGATTTACACATGCAGAACACTTAGGGTTAACTTGACGAGCCTAGCATGTATGCACATGGCCTCGGAACACAAGAGACCGAAGGTCGAACATGAGTCGATGGAAGATAATGATCAACATGGAGATGTTCACCGATGATGACTAGTCCGTCTCACGTGATGATCGGACACGGCGTAGTCGACTCGGATCGTGTAACACTTAGATGACTAGAGGGATGTCTGTAACATCCCAAATTTCCTATTTGGAATGTTTTACAATTATAGCTAAGCATCCTATGCATCCTGTTTGAATTTGAATGCCATTTGAAGTTTCAGAGCTATTTGAGTTTGAATTTGAATTTCAAACTTTGGCATGTGAGAAACAATTCAAAAAACTAAGCCTGATAAATACTTGATCAAAAGTATGAGAGGAGCAAACATGACACTCCAAAATATCAGAGGAAACAATGCCAAAAGTTTTGGAATTCAAATCTGAATTTTATTTGAATTTGAAAAAATGGATTTTCATAAAGTTTGATTTTGCCTTTGGAAAAATGTTCAAATGAAAGGGAATATTCCCTGATCATTTTGGTATATATATACCCTATATAAAATATTTATAGTTTAGGTTTTAGTTTTGTTTTTGTTTTAATTAAAAAATAAAGGAAAAAAAACCTTTCAAGGCCCAAAGCCACCCAGCCCACCAGGCCCACCTCACCTCACCTCACCCTCCGCCTGCCCAGCCAAGCCGGCCCACTGAGGCCAGCCCAGCCAGCGAGCCAGCCCAGCCCACCGCCCGCCCTCCCCTCCTCGATCTCCCTAGGATTCGCCACCCGACCAACCCCCTCTCTCTCCTCACGACCAAAGGTGGGACCCCTGCTCTTCCCCCTCGCCCAAGCCACGAGCCTCGCTGAGATCCACCAGATCCCAAGGATCCGGATCCCCAAGCCCCGATCCTTCCGAAGAGGAGCCGAGGCCCTGGCTATAAAGAGCCAAGTCCCCAAGCATTCCCTCCCGTCCGATCCCAAACGTAAGGCTCGATTAGAACCCCAAGGGGTATGTTTTATTTAGAAAACCGCCGGCCCGAACGGTTTTTATTTAGTCTAGGTTTTATTTATTAGGCCGGTTCTGTTAGTTAAACCCTAGGCCCGCTTAGACTAAACTACATATTGTGCATGATATAGGCCCATTGGGCTTTTTTCTTTTATTTGATTTTCTGTTTTAGCCTAATAGTTTCAATTTTCAAAATGTATATCTTTTATTCTGTTTAATATTTTGAGTGATTCTTTTTTGTTGGATTGCAAATTTTATGTAGTTTCTGAAAACATATATTTAGCTATGTTAAAAATAATTAAAATGCTTTAATATTGTTTTAGTCAGAATAGCAAATCTGCTATAGTTTTAGTTAGAAAATTATTTTGCATGATTCTTTTGCCATCACTTTATTTTGATATTGCCAAACCCTAGAAATTAACTTTGGTATTTTAGGTTAATAAATAATTAATTCTAGGCAGAATCCTATTAATCCTAATTAATTGATTAGTTCCTGTTTTCCTAATTAATTAATTAGTAAATTAATTTATTTTAACTTGTGATTAGTTATTCTAGGTTAGTTTCTGTCATTCCATTAGATGAACTTTTATTTATAATTAATAAAAGTTTTAAATTAATTTTCTTAATAGAAATTGGATTAGGCCTAAAGTGAGTTTTATAATAGCTATTTAATTAATTCTTTTTGCTCCTAGTTGCTTAGTTAATCCTTTTCTGTTAAGTTAACCTAAAACCATGATTAGGTTATTTTAAGGAATTTTGTTATATAAAAACTATTTTTGCTATTGTTTGGTGTAGGGAAAAACTTTGAATTGGATTTCTTTGAGTTTTCCTTTGATTTGGTTTTGATTGTTTTGTTGTGCTATGTTACTTTTGTTATCTTGTGTGATCCTCTTGCTTTGTGCTTATTATGTTATTGTTTGTCTCGGTAGAGTTCCTGAGTGCTAAGCTTGCTACTACTTACTCTTTAGCTTACGAGGATCATCAAGAAGGCAAGTTTTGATCATGTTATTTCTATACCTATGTTTTGTGCATTAGTAGTTGTCACCACCCCACCATTGCATGCAGTAGTGAAATCTTGAAGTCATTAAACTTGAGTAGTATCATGTGGTAGGATGAACCAATCCCTTGTTACCATGGCCCCGGACGTAGTAGTTATTTTGCTATGCTCAGAGACGGATTTGGGATGAGTGAAATTCATAAGCAAGATGTGAGAGTCAATGATGATGATGACCCCATGAACTACAATGATCAAGATGGACTTGAAAATCACTACTGGGTGGAGGATTTGTTGACGGCACCTGGAGCACCCAAGGTGGCCGGATGCATGGAGAAGCGCCATGACATCCTCAAGGAAAGCTTCACCCAGCCACGAAGAGAAGGATGGATGCCCCATGACCGAAGCTTACTCATGCAGCCGCAAGCCATTATGGGCTCGCTGGGTTGACCCTTGTAGTGAAGCTGGCTGGACGGTACTACGAGAAGTAGACGAACGGTAGGATTGGATGGGTAACGGCAGGGCGTAAGAACTCTTTGGAAGACCTCTGTTTATCTGTCCCCGCCTTCAAACACCATGAAGTGCGAAGACTTTAAAGAAGGGAATGATTCTTGCGGGAAAGTGCGCAAACCTCTGCAGAGTGTTATAACCTAATCGATTAGCCGTGTCCCGATTACGGACATTTGAGCATCTGGACCTTGGAAGTATTCGGATATCTCAACACTAAAACTAATGGATTAATTTGATGGGTTTATGACTTAATAATAATTTGGGAACGAGATATTGGTTGGCGGAACCATCTCAATAACTACCAACAATTTGTAGTAATTTGCAAATAAGTCCATCAGAGTAGGATAAAATTGGCTTTTCGCAAAATGATGAAACTTAGAGCTCCACAGCCAAAATGCATATAGAGTTAGTAACTTTATTATTGTTATTCTTCATGACTTGCCACTTATTCCAAAAGCTGACCTACATGGCTGCAACGTATTATGTTGTAGAGATATATTCGATCAGAGTGAGGCTACGCCCGCGCTTGGCGATTGCCCTTTGAGTCGGATGGACTCGCTACCTTCGACGCTCAAGAGCATTTAGTTTATTTCTCATGAGTTGGCCTTGAGCCAATTTATTCCCTTGTAATAAAGACTCTATATGAGAATCGATTAATGATATTCAGGTGTGATTGAACTTTGATTACTTATCGATGTAATCGTGAGTACCAAAGATGATCTTGGGATGGCATGCATACGTAGATTTGACCGATTTTGGGTCAGTCGCCAGAGATGGTATCGAGCACACGCCGACCGTGAGGATCGTAACCCCTAGGATCGGAAAGCCATAAGCGAGACCATTTACTTTGAACCCCTTTTCATTCTATAATTCTTCCCGATCTATTCTCGACTCTTCTCTCCTTTGCAACATTCTAGATGGCCGTCGAGTTCACCCCGGCTTTGCTACCGGAGTTCTCGCCAAATCGATGAGACGATGCCCTTTGGAAGAAAGCTGGTCCAGATGGTGAAGCTGCTGAAGATTGCTCGCCCTCGATCACCGGAAACCCACTAATGCACTTCCGACGGACACCCGCTCTGAGGATTGAGGTGCATATCCTGGGAGGACCTTTGGAGGACGACGGAGCCTATCAACTTTGAGTTCACCGAGTTCAACTGGATCATCGGAAGGGACGTGGCGATCTACCGAGCACTTGGACATCTCCGAGAGGAGTACAGGACCGAGCTCGATCACTCGCACTCGCCATGGTTTCTCGCAGGGCAAGGAATGGAGATATCATCCGCACCATCGAGGACGATTCCACTCTCCTACATCCAGACTTGGAGTGTCTTCTCGTGACACGGAGATTCAGCTCGCCAGAACTCAAGACACACCGGAAGCTTTTGTTCCATGAATCGAGCTGGAGGAGAAGGCACGCGAGATTTCCTTGGCTATGAGGAAGAAATCACGGACTTCATGGAGATAGTCGACGACCAAGATGAAGCTTGCCGCGATTGAGGAAAAGATGGACTTGGAGAGGATCTTTACCCGAGTGGAGATGAAGCACCCTCGTGAGCAATGATCAGACTTTGAAGGAGTACCACCAAGGAAACCCCAAGAGGAGGCGCCACTGATGAAGACTTTTTAGTCGACCACCATGTTATCTTTTTACTTTTTTCGTCGATCAGTTAGGCCGATGTTTTCCTTCGATTAGTCATGAGCTTTTGTAATCGAGTTTGAACCATGTTTGAGTGGAATGAATAAATGTTTGGTGTGTTATGATTGTGCATTCATATGGGTAGTGTTATTCTCATAGACCATTGTTCTATTCTAATCTTCTCACCCACTCCAAAACACCAGATGCCTCCGAGACGTGACACTCGGTTTCCCGCCGAGCTCACCCAGCTGCTCCAAAGCAGCGTAATGCACCGATGCAGCTCCCGATTCGTAATCGTAACAACCCCGCCAACAATCCACCACCACCACCCACGGTGGACAATTTGACTCGATTTACGAGGTTGAATCCGCTTAGTGTTCTCTAGTAGCACCGAGCCGATTGTGGTGACGATCGGCTCCATAAGATTGGAAGAGAGCTAGTCACCGTTGGATGCACCGATGTTTGAAAAGGTGCGCTTGTCACAGCATCAACCGGATGGACCTGCAGCTTCTTGGTGGGAGAATTACACCGCCACTTTTCCCTTGGGTGGCATCACTTGGGATCAATTCCAGCAGGCCTTTCGCACTGCTCATGTCTCATCTGGAGCCATGAGTCTGAAGAAGCGTGAGTTCCGCAACTTACGCCAGGGAAATCGTACTGTGGCACAGTACGTGGAGGAATTCAGCAAGCTTGCTCGCTATGCCCCTGATGATGTGGCCACTGATGCCGCCAAGGTGAGAAGTTCCTTGAGGGACTCAATGATGAATTGAGCATGCAACTTATTGTGGCTACTTTCAACAACTACCAGGAGCTGGTAGACAAGGCCACCATCCTGGAAGGCAAGCAGCAGCAGATAGAAAGCCGCAAGCGGAAGTACAGCCAGGGGAAGCACAACTCAGGAGCTCAGCAGAAGCCCCGCTATGCACCGTACTCAGGAGGGCACACCCATCACAACCATGGAGGTCATAACCATGGTGGAAATGGAAACAACCGCAGCCAGGACAACAAGTCAGGCCATGGCAATGGCAATGGCAATGGTAATGGCAATCAGCACCGTTCTGCCCGGCCCAAGGATCTGAGCCACATCACCGCTTCAAGTGCCGAAGACAGGCACTACGCCACCGACTGCCCGGAGGCTGGCAGAGGAACGGAATGGCAATGGAGGCTCAGCGAAGAAGCCCAATCCTTTCCTCGTGCTCAAGTGAATCACATCGACGTGGAGAACGCCTATGATCAGCCGTATAATCGTGGTTGGTAAGTTTTATTGAATTCACGCTCAGTTTTGGTTCTGCTTGATTCGTGCAACGATTCATTCATATCAAGGGTAGTTGTGGATAAGTACGGATTACGACTAGAACCCTTAGAAGCCCCTCCGCCGGGCCCGCAGAGGAGAAATGATGGCAGGTTTAAGCTGTCCCGCAAACCTCAACATCGGAACCACAAATTTCCGTAGAACTCATAGTGTTGGAAACTCAGACCTTGGATGTAATCCTAGGCATGGATTGGTTGTCAAAGTATGAAGGAACCATTGATCGTGCAAGAAGTCTATTCTGCCACCACCCGGAGCGTAAGAGGATCAAGTATGTAGCCAGCACAGCCAGATGAAGAATCAGTGCATTCCCTCACGGAGTTGTTCAGAGGAAGTGCCAGAGTGCAAGAATTTCCGATGTGTTCCCTGAGGAATTACCAGAATGCCACCGGACAGGACATTGAATTTTGATTGAGCTATTGCCCGCACAGCCCCAATATCCAAGAGACCTTATCGGATGCCACCGAATGAGTTGAAAGAGATCAAGGAGCAAATAAATGAGTTATTGGAGAAAGGATATATTCGCCCAAGCTCATCACCTTGGGGAGCCCCATCTTTTGGTAGAGAAGAAGGATGGAAGCTTGAGGATGGTTGTGGATTATCGTGCATTGAACGAGGTAACCATCAAGAACAAGTACCTCCGCCAATGATCAATGACTTGTTTGATCAGCTTGTTGGAGCCAAGGTTTTCTAAGATCGATCTTCATCGTGGTATCATCGCTTGAAAATTCGTGAAAAGGATATACCCAAAACAGCATTCACCACCGGTATGGTTTATACGAGTACACCGTCATGTCATTTGATTGACTAATGCTCCTGCATACTTATGAATTTGATGAACAAGGTGTTCATGGAATATTTGGACAAGTTTGTCGTGGTGTTCATCGATGACATATTGATATTCTCCAAGAGCGAGGAAGAGCATAAGGAACATTTGCGCCTAGTTCGAGAAACTTCGAGAACATCACCAGTATGCCAAATTCAGCAAATGTGAATTTTGGTTGAAGGAAGTTGGATTCCTGACATGTTATTTCAGGAGAAGGAATAGCAGCTTGATCCCGCCAAGGTTGAATCACCACCGATTGGCGGTCACCCACCTCGACCAAGGAGATCCGCAGTTTTCTGACTCGCAGGATATTATCGGAGGTTCATTGAGAACTTCTAAGATTGCCAAGCCCATGACTGAGCTGTTGAAGAAGGAAGCCAAGTATGTTTGGACCGAGGAATGTGAAGACAGTTTTCAGGAATTGAAGAAACGGTTGGTCACAGCTCAAAGGTTGATATTGCCGACATACATAAGGAATACCAGGTTTATTAGACGCTTCTCGTCAAGGACTCGGAGGAGTATTGATGCAGAAGGCAAGGTTGTAGCTTATGCCTCCGCATAGCTACGGCCTCATGAGATGAATTATGCCACACATGATTTGGAGTTAGCAGCTGTAGTGCATGCACTCAAAACCGGAGACATTTCCTCATTGGAAATCGCTGTGATGTCTATACGGATCACAAGAGTTTGAAATATATCTTCACGCAGAAGGAGTTGAACCTCGTGCGAGGAGATGGCTAGAGTTGATAAAGGACTATGACATGAGATTGCATTACCACCCCGGTAAAGCCAATGTTGTAGCAGATGCTTTAAGCCGTAAGAGTTATGTGAACACTCTTACCGCAGGAGGATTACCCTGTGAGTTGGTCGATGACCTTAGAGATCTCCGATCGAGATAGTTCCAAAGGATTTGTCGCAACTCGAAGTTCAGTCCACCTTGACCGAAAGGATTCGTGAAGCCTGTAAGTCGGACAAGGAAATCGATGAGATTAAGCAAAAGATGGAGGAAGGAAAAGCTAAAGGATTCCAAAGGATGAACATGGAACTATTTGGTTTGAGGATCGATTATGTGCCCAATGATCCCGAGCTCAGAAGCTAATTCTTCAGAGGCTCATGATTCACCGTACTCGATTCACCCCGCAACACCAAGATGTACCTGGATTTGAAGCAAAGTTTCGTGGACCGGTATGAAGAAGGACATTGCCGAGTACGTGGCCAGTATGCGATGTTTGCCAACGTAAAGGCAGAACATCGTAAGCCAGCAGGTTACTTCAACCTTTGCCGATTCCCGATTGGAAATGGGAGAAACTTGGTATGGATTTCATCACAGATTACCCAGACCCGCTCAAGTTATGATTCTATCCGGTAGTAGTTGATCGCTTGACTAAGGTAGCTCACTTCATTCCCGTGAAGACTACCTATACCAGTGCCAAGTTGGCCAAGATATACATGACCAGGATCGATGTCCGCATGGAGTTCCGAGGAAAATCGTGTCGATAGAGGAACGCAGTTTACCTCAAAGTTTTGGAAGCAATTGCATGAAACTTTGGGTACGAGGCTGAATTCAAGACAGCCTTTCATCCGCAGATGATGGACAGACCGAGAGAGTCAATCAGATTCTCGAGGACATGTTGAGAGCTTGTGTGCTAGACTATGGGTCTAGCTGGGATGATAATTTGCCGTCGCAGAGTTCTCATACAACAACAGTTATCAATCCAGTTTGAAGATGGCCCTTTCAAGCTCTATACGGAAGGAGATGCGAACACCATTGTTGTGGATAGTGTTGAGATCGATCACTTTTCGTTCCGATCTCATCAAGGAGTCCAAGAGAAAGTCAAGCTAATTCGAGACCGCTCAAGATAGCACATTCACGATGTAAGAGTTATGCCGACAAGAAGCGCAAGGAGGTGACTTACGAAGGGGAGACCGAGCATATCTTCGTGTCTCTCACTTCGTGGAATCAAGAGGTTTGGAGTCAAGGAAAGTTAGCACCCGATTCATTGGCCCTACAAAATCCTCGAACGTCGTGGAGAAGTTGCATACAAGTTGGAATTGCGGAAGGATTGTCCGGAGTTCATGATGTCTTTCACGCTTTCTCGCTTGAAGAAGTGCCATGCCGACATGGCCGATGTGCCGTTGAGAGACACAAGGCCCCTAGAGGCCATACAGCTTGACAGCGGATTTGACTTACAAGGAGAAACCCGTCAAGATTCTCGAGACTGCAAGCAGAGTCACCCGCAGCAAAGTCATCAAGTTTTGCAAGGTGCCGGAGTCACCACACCGAGGAAGAAGCCACTGGAACGCCAAGAAGATCTTCGCCGAGACCATCCGCACCTATTTGTTAGTTAACCCAATCTCGAGGGCGAGATTCATCTTAAGGTGGTAGGTTTGTAACATCCCAAATTTCCTATTTGGAATGTTTTACAATTATAGCTAAGCATCCTATGCATCCTGTTTGAATTTGAATGCCATTTGAAGTTTCAGAGCTATTTGAGTTTGAATTTGAATTTCAAACTTTGGCATGTGAGAAACAATTCAAAAAACTAAGCCTGATAAATACTTGATCAAAAGTATGAGAGGAGCAAACATGACACTCCAAAATATCAGAGGAAACAATGCCAAAAGTTTTGGAATTCAAATCTGAATTTTATTTGAATTTGAAAAAATGGATTTTCATAAAGTTTGATTTTGCCTTTGGAAAATGTTCAAATGAAAGGAATATTCCCTGATCATTTTGGTATATATATACCCTATATAAAATATTTATAGTTTAGGTTTTATTTTTGTTTTGTTTTAATTAAAAAAATAAAGGAAAAAAAAAAACCTTCAGGCGCCACCAGCCACCCAGAATGCCCGGCCCACCTCACCTCACCTCACCCCTCCGCGCCTGGCCCAGCCAAGCCGGCCCACCAGGGCCAGCCCAGCCGAGCGAGCCAGCCCAGCCGACCGCCGCCTCCCCTCGCCCGATCTCCCTAGGATTCGCCACCCGACCAACCCCCTCTCTCCTCACGACCAATGGGACCCCCGTCGCCTTCCCCGCCCAAGCCACGAGCCTCGCTGAGATCCACCGGATCCCGGCGATCCGGGATCCCCCGAAGCCCCCGATCCCCTTCCGAAGAGGAGCCGAGGCCCTGGCTATAAAGAGCCAAGTCCCCGGCATTCCCCTCCCCCGTCCGATCCCAAACGTAAGGGTTCGATTAGAACCCCAAGGGGTATGTTTTATTAGAAAACCGGTCCGTCTAACGGTTTTTATTTAGTCTAGGTTTTATTTATTAGGCCGGTTCTGTTAGTTAAACCCTAGGCCCGCTTAGACTAAACTACGCATGTAGACATGAGATAGGCCCATTGGGCTTTTTTTTTTATTTGATTTTCTGTTTTAGCGAATAGTTTCAATTTTCAAAATGTATATCTTTTATTCTGTTTAATATTTTGAGTGATTCTTTTTTGTTGGATTGCAAATTTTATGTAGTTTCTGAAAACATATATTTAGCTATGTTAAAATAATTAAAATGCTTTAATATTTTTTAGTCAGAATAGCAAATCTGCTATAGTTTTAGTTAGAAAAATTATTTTGCATGATTCTTTTGCCATCACTTTATTTTGATATTGCCAAACCCTAGAAATTAACTTTGGTATTTTAGGGTTAATAAATAATTAATTCTAGGCAGAATCCTATTAATCCTAATTAATTGATTAGTTCCTGTTTTCCTAATTAATTAATTAGTAAATTAATTTATTTTTAACTTGTGATTAGTTATTCTAGGTTAGTCTCTGTCATTCCATTAGATGAACTTTTATTTATAATTAATAAAAGTTTTAAATTAATTTTCTTAATAGAAATTGGATTAGGCCTAAAGTGAGTTTTATAATAGTTATTTAATTAATTCTTTTTGCTCCTAGTTGCTTAGTTAATCCTTTTCTGTTAAGTTAACCTAAAACCATGATTAGGTTATTTTAAGGAATTTTGTTATATAAAACTATTTTTGCTATTGTTTGGTGTAGGGAAAAACTTTGAATTGGATTTCTTTGAGTTTTCCTTTTGATTTGGTTTTGATTGTTTTGTTGTGCTATGTTACTTTTGTTATCTTGTGTGATCCTCTTGCTTTGTGCTTATTATGTTATTGTTTGTCTCGGTAGAGTTCCCGGAGTGCGAAGCTTGCTACTACGACTCTTTAGCTTACGAGGATCATCAGCAAGGCAAGTTTTGATCATGTTATTTCTATACCTATGTTTTGTGCATTAGTAGTTGTCACCACCCCACCATTGCATGCAGTAGTGAAATCTTGAAGTCATTAAACTTGAGTAGTATCATGTGGTAGGATGAACCAATCCCTTGTTACCTTGGCCCCGGGACGTAGTAGTTATTTTGCTATGCTCAGAGACGGATTTGGGATGAGTGAAATTCATAAGCAAGATGTGAGAGTCAATGATGATGATGACCCCATGAACTACAATGATCAAGATGGACTTCGAAAATCACTACTGGGTGGAGGATTGTTGACGGCACCTGAGCACCCAAAGGTGGCCGGGATGCATGGAGAAGCGCCATGACATCCTGCGGAAAGCTTCACCCAGCCACGAAGAGAAGGATGGATGCCCCATGACCGAAGCTTACTGCAGCCGCAAGCCATTATGGGCTCGCTGGGTTGACCTTGTAGTGAAGCTGGCTGGACGGTACTACGAGAAGTAGACGAACGGTAGGATTGATGGGTACCGCAAGGGCGGAAGAACTCTTTGAAGACCTGTTTATTCGTCCGCCTTCAAACACCATGAAGTGCGAAGACTTTAAAGGAGGGAATGATTCTTGCGGGAAAGTGCGCAAACCTCTGCAGAGTGTTATAACCTAATCGATTAGCCGTGTCCCGATTACGGACATTTGAGCATCTGGACCTTGGAAGTATTCGGATATCTCAACACTAAAACTAATGGATTAATTTGATGGGTTTATGACTTAATAATAATTTGGGAACTAGATATTGGTTGGCGGAACCATCTCAATAACTACCAACAATTTGTAGTAATTTGCAAATAAGTCCACTGTAGTAGGATAAAATTGGCTTTTCGCAAAATGATGAAACTTAGAGCTCCACACCAAAATGCATATAGAGTTAGTAACTTTATTATTGTTATTCTTCATGACTTGCCACTTATTCCAAAAGCTGACCTACATGGCTGCAACGTATTATGTTGCGTAGATATATTCCGATCAGAGTGAGGCTACGCCCGCACTTGGCGATTGCCCTTTGGAGTCGGATGGACTCGCTACCTTCGACGCTCGCAGCATTTAGTTTATTTCTCATGAGTTGGCCTTGAGCCAATTTATTCCCTTGTAATAAAGACTCTATATGAGAATCGATTAATGATATTCAGGTGTGATTGAACTTTGATTACTTATTCGATGTAATCGTGAGTACCAAAGATGATCTTGGGATGGTATGCATACGTAGATTTGACCGATTTTGGGTCAGTCGCTACAATGTCAAATCTGAGTGGGAGTTCATTCAATAATTTGATTAGATGAACTTAATTATCATGAACTTAGTCTAAAACTTTGCAAAATATGTCTTGTAGATCAAATGGCCAACGCCATGTCAACATGCACTTCAACGCTGCTCCTAGAGAAAACCAAGCTGAAAGATGATGGCGTAAACTATTCGGATCAGGTTCGGAACCCGAGGATCATCCTCATAGCAGCCAAGAAAGCATATGTCCTAGATGAACCGCTAGGTGAAGCACCCATCCCAGAGAACCAGGACGTTATGAACGTTTGGCAGTCACGTGCTGATGATTACTCCCTCGTTTAGTGTGGCATGCTTTACAGCTTAGAACCGGGGCTCCAAAAGCGTTTTGAGAAGCACGGAGCATATGAGATGTTCGAGGAGCTGAAAATGGTTTTTCATGCTCATGCCCGGGTCGAGAGATATGAAGTCTCCGACAAGTTCTATAGTTGTAAGATGGAGGAAAACAGTTTTGTCAGTGAGCATATACTCAAAATGTCTGGGTTGCACAACCTCCTGTTCCAGCTGGAGATCAACCTCCCGGACGAGGCGGTCATTGACAGAATCCTTCAGTCGCTCCCACCGAGCTAGAAGAGCTTTGTGTTGAACTACAATATGCAGGGGATGGTGAAGACCTGTCACACCCCTAGTTTTGGCCTGACCTATGCTAGTTTCCATGTGAGCATCATGTTTAAATTCAAATGAAACTTGAATTGAGGAATTTTCAAAAGCCTCAGATAACCTCTAAAAATAAACAACATTTAAATCTCATCAAATGAGTCCAAGAAAATGTTCATGTTATTCTGTAAAAATATTGGCACGAGGTAAAATTCAAACCAATATCTTTGGAGTCACAGAAATATTTATTTTGGGCCTTTGACTTAAATCAATGACATATTTGAGTTGAATTTATTTCTGTTATATAAGAAATAAAGTTCAAATATTTTGTAAGTTTCCTGTGACCTTGGACTAGTTCCTGAGCTCACATAAAATTTACAGAAAGTTTAAAATGATTTAGTTCTCAAACTAAATCAAAACAAAATAACAGAAAATAAAAATAGGAAAGAACACAGGCTCACCTGACTTACCGCAGCCCACCTGGCCGGCCCAGTCGGCCAGCCCAGCCACCTGGCCCAGCCCACCTTTTCCTGTCGTCTTCCTCCCCTCGCCCCGAAGCAGCTCGGTGGCGAGCGCTGGCGACACCGTGGCCTCCTCCCTGCCTGCCTCACGCCCTCGAGGCCCTTCCAGCGCCACGGAGACAGCCACGCCCCCTCCCCCAGGCCTCTCACTCTCTCCCCGAGCTCCTCTCCTCCTATGACTCTCTCGCACGCAACCACCGAGCGCTGTCGCCGCCGCCGACGAACACCACCGCGGCCATCGCCTCTCCCCCGCCCCTCCGTGCTATCCAGAGGCTCCGCCTCGACGCCACGGAGCCCCAAGACGAAGCACGCGCTCGCGGGACGCCCGAAGCGACGCCATCATCCTCATCCATGCCGTCGGCCGCCGGAGATCCCCCTCGCCGCCCCGCTTGCTCCGACTCCTCCCCGAGGCCGCTGAGTTCTCCGTTGAGATCGCTGTGAGCTCCTCCACCATTCCCCCTCCTCCCCGCGCTCGTTCCCGCACTCTAGCCGCCCTTTTTACCGGGACCGTGAGCTCCTCGCCGCCGGTGATGACGTAGATGAGGCCAGAGCCACCGTAGCTAACTCCCGAGCACGGCAACGTGCTCCACACCTCACCAGGAGCCTAACACACACACCAGCTCCCCCTCTCGCGCACCACAACGCCAAACCCGCAGGTGCCCAAACTCCGGCCGCTGCGCAAGTTTCCGCCGCCGTCGCTTTAGGCCACTAGAGCTCCCGCCGTGAGCACCAATGGACGCGGACGAGTCTCCTCGTCACGTAGAGCCTCTCCGTCGCGCAAATGGTTGCCTGTAGGCGAAACCCGAGCCACACCCCAGTGCGTCCCCGCCGCGTTTTTGGTCGTCGCCGGCGACACTCTGGCGAGCTGACGTGGCACCGTCATTAGTGGCTAATGATGCCACTAATTAACCCCCTGACCCACTTACACATGGGCCCCACACGTTTAACTAACCAGCTAACGAAATTAGTTAGAACTAATCCAACCCGACTGGACCCACGCGTCAGCATTGACATTGCAGACGTGGTCGTTGACCGGTCCCACCTGTCAGTGAGCTAAACAGCCCTGTGTCACTGATGTGTGGCCCCCACACGTCAGGTTTGACCTGGACGGCGCCTGTTGACCTGCTGAGGTCAGCATGACGTAATGCTGATGCAATAATGTAATTTCTGGATTTATTCTTTTACAGGAAATTTCAGAAAATAGTGCTAACTTCTAAAATTCATAGTAATTCAACCGTAACTCCAAATGAAATAATTTATATATGAAAAATGATCAGAAAAATCCAATCTATCCATCTGTACCAGTTTCATGCATGTTTAAACAAGTTAACTTGCTGTTTAGTGCAAAACATGATAAAGCACTATTTAAGATCAGAAATGTGTTTGAACTTTGAATCTTTGGTTCAAGATAGCTCAAACCCATCTGGTTGTAGTTGCATTAGCCCAACACACTCATTTTACCATGACATGATCATGCATCATATTGTGCATTGCATTGATTGTGTTTCTTCTCTCGCTTCTTGAGTATTTGTCCCTCTCGATAGACGTGGTTTCGACGATGAGATCGATGACACTGATGAAGAGCTATATTATCTTCGGAAGTGCTGTGCAAGCAAAACCCCTTGTTCATTCCGATACAATCCCACTCTCTCGCTCCTGCTCTCTTTTACTACATTAGGACAACAACGATTCAATCACATTTGTGCATGTAGCTGAACCCTTTATCCTTTGCATGACCTGTCATTCCACAAGAATAGATGAAACCCACTAGCATGAGAAGGAGTTGTTTGAGCCTGTTGTGCCTACTCATTCATGCTTGGTTGTCATGCCTCACATCGCTTAGAGTTGAGTCAGGTCTAATTCATCGAGGATGAATCAGAGGTGTGTGAACATGTCCTACCGTGTGTGAACTAAGTGTGTGAACACGATTTGGTAAAGGTAGCGGTGAGAGGCCATGTAGGAGTACATGGTGGGTTGTCTCATTGCAGCCGCCCTCGTGAACTGAGTTCGTGTTTGTGATCCATGATACAGCTTATTACCACGCATTGGGCCCAAACCAATGGACCCTCTCGCTTCTTAATCACCCTTGTCCTCTGTCCAGAGTTGCAAGTAGTTTCGTGTTTGTAGTATGCCGGAGGCCGTGGGCAGCGCTGACCGGAGGGGTGGGCTATGATGCGGTAGGCACGTGGCACGGTGTACCGGGCGCCCGTTTGGTGTCTCGGGAACCCTGCACACATCGTTTGGGGCTGTGAGCGAAACTCCGGCCGGATCTCCTCGCGGATGGAACCCGAATAGGTGATAAACCTGGACTAGAGACTTGAGTGTTTAGGTAGGTCGTGGCCGACACCCTCGTTGGGCTTCCGCTTGAAGGTTGCCGAGTACATGTCGTGTAAACGGCGGTAAGTGGTGAGAGCGTGTGTGAAGAAGTACACCCCTGCAGGGTTAACATCATCTATTCGAATAGGACTTCTGGGTTTCCTGTACAGTTCATACACAAGTGAAAGTGGATACTCTAAAATACGCAAGATAAGCGTGAGTGCTATGGATGGCGTTCTCATAGGGAGACGGGAGTGGATCCATAGTGGTGTATTGATATGGTGAATATGTGGACTCGTGTGTGCCACCTCAAAAGAGTTACTTGCAGTCGTAGTTCAGGATAGCCACCGAGTCAAAGCTGGCTTGCTGCAGTTAAACCCCGCCATCCTCTTTGTTGATAATGATGCATATGTAGTTAGTTCTCATGTAAGTCTTGCTGGGTACATTTGTACTCACGTTTGCCTATTTATGTTTTTGCAGAGAGACTTCAGTCTCACTAGTAGTTCCGCGTGGACTTCGACGTTTAGCTTGATACCTCAGCTACGATCTTGTGCCCTCGGCAGGATCTGGTAGATAGTCAGGCTTCTCAGCCTTTTTCATTTATAGATGTCTGTACTCAGACATGATAGCTTCCGCTTGTGTTTTGAGTTGTATGCTCTGAATGTTGGGTCGTGAGACCCATGTTTGTAATATCTCGCTCCTCGGAGCCTAATGAATAAATACTTGAGTCGTAGAGTCATGTTGTGATGCCATGTTGTATTTGCACATATCGAGCATATTGTGTGTATGTTATTGAAATGCTTGGTATGTGTGGGATCTGACTATCTAGTTGTTTATCCTTAGTAGCCTCTCTTACCGGGAAATGTCTCCTAGTGTTTCCACCGAGCCATGGTAGCTTGCTACTGCTCCGGAACACTTAGGCTGGCCGGCATGTGTCCTTCTTCGTTCCTGTGTCTGTCTCCTCGGGGAAATGTCACGCGATGAATACCGGAGTCCTGTTAGCCCGCTACAGCCCGGTTCACCGGAGTCCTGCTAGCCCAGTGCTACAGCCCGGATTCACTCGCTGATGACCGACACGTTCGATGCTGGGTTATGGATGCCTGTCCCTGTAAGTTTGTGCCACTTTGGGTTTACGACTAGCCATGTCAGCCCGGGCTCCTTATCATATGGATGCTAGCGACACTATCGTGATACGCAGTGCCAAAAGGCTAAACGGTCCCGGCAAAGGTAAGGCGACACCCGTGGGAATACCGTGCGTGAGGTCGCAAAGTGATATGAGGTGTTACATGCTAGATCGATGTGGCATTGAGTCAGGGTCCTGACAAGACCATTCCTGAAGTATTTTCTATGCTGAAGTCAGCAGAGGTTGAAATCAAGAAAGAACATCAAGTGTTGATGGTCAATAAGACCACTAAGTTTAAAAAGGGAAAGGGTAAGAAGAACTTCAAGAAGGACGGCAAAGATGTTGCCGCGCCCGGTAAGCCAGCTGCCGGGAAGAAGTCAAAGAATGGACCCAAGCCTGAGACTGAGTGCTTTTATTGCAAGGGGAAGGGTCAATGGAAGCGGAACTGCCCCAAATACTTAGCGGACAATAAGGCCGGCAACACTAAAGGTATATTTGATATACATGTAATTGATGTGTACCTTACCAAGACTCGTAGTAACTCCCGGTATTTGATACCGTGCCGCTGCTCATATTTGTAACTCACAGCAGGAGCTGCGGAATAAGCGGAGATCTGGCGAAGACGAGGTGACGATCTTGCGCGCTGCCGGGAATGGTTCCAAGGTCGATGTGATCGCCGTCGGCACGCTACCTCTACATTTACCTACGGGATTAGTTATGAACCTCAATAATTGTTATTTAGTGCCAAGTTTGAGCATGAACATTGTATCTGGATCTCGTTTGATACGAGATGGCTACTCATTTAAATCCGAGAAGAATGGTTGTTCTATTTATATGAGAGATATGTTTTATGGTCATGCCCCCATGGTCAATGGTTTATTCTTAATGAATCTAGAGCGTAATGTTACACATATTCATAGCGTGAATACCAAAAGATGTAAAGTTGATAACGATAGTCCCACATACTTGTGGCACTGCCGCCTTGGTCACATTGGTGTCAAGCGCATGAAGAATCTCCATGCTGATGGACTTTTAGAGTCTCTCGATTATGAATCATTTGACACGTGCGAACCATGCCTCATGGGCAAATGACCAAGACTCCGCTCTCCTCCGAACAATGGAGCGAGCAACCAACTTATTGGAAATCATACATACCGATGTGTGCGGTCCAATGAGCGTTGAGGCTCGCGGAGGATATCGTTATGTTCTCACTCTCACTGATGACTTGAGTAGATATGGGTATGTTTACTTGATGAAACACAAGTCTGAGACCTTTGAAAAGTTCAAGGAATTTCAGAATGAGGTAGAGAATCACCGTGACCGAAAGATAAAGTTCCTACGATCAGATCGTGGAGGATAATACTTAAGTCACGAATTTGGTACACAGTTAAGGAAATGTGGAATCGTTTCACAACTCACGCCGCCTGGAACACCTCAGCGTAACGGTGTGTCCGAACGTCGTAATCGCACTCTATTGGATATGGTGCGGTCTATGATGTCTCTTACCGATTTACCGCTATCATTTTGGGGATACGCTCTAGAGACAGCTACATTCACTTTAAATAGGGCACCGTCTAAATCCGTTGAGACGACACCGTATGAATTATGGCTTGGGAAGAAACCTAAGCTGTCGTTTCTAAAAGTTTGGGGATGCGATGCTTATGTCAAGAAATTACAACCTGAAAAGCTCGAACCCAAGTCGGAAAAATGCGTCTTCATAGGATACCCTAAGGAAACCATTGGGTATACCTTCTACTTAAGATCCGAGGGCAAGATCTTTGTTGCCAAGAACAGATCCTTTCTGGAAAAATAGTTTCTCTCGAAAGAAGTAAGTGGGAGGAAAGTAGAACTCGATGAAGTACTACCTCTTGAACCAGAAAGTAGTGCAGCTCAGGAAAATGTTCCTGTGGTGCCTACGCCAACTGGAGAGGAAATTAATGATTATGATCAAGGTACTTCGGATCAAGTTGCTACTGAACCTCGTAGGTCCACTAGGACACGTTCCACACCAGAGTGGTATGGCAACCCTGTCCTGGAAATCATGTTGTTAGACAACGGTGAACCTTCCAACTATGAAGAAGCGATGGCGGGCCTAGATTCCAACAAATGGCTTGAAGCCATGCAATCCGAGATAGAATCCATGTATGAAAACAAAGTATGGACTTTGACAGACTTACCCGATGATTGGCGAGCGATAGAAAACAAATGGATCTTTAAGAAGAAGACGGACGCGGATGGTAATATTACCGTCTATAAAGCTCGACTTGTCGCTAAGGGTTATCGACAAGTTCAAGGGGTTGACCACGATGAGACATTCTCTCCCGTAGCGAAGCTGAAGTCCGTCCGAATCATGTTAGCAATTGCCGCATACTATGATTATGAGATATGGCAGATGGACGTCAAAACGGCATTCCTTAACGGGCATCTTAAGGAAGAACTGTATATGATGCAACCGGAGGGTTTTGTCGATCCTAAGAATGCTAACAAAGTATGCAAGCTCCAGCGATCCATTTATGGGCGGTGCAAGCATCTCGGAGTTGGAACATTCGCTTTGATGAGATGATCAAAGCGTTTGGGTTTATGCAGACTTATGGAGAAGCCTGCGTTTACAAGAAAGTGAGTGGGAGCTCTGTAGCATTTCTCATATTATATGTAGATGACATACTTTTGATGGGAAATGATATAGAACTTTTGGACAACATCAAGGCCTACTTGAATAAGTGTTTTTCAATGAAGGACCTTGGAGAAGCTGCTTACATATTAGGCATCAAGATCTATAGGGATAGATCGACACGCCTCATAGGTCTTTCACAAAGCACATACCTTGATAAGATTTTGAAGAAGTTCAAAATGGATCAGTCCAAGAAAGGGTTCTTGCCTGTACTGCAAGGTGTGAGATTGAGCTCGGCTCAATGCCCGACCACGGCAAAAGATAAGGAAGAGATGAGTGTCATCCCCTATGCTTCAGCCATAGGATCTATTATGTATGCCATGCTGTGTACCAGACCTGATGTAAACCTTGCCGTAAGATTGGTGGGAAGGTACCAAAGTAATCCCGGCAAGGAACACTGGACAGCGGTCAAGAATATCCTGAAGTACCTGAAAAGGACAAAGGACATGTTTCTCGTTTATGGAGGTGACGAAGAGCTCGCCAGAAGGTTTACGCCGACGCTTGCTTCGACACGATCTGGATGACTCTAAGTCACAAACTGGATACGTGTATATGTTGAATGGTGGAGCAGTAAGCTGGTGCAGCTGCAAGCAGAGCGTCGTGGCGGGATCTACATGTGAAGCGGAGTACATGGCAGCCTCGGAGGTAGTGCATGAAGCTATTTGGGTGAAGGAGTTCATCACCGACCTAGGAGTCATACCCAATGCGTCGGGGCCGATCAAACTCTTCTGTGACAACACTGGAGCTATTGCCCTTGCCAAGGAGCCCAGGTTTCACAAGAAGACCAGGCACATCAAGCATCGTTTCAACTCCATCCATGAAAATGTTCAAGATGGAGACATAGATATTTGCAAAGTACATACATATCTGAATGTCGTAGATCCGTTGACTAAACCTCTCTCGCGAGCAAAACATGATCAACACCAGAACTCTATGGGTGTTCGATTCATCACAATGTAACTAGATTATTGACTCTAGTGCAAGTGGGAGACTGTTGGAAATATGCCCTAGAGGCAATAATAAAAGGATTATTATTATATTTCTTTGTTCATGATAATTGTCTTTATTCATGCTATAACTGTATTATCCGGAAATCGTAATACATGTGTGAATACTTAGACCTAATACGTCCCTAGTAAGCCTCTAGTTGACTAGCTCGTTGGTCAACAGATAGTCATGGTTTCCTGACTATCGACATTAGATGTCATTGACAACGGGATCACATCATTAGGAGAATGATGTGATGGACAAGACCCAATCCTAAGCATAGCACAAGATCGTAGTTCGCTTTTGCTAGAGCTTTTTCAATGTCAAGTATCTCTTCCTTAGACCATGAGATCGTATAACTCCGGATACCGTAAGAGTGCTTTGGTGACAAAACGTCCACAACGTAACTAGGTGACTATAAAGGTGCACTACAGGTATCTCCGAAAGTGTCTGCATTGGGTTGACACGGATTGAGACTGGATTTGTCATTCCGTATGACGGAGAGGTATCTCCGGGCCCACTCGGTAATGCATCATCATAATGAGCTCAAAGTGACCAAGTGTTTGGTCACGGGATCACGACACGGCACGCAGTAAAGTGACTTGCCGTAACGAGACTGAACGAGGTATTGGGATACCGACGATCGAGTCTCGGGCATGTAACGCATCGATTGACAAAGGAATTGTATACGGGTTGATTGAATCCTCGACATCGTGGTTCATCCGATGACATCATCGAGGAGCATGTGGGAGCCAACATGGGTATCCAGATCCGCTGTTGGTTATTGACCGGAGAGCCGTCTCGGTCATGTCTCAAGTGTCTCCGAATCCGTAGGGTCTACACACTTAAGGTTCGGTGACGCTAGGGTTATTAGGAAGACTTGTATGTGATTACCGAAAGTTGTTCGGAGTCCCGTATGAGACCCCGGACGTCACGAGGAGTTCCGGAATGGTCCGGAGGTAAAGAATTATATATAGGAAGTGCAGTTACGGCCATCGGGAAAGATTCAGGGGTCACCGGTATTGTACCGGGACCACCGGATGGGTCCCGGGGGTCCACCGGGTGGGGCCACCCATCCCGGAGGGTCCCATGGGCTGAAGTGGGAAGGGTAACCAGCCCATAGTGGGCTGGTGCGCCCCCCTAGGCCCACCCCCTGCGCCTAGGGTTGAAACCCTTGGGTGGGGGGGGGAGGCGCCCCACTTGCCTTGGGGGGTACTCCACCCCCCTGGCCGGCGCCCCCTTGGGATATTGGATCTCCCAGCCGGCGCCTGGGGCCTATATAAGGGGAGGAGGGGCAGCCGCACCTTGGATCTTGGCGCCCCTCTCCCTCTCACACCTCTCCTCCTCCGCCACGTGCTTGGCGGCCTCGCCGAGTGCTGCTTCTCCACCAACACCACGCCGTCGTGCTGCTGCTGGAGCCATCTTCCTCAACCTCTCCTTCCCCTTGCTGGATCAAGAAGGAGGAGACGCCATCCGCTCCGTCGTGTGTTGAACGCGGAGGTGCCGTCCGCTCGCACTCGGTCATCGGTGATTTGGATCACTGCGAGTACGACTCCATCATCCATGTTCTAGTGAACGCTTCCGCTTGCGATCTACAAGTGGTATGTAGATGCAATCTCTCTCCCATGACTCGTTGCTTAGATGAACTCATAGATGGATCTCGGTGAAACCGTAGGAAATTTTTTTATTTTCTGCAACGTTCCCCAACAGAATTGTATACGGAGACTAATCTTCTATTGTATTCGATGAATCTGCTGTTGTTGTGTGCTGCTGTCTATATTCTGTCCAACAATATATTTTGTAACCTGTGCAAAAATCAGAAAAGTAAAAAAAAACAAATATTCATACTAATGGCGCATCACCACAAGGTGCGCCATTAGTATGCCAAAGGATACTAATGGCGCATCAAGACAGAGTGCGCCATTAGTATGACAAAGCATATGGTTACATATGGCCCCCCGGGAGGCATACTAATGGCGCATGGTGTTACATACTAATGGCGCACTGCCTGGTGCGCCATTAGCATACCAGATACTAATGGCGCACCAGTGGTGCGCCATTAGTAAAAAATTCTAGTGGCGTGATACTAATGGCGCACTGGTAGTGCGCCATTAGTAGGCAAAACCGGTGCGCCATTAGTAGGCCTTTTCCTAGTAGTGTAATAAGTCATACATATTTAGAGAGCAATTTTTATTGCTTGCAACATGACAACTTACTTGAAGGATCTTACTCAATCCATAGGTAGGTATGGTGGACTCTCATGGCAAAACTGGGTTTAAGGATATTTGGAAGCACAAGTAGTATCTCTACTTGGTGCAAGGAATTTGGCTAGCATTAGGGGGAAAGGCAATCTCAACATGTTAGGAAGATCCATGACAATATACTTTAACTGAGATGTGAGAAAACATAAACCATTACGTTGTCTTCCTTGTCCAACACCAACTCTTTAGCATGTCATACTTAATGAGTGCTCACAATCATAAAAGATGTCCAAGATAGTATATTTATATGTGAAAACCTCTCTTTCTTTAGTACTTCCTATTAATTGCAACGATGACCAAAACTCCATTTGTCAACTCTCAACAACTTTTATGACTCATACTCTTTATATGTGAAGTCATTACTATCCATAAGATCAATATGAACTCTTTTATTCTTTTTATTCTTTCTATTTTCTCAAGATCATAGCAAGATAGAAAAGCCCTTGACTCAACATTAATCTTTATTATATAGCTCACGGACTCGATTACATAGAGAGATCACAAAGCAAAGCTCAAAACTAATTCATACCAAAACTTCAATCTAAGAACAAGATATTACTAAAAGGATCAAACTAAGTAAAACGGTAAAGATAGGAGTGTGATGGTGATATGATACAGGGGCCCCTCCCCCAAGCTTGGCAGTTGCCAAGGGGAGTGCCCTATACCCATGTGCACTAGTATAAAAGGGGGCAATGGTCCAGGCCGGGTCAGCCCATTAGTCCCGGTTCAATCCAGAACCGGGACCAATGGGGGCATTGGACCCGGTTCGTGAGCCCCGGGGGCCGGCCGGGCCATGTGGGCCATTGGTCCTTGTTTGTCTGGACCTTTTGGTCCCGGTTGGTGGGTCGAACCGGGACCAATGTGCCTTGCTCCTGGCCCACCACCATTGGTCCCGGTTGGTGGCCTGAACCGGGACCAAAGGCTACCCTTTATTCCCGGTTCAAGCCACGAACCGGGACCAATTAATTGCCTATATATACCCCGCGAGCAGAGCACTCTCACTGCTCTGTTTTTCATGGCCGGCGAGGAGAGAGCTTTGTGGTGCTCTAGCTCACCTCCTATGCACACGAGGTGTTCGATGGAATGCCCGAGCCACACTACTTAAGCTTTCTCCTCTCCAAGCTCCACCTCCAAGCTCCATTTTCCTCAATATTTGTCTAGGATTAGCGGTCCGTCACGTCCCGTCCCCGTCTTCACCGCCGTCGATCGCCCGCGCAGATCTCGTCGCCGGCACCACCGTGGTGAGCCTCTTGTTCTTATCTTCTTTCTGAAAGGAAAAAAACTCTTACTTGTATGTTTATATAGATACTTGTATAATTTTCTTACTTTTATTATTGCATCTTATATAGTGCGATGGTTTTGGTATCCGCCCCCGTCGGCCCTCGTCCTGTCTATGATTCGGATGTGGTATATATTATCTTTTCATAACTATTGGTTCATTTATTGTTTATGACAATTATGCCGACCAACGTGACATAGATTTTATTTATCTAGGAGGTTGTTGAACCGGAAATTCCAACCGACCCTATTGTCGAGAGGTTAAATTTAGTTGAAGAAGAAAACAATTTGTTGAAGGAAAAAATTAGAATAATTGAGGAGGAGAAGATGATATTGGAGTTGCATGTTGCGGATGTCGTCGATGATCACAAGATCAAGATGGATGCAATGCGCTTGAAGATTAGAAAGATTAGAAAATATGCCATTCATACCAAGGCTTGGTATCATTATGCCGTTGGATCAGTTGTTACATTGGTTGCGATTATGATCACATTTGTTTTCGCATTGAAATTTTTTACATAGTTTCAGTGTATGGTTTAATTAATTTAGATGCTCTGCAGAGCTTTATGTTGTTAGATGAGAACTATGTATGTACTTTGGTTTTAATGTGATGATGAACTTCTATTAATTTGGTCACTTAATTATCTATTCATGATGTTCTGTAATGATTTTTGACACACTTAATTATATATAATGCACGCAAATGAACCGCAATGGATGTACGGTTCAAGACACACCTCCGAGTACATTAAGGGCATGCATGATTTTCTCAAGTGGCTGAGGCAAACAAGCAGAATGGTTTTATGTGTTGTCCATGCCCTATATGTGGGAATACTGAAGTCTTACTCGACCGAAAATCCTCCACACCCACTTGCTTTACAAGGGTTTCATGCCACACTATAATGTTTGGACGAGGCACGGAGAAATAGGGGTTATGATGGAAGACGGCGAAGAAGAAGAGTACGATGACAACTATGTGCCCCCTGAATACGGTGATGCTACTGAACATCAAGAGGAACCAGACGATGTGCATGATGATGCTGCAACGGGCGAAGCTGCTGAAGATCAAGAGGAACCATACGATGTGCCCGATGATGATGATCTCCGCCGGGTCATTGTCGATGCAAGGACGCAATGCGAAAGTCAAAAGGAGAAGCTGAAGTTCGATCGCATGTTAGAGGACCACAAAAAAGGGTTGTACCCCAATTGCGAAGATGGCAACACAAAGCTCGGTACCATCGGAATTGCTGCGAAGGAAGGCGAGAATGCTGTGCTCGACAAAGGATTTGAGAAGCTACTGAAAATATTGAAGAAGAAGCTTCCAAAGGATAACAAATTGCTCGACAGTACATACGCAGCAAAGAAGGTCGTATGCCCTCTCGGATTGAAGGTGCAGAAGATACATGCATGCCCTAATGACTGCATCCTCTTCCGCGGTGCGTACAAGGATCTGAACACATGCCCGGTATGAGGTGCATTATGGTATAAGATCAGACGAGATGACCCTGGTGATGTTGACGGTGAGCCCCCCAGGAAGAGGGTTCCTACGAAGGTGATGTGGTATGCTCCTATAATACCACGGTTGAAACGTCTGTTCAGAAACGGAGAGCATGCCAAGTTGATGCGATGGCCCAGTGAGGACCGTAAGAAAGACGGGAAGTTGAGATCACCCACTGATGGGTCGCAGTGGAGAAAAATCGAGAGGAAGTACTGGGATGAGTTTGCAAGTGGGACAAGGAACGTATGGTTTGCTTTAAGCGCGGATGGCATTAATCCTTTCGGGGAGCAGAGCAGCAATCACAGCACCTGGCCCGTGACTCTATGTATGTATAACCTTCCTCCTTCGATGTGCATGAAGCGGAAGTTCATTATGATGCCAGTTCTCATCCAAGGCCCTAAGCAACCCGGCAACGACATTGATGTGTACCTAAGGCCATTAGTTGAAGAACTTTTACAGCTGTGGAATGGAAACGGTGTACGTACGTGGGATGAGCACAAACAGGAGGAATTTTACCTAAAGGCGTTGTTGTTCGTGACCATCAACGATTGGCCCGCTCTCAGTAACCTTTCAGGACAGACAAACAAGGGATACCACGCATGCTCGCACTGTTTACTTGACACCGCTAGTATATACCTGGCAAGCTGCAGGAAGAATGTGTAGCTGGGCCATCGTCGATTTCTTCCGACCAACCATCAATGTCGAAAGAAAGGCAAGCATTTCAAAGGCGAGGCAGATCACCGGAAGAAGCCCGCCATGCGTACCGGTGATCACGTACTTGCTATGGTCAATGATTTACACGCAATCTTCGGAAAGGGTCCCGGCGGACTAGCTATTCCGAGTGACGCTGGGGGACATGCACCCATGTGGAAGAAGAAATCTATATTTTGGGAACTATCCTACTGGAAAGACCTAGAGGTCCACTCTTCGATCGACGTGATGCACGTGATGAAGAATCTTTGCGTGAACCTGCTAGGCTTCTTGGGCGTGTATGGGAAGACAAAAGATACAGCTGAGGCACGGGAGGACCTGCAACATTTGCACGAAAAAGACGGCATGCCTCCAAAGCAGTATGAAGGTCCTGCCAGCTATACCAAAGAAGAGAAGGAAATCTTCTTTGAATGCCTGCTTAGTATGAAGGTCCCGACTGGCTTCTCAACGAATATAAAAGGAATAATAAATATGGCAGATAAAAAGTTTCAGAACCTAAATTCTCATGACTGCCACGTGATTATGACGCAACTGCTTCCGGTTGAATTGAGGGGGTTTCTACCGAAAAACGTCTGATTAGCCATTGTGAAGCTATGTGCATTCCTCAATGCAATCTCTCAGAAGGTGATCGATCCAGAAATCATACCAAGGCTAAGGAGTGATGTGGTGCAATATCTTGTCAGTTTCGAGCTGGTGTTCCCACCATCCTTCTTCAATATCATGACGCACGTCCTAGTTCATCTAGTTGACGAGATTGTCATTTTGGGCCCCGTATTTCTACACAATATGTACCCCTTTGAGAGGTTCATGGAGTCCTAAATAAATATGTTCAGAATCGCTTAGGCCGAAGGAAGCATCTCCATGGGCCATCAAACGAGAGGATGCCATCGGGTTTTGTGTTGACTTCATTCCTGGCCTTAAGAAGATAGGTCTCCCTCAATCGCGGTATGAGGGGAGACTGACCGAAAAAACACGCTTGGAAGGGACTCAATAATATGCAGGGACGGATATTCTTGGTCTCAAGCACGCTACACAGTTCTACGAACTCTACCTTGGTGACCCCTATGTCGATGAACTCAAGAACAAGCAGCGCCCAAACACCCAGAGCGGGCGACGATCGGATTACATGTGAACACATCAGATTTTCAGCAGTTGGTTGGAAGCACGCCTCGAGGTGACAACACTGTTTGTGATGAGCTGTACTTGTTGTCCAGGGGACCATCATCGACTGTTACGATTTGGAAAGGATACGAGATAAATGGGAATAAATTTTACAGAATTGACCAAGATCAAAAGAGCACCAACCAAAACAGCGGTGTCCGCTTTGATGCAACAACCGAGAGGGGAAAGGACACATATTATGGTTACATAGTGGACATATGGGAACTTGACTACGGACATGATTTTAAGGTCCCTTTGTTTAAGTGCAAATGGGTCAATCTGTCAGAGGCGGAGTGCAGTAGACCCACAATGACGGAATGACAACAAAGGATCTGAAAATCTTGGGTACACTAACGAACCGCTCATCCTAGCCAATGATGTGGCACAAGTTATCTATGTGAAGGACATGTCTACCAGACCGAGAAAGAGAAAAGATAAGGAAGTGAATACATCATACGATGAGCCAAAGCGCCACATAGTTCTTTCAGGAAAAAGGGACATCGTGGGAGTGGAGGACAAGACAGACATGTATGAAAATTATGAAAAGTTTCATGAAATTCCTCCCTTCAAAGTCAAGGCTGACCCCAGCATCCTGATAAACGATGAAGATTATCCATCGTTACGGCGCAATAGGCAAATGACACAAGCGAAGAAAAAGTGAAGACTTTCTCCCGCAACTATTATGATGATACCATGCCAACTTTGTAACTGACGAGTATGATACCATTGTCCGTTTTGTACATTCACATGCTATGTGGGTGAATTTATGATACCATGCCAACTTTCAACTTTTTCAGAGTTCATTTGAAATGCTTTAATGTCTTATGGTTTGGCCCTCGTAATAATTAAAAATAGCAACAATAAGTATTTTGTTGTAAGTAGAAACAAAATAAAATAAATAAAGTAAGAAAGAAAACAAAAAAAAAAAAAGTGTTTTCAAATTTGAAAACTAATGGCACTAATAGAAAGTTTATAATTTTCCTAAAACTAAAAGCAAAAAGAATTGAAAAATAAAGCAAAAAAATGCAGAAAACAAAACAAAAAACAATAATAAGTATTTTGTTGTAAGTAGAAACAAAATCAAATAAATAAAGCAAGAAAGAAAACAAAAAAAAAAAAAGTGTTTTCAAATTTGAAAACTAATGGCACTAACAAAGAAGTTTATAATTTTCCTAAAACTAAAAGAAAAAAGAATTAAAAATAAAGCAAAAACAAAAGAAAATAAATAATGTAGAAAACAAAACAAAAAACTAGAAAAAAAATTAAAATAGCAACAATAAGTAAAGAAAACAAAAAATGCCTCCTCTCGGGCCCCCACGGCTGAATACGACATGAAACCCTACTATGGGCGAGATTCAGGCCCGCAGAGGCCCAGAAGGCCCATCAGCAAAGCAATAGCAAGTACGCCTGAAGCTGCGGTGGAGAGGAGCTCGAGAGGGTGCGGCAGTGGGGCTTATAAACCACTGCGCGCCCCTCTCAACTAGTGAGGTGGGACTAAACTTTGGCCCCGACGCGGGCAGCACAGGGACCTTTGGTCCCGGTTGGTGGAACCAACCAGGACTAAAGGGGGGGAGGAGCATTGGTACCGGTTCGTGGCACCAACCGGTACCAAAGGCCGCCGCTTCCCGCCCTTTGGGCTGCCGAAAAAGAGGCCTTTGGTCCCGGTTGGTGGCACCAACCGGGACTAAAGGGTGCATTAGTCCCGGTTGGTTTCACGAACCGGGACCAATGGCTTTGCTATATAAGTAGCACTTAGCAGTTTCCAGCCAAATCGCCCACTTCTCCCCAGACGCCCCCTGCTCCTCCTCGTCGCCGTTGCCGCCTGACGCCCCTGCTCCACCTTGTCGTCGCCGCCGCCACCGACGCAGTTAGGCTGCTCGCCTGAGCCGTCGCTGCCGCCCCCTGTGAGCACAGCCTGCCCGCGCCCCTCCGTCTCGCGCCCCTCTGCGCCCACCACACACCGCCCTGCAAGGCCCAAGGCCGCCACATCCTGTCTCACATGGCAGCCACACACCTGCCCGCCCCTGCAATTTCCATAGCATTTTTTTGTGTATATGTGTTTGTATGTGTATATATGTGTACATGTTCATAGTATTTTTTTTCATAAGTGTATATTTTTTGTTCATTGCATTTTTTTCATATATATAATGTATATATGTATGTGGTAGCTATATATATGATGAATGGATGTGGCTATATTTGTATGTATGAATATAATGTTCATAGCATTTTTTGTTTATATATGTTTATTCATATATGTATTAATTTTTATTTAGGTTGTTAGTAGACATCGATTTTAGGTTAGTGCATTTTAGTTTATTGTAGAGGAGAAAGTAAATAAGGAAAAGGAAGAAAAGAGGAAGAAGGAAGAAGGAAGAAGAAGAAGAAAAAGAATGAGAGGAAAAAGGAAAATAAGAAGAGGAAGAAGAGGAGAAATAAATAAGAAGAGGAAAAAAGAAGAAAAAGAAGAGGAGAAGAAGAAATGAATAGAGGAGAAGAACAAAAAATAGAAAAAAAAATTCTATTTTTTTTTCTAATCTCCTCTATTCCTTTCTTCTTCTCCTCTTTTTTTTCTTCTTTCTTTTCTTCTTCTTCTTCCTTCTTCCTTCTTCCTCTTCTCTTCCTTTTCCTTAATTATTTTCCTTTCTCATCGTTGTCGATATAACCCCCTCGAGATAACTTCGACATGAGGGGCGGTCGATATATATACCCCCTCTCGACCGTGATAACTTATACAACGGCAGCACCCCCCCCCTCGGCCCTCTCGCTCGACCAAAACTCTCGAGGACACCCAAACCCTAGAGAGAAAATGATGTTGGTCTCCTACCCCCTCCCGCCACGCCCCTACCCGACAAATTAACTCTCTCGAGGTCACCCAAATTAACCAAGTTAAAAGAGCGTTGTCGTCGAGGCCACCCCAAACCCTTGAAGCATTGTGTCGAGGAGACCCCAAACCCTAGAGAAGCAGCGTCGAGGCCACTAACATGATTCCTTATTGTGATTAACTAGCTAGTTCTACGTTTGCCACTAATATATATATATATATATATATATATATATATATATATATATATATATATATATATCCATCTGTACCATGTTTGAATAATAATTGACATGTTGTAAATATTTGCAGAAACTATGGAGCACTCCCGAGACAAAGAAACATAAGCGATGTTGGGGGACATAATCGCAAATGGAAGTGATGAAGTTGTGTCATTTCTCCTCGACACCGATGGTCAGCTGGAAGGACTGGGTGAAGAAGAGGGCTATGTTCATGATGGCTTTGGCCCATTAATGCCCGTACAAGAAGAGGACTATGTTCATGATGGCTCCGGTGACACAATGGAGGTACAAGAAGGAGATCGTGCTGACCGCTCCGGTGACCGAACCGAGTCCGGCCAGGTATATATATATTAGTTAAGCCTGTGCTGACTAGTTAATTGATGCTTCCATTGTTTTGGTATATGTACACATATTAATTAGTCTCGTCTTTCTTCCTTATAATTTCTAGCCCTCCGGATCGAGCACAACTTCAGTAAGGAGACGAGGCCCGAAGAAAAAGTTGAGCTCGGATGAAAAGTTTGAGATCATAGAAATCGCGCCCGACGGCGAACCGATTGAACCCATCCGGACAAGGAAGGCATTTTCTGCTCAGTGCAGGGTTCTTGTTAGGGACAAGATCCCGATCAGCATCCAGCAATTGTATAAGCCTAAGGAGGAAGACCCTGAGGTGTCTTATGTCAATGATATGCAGAAAGAAGATCTTTGGAATGAGCTGAAGGCAAATTTCACCCTACTGCAGAGGAGGATCCGGAGAAGCCAGTTAAAGAGCAATTAATCAAGTCTTGTGCTCTTAAGAAGATGGCAACCCTAATGAGGAGGTGGAGGAAAGAGCTGAACCAGTTTGTCGAAAAAAATGCACCAGAATTCATCGGCAAATATGAGAAGATCAAAGATCACTGGTCCGCATTTGTGGCCCACAAGACATCGGAAAAGAGTAAGAAGATGTCGGCGAGAAACAAGAAAAATGCTGCGAAGAAGAAGCTTCACCATCGCACGGGGTCAGGTGGCTACCTCAAAGCCCGACCTAAGTGGTCCAAGGCTGAGCATGATCTCCTTGAAAAAGGGATCGAACCAGAGACAATGTACTGGCCAGACCGTTGCCGGACTTGGTTCTTCGAGGCTGGCGGAACCTTGGACCCTGTAATGAGGAAGTGCCGATGGGCGGACGAGCAACTGGAAATACCGACCAAGAACCTTCGACACTATATCGATGCAGCACAGCGAGGGACGTTCCTTCCAAACAGGAGGAAGGACGAGCTCACAATGGCCCTTGGGAATCCTGAGCACCCTGGACGGACACGAGGCACGCCAGTCTCCATTCCGTGGAAGGTTGGTTTTCCGGACGCAGGGGGTTACAAAACCCACGAGAAGAGGAAGAAACTGGAGCAGGACCAACTGCAGGCGCTGCACAAAAGGGTAATGGGGCTAGAGGATCGAGAAGAGGAACGAAGCGGCAGATCGCAGCAAGCGACCTGCGAAGCTTCCCCGGCTACCCGCCATCTCAGCGGAGAAGCAGCGTGGCTTCCACCGAGCTGCTTCAGCCGGAGCATGTCTTGACGGCTCCTGCCAGCTATCCCGTGGATGGTATCACGGAGTCTCAAAATTGCCACATTATGGCGCGATGGATCAATTTGAAGGTCAAGGCAACTGTTGGCCAAGTTTATCCTAGTCGACCCGGCACAACTTATCACTGCCAGCCGATTCTAGAAGGATATGCTAAGGTGATGGTGGATGAAATAACGGAGGGATTTGAGGACCTCCCGCTTGAGCACCCTACCGGTGAAGGGGAGACTAGGCTAGGTTCTGCTCTGAAGACTCGATGCCTATGGCGGAAGGTGCACATCAACCTTCCGAACTGGATGCCTCCGCATCCTCCTCCTCCTCCGGCGAGTCAAGGCACTCCGCCTCCTCCACCGCCTCCTCCTCCGGCGAGTGATGATCAGGGCACGCATGGCGGCACTCCGCCTCCTTCTCCGGCGCGTGGCGGCACTCCGCCTCCTTCTCCGCCTGCGCCGGCGCTCCCGAGCAGCCAGCAGCCTCCTCCTTCTCCGCCTCGCCAGCAAGGGCGGAAGAGACACGCCGCCGCCCCGGCTGCTCCGGCGCATCGTACTCCTTCTCCTACGCCTCGTAAGCAAGCACGAAAGAAGACAGACGCCGCAGCCGCCTGGCATGCCTCTCGCGCCTAGCAGCACAACCAGAGGCGGGAGGCAATACCAATACGGTCCATCATCTCTCAAGCCTCTAGAGAAGTTACCGTACGAGAGGTCCGAGGAGGAAAATGATACGATTGTGCGGACCCACGTGAAGGATTTCTTTGAAGGGGTGAAAGCAAAGAGACATCCACCTCCGGAGGAGAAGGTAGATCCGGTGAAAGCAAAGCGCACTATCGATGCCCTGAGGAAACCACCAAAGTCTCCGCCGAGAACCAACTATGAGCGCATTACTGAACAGGCATATCTCCAAGCCAAGCGGTCGGGAACTACTGTCAGTGCTAAAAGGTTAAAAGAACGAGCAAAGCGGAAAAATTGCCCAGCTCAGCGAACAAGCACAGCAATCGTGCCCCCTGCTCAATGTGTCTAATGCTCCGGGGACGGTGGCCGGTTATGGCAATCTTGAAGATTACCTGCCTGACGATGCACTTCCTGATTTCATGGAGGTGGACGAACACAGATATGAGTACGGCAAGCCTCTCGTCAAAGATGAAAAATCTCTGACAACAATGATGTGAAGATTCCATAGTTGGTACATGAAAACCTGCAGAGAGTCTGACGGGACGAACAGTTTGTATCAGAACATTAAAGAGGAGCACGACCTCATTTCAAATGATCTGTTATGTGTTCCATTTGATGAGTTCTTCGCGTTCTTCAATCAAAAGGCCCTCGATAAATTAATGGTCTTTTGCTACTCCTGTAAGTACTATTTATGTCATTAAGTCTCTATATATAGCTCGGCTCTTTCATTGCATGTATTTATAATTAATTATCCTCAATATATTATGCAGATTGAAGATCGTCGAGTGCAAAAAACAAGAAATTTATGATATTGGGTTCATTAACACAAATATCATAGATGTATTTCTGGTTGAAAAGAACGTCAAAGAGGCCGAGGACAACTTGCTACAATCGTTGATCAAAAATCAAAACAAAGATACCATACTCTTTCCTTACAACGGCAAGTGAGTGTTACTGTCGTGTGCATATTCGGTTTCCCTTATAACTCGAGCGAGGTTATAGTAATGTAATTGATGAGTTATGCATGCGTGCGCAGGTACCACTATATTCTTCTGGAGATTAAGCTTGAGCGTGGACTAGTAACCATCTTAGACTCGAGACGGAAAGATCCCGAAACCTATGCGGACATGACTGAAATGCTCAGCAAGTAAGTTCAATCGATCATTATCACACCATATCGCCAACTTTTTGTTCGTTTCCTGATATCTCAAGTAAGAATAATTATTTTCTTTGTCTTGCAGGGTTTGGAAACAGTTCACCACAGAAGCTCCGGGACTGCCGATGGAGCTGCAATATACATACCCGAAAGTAAGTACTACTAGCTAGCTAGTTGCGCGCATCTCCCGTTGATTCTATAGCTATACTTTCATCAATGCCATTTATAATGCTTCATTATCAGTTTGATTGACCTCTATTTCTCGTAAAGTGCTTGTGGCAGGAGGAAGGGAATGATTTCTGTGGATACTATGTGTGCGAGTTCATCCACACCGCGACTTTGAAAAACAAGCGGGGCTACTCTAGAAGACAATATGAAGTGTGCAAGCAATAATATTCACAATTTCATTTTATTACACCATCATTTCGGTTGAGTTTCATTCATATATATGTATTAATTAACCCCCTTCTTCAAATTAGACGTGGTAGATGCTGTTGGGGAACGTAGTAATTTCAAAAAAATTCCTACGCACACGCAAGACCATGGTGATGGCATAGCAACGAGAGGGGATAGTGTCCGTCCACGTACCCTCGTTGACCGAAAGCGGAAGCGTTATAACAACGCGGTTGATGTAGTCGTACGTCTTCACGATCCGACCGATCCAAGTACCGAACGTACGGCACCTCCGTGTTCAGCACACGTTCAGCTCGATGACGATCCCCGGCTCCGATCCAGCAAAGCGTCGGGGATGAGTTCCACAAGACGACGGCGCAGTGACGATGATGATGCTCCACCGACGCAGGGCTTCGCTTAAGCTCCGCGACGATATGACTTCACCGGCGCAGGCTTCGCCTAAGATCCGACGATATGACCGAAGTGGAATATGGTGGAGGGGGCACCGACACGGCTAAGGAACGATCCGTAGATCAACTTGTGTGTCATGGGGTGCCCCTGCCCCGTATATAAAGGAGCAAGGAGGAGGTGGCCGCCAAGGGAGGAGGCGCCAGGGGGGAGTCCTACTCCCACCGGAGTAGGACTCCTCCTTTCCTAGTAGGAGTAGGAGAGAAGGAGGGAAAGGAGAAGGAAGGAAGGAGGCGCAGCCCTCCCCTAGTCCACCCGGACTAGGCCTTGGGGCGCGCGCGTCTGCCCTAGGCAGCCCTCTCTCTTTCCCGCAGGGCCCAATAAGGCCCAATACTTCTCCCGGCGAATTCCGTAACTCTCCCAGTACTCAAAATACCGAATCATTCAAACCTTTCCGAACTCCGAATATAGTCGTCCAATATATCGATCTTTACGTCTCGACCATTTCGAGACTCCTCGTCATGTCCCCGATCTCATCCGGGACTCCGAACTCCTTCGGTACATCAAAACTCATAAACTCATAATATAACTGTCATCGAAACCTTAAGCGTGCGGACCCTACGGGTTCGAGAACTATGTAGACATGACCTAGAACCATTCTCGGTCAATAACCAATAGCGGAACCTGGATGCCCATATTGGTTCCTACATATTCTACGAAGATCTTTATCGGTCAAACCGCATAACGACATACGTTGTTCCTTTTGTCATCGGTATGTTACTTACCCGAGATTCGATCGTCGGTATCCAATACCTAGTTCAATCTCGTTACCAGTAAGTCTCTTTACTCGTTCCGTAATACATCATCTCACAACTAACTCATTAGTTGCAATGCTTGCAAGGCTTATGTGATGTGTATTACCGAGAAGACCCAGAGATACCTCTCCGACAATCGGAGTGACAAAACCTAATCTCGATTCATGCCAACTCAACATATACTTTTGGAGACACCTGTAGTACTCCTTTATAATCACCCAGTTACGTTGTGACGTTTGGTAGTACCCAAAGTGTTCCTCCGGTAAACGGGAGTTGCATAATCTCATAGTTACAGGAACATGTATAGGTCATGAAGAAAGCAATAGCAACATACTAAACGATCAAGTGCTAGGCTAACGGAATGGGTCATGTCAATCAGATCATTCTCCTAATGACGTGATCCCGTTAATCAAATGACAACTCATGTCTATGGTTAGGAAACATAACCATCTTTGATTAACGAGCTAGTCAAGTAGAGGCATACTAGTGACACTCTGTTTGTCTATGTATTCACACATGCATTATGTTTCCGGTTAATACAATTCTAGCATGAATAATAAACATTTATCATGATATAAGGAAATAAATAATAACTTTATTATTGCCTCTAGGGCATATTTCCTTCAGTCTCCCACTTGCACTAGAGTCAATAATCTAGTTCACATCGCCATGTGATTTAACATCAATAGTTCACATCTATATGTGATTAACACCCATAGTTCACATCGACATGTGACCAACACCCAAAGGGTTTACTAGAGTCAGTAATCTAGTTCACATCGCTATGTGATTAACACCCAAAGAGTACTAAGGTGTGATCATGTTTTGCTTGTGAGACAATTTTAGTCAACGGTCTCATCACATTCAAAGCCGTAAGTATTTTGCAAATTTCTATGTCTACAATGCTCGCACGGAGCTACTCTAGCTAATTGCTCCCACTTTCAATATGTATCCAGATTGAGACTCGAGTCATCTAGATTAGTGTTAAAACTTGCATCGGCGTAACCCTTTACGACGAACCTTTTTCACTTCCATAATCGAGAAACATATCCTTATTCTACTAAGGATAAATTTGACCGCTGTCCATTGATCTACTCCTAGATCACTATTGCACTCCTTGCCAAGCTTAGTGGTAGGGTATGCAATAGATCTGGTACACAACATGACATACTTTATAGAACCTATGGCTGATGCATAGGAATGACTTTCATTCTCTTTCTATCTTCTGCCGTGGTCGGGTTTTGAGTCTTACTCAATTTCACACCGTGTAACACAGGCAAGAACTCTTTCTTTGACTGTTCCATTTTGAATTACTTCAAAATCTTTGTCAAGGTATGTACTCATTGAAAAAACTTATCAAGCGTCTTGATCTATTTCTATAGATCTTGATGCTCAATATGCAAGCGGCTTCACCGAGGTCCTTCTTTGAAAAAACTCCTTTCAAATACTCCTATATGCTTTGCAGAATAATTCTACATTATTTCCGATCAACAATATGTCATTCACATATACTTATCAGAAATGTTGTAGTGCTCCCACTCACTTTCTTGTAAATACAGGCTTCTCCAAAAGTCCGTATAAAACCATATGCTTTGATCACACTATCAAAGCGTTTATTCCAACTCCGAGATGCTTGCACCAGTCCATAGATGGATCGCTGGAGCTTGCGCATTTTGTTAGCTCCTTTAGGATTGACAAAACCTTCTGGTTGCATCATATACAACTCTTCTTTAATAAATCCATTAAAGAATGTAGTTTTTACATCCATTTGCCAGATTTCGTAAAATGTGGCAATTTGCTAACATGATTCCGGACAGCTTAAGCATCGCTACAGCTTGAGAAAATCTCATTGTAGTCAACACCTTGAACTTGTCGAAAACCTTTTGTGACAAGTCGGGCTTTGTAGATAGTAACACTACTATCGTTGTCCGTCTTCCTCTTGAAGATCCATTTATTTAACATGGCTTGCTGATCGAGCAAGTCAATCAAAGTCCATACTTTGTTCTCATACATGGATCCTATCTCAGATTTCATGGTCTCAAGCCATTTCGCGGAATCTGGGCTCATCATTGCTTCCTCATAGTTCGTAGGTTTCATCATGTTCTAGTAACATGACTTCCGAACATGATTACCGTACCACTCAGTGCGGATCTTACTCTGGAAGATCTACGAGGTTTGGTAGCAACTTGATCTGAAGTTTCATGATCATCATCATTAACTTCCTTACTAATTGGTGTAGGAATCACTGGACTGATTTCGTGATGAACTACTTTCCAATAAGGGAGAAGGTACAATTACCTCATCAAGTTCTACTTTCCTCCCACTCACTTCTTTCGAGAGAAACTCCTTCTCTAGAAAGGATCCATCTTAGCAACGAATGTTTTGCCTTTAGATCTGTGATAGAAGGTGTACCCAACAGTTTCCTTTGGGTATTCTATGAAGACGGACTTCTCCGATTTGGGTCCGAGCTTATCAGGTGAAAACTTTTTCACATAAGCATCACAACTCCAAACTTTAAGAAACGACAGCTTAGGTTTACTGCTAAACCATAGTTCATACGGTGTCATCTCAACGGATTTAGATGGTGCCCTATTAAACGTGAATGCAGCTGTCTCTAATGCATAACCCAAAACGATAGTGGTAAATCGGTAAGATACATCATAGATCGCACCATATCAAAATAAAGTACGGTTACGACGTTCGGACACACCATAACGTTGTGGTGTTCCAGGTGGCGTGAGCTGTGAAACTATTCCACATTGTTTAATTGAAGACCAAACTCGTAACTCAAATATTCATCTCCACAATCAGATCGCAGAAAACTTTATTTTTTTGTTATGATGATTTTCCACTTCACTCTGAAATTCTTTGAACCTTTCAACTATTTTAGACTTATGTTTCATCAAGTAGATATACCCATATCTGCTCAAATCATCTGTGAAGGTCAGAAAATAACGATACATGCCATGAGCTTTAACACTCATCGGATCGCATACATCGGTATGTATTATTTCCAATAAGTCAGTAGCTTGTTCCATTGTTCTGGAGAACGGAGTTTTAGTCATCTTGCCCAAACGGCACGGTTCGCAAGTATCAAATGATTCATAACCAAGTGATTCCGAAAGTCCATCAAAGATGGAGTTTCTTCATGCGCTTTACACCAATATGACCTAAACGGCGAGTGCCACAAATAAGTTGCACTATCATTATTAACTTTGCATCTTTTGGCATCAATATTATGAATATGTGTACTACTACGATCGAGATCCAACAAACTATTTTTATTGGGTGTATGACCATTGAAGGTTTTATTCATTTAAACAGAACAACAATTATTCTTTGACTTTAAATGAATAACCGTTTTGAAAACTATTTTCATTGGGTGTATGACCATTGAAGGTTTTATTCATTTAAACAGAACAACAATTATTCTTTGAATTTAAATGAATAACCGTTTTGCAATAAACATGATCAAATCATATTCATGCTCGCAAACACCAAATAACATTTATTTAGGTTTAACACTAATCCCGAAAGTATAGGGAGTGTGTGATGATGATCATATCAATCTTGGAACTACTTCCAACACTCATCGTCACTTCCCTTCAACTAGTCTCTGCTTATTCAGAACTCCTGTTTGAGTTACTAATCTTAGCAACCGAACAGTATCAAATACTCAGGGCTACTATAAACACTAGTAAGCCACACATCAATAATTTGTATATCAAATATACCTTTGTTCACTTTGCCATCCTTCTTATCCGCCAAATACTTGGGGTAGTTCCACTTCAAAGACCAGTTCCATTGTAGCAAAAGCACTTAGTCTCGTGCTTAGATCCAGACTTGGGCTTCTTCACTTGAGCAGCAACTTGCTTGCCGTTCTTCTTGAAGTTCCCTTCTTCCCTTTGCCCTTTTCTTGAGACTAGTGGTCTTGTCAATCATCAACACTTGATGCTCTTTCTTGATTTCTACCTTCGTCGATTTCAACATCATGAAGAGCTCGGGAATCGTTTCGTTATCCCTTGCATACTATAGTTCATCATGAAGTTCTAGTAACTTAGTGATGGTGACTAGAGAATTCTGTCAATCACTATCTTATCTCGGAAGATTAACTCCCACTTGATTCAAGCGATTGAAGTACCTGCACAATCTGAGAACATGCTCACTAGTTGAGCGATTCTCCTCCATCTTTTAGCTATAGAACTTGTTGGAGACTTCATATCTCTCAACTCGGTATTTGCTTGAAATATTAACTTCAACTCCTGGAACATCTCATATGGTCCATGACGTTCAAAACGTCTTTGAAGTCCCGATTCTAAGCCGTTTAAGCATGGTGCACTAAACTATCAAGTAGTCATCATATTGAGCTAGCCAAACGTTCATAACGTCGCATCCGCTCCTGCAATAGGTCTGTCACCTAGCGGTGCATCAAGGACATAATTCTTCGTGCAGCAATGAGGATAAACCTCAGATCACGGATCCAATCCGCAATATTGCTACTAACATTTTTCAATACAATTTTCTCTAGGAACACATATAAAAACACAGGAAGCAACAACGCGAGCTATTGATCTACAACATAATCTGCAAAATACTACCAGGACTAAGTTCATGATAAATTAAAGTTCAATTAATCATATTACTTAAGAACTCCCACTTAGATAGACATCTCTCTAGTCATCTAAGTGATTACGTGATCCAAATCAACTAAACCATAACCGATCATCACGTGAGATGGAGTAGTTTTCAATGGTGAACATCACTATGTTGATCATATCTACTATATGATTCACGCCGACCTTTCGGTCTCCGTGTTCGAGGCCATATCTGCATATGCTAGGCTCGTCAAGTTTAACCCGAGTATTCTGCGTGTGCAAAACTGGCTTGCACCCGTTAGATGGACGAGAACTTATCACACCCGATCATCACGTGGTGTCCGGGTACTACGAACTTTTAGCAACGGTGCATACTCGGGAGAACACTTCTTGATAATTTTAGTGAGAGATCATCTTATAATGCTACCGACAATCAAAGCAAGATAAGATGCATAAAGGATAAACATCACATGCAATCAATATAAGTGATATGATATGGTCATCATCATCTTGTGCTTGTGATCTCCATCTCCAAGCACCGCCATGATCACCATCGCCACCGGGCGCGACACCTTGATCTCCATCGTAGCATCGTTGTCGCCTCGCCAACTATTGCTTCTACGACTATCGCTACTGCTTAGTGATAAAGTAAAGCAATTACATGGCTTTGCATTTCATACAATAAGCGACAACCATATGGCTCCTGCCATTGCCGATAACTCGGTTACAAAACATGATCATCTCATACAATAAAATATAGCATCACGTCTTGACCACATCACATCACAACATGCCCTGCAAAAACAAGTTAGACGTCCTCTACTTTGTTGTTGCAAGTTTTACGTGGCTGCTACGGGCTGAGCAAGAACCGTTCTTACCTCGCATCAAAACCACAACGATAGTTTGTCAAGTTGGTGCTGTTTTAACCTTCGCAAGGACCGGGCGTAGCCACACTCGTTCAACTAAAGTGAGAGAGCAGACACCCGGTCACCTTTAAGCAACTAGTGCTCAAGCGGTGAAACCAGTCTCGCGTAAGCGTCTGGCGTAATGTCGGTCCGGGCCGCTTCATCTCACAATACCGCTGAACCAAAGTATGACATGCTGGTAAGCAGATGACTTATATCGCCCACAACTCACTTGTGTTCTACTCGTGCATATGACATCAACGCATAAAACCAGGCTCGGATGCCACTTGTTGGGGAACGTAGTAATTTCAAAATATTTCCTACGCACACGCAAGACCATGGTGATGGCATAGCAACGAGAGGGATAGTTTCCGTCCACGTACCCTCGAGACCGAAAGCGAAGCGTTATAACAACGCTGTTGATGTAGTCGTCGTCTTCACGATCCGACCGATCCAAGTACCGAACGACGGCACCTCCGTGTTCAGCACACGTTCAGCTCGATGGCGATCCCGGGCCCGATCCAGCAAAGCGTCGGGGATGAGTTCCGTCAAGACGACGGCGTGGTGGCGATGATGATGCTCCACCGACGCAGGGCTTCGCCTAAGCTCATGACGATATGACTTCACCGGCGCAGGGCTTCGCTTAAGCTCATGACGATATGACCGAAGTGGAATATGGTGGAGGAGGGCACCGCTGCAGCTAAGGAACGATCCGTAGATCAACTTGTCTGTCATGGGGTGCCCCTGCCCCGTATATAAAGGAGCAAGGAGGAGGTGGCGGCCAAGGAGGAGGCGCGCAAGGGGGGAGTCCTACTCCGACCGGAGTAGGACTCCTCCTTTCCTAGTAGGAGTAGGAGAGAAGGAGGGAAAGGAGAAGGGAAGGAAGGAGGCGCGAGCCCTCCCCTAGTCCACCCGGACTAGGCCTTGGGGGAGCGCGGCCTGCCCTAGGCAGCCCTCTCTCTTTCCGCAGGCCCAATAAGGCCCAATACTTCTCCCGGCGAATTCCGTAACTCTCCCAGACTCAAAAATACCGAATCATTCGAACCTTTCCGAACTCCAAATATAGTCGTCCAATATATCGATCTTTACGTCTCGACCATTTCGAGACTCCTCGTCATGTCCCCAATCTCATCCGGGACTCGAACTCCTTCGTACATCAAAACTCATAAACTCATAATATAACATCATCGAAACCTTAAGCGTGCGGACCCTACGGGTTCGAGAACTATGTAGACATGACCTAGAACCATTCTCGGTCAATAACCAATAGCGGAACCTGGATGCCCATATTGGTTCCTACATATTCTACTGAAGATCTTTATCGGTCAAACCGCATAACGACATACGTTGTTCCTTTTGTCATCGGTATGTTACTTACCCGAGATTCGATCGTCGGTATCCAATACCTAGTTCAATCTCGTTACCAGTAAGTCTCTTTACTCGTTCCGTAATACATCATCTCACAACTAACTCATTAGTTGCAATGCTTGCAAGGCTTATGTGATGTATATTACCGAGAAGGCCCAGAGATACCTCTCCGACAATCGGAGTGACAAAACCTAATCTCGATTCATTCCAACTCAACATATACTTTTGGAGACACCTGTAGTACTCCTTTATAATCACCCAGTTACGTTGTGACGTTTGGTAGTACCAAAGTGTTCCTCCGTAAACGGAGTTGCATAATCTCATAGTTACAGGAACATGTATAGGTCATGAAGAAAGCAATAGCAACATACTAAGCGATCAAGTGCTAGGCTAACGGAATGGGTCATGTCAATCAGATCATTCTCCTAATGATGTGATCCCGTTAATCAAATGACAACTCATGTCTATGGTTAGGAAACATAACCATCTTTGATTAACGAGCTAGTCAAGTAGAGGCATACTAGTGACACTCTGTTTGTCTATGTATTCACACATGCATTATGTTTCCGGTTAATACAATTCTAGCATGAATAATAAACATTTATCATGATATAAGGAAATAAATAATAACTTTATTATTGCCTCTAGGGCATATTTCCTTCAGATGCGGGATGAACACCTAGAACCAGATCGCATGAAAGGAATTCAAGAGGAATTGGCGGGATTCTTTCTTGACCACGTCATCAGTAAAGCCGGAGAATACCATGTGGAAATTGATTTCAAATGCTAGGTGAGGGAGTCCTGGACTAGGGGGTGTCCGGATAGCCAGACTATCATCATCGGCCGGACTCCAAGACTATGAAGATACAAGATTGAAGACTTCGTCCCGTGTCCGGATGGGACTTTCCTTGGCGTGGAAGGCAATCTTGGCGATACGGATATGTAGATCTCCTACCATTGCAACCGACTCTGTGTAACCCTAGCCCTCTCCGGTGTCTATATAAACCGGAGGGTTTTAGTCCGTAGGACAACAACCATTACAACAATCATACCATAGGCTAGCTTCTAGGGTTTAGCCTCCTTGATCTCGTGGTAGATCCACTCTTGTACTACCCATATCATCAATATTAATCAAGCAGGACGGTAGGTTTTACCTCCATCAAGAGGGCCCGAACCTGGGTAAAACATCGTGTCCCTTGTCTCCTGTTACCATCCGCCTAGACGCACGTTCGGGACCCCCTACCCGAGATCCGCCAGTTTTGACACCGACATTGGTGCTTTCATTGAGAGTTCCTCTGTGTCGTCACCGATAGGCTTGATGGCCTCTTCAATCAATAACGACGCAGTCCAGGGTGAGATTTTTCTCCCCGGACAGATCTTCGTGTTCGGGCTTTTGCACTTGTGGGCCAATTAAGCAGCCATATGGAGCAGATCGAAAGCTACGCCCCTGGCCGTCAGGTCAGGTTTGGAAGCCTAAACTTCACGACTGACATCCGCGGAGACTTGATCTTTGATGGATTCGAGCCACAACCAAGCGCGCCGCACTGTCACGGTGGACATGATTTAGCTCTGCTGCCGGATAGTGCCTTGGAGGCCGCACACGAGTCCGCTCCGACCCATAGTTCGGAGCCGACCGCGCAGATCGAGGACAGGTGGCTGGACACCGCCTCGGGGGTTGCGATCTCTACGGTGATGGAGCCGAACACTGACCTTGTCCCTTGCAAAGCTCGTGACTCCGAGGCGCCGGACTCCTTGCCGGACTCCGAACCTCCTGCGCCCCTGCCTATCAAATCTGATTGGGCGCCGATCATGGAGTTCACTGCTGCGGACATCTTTCAGCACTCGCCCTTTGACGACATCCTAAATTCGCTAAAGTCTCTCTCTTTATCAAGAGAGCCCTGGCCGGACCACGGTCAGGACGGTTGGGATGCGGACGACGAAGAAATTCAAAGCCCTCCCACCACCCACTTTGTAGCCAGTTTCGACGACCTAACCGACATGCTAGACTATGACTCCGAAGACATCGACGGTATGGACGACGATGCCGGAGACGATCAAGAACCAGCACCTACGGGGCATTGGAAGACCACCTCGTCATACGACATATACATGGTGGACATCCCAAAGGATGGAGACGGCGAAGAAGGAGCGGAGGCAGATTCCTCTAAGAAACAGCCCAAGCACCGACGTCAGCGGCGCCACTCTAAATCCCGCCACAGCAAGAATGGAGATTCCAGCACCGGAGATAATAACACCCCAGAGAGTGCCGAAGACAACCCCCTCCATCAAGATTCAGCGCAGGAGGACGGAGAAGCCAGCCCTCAAGAGAGGGCGGCAGACGAGGAGATTGAGGATGACAATTACATGCCTCCCTCCGGAGACGAGGCAAGCCTCAACGACGACGAATTCGTCCTGCCCGAGGATCCCGTCGAACAAGAGCGTTTTAAACGCAGGCTAATGGCCACAACAAACAGCCTAAAGAAAAAGCAGCAACAGCTTCAAGCGGATCAAGACATGCTGGCCGACAGATGGACCGAGGTCCTCGCGGCTGAAGAACATGAACTTGAACGCCCCTCCAAAATCTACCCAAAACGCAAGTTGCTCCCCCGATTAGAGGAGGAGGCATACGAACCTTCATCACCAGCGCATAATACGGCGGACCGACCACCTCGTGGCCGCGACAGAGAGGCATCTAGACCCTCCACCAGAACCGTACCCCGGCACCGCTCGAAAAGCGCGAAGCCACGGGGGAATGCGCCGGACTTGCGAGACATATTGGAGGACAAGGCAAACCAATCAAGATCTATCTACAGATCACGTGGGCGCCCCACGATCCACGACGATTACCGTCGCACCGGATACAGCAACTCCGGCTGGGCCGAACACAGCAGACACAGCTCTCTTGAGCTACGTCATGATATTGCCCAGTATAGAGGCGCCGCACACCCACTGTGCTTCACAGATGAAGTAATGGATCTTCAAATCCCCGAAGGGTTTAAACACGTGAACATTGAATCCTACGATGGCACAACAGACCCCGCGGTTTGGATCGAAGATTATCTCCTTCATATCCACATGGCCCGCGGTGACGATCTACACGCCATCAAGTATCTCCCACTCAAGCTTAAAGGACCAGCTCGGCATTGGCTTAACAGCTTGCCAGCAGAGTCAATTGGGTGTTGGGAGGACCTGAAGCCGCATTTCGACAACTTCCGGGCACATATGTGCGACCACCGACGCCGATGACCTAAGCCACATAATTCAGCAGCCAGACGAATCGGCCAGACAATTCTGGACACGGTTCTTAACAAAGAAAAATCAAATCATCGACTGTCCGGATGCAGAGGCCCTCGCAGCCTTCAAACATAACATCCGCGACGAGTGGCTGACCCGGCACCTAGGACAGGAAAAGCCAAAATCCATGGCAGCCCTCACATCACTCATGACCCGCTTTTGTGCGGGGGAGGACAGCTGGCTAGCCCGCAGTAACAAACTCAGAAAAAATTCAGGCAGTCCGGACTACAAGGACCGCAATGGCAGGTCGCGTCGCAACAAAGACAAACGCCGCGTTAACGGCAATAACACTGAGGATACGACAGTCAACGCCGGATTCAGAGGCTCAAAACCCGGTCAGCGGAAAAAGCCATTTAAAAGAACTACTCCGGGTCCGTCCAATTTGGACCGAATACTCGACCGCTCTTGCCAGATACATGGCACCCCCGAAAAGCCAGCTAATCACACCAACAGGGATTGTTGGGTATTCAAGCAGGCAGGCAACTTAATTGCCGAGAACAATGACAAGGGCCGCATAGCAATGATGAGGAGGAGACCCGGCCGCCGAACAGTAGAGGACAGAAGGGGCTCCCCCCACAAGTGCGGACGGTAAACATGATATACACAACCCATATACCCAAGAGGGAGCGGAAGCGTGCACTTAGGGACGTATATGCGATGGAGCCAGTTGCCCCGAAGTTCAATCCATGGTCCTCTTGTCCGATCACTTTCGATCGAAGGGACCACCCCACCAGTATCCGCCACGGCGGGCTCGCCGCATTGGTCTTAGACCCAATCGTCGACGGATTTCACCTCACCAGAGTCATGATGGACGGCGGCAGCAGCCTAAACCTGCTTTATCAGGATACAGTGAGCAAGATGGGCATAGACCCCTCAAGGATTAAACCTATAAAGACGACCTTCAAAGGCGTCATACCAGGTGTAGAGGCCAATTGTACAGGCTCAGTCACACTGGAAGTGGTCTTCGGATCCCTGGATAACTTCCGAAGCGAGGAGTTAATCTTCGACATAGTCCCGTTCCGCAGTGGCTATCATGCCCTGCTCGGACGAACCGCGTTTGCAAAGTTCAACGCGGTGCCGCGTTATGCATACCTCAAGCTCAAGATGCCAGGCCCTCATGGAGTCATCACGGTCAACGAAAACACTGAACGCTCCCTCCGAACGGAGGAACATACAGCGGCTCTCGCGGCAGAAGTACAGAGCAGCCTCTTAAGGCAACTTTCGAGTCCGGCCGTTAAACAACCGGACACGGCCAAACGCGCCCGGAGCAACATACATCAAGACCACCTGGCACGTTCCGAGCACAAGTAGCAGTGCGGCCCCAACCCCAGCCCTTGCATGATTGCAAGACCAGCTCCCCGCGTACATCATTACGCTCTGGAGATACCATGGGCATTGGGGGAGGGGCTCGACCACGACAGGCCCAGAATGCGGCTCAACCACACCAGGGGCTCCCAAGTGTGTTGTTCTTTTTCTTTTCCTTTTTCTTTTTATCCACAGGACTCCGTTCGTCAGAGACCCTGTCCGGCGGCGAATCTGCCGAACACGCGATGCAACAGCCAGGGAAGAACGAAGGCTACGACGAACAATCAGGTGGTCTCCATTACGAGCAATAAATATGTTAAATACACCATTCCGCAGCTTACCCCTGGAGGGGGACATGTCTAATAGTCCAATCCCTTGCCTACCACACTATTTGTATCGTTCTGCACTCATGGGAGAATTCCTTGAATGAACAATGCATCACTTTTCGCTTATAATTGCATTACCTTCTTACATATATGTTCATTTATGACGTTTTGCATCCGTACACTTTGGTACGGCCGAATACGCCAGGGGCTTATGTTCCCCGCATTATGGTGTGACAAGTCCGAACACTTTCACAAATGCGGCTCCCCGAACTTATAGCATTATATGAATCGGCTCCGAATCATGTCTTGGGTCAATAGTTGGGTTTGCCTGGCTCCCATGTTTTGGTACCTTACGTTCCGTTACATCGGCTAAGGTAGCACTGGGAGAACCACTGTGATTGCGCCCCAGTTGAGCTGGGTTAACGCCTCAGTGGAGAAAGCTAAAACTGACCGTCATGATAAGGCGAGGGCTGGTCGCTGTTCGAGAGGTCTTTTCCAGTCCCTAAAGACTTATGCCTCTTAGAGCGATGAGCCGACTAACTGTCCGGCCCAGGCGTGGATAGCGCCCCAAATTCGGCCTTCTGAACACTAGGGGCTTCGCCGAAATTTAAAATTATAGAATTCTATGGCTAAGTGAGAGTGTTCAAGCATTATAAGTCCAGTTGCCTAGTTCGTTGTGTTGAGCGCCTCCCTAGATGGACCCAAATATGGGAACAAGAGTGCTCATATTTATCCCGAACACCCCAACACTCGTGGCATGGGGGCTGAAGCTGACGACTTGCCATCTCTCAGATTTGATAAACGGCCAAATAGAAGGTAATATTTTAAATAAACAAGCGTTGCTTAGCACATATGAACAAAGTTTTCAAGCGCACATGATAACACATTGCGAGTCTACTCAAATATTACATCTTTGGGGCACTCGTCCGCAATCTTGCGGGCACCCTTCAGGACACTCTTATAATACATTTTGGGCGTACGATACTCCTTGCCCGCCGGCGGCGCGTCTGTTAGAAGCCTCTCAGCATCCAGCCTGCCCCAGTGCACCTTTGCACGGGCAAGGCCCCGCGGGCACCTTCGATGCAGGAGGAGCGCTTGATGACTTCCACCCAAGGGCACGCATCCACCAGCCACCGCACGAGGCCGAAGTAGCTCCGAGGCATGGCCTCTTCAGGCCACAGCCGGACTATGAGGCCCTTCATGGCCTGCTCGGCTACCTTGTGGAGCTCGACCAGCTGCTTCAGCTGGTCGCTAAGGGGCACCGGATGTCCGGCCTCAGCATACTGAGACCAGAAGACCTTCTCCATTGAGCTCCCCTCCTCGGCCCAGTAAAATGCGGCGGCATCGGACACACTGCGTGGCAGATCTGCAAACGCTCCTGGAGATCTCCGAATCCGGGTAAGTAACAGGTAATTCACACTCACATGCTTGCTTTGCATGAAAAATGCCTTACCCGCCGCTATTTTCTTCACCGCCTCAGTCTCCTGGAGGGCCTTCTGGGCCTCGGCCTTCGCGGCTTTGGCACTCTCAAGAGCCGAGGCAAGCTCGGACTCTCGAGTCTTCGAGTCGCGCTCCAAACTCTCATGCTTTTCCATGAGAGCCTGGAGCTCTTGCCGCACCTCCGCCACCCGCGCCTCCTGCTTCTCTCGCTCCGCTAGTTCCGCGGCCACAGTACGTTCGGCCGCGGACACGGCCTCCTTCAGGGTCGCCACCTCGTTCATGGCCCCTGCAGTGCCCATGTTATCCGTGTTATTTCTATTGCAACCGAAATCCTTTTCTGTAAGGTACAAATTTAATACGGTGTTACTCACCTTCTTTGTCCTCGAGCTGCCTCTTGGCAAGGCCGAGCTCGTTCTCGGTCTGCTCGAGGTTCTGCTTCAAAGCACCGACCTCCGCAGTCAATGCGTCAGAGGTCAGCAGCGTAGCCTGTAATCCCATATTGACATAATTTCTAGAACTCCTGCGTATATCTTTTTAGATCCAGTCCGGCTTTTCTTTCCGAACACCAAACTGAGCATCAAGGGCTACTGTCTATGCGGTATTACATTACATATTTTAAAAACTTCTTACCTCAAAGCCTGATAGAAGGCTGCTGCAGGTCTCGGCCAGCCCACTCTTGGCGAGCTGAACCTTCTGAATCACCGTACTCATGATAGTGCGGTGTTCTTCCTCGATGGAAGCGCCGTTGAGCGCCTCCACCAAGCTATCCGGCGCCTCCGGTTGGACGGAGGCTGCCGGCGCCACGGTCTTTCCCTTCTTACGAAGGGGCCGCCTGCGGACTCCGGAACCACCTACGGACTCCGGAACCACTGCGGGTTCCGGGGCAGAGTCCGGTGCGAAGTCTGGGAGGCTGCCCTGTGGCACCTCCGGTGCCTCACCCTCCTAGCGGGTCCCCTCCTGGGACCCCACCTCGGCGTCCTCGGCGTCACGAGGGGTGGAGGTGGTCGGAATGGAATCCACATCCGACGGAGCCAAGGACCCGCTCGAAGAAGCGGGAAAATCATCCTCGGCCGGACTACAGGTTGTATGCGGCATTAGAAGGACACTGTGTGGCGAAAAAGATAAAATATAAATCATGCAGGAATCCGGATACTTACAATCTTGCCAGGGGCTTGGCCCTTGAGGGCCACCCCTCGTCGCCTTCGTTGGCGTTGGCGGAGCTGTCCGGAGGAAGGGTCCTTCCCCTCTTGGACCCTTCGGCCTCCCCCATTAGGGAAGCCTTCCTCTTCCTCTCTCCCCCCTCCTGGGGAGAGCTCTCTCTCTTCTCCTCGCCCTTGTGGGAGGAGTCAGCCTCGGATTCATCATCCGATAACACTTGAAAATGGGAACTCTTTCGAGTACCCGTGGCCTTCTTCTTGGCCTTCTTCTCCGGCACCACGTGGGGTGCCGGGGCCAGCAGCCCCGTTAAGCGGGCGTCTGCTGGGTCCTCTGGCAATGGGGCCGGACAGATAGTCTGTTCGGCCTTCGCCAGCCAGTCCTGTCAAAGGCAAAGGGAGTTTAGATCCCGCATAAAGTCAGAACTATGAAAAACAAGCGATTAAATCGCTTACCTCGTCAGCTGGCCGCTGCGAGCTGAATCCGCGATCTTCGGCAGCGGATGCGGGAGCCTCGACGCTCTTGAACAGCACCCTCCAGACATCTTTGTACGTAACGTCGAAGATCCTGTTCAGAGTCTGGTGCTGCGCCGGATCGAACTCCCACATGTTGAAACCCCGTCGTTGGCACGGGAGAATCCGGCGGATGAGCATGACCTGGACCACGTTGACAAGCTTGAGCTTCTGGTCCACCAGCTTTTGGATACAAGCTTGGAGTCCCGTCAGCTCCTCCGAATCGCCCCAGATCCGGCCACTCTCTTTCCAGGAGGTGAGCCGTGTGGGGATGCCGGATCAGAATTCGGGGGCCGCTGCCCAGTCGGGGTCACGCGGCTCGGTGATGTAGAACCACCCCGATTGCCACCCCTTAATGGTTTCCACGAAGGTGCCCTCCAACCAAGTAACGTGGGACATCCTGCCCACCATGGCGCCTCCGCACTCCGCTTGGCTGCCCTTTACAACCTTCGGCTTGACACTGAAGGTCTTGAGCCACAAGCCGAAGTGGGGCGGGATGCAGAGGAAGGCCTCACACACGACGATAAACGTCGAGATGTTGAGGATAAAATTTGGGGCCAGATCATGGAAATCCAGGCCGTAGTAGAACATGAGCCCCCGGACAAAGGGATGAAGTGGGAAGCCTAATCCGCGGAGGAAATGGGGGAGAAATACTACCCTCTGATGGGGCCTGGGAGTGGGGATAATCTCCCCCTCGTTGGGGAGCCGGTGCGCGATGTCGCGGGACAAGTATCCGGCGCCGCGTAGCCTCTCAATGTGTCCCTCCGTAACGGAGGAGGCCATCCATTTGCCTCCCGCTCCGGACATGGCTGGAGAAGGTTGAGACGAGATGTGCGAACTTGGGCGCTGGAGCTCGAGTGCGCGGAGATGGATAAGCAAAAGGAGGAAGAAGGCGTAGGTAAAGAGGGTTGATCCTTATCCCCTTATATATGGGCGGACGGAGACTATTCGTCCCCACCAGCCTGGTAGAACTCGCTTATCTCCCAAGCGCCGCAATCAATGGCGCGGTTGGGTTACCCACGTCCGTATTGATGGGAATCCTGGAATAAGGGGAACACCATCTCTGCTTCGACAAGACGTGCCAAGGAAACCGCTTCGCTAAACGCGCTGAGGTGGTATAATAATAACAATTCAAGTAAAGGCTTGGTGGTGGTGTGACATCATGCCACAAAAGACGTTAGCGGATTAAACCTGTGTGTGTATTATTCTCTCTACGGTGGAATGTGGAATTTATTTTGTAGAGCCGGACACTATCCAGGTGTTCACAATCTACTATGGATTATTCGGAGAAGGAACCCGCCTTGCAATGCCGAACAATATGCGCGCCGGACTCATTGTCATTGAAGCCTGGTTCAGGGGCTACTGAGGGAGTCCTGGACTAGGGGGTGTCCGGATAGCCGGACTATCATCATCGGCCGGACTCCAAGACTATGAAGATACAAGATTGAAGACTTCGTCCCGTGTCCGGATGGGACTTTCCTTGGCGTGGAAGGCAAGCTTGGCGATACGGATATGTAGATCTCCTACCATTGTAACCGACTCTGTGTAACCCTAGCCCTCTCCTGTGTCTATATAAACCGGAGGGTTTTAGTCCGTAGGACAACAACCATTACAACAATCATACCATAGGCTAGCTTCTACGGTTTAGCCTCCTTGATCTCGTGGTAGATCCACTCTTGTACTACCCATATCATCAATATTAATCAAGCAGGACGTAGGGTTTTACCTCCATCAAGAGGGCCCGAACCTGGGTAAAACATTGTATCCCTTGTCTCCTGTTACCATCCGCCTGGACGCACAGTTCGGGACCCCCTACCCGAGATCCGCCGGTTTTGACACCGACACTAGAGGTTTGTAATTAAGAGATCTTATACATATTGTACATGTATGTAGCCAGTAGCGTCGGATACATGATACGAAAACTTGTTGTTCGACCAATCTCTTGGAGAAGGAGAGGTCGATCGATCACTTCTCTCGGTATGCATGATGAACTTCTGTACTGAATGGTTCTCTCGATAACTTATGTATATATAGTAGGTAGCGTCGACCAAGCATGGATATAAGAGAGGACACTTCTCTCTATTAATTAGCTAGCTAACACAATATATGAAACACCTAAATTAACCCCCCAAAACCCCCAACCCCCTCCTTTAAAAAAACAAAACCCCAGCCACTGGAATGCTGACGCGTGGATGCCTTTTGGTCCCGGTTGGAGCCACCAACCGGGACCAAAGGCCCCCTGACTGGGCTCGGCGCACAGGGCCACGTGGAGGCACATTGGTCCCGGTTCGTGTTTGAACCGGGACTAATGGGTGGAGGTATTAGTAACGACCCATTAGTCCCGGTTCATGAACCGGGACTAAAGGCCCTTACGAACCATGACTAATTGGTGTTTTTCTACAAGTGGTGATTATGTCCTCGGAGGTGATGAAGGTGATGATGATGATGGTGGATAATCGCACATCGAGCGTAAAAGCTCCTCCAACTTGCGGCTAATGAGTCCGACGATATGATCCTTCAAATAAATATTTTCCTGTGTGAGATACTTGTTTTGTATGCGAGCTAACTCAATCTTCTTGAAAGCTTCAATCTCAGTTGGAGTAAAGAGGTTGAGTAGAGGTTGAGGGATGTCTTCTTCTTCCACCGCCGGAGCTTGATCCTCCATGGCCTTCTTGATCCCTTCATCCTTGTTGATATCCTCCAGTTCTTCTCTTTTCAGCTCTATCTTGAATAGCCAAGCACCCTTGTCTTCATTGTTGAAGGAGGGTGACATCATGATGCTCTAATCTGCTAGAAAAACAGCTCGAAACGAAAACAGAGGATTTTTGCATGATACGGTGGTCAAAACCTTTGGGTGATTATATAATGAATTTTTACTGACGAAAAGAAGTAACGTGCAAGAAAACGGAGTCCGGGAGGCACACGAGGTGCCCACGGGACAGGGGCGCGCCGAGTAAGGGTGGGCGCGCCCTCCACCCTCGTGGAGGCCTCGTGTCCTTCCCGGATTACTTATTGCTTTCCAAAATTCTTAAATATTCCAAAATAGAGAAAAATTTCCATTAGAATTGTTTTGGAGTCAATTTAATTACCGTACCACATACCTATTCCTTTTTGAAGTCTGAAGCGTTCTGGAAAGTGTCCCTTATGTATTCCATCAGGGTAACGGTTTCAATAATATTAGTTTCAACATTGATAGGATTACCTGAGATATAATGTTTGATTCTTTGACCGTTCACTACCCTCGGACTTGTGACTTTGAAGTTGTTAATTTTTATGGCACCGGAACGATAGACCTCCTCGATAACGTAAGGACCTTCCCATTTAGAGAGAAGTTTTCCTGCAAAAAATCTTAAACGAGAGTTGAATAGCAACACATAGTCACCTATGTTAAATTCACACTTTTGTATTCTTTTGTCATGCCATCTTTTAACTTTTTCTTTGAACAGCTTGGCATTCTCGTAGGCTTGGGTTCTCCATTCATCAAGTGAGCTAATATCAAATAACCTCTTCTCATCGGCAAGTTTGAAGTCATAGTTGAGCTCTTTAATAGCCAAATATGCTTTATGTTCAAGTCCTAGAGGTAACTGACATGTTTTTCCATAAACCATCTTATACGGAGACATACCCTTAGGATTTTTGTATGCAGTTCTATAGGCCCATAATGCATCATCAAGTTTCTTGGACCAATTCTTTCTAGATCTATTCATAGTCTTTTGCAAAATTAATTTGAGCTCTCTATTGATCAACTCTACTTGACCACTAGAATGCGGGTGATAAGGAGATGCAATTCTATAATTAACATCATACTTAGCAAGCATCTTACAAAAGGCACCATGAATAAAATGTGAACCACCATCAGTCATAAGATATCTAGGGACTCCAAACCTCGGAAAAATAACTTCTTTAAGCATCTTAATAGAGGTGTTATGATCAGCACTACTAGTTGGAATAGCTTCTACCCACTTAGTAACGTAATCAACAACAACTAAAATATGTGTGTAACCATTAGAGGCAGGAAAAGGTCCCATATAATCAAAGCCCCAAACATCAAATGGTTCAATAAGAAGAGAATAATTCATAGGTATTTCTTGACGCCTACTAATATTACCAATTCTCTGACATTCATCACAAGACAAGACAAACTTACGAGCATCTTTGAAGAGAGTAGGCCAATAAAAATTGGATTGCAATACCTTATGTGTAGTTCTATCTCCAGCGTGGTGTCCTCCATACGGTTCGGAGTGACACTTGCGTAGGATCTGTTCCTGTTCATGCTCAGGTACACAACGTCTAATAACACCATCTACTCCTTCTTTATAAAGGTGTGGGTCATCCCAGAAGTAATGTCTTAAATCATAAAAGAACTTTTTCTTTTGCTGGTATGTGAAGCTAGGTGGTAGAAATTTAGCAAAAATGTAATTAGCATAATCAACATACCATGGAGCAGTACGACAAGCCTTAATGACCGCTAATTGTTCATCAGGAAAGTTCAATAGGTAGTGGGTCATCAAGAACATTCTCTAACCTAGACAAGTTGTCTGCAACGCGGTTCTTAGCTCCCTTTCTATCAATAATATGCAAATCAAATTCTTGCAGCAAGAGAACCCATCTAATAAGTCTAGGCTTAGCATCTTTCTTTTCCATAAGATATTTAATAGCAGCATGATCAGTGTGAATAGTAACTTTAGAATTAACAATATAAGGTCTGAACTTATCACAAGCAAATACGGCTTCTAAGAATTCTTTTTCAGTAGTAGCATAATTTCTTTGGGCAGTGTGAAGAGTTTTACTAGCATATTGGATAACATTCAATTTCTTATCAACTCTTTGCCCTAGAACAACACCTACAGCATAATCACTAGCATCACACAAAATTTCAAAAGGTAAATTCCAATCAGGTGGCTGAACAATAGGTGCAGTGATCAAAGCTTTCTTAAGTATTTCAAATGCTTCTACACAATCATCATCAAAGACAAAAGGAATACTTTTTGCAATAAATTAGTCAGAGGCCTAGAGATTGTAGAAAAGTCCTTAATGAACCTCCTATAAAAACCGGCATGACCAAGGAAACTTCTTATACCTTTAATGTCCTTGGGACATGGCATATTTTCAATAGCATCAACTTTAGCTTTATCAACTTCAATACCTTTCTAATAAATCTTATGCCCCAAGACAATGCCTTCATTAACCATAAAGTGGCACTTTTCCCAATTCAAGACGAGACTAATGTCTTCACATCTCTGCAAAACTCGGTCAAGGTTGCTCAAGCAATCATCAAAAGAGGATCCATAAACGGAGACATCATCCATGAATACCTCACAAATCTTTTCATAAAAGTCAGAGAATATAGCCATCATGCATCTTTGAAAGGTAGCAGGTGCATTACATAAACCAAAAGGCATACGTCTATAAGCAAAGGTACCGAAAGGGCAAGTAAAAGTAGTTTTTGATTGATCCTCCGCTGACACAGGTATTCGAGAGAAACCAGAATAACCATCTAGAAAGCAAAAATGCGTTTGTTTGGATAGTCTTTCTAGCATTTGATAAATAAAAGGTAAACGGTAATGATCTTTCTTAGTAGCTTTATTTAGTTTACGGAAACCAATTACGATTCTATAACCTATAATAATTCTTTGTGGGGTCAATTAATCTTTATCATTAGGAACGACAGTAATACCTCCCTTCTTAGGAACGCAATGGACAGGGCTTACCCAATCACTATCAGCAACGGGATAAATTATACCTGCCTCAAGGAGCTTTAGTATCACCTTTCTTACCACTTCTTTCATCTTAGGATTTAACTATCGTTGAGGATCTCTAACTGGTTTGGCATCTTTCTTCAATTTTATTTTGTGTTGGCATAGAGTGGGACTAATGCCCTTAAGATCTTCCAGAGTATATCCAATAGCAACATGGTGCTTCTTCAGAGTTTTTAGTAATCTTTCCTCTTCTTGCTCTGAAAGGTTAGCACTAATAATAACAGGATATATCTTCTTTTCATGAAGATATGTATATTTAAGATTATCAGGTAATGGTTTGAGCTCGAACACGGGATCACCCTTGGGTGGAGGGGGATCCCCTAGAATTTCAACAGGTAAGTTGTGTTTCAGAATAGGACCCTGTTGAAGGAATACTTCATCTATTTCCCTTCTCTCATTCATAAACATATCATTTTCATGGTCTAGCAAATATTGTTCTAACGGATCAGTAGGAGGCATGGCAATAGAAGCAAGACAAATAATCTCATCCTTACTAGGTGATTTTTTATCACGGGGTTGTCTACGAAACTTAGCAAAATTAAACTCAGGAGACATATCCCCTAAGCTAATTGTAACAATATCCTTTTCACAATCAATCCTAGAATTAACAGTATTCAACAAGGTTCTATCAAATATAATGGGACAAAAGTCATCTTGTGGGGAACCAAGAACAAGAAAATCAGCAGGATATTTAACTTTCCCACACAAGACTTCAAAATCTCTAACAATCCCAAATGGCTTAATAGTATCCCTCTTGGCAAGCTTAATAGTAACATCAATATCTTCCATTTCAGCGGGTGCGATATCATGCATAATTTCTTTATATAAGGAAATAGGTATTGCATTAGCACTAGCACCCATATCACATAAGCCATGATAACAATGATCTCCTATTTTAACAGAAATGACAGGCATGCTTACAACAGATCTATGTATCTTAGCATCGGGTCTAGAAATATTAGCAGTTTCACCACAGAAGTAAATAACATGCCCATCTATATTATCATCCAAGAGATCTTTAACCATAGCAATACTAGGTTCAACTTTAATTTGCTCAGGGGGTGTATATGTTCTAGTATTACTCTTACAAACAACAGTTGAAGCTTTAGCATGATCCTTCATCCCAACAGGAAAAGGTGGTTTGTCAACATAAGTAGTAGGAACAATAGGATCATTATAAGTGATAGTCTTTTCTTCAACTGTAATAGGTGCAACTACTTTTACTTCAGTGGGAGGATTACATTTAAACCACTTCTCCTTAGGGAGATCAATGTAAGCAGCGAAAGATTCACAAAAAGAAGCTACTATCTCAGAGTCAAGTCCATATTTAGCGCTAAATCCACGAAAAGCATCGGTATCCATAAAAGATTTAACACAATCAAACTTAGGTGTTATACCTGAATCCTTACCATCGTCGGAACTCCAATCTTCAGAGTTGTGTTTAATTCTTTCCAATAAATCCCACTTGAATTCAGTAGTCTTCAGCATATAAGAACCAGCACAGGAAGTATCGAACATGGTGCGATCATTGAGAGAAAGCCGAGCATATTGTTTTTGAATAATCATATCTCTTGAGAGCTCATGATTAGGGCATGAATATAACATTGACTTAAGCCTTCCCCAAGCTTGAGCGATGCTTTCTCCCTCGCGAGACCAAAAATTATATATGTAATTACGATCACGATGAACAAGATGCATAGGATAGAACTTCTCGTGAAATTCCAACTTCAATCGTTTATAGTTCCAAGATCCAGTATCATCACATAGCCTATACCATGTCAATGCATCTCCCTACAAAGCTAAAGGGAAGACCTTCCTCTTAACAACATCATCGAGAATACCTGCAAGCTGAAATAATCCACAAACTTCATCCACAAAGATAAGGTGTAAATCGGGATGCAATGTTCCATCTCCTGCAAAGGGATTAGCTAGCAGTTTCTCTATCATACCCGAAGGAATCTCAAAGTAAACATTTTCAGTAGGTTCAGTAGGTTGAGGAGCAACTCTTTGCTCTACTGGTCGGGGCGAAGATACCCCGAACAATCCCTTTAAAGGATTAGTTTCCATAGTCACATGTGACAAAAAAATTTAGCACAATATATAAATGTTTCCTTACCAAGTTCCACTCACCAAAGGCGCTTCACTCCCCGGCAACGGCGCCAGAAAAGAGTCTTGATAATCCACAAGTATAGGGGATCTATCGTAGTCCTTTCAATAAGTAAGAGTGTCGAACCCAACGAGGAGCAGAAGGAAATGACAAGCGGTTTTCAGTAAGGTATTCTCTGCAAGCATTGAAATTGTAGGTAACAAATACTTTTGTGATAAGATAATTTGTAACGGGTAACAAGCAATGAAAGTAAATAAAGTGCAGCAAGGTGGCCCAATCCTTTTTGAGCAAAGGACAAGCCTGGAGAATTTCTTATAATGAGAAAAGCGCTCCCGGGGACACATGGGAATTATCATCAAGCTAGTTTTCATCACGCTCATATGATTCGTGTTCGGTACTTTGATAATTTGATATGTGGGTGGACCGGTGCTTGGGTACTGCCCTTTCTTGGACAAGCATCCCACTTATGATTAACCCCTATTGCAAGGATCCGCAACTACAAAAGAAGTATTAAGGTAAACCTAACCATAGCATGAAACTAGTGGATCCAAATCAGCCCCTTACAGAGCAACGCATAAACTAGGGTTTAAGCTTTTGTCACTCTAGCAACCCATCATCTACCTATTACTTCCCAATGCCTTCCTCTAGGCCCAAATAATGGTGAAGTGTCATGTAGTCGACGTTCACATAACACCACTAGAGGAGAGACAACATACATCTCATCAAAATATCAAACGAATACCAAATTCACATGACTACTAATAGCAAGACTTCACCCATGTCCTCAGGAACAAACGTAACTACTCACAAAGCATATTCATGTTCATGATCAGAGGAGTATTAATATGCATTAAGGATCTGAACATATGATCTTCCACCAAATAAACCAATTAGCATCAACTACAAGGAGTAATCAACACTACTAGCAACCCACAGGTACCAATTTGTGTTTTATATACAAGATTGGATACAAGAGATGAACTAGGGTTTTGACAAGAGATGGTGCTGGTGAAGATGTTGATAGAGATTGACCCCCTCCCGATGAGAGGATCGTTGATGATGACGATGGTGATGATTTCCCCCTCCCGAAGGAAAGTTTCCCCGGCAGAACAGCTCCGCCGGAGCCCTAGATTGGTTCCGCCTCGTGGCGGCGGAGTTTTGTCCCGTAAGCTTGCTTCTGATTTTTTTTCCAGGGTAAAAGCCTTAATATAGCAGAAGATGGGCACCGGAGGGCCACCAGGGGGCCCAAGAGACCGGGGGCGCGCCCAGTAGGGGGGGGCGCCCCCACCCTCCTGGCCAGGGTGTGGGCCCCTCTGATATTTTCTTCGCTCAATAATTCTTATTAATTCCAAAAGTGACTTCCGTGGAGTTTCAGGATTTTTGGACCTGTCCAGAATAGGTTTCCAATATTTGCTCCTTTTCCAGCCAGAATCCCAGTTGCCAGCATTCTCCCTCTTCATGATAAACCTTGTAAAATAAGAGAGAATAGCCATAAGTATTGTGACATAATGTGTAATAACAGCACATAATGTAATAAATATTGATATAAAAGCATGATGCAAAATGGACGTATCAGGGGGCGCGCCCTGACAGGGTGGGCGCGCCCCCACCCTCGTGGCCAGGGTGTGGGCCCCCTCTGGTACTTCTTCCGCTCAATAATTATCATTAATTCCAAAAATGACTTTCGTGGAGTTTCAGGACTTTTGGAGCTGTGCAGAATAGGTTTCCAATATTTGCTCCTCCAGCCCAGAATCCCAGCTACCGGCATTCTCCCTCTTCATGTTAAACCTTGTAAAATAAGAGAGAATAGCAATAAGTAGTGTGACATAACGTGTAATAACGGCCCATAATGCAATAAATATCAATATAAAAGCATGATGCAAAATGGACGTATCAACTCCCCCAAGCTTAGACCTCGCTTGTCCTCAAGCGGAAGCCGATATCGAAAAATATGTCCACATGTTTAGAGATAGAGGTGTCGATAAAAATAAAATACGGACATGAGGGCATCGTGATCATTCTTATAACAGCAACATATATATATTTTGTCATATGATTTCTTATGCTCAAGTAACAATCCATTCACAATGTCAAGTATGGTTCAGAAACTTCATTGAGAACTAACAAACTATAATCTTAGTCATTGAAGCAATTGCAATTTATCATAACATCGGAAAGACTCAATAATATAGCTTTTCAGCAAGTCCACATACTCAACTATCATTTAGTCTTCCACAATTGCTAACACTCACGCAATACTTATGGTTATGGAGTTTTAATCGGACACAGAGAAAGATAGGGGCTTATTGTATTGCCTCCCAACGTTTTACCTCAAGGGTAATGTCAACAATAATAGTTCATGCTAACTTACATTCAATTGGATATATGTATCAGGATCTTTCCAACACGAGGTGCTTGCCAAAGGATAAAATAAAAAGGGAAAGTTGAAGATCACCTTGACTCTTGCATAATGTAAAAGACACAAAGTAAAAGATAGGCCCTTCGTAGAGGGAAGCAGAGGTTGTCATGTGCTTTTAGGGTTGGATGCACGAAATCTTAATGCAAAAGAATGTCACTTTATATTGCCACTTGTGATATGAACCATTATTATGTCGTCCGTCGCTTTTATTACTTCCATATCACACGATCGTATAAAGCTTGGTTTCTCCGCACTAATAATTCATACATATTTACAGAGCAATTTTTATTGCTTGCAACATGACAACTTACTTGAAGGATCTTACTCAATCCATAGGTAGGTATGGTAGACTCTCATGGCAAAACTGGGTTTAAGGATATTTGGAAGCGCAAGTAGTATCTCTACTTGGTGTAAGGAATTTGGCTAGCATGAGGGGGCAACGCAAGCTCAACATGTTGGACGATCCGTGACAATACACTTTAACTAGATGTGAGAAAACATAACCCATTACGTTGTCTTCCTTGTCCAACATCAACTCTTTAGCATGCCATAGCTTAATGAGTGCTCACAATCATAAAATATGTCCAAGATAGTATATTTATATGTGAGAACCTCTCTTTCTTTATTACTTCCTATTAATTGCAACGATGACCGAAACTACGTTTGCCAACTCTCAACAACTTTTAAGCCTCATACTTTTTATGTGTGAAGTCATCACTATCCATAAGATCATTATGAACTCTTTTATTCCTTTTATTCTTTTGTGCACTTAAGATCATAGCAAGTTAGCAAAGCCCTTGACTCAACAACAATCTTTATTATATATAGCTCACGTACTCGATTACATAGAGGGATCACAAAGAAAAACTCAAAACTAAATCATACCAAAACTTTATTCTACTAGATCAAGATATTACTATAGGATTGAACTAAGTAAAACGGTAAAGATAGGAGTGTGATGATGATATGATACCAAGGCACCTCCCCCAAGCTTGGCAGTTGCCAAGGGGAGTGCCCATACCCATGATATTATGTCTCCTTTGTTGGTGAAAAAGGTGGTGATGATGGTGGATAGTCGCACATCGAGTGTAGGAGCTCTTCCAATTTGTAAATAATGCCCTTGAGTGCGATAATATGCTCCTTCAACAAAATATTTTCCTATGTGAGATACTTGTTTTGTATGCGAGCTAACTCAATCATATTGAAAGCTTCAATCTCAGTTGGGGTAAAGAGGTTAGGTAGAGGTTGAGGGATGTTTTCTTCTTCTGCCGTCGGAGCTTGATCCTCCATGGCCTACTTGATCCCTTCATCCTTGTTGATCTCCTCAGGTTCCTCTCTCTTCAGCTCTATCTTCAATAGCCAAGCATCCTAGTCTTCATTGTTGGAGGAGGGCGCCGTCATGATGCTCTAGATCTGTCAGAAAAACAGCTCGAAACAAAGACAGAATATTTTTGCGTGATAACGGAAGTCAAAACCTTCGGGAGATTATATAATGAATTTTTATGGACCAAAAGAAGTATCATGCAAGAAAACGGAGACCGGAAAGCACACGAGGTGCCCACGAGGCAGGGGACGCGCCCAGTCGGGTAGGGCGTGCCCTCCACCCTCGTGGACGCATCGTGTCCTTCCCAGACTACTTCTTATTTCCCAATTTTCTTAAATATTCCAGAACGGAGAAAAATTGCTATTAGAACTGTTTTGGAGTCGGTTTACTTACCGTACCACATACCTATTCCTTTTTGGAGTATGAAACGTTCTGGAAAGTGTCCCTTATGTATTCCTCTGGGGTTACCATTTCAATAATATTAGCTTCAACATTTATAGGATTACCTGAGATATAATGTTTGATTCTTTGACCGTTCACCACCCTCGGACTTGTGCCTTCGAAGTTGTTGATTTTTATGGCACCGGAATGACAGACTTCCTCGATAACGTAAGGGCCTTCCCATTTAGAGAGAAGTTTTCCTGCAAAAAATCTTAAAGAGAGTTGAATAGCAACACATAATCACCTACGTTAAACTCACGCTTTTGTATCCTTTTGTCATGCCATCTTTTAACTTTTTCTTTAAACAGCTTGGCATTCTCATATGCTTGGGTTCTCCATTCATCAAGTGAGCTAATGTCAAATAACCTCTTCTCACCGGCATGTTTGAAATCATAATTGAGCTCTTTAATGGATATGCCTTATGTTCAAGTTCGAGAGGTAAGTGACATGCTTTTCCATAAACCATCTTATATGGAGACATACCCATAGGATTTTTGTATGCAGTTCTATAGGCCCATAATGCATCATCAAGTTTCTTGGACCAATTCTTTCTAGATCTATTAACAGTCTTTTACAAAATTAATTTGAGATCTCTATTACTCAATTCTACTTGACCACTAAACAGTGGGTGATATGGAGATGCAATTCTATGATTAACATCATACTTAGAAAGCATTTTACGAAAAGCACCATGAATAAATGTGAACCACAATCAGTCATTAACTATCTAGGGACTCCAAACCTCGGAAAAATAACTTCTTTAAGCATCTTAATAGAGGTGTTATGATTAGCACTACTAGTTGGAATAGCTTCTACCCACTTAGTAACATAATCAACAACAACTAAAATATGTGTATACCCGTTAGAGGCAGGAAACGGTCCCATATAATCAAAGCCCCAAACATCAAGTGGTTCAATAACAAGAGAATAATTCATAGGCATTTCTTGACGTCTACTAATATTACAAATTCTTTGACATTCATCAAAAGACAAGACAAACTTATGGCCATCTTTGAAGAGAGTAGGCCAATAAAAACCGGATTGCAATACATTATGTGCAGTTCTATCTCCAGCGTGGTGTCCTCCATATGCCTCGGAGTGACACTTGCGTAGGATCTGTTCCTGTTCATGCTCAGGTACACAACGTCTAATAACACCATCTACTTCTTATTTATAAAGGTGTGGGTCATCCCAGAAGTAATGTCTTAAATCATAAAAGAACTTTTTTCTTTTGTTGGTATGTGAAACTAGGTGGTATAAATTTAGTAACAATATAATTAGCATAATCAGCATACCATGGAGCAGTACGAGAAGCATTAATGACCGCTAATTGTTCATCCGGAAAGCTATCATCAATAGGTAGTGGGTCATCAAGAACATTCTCTAACCTAGACAAGTTGTCTACAATGGGTTTCTTAGCTCCCTTTCTATCAATAATATGCAAACCAAATTCTTATAGCAAGAGAACCCATCTAATAAGTCAAGGTTCAACATCTTTCTTTTCCATAAGATATTTAATAGCAGCATGATCAGTGTGAATAGTTACTTTAGAATCAACAATATAAGGTCTGAACTTATCACAAGCAAATACAACTGCTAAGAATTCTTTTTCAGTAGTAGCATAATTTCTCTAGGAAGTGTCTAGAGTTTTACTAGCATATTGAATAACATTTAGTTTCTTATCAACTCTTTGCCCTAGAACTGCTCCTACAGCATAATCACTAGCATCGCACATAATTTCAAAGTGTAAATTCCAATCAGGTGGCTGAACAATAGGTGCAGAAATCAAAGCTTTCTTAAGTATTTCAAACACTTCTACACAGTCATCATCAAAGAAAAAAGGAATATCTTTTTGCAATAAATTAGTCAGAGGCCTAGAGATTTTATAAAAGTCCTTAATGAACCTCCTATAAAAACTGACATGACCTAGGAAACTTCTTATGCCTTTAATGTCCTTGGGACACAGCATCTTTTCAATATCATCTACCTTAGCTTTATCAACTTCAATACCTCTTTCAGAAATCTTATGCCCCAAGACAATGGCTTCATTAACCATAAAGTGGCACTTCTCCCAATTCAAGACGAGACTAGTGTCTTCACATCTCTGCAAAAGTCGATCAAGGTTTCTCAAGCAATCATCAAAAGAGGATCCATAAACGGAGAAATCATCCATGAATACGTCACAAATCTTTTCACAAAAGTCAGAGAATATAGCCATCATACATCTTTGAAAGGTAGCAGGTGCATTACATAAACCAAAGGGCATACGTCTATAAGCAAAAGTACCAAAAGGGCAAGTAAAAGTAGTCTTTGCTTGATCGTCCGCTGACATAGGTATTTGAGAGAAACCAGAATAACCATCTAGAAAGCAGAAATGTGTATGTTTGGATAGTCTTTCTAGCATTTGATCAATAAAAGGTAAAGGGTAATGATCTTTCTTAGTAGCCTTATTTAATTTACATCCTATAACCTGTAATAATTCTTTACGGGATCAATTCATCTTTATCATTAAGAACTACAGTAATACCTCCCTTCTTAGGGACACAATGGACATGACTTACCCACTCACTATCAGCAACGGGATAAATTATACTTGCCTCAAGGAGCTTTAGTATTTCCTTTCTTACCACTTCTTTCATCTTAGGATTTAACCGTCGTTCATGATCTCTAACTGGTTTGGTGTATTCGTCCAATTTTATTTTGTGTTGGCATAGAGTGGGACTAATGCCCTTAAGATCATCAAGAGTATATCCAATAGCAGCACGGTGCTTCTTCAGAGTTTTCAATAATCTTTCCTCTTCATGCTCTGAAAGGTTAGCACTAATAATAACAGGATATATCTTCTTTTCATCAAGATAAGCATATTTAAGAGTATCAGGTAATGGTTTAATCTCAAACATAGGATCACCCTTGGGTGGAGGAGGATCCCCTAGGATTTCAACAGGCAAGTTGTGTTTCAAAATAGGACCCTGTTTAAAGAATACTTAATCTATTTCCCTTCTTTCATTCATAAACATATCATTTTCATGGCCTAACAAATATTATTCTAAAGGATCAATAGGAGGCACGGCAATAGAAGCAAGACCAATAATTTCATCGTTACTTGGCAATTCTTTATCATGGGGTTGTCTACGAAACTTAGCAAAATTAAACTCATGTTTCATATCCCCCAAGCCAATTGTAACAACATACTTTTCACAATCAATCTTAGCATTAACAGTATTCAAGAAGGGTCTACCAAATATAATGGGACAAATGCTATCTTGTGGGGAACCAAGAAGAAGAAAATCAGCATGATATTTAACTTTCCCACACAAGACTTCAACATCTCTAACAATCCCAAATGGTGAAATAGTATCTCTATTGGCAAGCTTAATTGTAACATCAATATCTTCTAACTCAGCAGGTGCAATATCATGCATAATTTATTCATATAAGGAAAAAGGTATTGCACTAGCACTAGCACCCATATCACATAAGTCATGATAACAATGATCTCCTATTTTAACAGAAATAACATGCATGCCTACAACAGGTCTATGAATCTTAGCATCGGGTCTAGCAATATTAGTAGCTTCATCACATAAATAAATAATATGCCCATCAATATTATCAGACAAGAGATCTTTAACCATAGCAATACTAAGTTCAACTTTAATTTGCTTAGGAGGTGTATATGTAATAGTATTACTCTTACGAACAGCAGTTCAAGATTTAGCATGATCGTTTATCCTAACAGGGAAAGGTGGTTTCTCAACATAAGTAGTAGGAACAATAGGATCGTTATAAGTAATAGTCTTTTCTTCAACTGTAATAGGTGCAACTACTTTTACTTCAGTGGGAGGATTATATTTAAACCACTTCTCCTTAGGGAGATCAACGTGAGTAGCAAATGATTCACAGAAAGAAGCTACTATCTCAGAGTCAAGTCCATATTTAGTGCTAAATCCACGAAAAGCATCGGTATCCATAAAGGACTTAACACAATCAAACTTAGGTACCATACCTGACTCCTTCCATCGTCGGAACCCCAATCTTCAGAGTTGTGTTTAATTCTTTCCAATAAGTCCCACTTGAATTCAATAGTCTTCAGCATATAAGAACCAGCACAAGAAGTATCGAGCATGGTGGGATCATTGAGAGAAAGCCGAGGATAAAACTTTTGAATAATCATTTCTCTTGAGAGCTCATGATTGCACTACAAAAAAAATACACTTCCGTGATGATACGTGTTTGTCACAGTAGGTCGCATTTTTTGTCATGCATGTACATCAATGACGATTTTATGACAGAATCAAGATAGTCATACATGTGCTGTCGTAGAAGTGTTCCATGACATTACCAAAATTATCATCATGGAAGTGTCCACTTTCATGACGATAAATCACGCGTCACAGAAGTGCTTTCGTCAAGGGTGACCGACACGTGGCATCCACCATAACGGAACGCCGTTAAGCTATCGGGTCAGGTTTTGGATCCGATAACCCGTTAACAGCCCCGACCAATGGGAAATTTCCACGTGTAAAATTCTTATTGGCCGAACGAAACACGTGTCAGCTCGTCAGTGGGTCAGATAGGCGCCTATGATATGTCGACACGTGCCACGGCCCACCACTGGCCCATTTAGCTCATTAAGCCGGCCTGTTTGACTTGGTCAAAAGTTAACGGGCTGGCCCATGAAAAGCATGTTAACGGTCTCTTCGCAAATAGCCCATTTTACGGCCCGTTAACTCACGGCCCATTAGGCCCTAAAGGAAATCGGCCCAACGACGTCATGTGGGCCGTCGAATATAACACCAGTCCATTTCACTTTTGGCCCATGTATGGCCCACGACGTCTTTCGGCCCATATGAGGCCTTTGTATCTTTTGGCCCTTTTACAGGCCCACGGTGACTCTAGCCCATAATGAACAATAATTTTCTTTGTACCCGTTAACGGCCCGTGATTTACACGGGCCGTTTCCAGCATGTGTTAGCTTTCGGCCTATTGACGGCCCATACGTTCTTGGGCTCCTTTTTGGCCCTTGATTACTTCCGGCCCATTACTGGCATGTTCCCCTAATGGGCCAAATTCGGCCCATGGCAAGAGTCGGCCCGTTACTGGCATGTTACCCTAATGGGCCAAATTCAACCCATGGCAAGAGTCGGCCCGTTTCTGGCCTGTTAACCCGTTACGCCGTTTCCAGCCCGTCCTATATTCTGGCTCATTAACGACCCATTATGCCTGTGACAGAATTAAGCCTTTGCTGTCCTACGGCCTGTTAATGGCCCATTACCGTGCTGGGCCGATACCAATTACACCCGTTTACGGCCCATGTAGACCCATTTATCCGACGACCCGAGGCCCACCGATCCTATGGCCCTGTTGGAGGCCCATTTATCGACGGCCCATAGGAGACCCATGGATCCTACGACCCGTAGGAGACCCATCGATCCTACGGGCTATATATGGCCCATGGTAGTTGCGGTCACTAGCAAAATAGGGAAAAAGAAGACTAGGAAATAAATAAGGCCGAAACTAACGCTAGGCTATTAAGGCGATTGCACAGATTACATCCACTCGGCATCAAAGATCGCCACTAATGAAAATATAGGGAACACACTACACTATACAAAAATGGCTTGCTGTTTTCTTCAGCCGGTGGATGCACGTTAAGAATAAATTTTGCATCGCACCAAAAAAATTACAACTATATAACAAAAGGAAGGTTAGCATAAAACTTAACAGTCTAGCAGATAAATGCACCACCGAAGTTCGTAAGCTCGGTTCATTTGACCGATCGTTACGCTTTTGATGTTGTATTGTCCGATGGAGCACCATAACCCTCGCCTTCATTTCCCCTAGGCTCCTGAACAACATAGCAAATGTCTGATAGTCTGGTTTCAAAACGATGCATATCTTGACAACATCGAACAATGTCTCTCCTTGTTTCACAAAGGGTCTCTGTTAGGGAATGGACTTGTGTCTGGAGCGCAGATACAACATTTCTTTGAGCTTGCATATCTTGATCATGAGGCAGTTTGGACGATATTGCCTTAACAACCAAACCAGTATTATGCAGGAATGTGCTTTTGGCACTGTTAGTGGACAGGTACTAACCCACTTCAGCAAGAGCTGACGTTGCGGTTATAGTTGCCTCGCCACCTTCATAAGGTGGTGGTTCCACCATTTTTTTTCCATAGCTCGCTAAAAAGTTGAGGTTTTACATTAGTAGTACCAGAATAGAAGATATTAAGGAGGCAGCAAAACCAAACAAAATAGCTTTGGTCTATATACAGAACTTATTCTGGTGAATCCATGTAAAATATTAGTTGTATTCTATTGCAAAGTACATAATAAAACCAGGTTCCAAACACATGACCATGTACCATCGCTAATGTATTGTCTATTTCTTCACATTGTATTGAGGGCAAAGGATAAAGAGACGAAGTTTATAATACGGTAAGCATAGTATGACATCATTCATATCACAAAACAACCGAGAATGCATAAACAGCAATTGTAACATTGTGTGGGCAAGTCCAGCACGGAACTAGATTACGGGTCAAGATCAAAGGAACATCACTCCTCTCTTTTAAACCTTGTGAGGTGCAATGATACGCTAAGACAATTGTGTATAAAATTGAAAAGAGTAATAGACATTGGCTGCAAGCCATGCAGTTCAAGGCACAAGTCAGAGTAAGTACTAGTTAAAAGGCATGAGGATTAAGGACTTACAACAGCGGCTTTGACTGGTGTAGTCATGCCCTTCTTCTTGCTGGTGTGACAGTTCTTGAAGATTTCCACAACATTTGGTTCAGGTAGTTTTTGGTCCTTGCGGGCTTTCCTCTGCATTTCGAACAAGTCATTATAGATCTGATAATATGGTACAGCTAAAAGAGTGAAACAGCAGCTAATTACAAGAGCCTCGCAGTGTGCAATATAGCTACGAGATCCTGTCGTCTGTTGGAATTTCACTTTTGTACTGTTGGCCTTGTTCTTTGAACAGTTCACCTACAAGAAGATAGATTTGTGTGGCACATGCGTAAATAGGACTTCAACATGTGATCTGATCACATATATATAATGTACCGATACTTGGATCGCACCAGTGTTTAACAAGGCCCTCCGCCTTCATCCGATATATTTTCCATCGAGATGTTTGGGAAAGTTCACTGTTAGCCTTGCCTTCAAAGTGAGTTTTCCTCAAGTTATACCGATACTGTCACAGAGCAGACTTGAAAACATGGGTGCAAGCTTGTGTGGTTGCATCATCTTGGCTATCCAACTTGAACCGCATCTATTGAAAATTATGGGAGTCTCATTATCAGCAACCTAGAAAGTATGGGACAGAGCAAGACGAAATTACTAGTTTCCATACATAACCATACTTACAGATAAATGGTCGAGGAAGGTGTTGGACTGGGTTTCGTCTTTGTCATTCCTGTACTGAATCCATGTTGGGCGGATACATACATGACACCTAACGACAACCGTTTCCTCTGATACTAACTTGGCTGACTCTGTAGCATCACGTGGCCTTTTTAAACCTGCCTCAAAATGGATCTCCATTCTTCCTCCTCTAGATTTAGTTAACCTATCGAGCAATATCCCTGATGTTTGTTTCCTCTTGCGCCTAGGTGCTAGTCCAACAACAAACATAGGAAGTGTTAGTGTACATCAAACTGTGAGACTACATATAAAGAAGCATGCAATCAGAATTTGACTCAAAGAACTACCTTCTTGCTGTTGAAGCTCACAAGGTTCATCTGATATTGCCAACTCGTCTTGTGTCAAGAGTGCTTGGGAAGTAGTGTCAGGTGGCAAGGGAGCTTGGGAACGTGCTGCTAGCTCAGTTGACGCACGAGTAAGTCATGCAGCTAGTAGTACTGTGGTAGGTGTTGCAAGAACTAGGGCTGTCTCTGCTTGCTTGGTGGCAGCTATTTGTTTCTGTTTGGCTTTTTTTGCAGCTCGTGTAGAATGGGATGCCGTCTTTGTAGAATTTTCCGCTAGACTTTGACCCTCTATTGCACCATGAGTACCAGCAGAATCTGCAGGATTCATCCGCTTCTCATTCCCTGTCATTCTGTCTTTCTTCCTCTATCTCTGTGCCATGTTAAGTCAAGTCGACAAGAAAACCGAATAACAATTTAGTTCTTCTGTGATGCCTGGATAATTAAGCTACAGTAATCCCAAGTTAACCGTGCCACCACTCTTACTATTGATTAAACTCGCGTTGATCCAAAGTTGGTTTAAATTAAAGTTTAAAACAAACTCAAAAATAAAAGTTTTCAAGTGTCAAAAACAAAAATGTTTGTTCTATTCAAAATATTCTCTAAGTAATTTTAAAGAATTAACAAACATCATTTGATTATTTTAAAATGCCCTTAAGGTATTTAAAGTTGGACCAGCAACACTTTAGTGAGCCATTTAAATTCAAGGCTACATTTGAACAGCTCCATTTGGCTCCAAACTTTTTTGTGTAACCATGCAATGATGTCTAATATTTATATGCCAAATCTCATACTTAAACAAGGATCATTGGCCAGCAAAAAAAAATAGAAAACATTAACTAAGACAAATACAAAAAAAAGGGAAAATACAAATAGTACATAAATGAAAAACAGTACCACACCCCCAGTGGGCCTCGTGGCCCAGCTGGCCTCACTTGCCGACCCAGGCCGGCCCAGACGCTTGCCTCGCCGTTCCCCTCCTCGCTACAGGAGCGGGGGGGTCGTGGCGCCCATCCGCTCACCGGCCGGCGCCGTGTCGATCATCGGCCGGCGCCGCCCCCCCTACTTAGCCGCCCCTCGCCCCGGACGAACCCTAGCCCCTCTCTGTGCTTCTCTCTGTGTCCAGCAGTTCTTCTGTGCTCCTCTGCTTCGCCTACGACCCTGGATCGACGAGGAGGACCACTAGCGCCGTCGCCCACTTCGTCTACTTCCTCGAATCACCATCGCCGTTCGCCGTCAATCCGGCAAAACCTCTGCGCTCCTAAGCTCCCGCCGGCCACCGTGTGCCGCAACGTGAGCTCTCCCTCGACTCCACTGTTTTCCTCCTTCGGTTCGTCGCCTAAGTCGCCGTACCCGCCGTACCCGAGCGCCCGCAGCGAGCTGCGTGGACACGCTCACCGCGTGGCGGCCACGCCCGCACATGCACTCGCCGTTGCCTCTGCTCACGCCGGCGCCCGCTGCCCTGCTCCGCATCACTGCTGCTCCGGCGACGGCCCGCGACGGCCCCTGCTCTACCTGCTGCCACTGCTTGGCGTTGCTGCCGCTATCGCCGGCCTGCTGTTGCTGCTGCCCTCAGATCGCTTCGCGCGCCGCCATGCCCCACTGCTGGCCGATCACACACCAAGATCGCCCGCCTGCCCTGCTCACTCACAGCGCCACCACGCCTCACGCCCTTGAACCTCGTTTGCATGCGCTACTCTGCTGAATCTACTACTACTTGTGGCTACTGTAGCTATATGGCTAGCTTTAGGAATTTTACACTGACTAACCCTCTAAACAGCTCCTAATCAGCGGTTAAACAGTTGTTAATACGTGTAAAAATAATATGAGTAGGTAGTACACTTGGCAAGGCTCAAATGTTTCCATTGGAACAAATTCATTTGATGCATGAATTAAATCATATGAAAATCACAAATTGCTATCTTCTATTAAGAGAGAACACAATTAACCCCATAGCATACTGTGTTGCGTCCTATGTGTGGTGTGTGTGTGGCTGGTTTGGCCACGGCCGTGTGTAGCCGGCCCTGTGTAATTAGTGTGTGTGTGTTATAGGTTAGTAGTGGCACACTGCCATGTGACCCCACCCCCTCTACTTATCCATTTATCAAAACTATTAAACTTGTGTCTATGACACCTAGGCCCCACGGCCTAGAGTTGTCTAGTCAACCCAGTCGATGTTGACTGTTGACCTTGCTGACTCATCCGCCTTGGCCCACTGTCATAACCCTGGCTTGCACAGCCCCATGTGACAAAAATAATTAGTCACTTAATTTTCGAATTAAGATAATTAAAAAATCATTTAGAACTTTGAAAAAATCATAGAAAAATATCCGTAGCTCGAATGAAAAAGTTTTATACATGAAAGTTGTTCAGAACGACAAGGCGAATCCGAATACGCAACCCGTTCGTGTACCACACATCCCTAGAATAGTGAACATGCAACTTTCCCCCTCCGGTTCGTCTGTCCGAAAATGCCTAACTCCGGGAAAACTTTTCCGGATGTTTTCCCACTTCGCCAGTATCGCCCAGCGCCATGTTAGAACACGTCTAGCTTTGCCTGTTGTCATGGTATGCTCTTGCTTGCTATGTATTTACTGTTTCTTCCCCCTCTTCCCTTCGGTAAACCCCGAGACCGCTGCGGATGCCACTATGATCGACTACGTCGATGACGACCCTCCTTCTTGTCTGAGCAACCAGGCAAGCCCCCCTTTGATCATCCCGATATCACCCATTCTATACTCTCATGCTTGCATTAGATTTTGCTACTGTTATTGTTTGCTCATATTCTGATGCATAGCCTGCTTTTGTACCTGCTTTTGTTACCTACCTGCTTATCCTAAACTGCTTAGTATAGGTTGGTTAGTGATCCATCAGTGACCACCACCTTGTCCTTGTTGCCCCTGCTTCATCTTCGACGACTCGATCAACGTGATCGATGACCAGAGCCCGACACCTCACATCACATCACGCCCCTTTTGTTGCTTGACTCTGCAGAGCTACTATCGAGTGCCGAGGGTGATCCCTCATAACGCACTCCTGATGATAATTCTGTAGTGTAGCTATTCAATCATGGTCATCGAGGGTGATTTCCTCTTTCACCATTCCCGATACGGTTCTGTTGCGGCAACACTCAAGTGTGAACCTCGAGGGTGGTCCTCTTACGCTCACCTTGATGATTACATTGAGTGGAATCCACCGGGGTGATTCCTCGGGTTTTCCTGCTGATGTCTGGACACAGCTACCTTGACTTTACCGAGACCGCTAGAAAGTCAAGGGCCCGGAGAGCACCCGTGCGATGTGACAGTGGCGGCTGGCTGTTTAGCGGTATCACATGGGAAGGGGTGATAGCTCCGGACTTGTCCCGACAGCCGTCACTCCTTTTAATAATGCACTAACAGGTTTGGGTATTTGTTCTGAGTTGGCCTCTGGCCTTTACGCACCGACCACCATGCGAGAATAGTTATGGGCCTCGGTGTCGTGGTATCAGCCGAAGCTTTGTCAGATGTCCAGTTCAGCAGTGCGGCACGGCTGGGCCGGCACCATCCATGTAGAGGTGGAGCCTGGACCCGCCCTGTACGCAACGATCCGGAGTGCTGCGGGCGATGGGCCCAAGAACCCGGAGTGCTTAGGATGTAGACCGGCGTGGACCTCTCTGTTGAGCCTAGGTAGGGTTGCGACGTGTTGATCTTCCGAGGGCAGGCATTGACCCCAGAAAGGTGTGTCCGGCCAGAGTGATCGAGCGTGTTGGGTAACGTGGTGCACCCCTGCAGGGAAGTTATATATTCGAATACCGTGTCCACGGTAATGGACGTTCAAACTTGTATCCCTATCTTATATTACTAGAAATGGATACTTGAGATATGTGTTGGATATGTGGCTCCGGGATTGCTTTCTCGCAGGGAGTCGAGGAAGGATCTCTGGGCGTTAATGCTACAACATGCTTGTTAATTATAAACTGCTATTCTTTACTCTTCTACATGCTGCAAGATGCCCGGAGCTGCGTGAAGATGCTAGTCTTTGATAGGCTAGGCTTTCCCCCCTCTATTCTGGCATTCTGCAGTTCAGTCCACAGATACAACCCTTCCATTTGATACAAATGCATACTTAGTATAGATCTGATGCTTACGAGTACTTTGGATGAGTACTCACGGTTGCTTTGCCACCCCTTTTCCCCCTTCTTTCTTCTTTCCGGTTGATGCAACCAGATGGTGGATCCTTGGAGCCAGATGCCACCGCCGATGGATACTACTACATGGAGGCCGCTGAAGACCAGGAGTAGTTAGGAGGTCCCAGGCAGGAGGCCTTGCCTCTTCGATCCTGTTGCTTTTTTGCTAGCCTTCTGAAGGCATCCTTGTTTAACTTATGTCTGTACTCAGATATTGTTGCTTCCGCTGACTCTTGTCTATCGAGCTTTTTGTATTCGAGCCCTCGAGGCCCCTGGCTTGTAATATAAAGCTTGTATTCTTTTATTTGTGTTTAGAGTTGTGTTGTGATATCTTCCCATGAGTCCCTGATCTTGATCGTACACGTTTGCGTGTATGATTAGTGTACGATTGAATCGGGGGTGTCATAAGTTGGTATCAGAGCCGACTGCCTGTAGGATCCCCCTTTCCAACTCCTTGGACGAAGTTGAGTCTAGTCTTTGAAAAACTGTTTTACTAACATGGCAGTGTGGCTTACTGGCCCACGTCGCCATTGGGTGGTACTAGGATCTTTTACTCCTCGTCTATACTCTGGGACTCTGATCTCTCTTCTATTCGGGTTAAATGAATTTACCAAAACTAACTTTAGGTTCTCGTGATCACATACACCTGGCGATTTGTATTATGCCTTTCTTGAATTGAGGGCCAAGTTCTGCTTCACAATATTCACTGACCGCAGGATCCTCTTATCGAGGGCACCCTACGCCGTCACTTGCAAATCCCTTACTCTAGTGGTTTTCTTTGATATTGATGTAGCCTTTGCTATGTCCCGTTGTTGAATCCCTCCATCGAGTGGGTACGTGTCTCCTAGTACGTCTATGATGTTTCTCTTGTCCGAACTCATACTAACAGCATGTAATTGGCTCTACATATGTATCGTATGTCTTCAATGACTACTGCTTTGTACATACTGCGCCTTTGCTCACTGTTTAAGTTACATCTTGAATGACTCCATACACTTGCTCCATCCCTTGTTAAATTACCCCATGTTGCTTTAAGCATGATGGTTAGACCCGCTGGTCATGGCCGCCCGAATACATGGCCGGAATGATACAACAGTTTGATGCTGAATCACCAGTTCATGGAAGAAGTCATGGCTCAGTTTCCGCATCCCAATATGAATCAACAACCAGCCCTAATGACTCTACAAAAATTTGCACGTCTCAACCCTATCATCTACCGCAGCTCAACTTAGCCCCTTGATGCTGACAACTGGCTCTGTGACATCACTTTTGAGTTGGAGTTTGCTGGTGTGGCCCCTACTAACTATGACACCTTCATGGCATACTACCTGAAAGATCCCACTGCTCTATGGTGGGAAAACCACATGCGTTCCTTATCTGTTGGAACCGCCATCACTTGGCCGGAATTCCAAGATGCATTCCGCGGCCCAATGTCAAACCACCATGGTTGGTCCCAAGGTCCCCGTTGAAATCGAAGGGTTGGAATTCAATGTTTCCCCCATTGTTTTGAAGTCTTCCAATTTGACCTCATTCTGAGAATGGAATGGTTGAAAGCACATACCGCTTCTACCATTTCCGCCACAAAAACTATCTATCTACTCCATCCTTCGAGTGAGATAGTAAGCTAAGAGGCTCATCTTGTTCGAAAGGCTGAAGCACAAATTTATTCCTTAGACGCGTAAACGCTTCTCTTGTGAGAATTGAAAACGCTCCAATTGTTGGAGATATGCCCTAGAGGCAATCATGTATGATGATATTTCCTATGTGTTTATGAATAAAGATAGTCCTTGGACATTATCAATGATGTGTATCAACAAGTACGTGACTTGTTTGTGGGACTATGCTTTGTATGATGACTGTCCTAAAAGGTCCCTAGTCGAAAGGGCTGTGTGGACGCGCAGCCGACTAGACTAGCATATGACACGGTCGATGGCTTTGTCTCACTAGCCATGGAGCATTGGATGCTAACCGGATAATATGGACTTGGAAAGGTCTGGTCAGATTTGACGTAGTCGCATCCGAATCGAGATAAGGTCCGAGTCGGACAGATCCAACTATGAGATGCAGCGATATGTTATCTGTGAGTCTCTAGTACAACATACGTTCTATGTCCTAAGACCTGAGCTGACACATGTACTCGGGATGGTGACAGACTTGCTTTGGGCCGACCAAACGCTACTCCGTGACTGGGTAGTTACAAAGGTAGGTTTCGGGTTTGTCCAGTCCCATGCTGCGAGACATGGTCGAGCAAGATGGGATTTGCCCCTTCGATCAGGAGAGATATACTCTGGGCCCCTCGTGTGATCCGACCAAGATAAACATGGCCATGCGACAGGATTATAAGATAATCCGGTTTGTGGTCGGTATCACTGGAACGAGAAAGAGGTCGGGCTACCACAAGGATGACAGTCTCGCCTTGAGTCCGACAACATATATCGTGCGGCAAAGGGAACAGAAGTGTGACACGCCAGGCAGGTTCGCCTAACCAGCGCCATAGTTCGCTTGGTGGTCGGCACGCCTTGCTAGAGGCCGCTACTAACCGTGCAGGTCGGAGGTGATCCGAACTGTGACCAAGCCGACTTGAACCTAAGCGGTCGCGCTTAAGGGAAGGAACCTACAAGGTCGGTTCAGAGGACACCGGTCGGATGTGATCCGAATCGACTAGGAACGTGACCGAGTAGACTTTGGGCTTTAGGGTCCGTGCGAGGCCTAAGTGTTGAGCCTGCGACGGGCGCCTATATAAAGTGGAGGTGCGGCACACTCATGTGAGGGATCGCTTCGGCTCTGCGACTAGGGTTTGCATGTGTTGCAAATAGCCACCTCCACTCGCTCCCGACTGTGTGATCGGACCTAGCAGTCCGCCGCACTGTGTTCCTCCTGCACGCGCGGATACCGTTAGAGGCGGTGCACTTGCACCGCTCCGGCGAACTTGTACGTGGGATCGAACGACTGACTGTTCGAGGCAGATCGGACGAGGAGGAGACGATCCACGCAGACACGCTGCCCCAACTCTTCTTCCGCTGCACAGCACTGCGCGTCTAGTGGTAACGAACTGTGATCCATCTCCCGTAGCATGTTCTTGGTTGTTCTGCGCATAGGAAATTTTAATTTGCAGTCGACGCACCCTACCGTAGAACCCAACACCAATCGTTTGTGAATTCCAAGATGTCTTTCCAAAAGAACTACCCAGTCCACGACCTTGAACTTGCTGCCATTAAGTTTAGACTAAAGTTGTGGCGACATTTCTATTCTGGTAATCATTGCGAGATCTCCATCGATCATCAAAGTCTGAAGTAATTGTTTACTCGGCTAGATCTGCATCTCTAAAAGCATCGATATATGAAAACAATCACACACTATGACTACGGTATTTCTTATACCCCTGGCAAGGCTAGTGACATGGCCGATGCCCTGAATCGCAAGTCTTATTGCAACAACCACATGGCCTATAAAGCTTAACCCCTGCAAGATGATCTCGCTTACAAAGAGCATCCGATCCGCGTTCTCATCCAAGCTGAACGTCGCACCCGTCTAAGGGCTACCAAATTCTTAAAGTTTAGTGGTCAAATCATTCTGAAGATGAAGCCACTTGGGAACTCGAGGATCGTCTTCGAGTTGAATACCCTGCTTTGTTTCCTTCTACCTCCTAAATCTCGGGTCGAGATTTCTTGTAGTCGAGGAGAATTGTGATGCCCGGATAATTAAGCTACAGTAATCCCAAGTTAATGGTGCCACGTCACCACTCTTACTATTGATTAAACTCGCGTTGATCCAAAGTTGGTTCAAATTAAAGTTTTAAACAAACTCAAAAATAAAAGTTTTCAAGTGTAAAAAAAATGTTTCTTCTATTCGGAATATTCTCTAAGTAATTTTCATGAATTAACAAACATCATTTGATTATTTTAAAATTCCCTTAAGGTATTTAAAGTTGGACCAGCAACACTTTAGTGAGCCATTTAAATTCAAGGCTACATTTGAATAGCTCCATTTGGCTCCAAACTTTTTTGTGTAACCATGTAATGATGCTAATATTTATATGCCAAATCTCATACTTAAACAAGGATCATTGGCCAGCAAAACAAAATAGAAAACATTAACTAAGACAAATACAAAAAAAAGGGGAAATACAAACAGTACATAAATGAAAAACAGAACCACACCCCCAGTGGGCCTCGTGGCCCAGCTGGCCTCACTTGCCGACCCAGGCCGGCCCAGACGCTTGTTCGTCGCTCCCTCCTCGCCACAGAGCTGGGAGGGGGTCGTGGCGCCCATCCACTCACCGGCCGGCACCGTGTCGATCATCGGCCGGCGCCGCCCCCCACCCTACTTAGCCGCCCCTCGCCTCAGACGAACCCTAGCCCCTCTCCCAATCCCCCCTCGACGCCCCAACCCCCTCCCAGATCTACCTTCTCCCCCCTCGCTACACCGAACCGCCATCGCCATGACCAAGCTCACCGGCGTGGCCTCCGTCACCCCGCGCCCTGGGCCTGTGTCCAGCAGTTCTTCTGTGCTCCTCTGCTTCGCCTACGACCCTGGATCGACGAGGAGGACCACTACCGCCGTCGCCCACTTCGTCTACTTCCTCGGATCACCATCGCCGTTCGCCGTCGATCCGGCAAAACCTCTGCGCTCCTAAGCTCCCACCGGCCACCGTGTGCTGCAACGTGAGCTCTCCCTCAACTCCACAGTTTTCCTCCTTCGGTTCGTCGCCTAAGTCGCCGTAGCCGCCGTACCCGAGCGCCCGCAGCGAGCTGCGTGGACACGCTCACCGCGTGGCGGCCACGCCCGCACATGCACTCGCCGTTGCTTCTGCTCACGCAGGCGCCCGCTGCCCTGCTCTGCATCACTGCTGCTCCGGCGACGGCCCGCGACGGCCCATGCTCTACCTGCTGCGACTGCTTGGCGTTGCTGCCGCTATCGTCGGCCTGCTGTTGCTGCTGCCCCTGCATCGCCAAGGCCGCCAAGCCCCACCGCGCTGGCCGACCAGCGCCCAAGATCGGTCGCCTGCCCGTGCTTCATACACACAGGCGCCACACGCCCGCCCCATGAACCTCGTTTGCATGCGCTGCTACTCTGCTGAATCTACTACTACTTGTGGCTACTGTAGCTATATGGCTAGCTTTAGAAATTTTACACTGACTAACCCCCTAAACATCCCCTAATCATCGGTTAAACAATTGGCAAGGCTCAAATTTTTCCATTGGAACAAATTCATTTGATGCATGAATTAAATCATATGAAAATCACAAATTGCTATCTTCTGTTAAGAGAGAACACAATTAACCCCATAGCATACTGTGTTGCGTCCCGTGTGTGGTGTGTGGCTGGTTTGGCCACGGCCGTGTGTGGCCGGCCCTGTGTAATTAGTGTGTGTGTTAGTTTAGTAGTGGCACACTGCCGTGTGACCCCACCCCCTCTATTTATCCATTTATCAAAACTATTAAACTTGTGTCTATGACATCTAGGCCCCACTGCCTAGAGTTGTCTAGTCAACCCAGTCAATGTTGACTGTTGACCTTGCTGACTCATCCCCTTGGCCCACTGTCATACACCCTGGCTAGCACAGCCCCATGTGACAAAAATATTTAGTCACTTAATTTTCGAATTAATATAATTAAAAAAATCATTTAAAACTTTGAAAAAATCATAGAAAAATATCCGTAGCTCGAATGAAAAAGTTTTATACATGAAAGTTGCTCAGAACGACAAGGCGAATCCGAATACGCAGCCCGTTCGTCTGCCACACAACCCTAGCATAGAGAACATGCAACTTTCCCCCTCTGGTTCGTCTGTCCGAAAATTCCTAACTCCGGGAAAACTTTCGCGGATATTTTCCCCCTTCGCCAGTATCGCCCAGCGTCGTGTTAGAACACGTCTAGCTTTGCCTGTTGTCATGTTATGCTCTTGCTTGCTATGTATTTACTGTTTCTCCCCCCTCTTCTCTTCGGTAGACCCCGAGACCGATGCGGATGCCACTGTGATCGACTACGTCGTCGACGACCCTCCTTCTTGTCTGAGCAACCAGGCAAGCCCCCCTTTGATCATCCCGATATCGCCCATTCTATACTCTCATGCTTGCATTAGATTTTTCTACTGTTATTGTTTGCTCCTATTCTGATGCATAGCCTGCTTTTGTACCTGCTTTTGTTACCTACCTGCTTATCCTAAACTTCTTAGTATAGGTTGGTTAGTGATCCATCAGTGACCCCCACCTTGTCCTTGTTGCCCCTGCTTCATCTTCGACGACTCGATCAACGTGATCGATGACCAGAGCCCGACACCTCACATCACATCACGCCCCTTTTGTTGCTCGACTCTGCAGAGCTACTATCGAGTGCCGAGGGTGATCCCTCATAAAGCACTCCTAATGATAATTCTGTAGTGTAGCTATTCGGTCGTGGTCATCGAGGGTGATTTCGTCTTTCACCATTCCCGATACGGCTCTGTCGTGCAACACCTCAAGTGTGAACCTCGAGGGTGGTCCCTCTTACGTTCACCTTGATGATTACATTGAGTGGAATCCACCGGGGGTGATTCCTCGGGTTTTCCCCTTGATGTCTGGACACACAGTTACCTTGACTTTGTTGGAGACCATTGTGAAAGCAGGGTGGGCCCGGAGAAAACCCGTGCGATGTGACAGTGGCGGTTGGCTGTTTAGAGGTATCACCCGGGAAGGGGTGATAGTTCCGGACTTGTCCCGACAGCCGTCACTCCTTTTAATAATGCACTAACAGGTTTGGGTATTTGTTCTGAGTTGGCCTCTGGCCTTTACGCACCAACCACCACGCGAGAATAATTATGGGCCTCGGCGTCGTGGTATCAGCCGAAGCTTTGTCAGACGTCCAGTTCAGCAGTGCGGCACGGATGGGCCGGTACCATCCATGTAGAGGTGGAGCCTGGACCCGCCCTGTACGCAACGATCCGGAGTGCTGCGGGCGATGGGCCCAAGAACCCGGAGTGCTTAGGATGTAGACCGGCGGGGACCTCTCTGCTGAGCCTAGGTAGGGCTGCGACGTGTTGATCTTCCGAGGGCGGGCATTGACCCCAGAAAGGTGTGTCCGGCCAGAGTGATCGAGCGTGTTGGGTAACGTGGTGCACCCCTGCAGGGAAGTTATATATTCGAATACCGTGTCCACGGTAATGGACGTTCAGACTTGTATCCCGATCTTATATAACTAGAAATGGATACTTGAGATATGTGTTGGATATGTGGCTCCGAGATTGCTTTCTCGCAGGGAGTCGAGGAAGGATCTCTGGGCGTTAATGCTACAACATGCTTGTTAATTATAAACTGCTATTCTTTACTCTTCTACATGCTGCAAAATGCTCGGAGCTGCGTGAAGATGCTAGTCTTCGATAGGCTAGGCTTTCCCCCCTCTATTCTGGCATTCTGCAGTTCAGTCCACAGATACAACCCTTCCATTTGATACAAAAGCATACTTAGTATAGATTTTATGCTTGCGAGTACTTTGGATGAGTACTCACGGTTGCTTTGCTACCCCTTTTCCCCCTTCTTTCTTCTTTCCGGTTGATGCAACCAGATGGTGTATCCTTGGAGCCAGATGCCACCGCCGACGGATACTACTACATGGAGGCCGCCGAAGACAAGGAGTAGTTAGGAGGTCCCAGGCAGGAGGCCTTGCCTCTTCGATCGTGTTGCTTTTGTGCTAGCCTTCTTAAGGCATCCTTGTTTAACTTAATTTTGTACTCAGATATTGTTGCTTCCGCTGACTCTTGTCTATTGAGCTTTTTGTATTCGAGCCCTCGAGGCCCCTGGCTTGTAATATAAAGCTTGTATTCTTTTATTTGTGTTTAGAGTTGTGTTGTGATATCTTCCCTTGAGTCCTCGATCTTGATCGTTAATGCGCTTATGCAGTATGATTAGTGTACAATTGAATCGGGGCGCCACATCTGCAGTAACAAATTGATGCGTGATGCATTTAACTGAACTTTGATGTTAGACAACCACATGATAGGAGGATGTAATATGTATGAAAAACAGGACGGAAGAGATAACCAGAACTATGATGTGTAAACTAAGAAGAAGACATTTCACCAAATTAGAAGCAATGCAATGGAAGGCTATATGAAAGATGCTACAGTGTCTCATCATAAATGGCGTTTAAACAAATGTGAAGCTGTACAAGAAATAAATCATATGCAAGATGCAAACAACATCACACTACCATGTTAGAGGTCTCTCGTCATTAGTGCCATTGCATATTCACAACATTGCATATTCATAGCCTATGATGTGTAAACTAAGGAGAAGGCATTTCAACAAATTAGAAGCAATGAAAGCTAGACACCATATGAAAGATGCAACGAATATCACTCTACCAAGTTAAGACTGTCTCGTCATAAGTGTCATTTCAACAAATTAGTAGTACAAGCTAGAAAAGAATGTGAGATGTAACCTATATCACACTCTGAAGTCAAATGTGTATTATGATAAGTGATTGTTGCAGGTTACACAACAGTAGTAATTTGATGTAAGAACATGGTGTGATAGACAGATATTGTATGTTCTAGAAACAGGAACACGTGTCTTATTCAAGTATAATGTGTAAAGCAAGCAGATGGAATTCACCAAAATTAGAAGCAATACAAGCTAGACATCACACATAACATGCAACCACATATAACAGTGCCAAGTTAGAGGGAGCACCGGTGATGCTGCACTAGGGGAGACATGCTCATCATAAATACAGCTTTGTTGAGTGTCTATGCATGTGTTGTCTTGGAAATCATCTTGGGGACGTGGAGGAGTAAAAACTGTAGAGGCCCTCCGTTCGGAAGGAGCACCTTTATCCGCTGCCTTGCTAACTTCCTTCCGCTTTATTGATTTTGAATTGTCAAGTAAAACCGACAAGAAAAAGCAATAAAATTCTCTCCTCGGAACTCATTCATGCATGATATTGACAATCACTACTTTGATGTAAGGCAAGCACATGATACCAGGATGGAATATGTACGAAAAACAGGACGGCATGGCATGTTCACAACTATTTGTGTAAACTAAGTAGAAACCATTCTAGCAAATAAGAAGCAATGCAAGCTAGACACCACATGAAAGATGCAACCAATATGACTCTGCCAAGTTAAAAGCGTCCCATCATAAATGGAATTTTAACAAATTAGAAGCAGCGCATGCTATAAATCATATGAAAGATGCAACTAATATCACACTGCATATACTAAAGGTGTCTCGTCATATTGATTGATGCGGGATAAAAAAAACAATTGTTTTATGTAAGGACATGCTTAATAGACAGATGTACTATATACTAAATACCGGAAGGCATGTCACATTAACAGGTATAATGTATAAGCTAAGCAGGCTAGCACATGCAGTTTTACCAGATTGGAAGAATTACAATCTAGACACCATATGCAACATGCAACCACATATCACGCTACCAAGTTAGAGCAAGCACCTGCGATGCTAGTGTAGGGGAAATGATGTAATCAACTACAGAGCTACGTTCACTATCTTCATCTATAATTTATGTTTCTTGAGAATCATGTCGGGAGGCTAACGCTGCATTCTTTAAATGAGGAGTAGTCCCCTTGCCTTCCTGCCTTGTCATAAGTGATTGATGAGGGATACACAAGAACATTAGTTTGATGTAAGAACATGGTTAATACACAGATGTACTAGTATGTACCAGAAACAGAAAGGCATGTCATATTCAAAGGTATAATGTGTAAGCTAAGCAGATGCAATTTAACCAAATTGGAAGCAATATAAGCTAGACATTCGGCTGGAGTGGTGATCATGATCATCTAGGACTTGAGAGCCTGGTGGGAGGCGGGCTGCTTCGCCACCATCGCAACTTTTTAGTTGGCTACCAGGTGATGCCTATCTTTGTTGGGCTTGTTACTGGCTCGGCCAGTGCCCTGATTAGCTATTTTTCTTCTGGTGCTCACGGGATGGTGGTTCATGTAAAAAAATATATTTCCTTATCTTGGGGCTGTTTGGTTTGTGACTAACTTTGCCAAATGTTGCCACACCTAAAGCTAGGCAAGTTTGACTAACTTAGGTGAGTGTTTGGTTCAAGCCACGCCTTAGGCAAGCCACACTTGGACCCCACATGCCATACACACAAAAAATGTGGCAAGATTTCCTTAGGCTTGCCAACTTGTGGCTTTCATTTTGATCAACTAACCTTAGGCAAGTTCGGCAAAAATATGTGGCAAAGTGTGGCAATGCTAGGCCTAGAACCAAACAGTCCCTTTACCAACTTCGGCCTTTCGAATACAAGCTAGACACCATATGGAACATGCAACCACATATGACACCGCGAAGTTAAAGCAAGCACCTGGGATGGTGGTTCTTTACGAGCGAGGTCATCAACTCCAGAGATACGTTTACCGTCTCCATCTGCTGACACTGCACCCTTTATAGCGCTGTAACGTGTCGTGCATACCCACGAAGAAAGCTGGCGCGACTTCTCCCTTTTCTTTGCTGCTTCTCTTTCGGCAGACTTTGAAATACCCTTGAATAAAAACACAATAGTGAGAGTATGGGTGAAGTGTGTGCAGAACTAGTGCACTGTAAAAGTAGCAAATAGCAGGTGGCTGGAAAATAAATGACAGGAGACATATGATAGCTCTACAACATTGCATGGCAAACAAAATTAGATTCTACTCCGTATGATTTTGTAATATATGAGCACAGGAAATGCAGGTACTCCTCCAGCACACCACCACATGTGGTCATATCTAAGATAATAGTCGACTGAAAATAAATAGGTCAGTTGATTTTTTAATGAACCGTCCGATCTATAAGGAACGGGCATATGGCCTTCGTCTACCTCCCGCCATCATCAAGTGATGATCTTTCTCGAACCGCCAACGACCACCGCCCAGACCCTGCCTCCGCTGCCCGCCTCCCTCGACCTCACACCACCGTCGTGCTTGGCAGCGCCCAGACATCCTTTAATCCCGGCCGACCTCCGATCGGGCGCCAGAGTTCTAGGCCGCACACGCATTTCTAAGATAAACACCAAGGCTGCTTCCCGGCGTAATAGGAGTACTAGCGCTGTTACGCTGGGAATGCTTCCGCTAATTGGGAATCAACTGCTAGAAATTGAAATTCAGGGGGGCGACGGACCTCTAGCTAAGGTGAAATAGTATATGAGGAGAAACCTTGTGCATCGCGAGTTACTAGGAACATCTAGTATCAAGAAGAAGCGGTCAACTAGTGTCTTCTATGGGATGAATACCGTGCAATCAGAGACGTAAGATTGGCACGAATAAGGGAAGAGGAGTACCTTTTTCGGTTGCCGGTGTGGTCACCTCCACATGTCGCGCCGATCTTCTTCTTTTTCCGGGGAAACCGATGTTCTAGAGGGTGCAGGCTTGGACGAACCCATGGCAAAATTGTTGACTGTGTTGCCGTGGCCGTATGTCGGCGGAGGGGAAGCAGATCCGAGGCGGCGAAGGATGGCATAGCGGGAACAACTCCGGTGCGGTGGAGGGTGGCGAAGTTGGAGCGGCAGCGGTGAGGCGCACGACGGCGTGGTTGAACTGGCTCGGGTACGGACGGCTCGGCCTCGGCTTCAACTACTAGCCGTGGATGGCGTTGCGGTTGAGATTGCGGTGGACGACAACGTCGGGGTATCGGCTCCGGTGTGATGGAGGAGGGCGGCGGTTGATGGGTGGGATGGGGTGGCGGACGGAGGACGCCGGGGTTTCGCGGCTGGTGGAGAGGTAGTTTTGGCGCCCACGGAGTACGAATGGGGAATGACGGGTGGGGGGAACCATGTTTCGGTCTGGGACGCGCTTGTTTTTGGCTTTTTTGAACAGAAGATGGGACGCGCTTGTTTGAAATTTGGGGAAAGTACAAACTTTGCCCCCCTCTTAAATTTCGGATCTAATGCGGGTCAGGGGTGGGATGGTAATCCCAGGTGTCCCAAATAGTGGGCGGGAGCGATTTCGGCCGCGTGCATGTGTGCTTAGGCGGCGATTGTGTATGAATGTTTTTCAGAGGCGGTTGCGTGTCGTCTAGATGAAGCTACAAACCTACCCCGGTTTAGACCTTTGGACGTCGGGCCGGTAGGTTTCACGGGTCGGAGTTATTAGAAAAATAATTTCCTTGTACTACCAAACATTGGTCTCATGCGGTTTCGGGCAAGTAGAGGCTCTTTTGGCGCTTCGTTCGAAATTTGGAAACACAAGCATTCACGTTTAGAGTACTCTTGAACTATGAGGATTGACCTAAATACACAACGTTATATTTGACCTTGTATGTATGAAAACCTCATTAAATTATCCGCTTCTTTTTGAAATTTTGACACTTGAAATTCCTATAACTACGATTATTTTGGAATGGAGGAGTTAAATTTGAATCTATTTTGTACATGACTACATATGCTATTATGTACAAAATCAGAGCAAAGATTGATGCCCCCATAAGTTAGGTATGGTTTACAAATGCCATGATATTAAATTCAAATAATTGAATGGACTTCATGTTGAATTCAATTTTTTTAAACCACCTTAAGTTGAATTCAAATGTATGCTAGTTCATAGGTAGCTATTTATAATGTTCATTGTGTAACTTTCGTATGTATAATGTGCTTTACACACACAACAGGAACTATACTCACGTTTATATTCGATTGCTAAAGCGATGCATTGTCTGGAGTTCAAAATACCAACTATGTGGATCAATTGTGTCGAATAATAACATAGACATGCTCAAATTCGATAGAATCTAGATGTCTGATGGATCAATGACCGCTCCTTACGTGAATTGCAAATATCATGATCCCATCCTAATATTTGTATACAATTTATATCTTTAATCAATGTGTACAACAGTCTTTTACGTGTAGTTTCACTCTCCATCTGTGGTCTATCACACATGCTCACACACTCTCTCCCGAGGTGTCTTTCTCGCACACATGCTCTAGATATAACCCTCCCTCCCTCTCGTAACCATTTACAACTGTTTTCACTAACCTTTATCACAAGCACTCTTCCTCTCGCAAACATACACACGCACAATCCCCATCGACCCTTTCTATATATATATGGACCTGCCTACGTGTCTCATGTACGCACATTATCTTTAGGCCTGTCTCTCACGCATTGTCTCACACCTCTCTTCCTAATCGACGAGTATGATTCTAGCAGAGCATTATGTAGGATGCCCCTTAAAGTTAGGTTGGCTGAATAGTAATATCAGACATAAAGGGGTTACCTTAGTCCGAGAACCTAGGGTTACAAATCCTAGCCGGCTTTGTCAGTGGACACAGAGTCCTTCACAATTCGGCTATCTTTGTCTTGTACGACTAGTCATCCATGGGTTTTCCTAAATGCGTCACGGGCCGACCAATGTGGCGCAGGATGGAACCGAACGAAGGGCCTCACCTCGACCCACCGGACCTCACGCGGTGATACACCCTCTGCCCCCACGTCTCATTATCTTCTCACACCCACACATACCAACACAAACACCACACACACAGAAAAATTCTCCTGGTGCCTCTATTCCCTTCCCCTTGCATATACACACTCAAGGGAATGGAATCTCTCGTCGTGACATCATATTCGTCTCTCTCTCTCTCTAGACCACTCACATTTCTCGTGCTATCTCTCCCATGCCCCCCCGTCGGCCCCTCTATCCATGCCTCTCTCTTGAATACGTAATACACACACATACCTCTCTAGGCCCCGCCAAATGCATCAACTACACATTCACACATGTTACATCACGTACCCCATCCATCTAAAAGCCCTCTTCACGCTTATTTCAGATACAACATTCCTTTTGAATAAAGTGTGGCCAAAAAATTATTTTAGAGTTTCTACATATATACAACATTACGAAGTTATATGGAGGAGTATGAATGCTAATTTGCATTGCATGGTGCCCACAATGATATTTATTCCAAGACCGTGAATTTATATATTTTTATACTATATACAAAGTTAGTCATAATAAAGAGAAACGAAGAGCATCTCTCTCTCCATCGATACCCCCCCAGACGCCTTTCATGTATGCACACAAACTATCTCCGTGTCCTCTAAAAGTAAGCCCCAGAAAATTCACGATGTTTCATCTTTCTCTCGCGATATATGCAATGACAATCATTGTATTTGAAGTGAAAGCACGATACGTACATTGGACTTCAGAATCCACTCATTACGGTCACCATTTATGTTTAGTGGTTATTATATAGTCACGGGCTCACCGTACAACTCTGTATTTTCTCATGACATGACTAGTTGACCAGTTAAATGCTCCACGTGGCACCTCTAGTGTTGCATCACATCATCTCACTACCATCTTGCCCACCTGTCGACTTGTATCTACTCTACATCTACACTCTTATAAAATACATAAAATACACTCTTATAAAAAACAGAGTTGGTGATGATGGTGTGCCTGCCATCCCAGAATATAGGCCGTCCGATTTATATCTGACGGATAGGAAAGAAACTATGGCAATTTTGCAAAAAGGTACCCACACACCTCTCCACATTTGCAAATAAGGCCTTCCCTCGTTCATCCTTTTCTCTCACAAGATAAACAAGTCATACAAATGCATCTTGATGTTACGTGCAACGCACAGGCATCTTACTAGTAAGAATGAAAACAAACGACAAAAAAATATTTGGACGGTGGTTTGAATTCATGAGCACGGGCACAGCGGACAAGGTGGCCTTGTATTAGCATGCTGAGCCGTCTGTTTTAACACACATGAGCTGGTGTGGTGATTATACACACACGCATGCATGCACACGAACTGCATCCACGCAACACTCACACAAACACATGCACCCACGCACGCACGCAACAGTCACACGTACACACGCAGCCATGCACGCACGCAACACTCACATGCACACACGCAGCCACGCATGCACGCAACACTCACACGCACACACGCACGCATGCATGCACACACCAGTACACCACACAACCAACACACACTCTCACGCTCAAGTGCTCAACCTACACGTGCACACGCACACATCAGGCCCTGACAGACACAAACACAACCAGGTGATTCCCGAGCACGGGTTGGAGCCTTGCTGCGCCTGCGTAAATTTGTGTTTATCTGACCTTTTCCCTGTGCGAACTGATAGGTGGGACCCACAAGGAATGTGGTCAATTTAACTAGTCAACATGGCGCCATGCAGACTATTTGGCCGGTCAACAGAGTGCAATCCGATGTTGAACCGTGAGCAAGTGACCGTATAATCACCGCAAAACGTATATAGTGACCGTAATCAGCTTATTCTGAAGTTCGGTTACCGTATTACGCTTTTCTCTCTGTAGGCCCACCAAAACTACATCTCTACACGTTCTCGCATGTTATAGAACTACTACTACACTCTAACACAATAAATCATATGTGTTTTTAGTTTTACTAGATAACATATTGTTACTTATAATTATTCAGTTTGCATACATTAAAATTGCCTTTGAAATGTATGGCCAAGATTATCATCTACAAGGGAAAAATTCCGCCTTTCCTGCTTAATCGGGTTTGTATCGATGGATCGTGTGAAACAGCAAAACTATAGTACTATACAGACAAGTGACAGTTCATTGGGTCATTATGTCGCCTACTCCTCCGTCAGAAGAGTGGAGCGCCGCTTTCATAAATCTTCTAGTCCCTTTCACCGACATGTGGGACATCAAGCTATGGGGTCCACGTGCAATACCGAATACAAGCAGAGCAGCCGGGTGAAGCACCCACCATGGCGCCGTGTAGTAATGAGCAATGAGGCGCAAATCACAAAGCTGCACCTTTCCCGCAGTTAAGTTGGAGGAACGAAGTAATAGTGCTAAAAAAAGATGTTGGAGGGTAGAAGCAACCATCATTTCACTCGTTGCTGAATCCGCTTATCCCTCATCTTCTTCAACTTAACCACGTGTTGCTTCTGTCGTTGTTCTGCATCATGTGGGACGCGGATCGGCTTGGTAAAGCACTGACACGTGGGACCGCATGTTAGCAAACCGCCAGGACAACGTCCTCCGAAAATAAGAAACCTCCCCCGCCATCCGCGCGGCAAAATCACCTCCTTTTTACTAATCTTGATTCTATAATTTTTTAGATCAATATAATTGAGATTTGTATAGATAGCACACAGGAGCAAAACCAAGTGGTACGGTTAAGGGCATCCACAATGTGTAGCCAAATGTGAAAATAGCTTTTGGCATCATGGGAACCATTGTGGACGGTGTTGCCAAAGCCAAAAAGATGTAACCGAAGCTCCCTGATTGATTGAATGAAGGAATAGAAAAATGCAATGTCTCTCCTCTTTCTCCCATGCTTGGACGCATGTAGTACAATATAGAGCACAGAGTCTACTCCCCTGTCCCTTCTATCACAAATCACGAAGCAGTGAGGCGTCAAATCACAAAAGCACGGACGAAGCAACCATCATTTCACTCTTCGCTGACTCCGCTTCTCCATCGTCTTCTTCGAGAAACCATCTCACTGCACTAGTACTCCTAGTAGTACTAGTCCTTTGGTTGAACGGACTTCCTGTATGCAAATAAGGTGGTTGTCTCGGCTTGCATGCGGCACTTGCGAACGACTTACCGTGGTCTCCCTCAATGGTGTTCTCCGTCGAACGCACTTCGCCAACCACAAAAAAAAAGATATCATCGACGTCACCGCAATGGGGAAGGAAGTCAAATATAGTTACTACCTCCATTTTTTTGTACACAAGGCCAGTATATCAAAATTACAATTTGCAAAGGGCCACTAACACTAATCGAGGCAAAATTGATGGGGTTAGCAACCAAGGACATTAATATCCCCTACATGCATGCGAAGTGAGAAGGTTGGTTTTCATGGCGTTGCATTAATCAAGCGATGAGGAGTGAGATGGTTAGCTCTTTGGTCTTTGGAGAAAAAAAATACGCATTAATTGACACGTGAAACGAGGATTTGTATCGATTAAATCCAGCGAAGGAAAACCCCGCCTTTCTTTTTTAACACTAGTACTCCTAGTACGTACGTACTTATCCTGTTTGGGCCTAGGCCTTGCATTGCCAAACTTCGCCACACATTTTTGCCAAGCTTGCCTAAAGTTTTCAAAATGAGAAGGAGGTACATTTGCGCACGACTGTCGCGTCGCACCGCACCCTCACACGGTCGCTCCTGCACGATGTGGTCGCACCGCACCCTCACACAGTCGCTCCTGCACGCCGCAAACCCAACCAAGGGAACACACCCTCACTGACACGTGCTGTCGCATGTGAACAAACCAAACTCAGCCATCCTACCGCTGACACATAATTTTCGTTCATAGAGTATGTTTAACCACCCGCATGTTGGGGAGTATCCGTACGGCCCGTGCGGTGGTCTGTTGGGGAAGAAGAAGAGGTGAGGAAGAAGGAAAGAAGGGTTAGGAGACGTAGGATATTCATCCAACCACCTGAAATGGTAGATTGACCCAAGTCAGGCGACTTGCATAACAAATATACGTTTTTACATAGCAAAAGATCCATAAAAACAACAACATAAAGAAAAACTATCACTGCTCGCGGAAAGAGACGGCCTCGTCGTCTTTGGCTGCCGGCGCGAACCAGCCGTCGCTGCCGACGTGTGTCTCCGCACCGTGGTTGTTCTCGGCCTCCAGCTACTCGTTCAAGCGGAGCGTGCGGGAGCTCTGCATGGACGAGAGCACAACCCGGTTCAAGTCAAGGACGTCCGGTTCTGCCTGCAGGAGGGCCTCGATGGCAGAGGCATCCGCGCGCTCCGTGTCGAGTCGAGCCTCCGCCGCCCGGTTCAAGTCTAGGACGTCCGGTTCTGCCTGCAGGAGGGCGTCGATGAGAGCGGCATCCGCGCACTCTGCGTCGAGTCGAGCCTCTACCGCCCGGTTTAAGTCCAGGACGTCCGGTTCCGCCTGCAGGAGGGCCTCGATGGCAGCGGCATCCGCGCGCTCCACCTCAAGTTGAGCCTCCGCCGCCAGGTTCACATCCACAACATCCGGTTCCGCCTGCAGGAGAGCCTCGATGGCAGCAGCATGCGCACGCTCCACGTCGAGTTGAGCCTCTACCTCTCGGTCCTCCTTTAGTATCGCCATGTTGAACCGCTGGTCCGCCTGCACCATGGGGGACTCGGACGCCGGCACGAAGTCGATGTCCATCGTCTCATACCCATCGGGGGCCTTCTTCGCCGCGACCTCCGCCATGAACATTGGATCGTCTTCCTCCTCCTCGTAGCTTGGCTCCAGAGAACTAGGGGATTAGCCCACCGCAAAGCGAGCTTGGGAACGGAGGTCTGTGGCGCCGACCGCCGCCGCGATTTCTGCGCGGTGCTCCAGCGTCAACATCTTGTAGTAAGTGATCTTGCAGCGCACCATGGCTTTCCGGCGAACTAGGGGACGCTTGATGCGGGCTAGGGGATCGAAAGGCGGGGGAATGGGCTGGAGATTTGGTGTGGTTTTAGGGCAGTGGCTGGCGTAGGCCGAGCAGCGAAGGTTCTGGTGTGAATAGTGGTTTCAGTGATGACCGGTCAATCGGTTTTGACTGTACATCGCTCTTGTCGCATTCGCGTTGCAGCCTGGCACGCTGGAACCTCCACGTCACTCACCGAATGGAACACGCTTCGTCTTGCGTTTTCGCTCGCTTGTGGGACCACTGTTGAGAGCAAACCGACGTCTCTCCCCCTCCCTCGCCCGCATCATTTATTATACTACCACTCCCTCTGGTTTATGCGGAGTAAATAAAAATAGAGGGAGTATACTACGGATGAGGATCCCCCGACGTGGCCGAACCCATTGAGTAACTGACATGCAGGGCCTAGCAAGCATGGGGTCGGCCAGTAAGTGACCGAAAGGGAGGGTAAGGCAGGGATACCTACGTCAGAGGATCCACTTCCACTACTACTCCCTCCTTCCATTTACTATACAGGGCCTAATGCATTTTTCGAGGCTAACTTTGACCAAATGTTAGAGTAATAATATATGACATGCAACTTACACAAAGCATACGGTCAAATTCGTATGTGAAAGGAGTTTCCAATGATATAATTTTCACATTATACATCTCATGTACTATTAATCTTGTCAATAGTCAAATTGGAAACCATCTCGAGTACAAATCAAGGAGTACGTACGAATCTAACAATATTGATTGGGCGTTGTTGAATGTTGATACCTTTTTTATCAAAGTAGAGAAACTTTGACTACACATAAAACTTATATGTAAACTAGAAATGATAGGAGGGAGTATATTGTACGTTCAAAAACGAAACGAACATTGAATACCCTTTATATATGATTTGCAGATGCTATGATCACCGGTTCAAAATTTTGAATCCGCCTTTAGGTATCACGTGTTCTCACTCGCTCCTCTCGATTTCATCTCGGGTCCGGAGATCTATTGAAAGAGGACTAGCATGGGTACATGCGAATGATACTCGGCGGAATGTTCAAATGAGGCATGCGGAGGATGGACTCATCGGAGGGCTTACATGATCGATGGAGAAGAGGGTTGGAGAGGAATGAGAAATAAGCAAACGCCACATGATTATACTTGAACGGCTCAAATAAACAATAAGTTGTCTCACTTGGCCTACATAGTGAAAGGCCTAATGCGCAATGCGGAGCACTGACGCTCGATTATGGCTGGGAAAACAGGGAAACCGACATGTGGGGCACACCCGTCAGGACGACGTAGCGCATACTAGTCCAATGGAGGAGCTGGCCCATGACCTCCTCGCCACCGACAACCGTTCATGTGGGTCACTGGGGCCAACAATGGGGAACAGCTCCAGCACTGCCTCTGGACACGGCGACCGCGGTGAGTGACACGCTCATATCATCGCTAGACATGGTCGGTTTCAGTGTGCTGAGGGTGGCATTAGTGTTGTGGCACGACCAACAGTATGTTTCGTTTGTGCCCAAGGTTGCCCCATCAAAGCATTGGGTAGCCAAAATTTTGGTTGAGGTATTGGTTGCCCATGATTTGGCCGACATTGGCAAGAAAAATGAACTAGAGTTGGCTAGAGTTCATTGGCATGCCAAAAAAATGGCAACCATCCAAACAAAGACCAATCTTTGGGTCATGACCAAAATTTTGGTTGAGGTATTGGTTGCCCATGATTTGGCCGACATTGGCAAGAAAAATGAACTAGAGTTGGCTAGAGTTCATTGGCATGCCAAACAAATGGCAACCATCCAAACAGGGACCAATCTTTGGGTCATGACCAAAATTTTGGTAAGGTGCACTTTGGCCACAATCCAAACACACCCCAACACCCGGCTCGTCGAGGCTGCACGGGGCGCCGCGACGCGTCCGCAGAGTGGTGTAGCGCGGCCAACTGCATCCTCTAGACCTGAGACCTGATGTCTACTACACAACCTTCTTCTTGTAGACGTTGTTGGGCCTGCAAGTGCACAGGTTTGTAGGAAAGTAGCAAATTTCCCTCAAGTGGATGACCTAAGGTTTATCAATCCGTAGGAGGCGTAGGATGAAGATGGTCTCTCTCAAACAACCCTGCAACCAAATAACAAAGAGTCTCTTGTGTCCCCAACACACCCAATACAATGGTAAATTGTATAGGTGCACTAGTTCGGCGAAGAGATGGTGATACAAGTGCAAAATAGATAGTAGATAAAGGTATTTGTATTCTGAAATAATAAAAACAGCAACGTAACAAGTGGTAAAAGTGAGCGTAAACGGTATTGCAATGATAGGAAACACGGCCTAGGGTTCATACTTTCACTAGTGCAAGTTCTCTCAACAATAATAACATAGATAGAACATATGACAAGCCCTCAACATGCAACAAAGAGTCACTCCAAAGCCACTAATAGCGGAGAACAAACGTAGAGATTATGGTAGGGTATGAAACCACCTCAAAGTTATTCTTTCGGATCGATCTATAAAAGAGTTCGTACTAGAATAACACCTTAAGATACAAATCAACCAAAACCCTAATGTCACCTAGATACTCCATTGTCGCCTCAAGTATCCGTGGGCATGATTATACGATATGCATCACGCAATCTCAGATTCATCCAACCAACATAAAAGTACTTCAAAGAGTGCCCCAAAGTTTCTACCGGAGAGTCAAGAACGTGTGCCAACCCCTATGCATAGGTTCCCAATGTCACGAACCCGCAAGTTGATCACCAAAACATATATCAAGTGGCACATGATATCCCATTGTCACCACAGATAATCACGGCAAGACATACATCAAGTGTTCTCATAAAATACTCAATCCGATAAGATAACTTCAAAGGGGAAACTCAATTCATCACAATAGAGTAGAGGGGGAGGAACATCATAAGATCTAGCTACGATAGCAAAGTTCGGGATACATCAAGATCGTGCCACAGAGGGAACACGAGAGAGAACACGAGAGAGAGAGAGATCAAAAACATAGCTATTGGTACATACCCTCAGCCCCGAGGGTGAACTACTCCCTCCTCGTCATGGATAGTGCCGGATGATGAAGATGGCCACGGTGATGGTTCCTCCCCCCGGCGCCTAACAGACCCCGATTAGTGTTTGGTGGCTACAGAGGCTTTCGGCGGCGAAACTCCCGATCTATCTTTTGTTCTAGAAGTTTTAGGGTACGTAGGTATATATGGGTGAAAGGAGAACGTCGGTGGAGCTACGGGGGCCCCACGAGGCAGGGGGCGCGCCCAGGGGGGTGGGCACGCCCCCACCCTCGTGAGCACCTCCCGTATCTTCTGACGTGGGGTCCAAGTCCATCAGGTGGGTTTCCTTCCAAAAATAACTTCTCCAGTTGATTTCGCTCCATTTCGACTCGTCGATATTCCTTTTCCTCAAACACTCAAATAGGCATAAAACAACAAATCTGGGATGGGCCTCCGGTTAATAGGTTAGTCCCAAAAATAATATAAAAGTTGATAATAAAGCCCAATATTGCCTAACACAGTAGATAAAGTAGCATGGAGCAATCAAAAATTATAGATACGTTGGAGATGTATAAAGCATCCCAAGCTTAATTCCTGCTCGTCCTCGAGTACGTAAATGATAAAGAAGAATTTTTTATGCGGAGTGATACTTTGGCATAATTTCAATGTAAATCTTCTCAATTGTGATATGAATATTCAGATCCGAAAGATTCAAGACAAAAGTTCATATTGGCATAAAAATAATAATACTTAAAGGATACTAACAAAGCAATCATGTCTTCTCAAAATAACATGGCCAAAGAAAGTTATCCCTACAAAATCATATAGTCTGGCTATGCTCCATCTTCCCCACACAAAATATTTAAATCATGCACAACCCCGATGACAAGCCAAGCAATTATTTCATACTTATGACATTCTCAAAACTTTTTCAATCTTCACGCAATACATGAGCTTGAGCCATGGATATAGCACTATATGTGGAATAGAATGGTGGTTGTGGAGAAGACAAAAAGAGGGAAGATAGTCTCACATCAACTAGGCGTATCAACGGGCTATGGAGATGCCCATCAATAGATATCAATGTGAGTGAGTAGGGATTGCCATGCAATGGATGCACTAGAGCTATTAGTATATGAAAGCTCAACAAAAGAAACTAAGTGGGTGTGCATCCAACTCGCTTGCTCACGAAGACCTAGGGCATCTGAGGAAGCCCATCATTGGAATATACAAGCCAAGTTCTATAATGAAAAATTCCCACTAGTATAGGAAAGTGACCAAATAGGAGACTCTCTATCATGAAGATCTTGGTGCTACTTTGAAGCACAAGTGTGGTAAAAGGATAGTAGCATTGTCCCTTCTCTCTTTTTCTCTCATTTTTTTATTTTTTTATTTGGGCCTTTTCTCTTCTTTTTTATGGCCTCCTTTTTTTATTTGGGCTTCTTTGGCCTCTTTTATTTTATTTCGTCTGGAGTCTCATCCCGACTTGTGGGGGAATCATGGTCTCCATCATCCTTTCCTCACTTGGGACAATGCTCTAATAATGATGATCATCACACTTTTACTTTTCTTACAACTCAACAATTACAACTCGATTCTTAGAACAAGGTATGACTCTATATGTATGCCTCCGGCGGTGTACCAGGATATGCAATGAATCAAGAGTGACATGTATGAAATAATTATGAACGGTGGCTTTGCCACAAATACGATGTCAACTACATGATCATGCTAGCAATGTGACAATGATGGAGCGTGTCATAATAAACGGAGCGGTGGAAAGTTGCATGTCAATATATCTCGGAATGGCTATGGAATTGCCATGATAGGTAGGTATGGTGGCTGTTTTGAGGAAGGTATATGGTGGGTGTATGATACCGACAAAAAGTGTGCGGTATTAGAGAGGCTAGCAAAGGTGGAAGGATGGGAAAAAGTGCGTATAATCCATGGACTCAACATTAGTCATAAAGAACTCATATACTTGTTGCAAAAATCTAGAAGTTATCAAAGCAAAGTATTACACGCATGCTCCTAGGGGGATAGATTGGTAGGAAAAGACCATCACTCGTCCCCGACCGCTACTCATAAGGAAGACAATCAATAAATAAATCATGCTCCGAGTTCATCACATAACGATTCACCATACGTGCATGCTACGGGAATCACAAACTTCAACACAAGTATTCTTTGAATTCACAACTACTTAACTAGCATGACTCTAATATCACCATCTTTATATCTCAAAACAATTATCAAGCATCAAACTTATCTTAGTATTCAACGCACTCAAAAGAAAGTTTCACATATCTTGAACACCAAGTATATTAACATTAAGTGAATTACCATGCTATTAACGACTCTCAAAATTATCTAAGTGAAACATGAGAGATCAATAGTTTCTTTAAAACAAATCGACCACCATGCTCTAAAAGATCTAAGTGAATTACTAGAGAAAAAATTATCACGCTCAAAAGATATAAGTGAAGCACTATGAGCAAAACTATCAAGCTCAAAAGATATAAGTGAAGCACATAGAGTATTCTAGCAAATTCCAATTCATGTATGGCTCTCTCTCATTAAAGAATTTCAGATCCTGGTATTTTATTCAAACAGCAAGCAAAGCTAAAGAAAACTACATTGCAAGAATAGCACAACTCATGTGAAGAAGCAAAAACTTAGGCTCAACCGATACTAACCGATAGTTGTTGAAGAAGAAAGGTGGGATGCCTACCGGGGCATCCCCAAGCTTAGATGCTTGAGACTTCTTGAAATATTATCTTGGGGTGCCTTGGGCATCCCCAAGCTTGAACTTTTGTGTCTCCTTAATTCCTCTCATATCATGGCTTCTCTTTTTATCAAAAGCTTCATTCACAACAAACTCAACAAGAACTCGTGAGATAGGTTAGTATAAACCAATGCAAAACCTTATCATTTTCTACTGTAACAAATCAGTAACATTATTATTCAACATTTCATACTAAATGCCTCCGCATATTTAATACTCCTATCCTCAAATAGAATCATTAAATAAACAAACTTATGCTAACAACGCAAACATAACAACAATCTTTCAAAACAGTACAGTCTGTAAAGGATGCAGGAGTATCAATACTTCCCTAACTCCAAAAATTATGAACTAAAATTCCCACTGTAGTAAATTTATCATATCTCATAATGCAAAAAGTTTCAACATTATATCATGCTCTGACTTTTCTAAGAAATTTTTGTAACAGCAGTAAACTTTCTGTTTTCAAACAGCAACATGCATGCTAGCAAAATAAGCATGGCAAAGGCTATCCTTGACTTTTTTATTGAAACTAAGGGTGCAAAAAATTATTCTAAATAACAGAAAGCTAATACTAACAAAATAAAATGATGCTCCAAGCAAAACACATATCATGTGGTGAATAAAAATATAGCTCCAAGTAAAGTTACCGATAGATTTAAGATTTAAAGAGGGATGCCTTCCGGGGCATCCCCAAGCTTAGGCTCTTGGTTGTCCTTGAATATTACCTTGGGGTGCCTTGGGCATCCCCAAGCTTAGGCTCTTGCCACTTCTTATTCCATATTCCATCGAATCTTTACCCAAAAGTTGAAAACTTCACAACACAAAACTTAACAGAAAACTCGTGAGCTCCGTTAGTGAAACAAAACAAAACACCACTTCAAGGTACTGTAATGAACTCATTATTTATTTATATTGGTGTTAAACCTACTGTATTCCAACTTATCTATGGTTCATACCCTCCGATACTACTCATAGATTCATCAAAATAAGCAAACAACACATAGAAAACAGAATCTATCAAAAATAGAACAGTCTGTAGCAATCTGTATCAAACGTATACTTCTGTAACTCCAAAAATCCTACCAAATTTGGAAGTCCTAATAAATTCGTGTACCAATCCATAGCAAAACGAATCAGATCAGAAGCACGTTTCTGTGAATTAACAAAACTAATTTACTGGGTGCAAAAGTTTATGATTTTCAGCAGGATCAACACAACTATCACCGTAAGCCATCCTAAAGGTCTTACTTGGCACTTTATTGAAACAAAACCTATAAAACATGATTACTACAGTAGAATAATCATGTGAACACACAAAAACAGTAAGTATAAGTATTGGGTTGTCTCCCAACAAGCGCTTTTCTTCAATGCCTTTCTAGCTAAACATGATGATGACAATGATGCTCACATAAAAGATAAGAATAGAAACATAATGGGAGCATCATGAAGCGTATGACTAGCACTTTTAAGTCTAACCCACTTCCTATGCATAGGGATTTTGTGAGCAAATAACTTATGGGAACAATAATCAACTAGCATAGGAAGGCAAAACAAGCATAACTTCAAAACTTTAAGCACATAGAGAGGAAACTTGATATTATTGCAATTCCTACAAGCATATATTCCTCCCTCATAATAATGTTCAGTAGCATCATGAATGAATTCAAAAATATAACCAGCACCACTCTTCCAAATCCACTTTCATGTTCATCACAATAAGATTCAAAATTCTCCAAAATAGTGGGATCACTACTTCCTAAAGTTGACACTCTTCCGAACCCACTTTCATCAATATAATCATCATAGGTAGGAGGCATGCTATCATCATAACAACTTTGCATATCAAAACTTGGGATGCTAAAAATATCATATTCATTAAACATAGCATCTCCAAGCTTGGGACAAACATTAATTCCAGCAAATATATTCTAAAATATTCCTTCCTCATCAAACATAGCTTCCCCAAGCTTGGGCCCTTTCATATCATAAGCGTAATCACTCTCATCATTAAAAATATTGATAGCACCAATAGTATAGCAATTATCATCATCATAATGAGTAGTAGGAGCAACATCATTTGGTAGGGATACCTTTCTACCTTTGTTGCTCCTTCTTTTCTTTTTCTTCTTCACATTATGTGTGGGTTCAACCTTCCTCTTTGAGCTCCTTATTGACGAGATTGGTTGAATAGAAAGCTCCTCCTCGTTACCTGATTCATCATAAGAAATAATAGGAGGAGATTGGGAAGTCTCTTCCCTTTCATTAGTATTCTCTTCATCTTCTATTTGTTTTATTTTCTTTATGTAATTGGCAATATAAGGATTTTCAATACAATTCATCGCACAATACATATAAATCTTCTCTAGATCAAAATCAAGAAATCTATCAAGATTAAATTTTGAAATACCCTCAGTTATACGTTTCATTTCTTCATAACCCAAAAGAAGGCTAAGCTATTTATGATGCTCAAGGGTAATCAAATTATTCCAATACATGGACATGACTTGATCATGAAACAAATAGCATTGGAGCTTTAAATGACCATGTTCATTTCAAAGTTCACAAGGAGCGCGGAAAATATTGAATCTTTCAGCACATTCATCTAGCTCTTCTTGCAACAATTTGGTTTCTAAGTACTTATGCCTATTGCAATAAATATCTTCTCTATTTGGTGTGTTCATGCAAACATGCACTCCACAAAAGTTGACATGCTCATAAGAGATATTTTCACCATAACTAGTACAATCATTATTAGCATCATGGATATTCAAAGAATTCGTACTAACAACATTGCAATCATGTTCATCATTCAAAGATTTGGTGCCAAACAATTTAGAGATTTCTTCTTCTAGCAGTTGAGCACAATTATCCTTTCCATCATACTCACGAAAGATATTTAAAAGGTGAAGCGTATGAGACAAACTTAACTCCATTTTTTTGTAATTTTGTTTTATAAACTAGACTAGTGCTAAAACAAGAAACAAAAAGATTCAATTGCAGCATCTAAAGATATACCTTCAAGCGCTAACCTCCCCGGCAACGGCGCCAGAAACTACTTGATGTCTACTACACAACCTTCTTCTTGTAGACGTTGTTGGGCCTGCAAGTGCACATGTTTGTAGGACAGTAGAAAATTTCCCTCAAGTGGATGACCTAAGGTTTATCAATCCGTAGGAGGTGTAGGATGAAGATGGTCTCTCTCAAACAACCCTGCAACCAAATAACAAAGAGTCTCTTGTGTCCCCAACACACCCAATACAATGGTAAATTGTATAGGTGCACTAGTTCGGCGAAGAGATGGTGATACAAGTGCAAAATAGATAGTAGATAAAGGTATTTGTATTCTGAAATAATAAAAACAGCAAGGTAAAAAGTGGTAAAAGTGAGCATAAACGGTATTGCAATGATAGGAAACAAGGCCTAGGGTTCATACTTTCACTACTAGTGCAAGTTCTCTCAACAATAATAACATAGATAGAACATATGACAAGCCCTCAACATGCAACAAAGAGTCACTCCAAAGCCACTAATAGCGGAGAACAAACGTAGAGATTATGGTAGGGTATGAAACCACCTCAAAGTTATTCTTTCGGGTCGATCTATAAAAGAGTTCGTACTAGAATAACATCTTAAGATACAAATCAACCAAAACCCTAATGTCTACTAGAAAATCCATTGTCACCTCAAGTATCCGTGGGCATGATTATACGATATGCATCACACAATCTCAGATTCATCCAACCAACATAAAAGTACTTCAAAGAGTGCCCCAAAGTTTCTACTGGAGAGTCAAGAACGTGTGCCAACGCCTATGCATAGGTTCCCAATGTCACGAAACACGCAAGTTGATGACCAAAACATACATCAAGTGGCACATGATATCCCATTGTCACCACAGATAATCACGGCAATACATACATCAAGTGTTTTCAAAAAAGACTCAATCCGATAAGATAACTTCAAAGGGGAAACTCAATTCATCACAATAGAGTAGAGGGGGAGAAACATCATAAGATCCAACTACAATAGCAAAGCTCGGGATACATCAAGATCGTGCCACAGAATGAACAAGAGAGAGAACACGAGAGAGAGAGAGAGAGATCAAACACATAGCTACTGGTACATACCCTCAGCCCCGAGGGTGAAATACTCCCTTCTCGTCATGGATAGCGCCGGGATGATGAAGATGGCCACCAGTGATGGGTTCCCCCTCCGGCAGGGCGTCGGAACAGGGTCCTGATTAGTTTTTGGTGGCTACAGAGGCTTGCGGCGGTGAAACTCCCGATCTATCTTCTGTTCTGGAAGTTTTAGGGTACATAGGTATATATGGGTGAAATGAGAACGTCGGTGGAGCTACGGGGGGCCCACGAGGCAGGGGGCGTGCCCAGGGGGGTGGGCGCGCCCCCCACCCTCGTGAGCACCTCCCGTATCTTCTGACGTGGGGTCCAAGTCCATCAGGTGGGTTTCCTTCCAAAAATAACTTCTCCAGCTTGATTTCGCTCGTTTTGACTCCGTCGATATTCCTTTTCCTCAAACACCAAATAGGCATAAAACAGCAAATCTGGGTTGGGCCTCTGGTTAATAGGTTAGTCCCAAAAATAATATAAAAGTCGATAATAAAGCCCAATATTGCCTAAAACAGTAGATAAAGTAGCATGGAGCAATCAAAAATTATAGATACGTTGGAGACATATCAAGACCATGCCGGGTCGTCTTGCTTTTTCAATGACATGCGGGGATCGCATGTGAGCAAAGGGCATCTCCAACATTGCCACGACCGCAGCTGACTACCCTGGAACACCAAAACTGTCGTCCCTTGCACCGTCGCACGGTGCGTTCCCAGCCGGCGCCAGCTGCCCGCATTCATGCCGTCCGTTCGTATGTCGTCGTTAAGAGGCTCGGTGCCCGAGGAACCAACTCCGACGACTTAATGACGCACCTGGATGCTTGGCCTCACCGGAATGCGCTACTTAAAGCGGCAACGCCCAGCTAACCTCCACACCATAGTGCATCGTCCTCCTACCTGGCACCACATACGCCATGACCGCAAGTGCGAACGCTCTGCGGGAGAGCTTGTCTCCGGGGATGAAGCTCATGGTCACCGCCCTCGCTCAAGTCGCCTCTTGCGACGCAATAGCGGCGTAGCTGGACGCGGACGCGACCGCACAAGCGGTGGCCACGCTGGCGGCCGGCGACGGGAGCACCGCCACCACGCTGCCCTACTTGCCGCCGTCCAACGTCCGACACCGCCGAGGTCGGGACTCTCCAAGGATGAGTAGGGCATGGGAGGCGGCAGGCATGGTGTGCCAAATGGCCGGTCCGTATCCGTGTTCTACTCTTCCTCGCCGGAGACCGCACCTTCACTTCACGGGTCTTCAACCCTCCGCTGCATATAGAGATCGAGATGGAGGACGCCGGTCGCCGTCGAGAATAGGTTTAGGGTCGGGTTTCTTTTATTTTTCTGTCCTATAAAAGTTCAAATGCAATGAAAATCTGTCGTGTTTGCATTAATCTCGGCCGTGTATATGAACTTTCACAATAATATACATATTGTAGGAGTACTAGTAAGATGCCCGTGCGTGCTGTACGGAAGATCAAGATCTTGTGGGAGAAAAGGATGAACGAGGGAAAGCCTTATCTGTAAATGTGGAGAGGAGTGCGGGTAAATTGTCATAGTTTCCCTCCTATCCGTTAGATATAGATCGGACGGCCTATATTGCAGGATGACAGGCACACCATCATCACCAACTCTGCTTTTTATTGAACCGAGACAAATCTAACATGCGAAGTAAAATAAGCACATAGGGTCTATACATACACAAATTATCTTAGGCACTCCAATAGTGCGTCCACTACATATTCACGCATTTCACATCTTTCTACATCTACGGGAACCTACGAAAGGGTTAACGTAAATTGCCTCTCTCTCTCCTCCCCTGATTTTCATGGTGGTGGGCCCCTCCCTCCCCCCAATCTACAAATCAACAGCTCACACGTTTCACATTACGTTAATTATGTAAGTGGGATTACGTAGGTGTAGCATTACTCGTCCTAAAAAACCCAACTAAGCCAACCTCCTAGCATATCGCGTGGGAAAAGACCCGGCCGCGCCGTTTTAGTCGGGATTACCGGATTACTAGTAGTAGTATAGATGGATCGTGCGAAGCAACAAATTTTATTTTTGAGGGGGCGAAGCACCTAGTTTAAAAGAAAAAAAAGGCAGTACACTCACATCACTACTGTCGCGATCGCATTGCACCCCACACACGTTCGGTCCTGCACACGGCTCACGCAAACGGAATGCGCTCCGGCTTGCCTCTTCACCGACACGGGGACTGCACTTGGAGAAACCGACCATGCACTAAACTCCCCGCCCACCGCGCAAATCACCCCCACCCCACACACAAAATTCCCCCAACCGATTCAACCGCCTTCGCCAACTAGCCAATAATATTCCCCAAACCCCTCCCCCGTCCCCTCCACTCCATTCGCCCGACAAAGCCGCCCTCCCGCCAAGGCCGACATTGTCGGCGCCTCGTTCGCCGAGGGGACGACGGCGATCCTCTTGCTCCCACAATACGCTCTCGTGATCGTCGCCTTCAGCCGCGCCGCCACCTCCGCTACGTTCTTGTGGAGGCGACGGCGACAGCGCCGCCACCATCGGGCGACGCTCAGGTGGAGATGCATGGCGGTCAGCTTCTCCCACGGTACGGGCATTCTAGACTGAGGCCCCGTTCATGTCGGTGTAGTGCTGAATGTTAGCTGATAGACGCTGTTAATCTCACTGTTTGCCGAAGTAGTTTACTGTCAATATGCTCTGCTTAAGAAGCTTCCTTGCCCTGTTCTGGACTCAATCTGCTTAGCTGAGATGGCATGCCAAGGCCGATTAGTTGCTAAAATATCCTGCCATATATTTATTGTGACGTAGATTGCCATGGTATAGTAGCCAACCTGTTAGGTGAAATAGCTCTACACCGTTTTATACTCGATCTTTGTTGCTGCGATGGCCTTCGATAGTTTGATGGCTGTGTGCTTGGCCTCATTGACTGCTGAAACAGCCTGCCATAATTTAGCACTCAAATCTGTTTGCTGAATTAGCTTTACATATATTTCGTTACTTAGATTTGCTCGTCCAGATATCTTGCCATAGCTTTAGACATCGACCTAGATATTTTTTCTGGACTTCATAAAAAAGCATATATGTTTTTCCTGTAATATCTAGTAGAAGAACTAATTTATATGTCTAACAAATGGACACGACTTGGATAACTTCTGCTCGAAGATTCTCCGCTGCATATGTCGAGGGGGTTGAAAACTTCATGAACTTTATCAGAGCTGAGTACGATGGTCCGAAATCAGATGTGCTCTGCCCGTGTAGCAGTTGTATGAATTCAGTTACAAGACCCCAGTCAACTGTGCAAAATCATCTAAACTTGTATGGGATGTTGGTCACATATACTAGGTGGGTTCATCATGGTGAAGTTGTGACCGTCAATGTTATTGACTACGTGGAAGCAGCAGATCACCATCTTGATCTGCCTAATGCTCAGGTGGAAGAGGAGGAGGAGGTGGTCGTGGCGGAGCCAGTGAGTTTGACCAACATTGAAACAATGCTACGAAATGCTCGTGCATTCTGTGAACTTTCACCTGCAGAAGTAAAATGGTGGGCCCGCATGTTGGAACAATGCAACATTGCTGTCACCCCATGAAATAAGCTGTCAGTATTCTCAGCTATGGTCACCTTTCTTCAGGTGAAGACATCTGAGCGGATGACCAACAAATCATTCGATGCGATGTTGGCTGCTTTCCGCAAATCTTTCCCAGATGTGTCTGAGCTGCCACACACCTACAGTAAAATGAAGAATTTCCTTCGTGCAGTTGGAATTGGATATGATATGATCCATGTTTGTAAGAATAATTGTGTTCTGTTCCAGAAGGATTATGCCAACTCAAGTGAATTGCCGAAATGCAAATCATCAAGATGGAAAGATGGCGATGATGTGAAGAGGATTCCTCATAATGTTCTGAGACATTTTCCAATTACACCAAGATTGCATAGGTTGTTTCATGATGCTGAAACAAGAGAGGATGTACTGTGGCATTCTAGGAACCAGGAGTACAATGATAAACACAAAGAGTTTGTTGCTGACCCGAGAAACATTAGACTTGGCTTATCTTCAGATGGATTTAACCCATTTGGCCACCAGAGCGCCACATATAGTATGTGGCCAGTGCTTGTTATCCCTTACAACATGCCTCCAAATGTCTGCACCAAAGAATCAAACTACGTACATGATGGCCTTGCTCATCCCAGGTCCAAAAAGTCCTGGAAAGGATTTTTATTTGTTCATGGAGCCTCTTGTGGACGAACTTCAACAGCTATGGAAGGGTGTTCTCACTCGAGACCTATATAGCAGCCCACCAGCTGATTTCTTTCTGCGTGTTGTTATAATTTGGTGCATCCATGATTATCCGGCTTTGGGCACTGTGTCAGGGCGAACGACACATGGTTACAATGCAGGTGTTCGCTGTGACAGGAATCCGCTGTCATATGCAATACTTAGCAAGATCTGTTACATTGGACACCGCCATTTCCTTGCCAAGGACAAGCCGCATCCTAGAAAATACCAAAGACATGTGTTCAATGCAAAGCATGAAAACTGTGATGCGCCAAAGAGGCTCACCGCCGATGAGTTGCAAGTGGAATTAGAAAAGGTCAGGCATATTACACTAGGAAACCATCCTGGTAATGGCAGCGGGAAAAGGAAGCATGGCAGGGCAGAAGAGAGATTATTGTTTACCCGCAGGTCCACTTTGTGGGACTTGGAGTATTGGAAAGATTTGGATCTGCGGCATAATCTTGATGTGATGCACATCGAGAAAAATATATGTGACAGCATTATCGGCACACTTCTTAATATTGAAGGCAAGATGAAAGATACCTTAAAATCTAGGATTGATTTGACACACTGGTATCGTAAAGGATTTGCAGGTGCAAGATGAAAGTAAACCACGGATATGGCACCAGCTGTGTACGTCTTGGACAAGGTAAAAAGAAAAGAATTCTGCGAGGTCCTGTCACGTGTGAGATTCCCACATGGATTTGCTTCCAACCCTGAAAGGAGAGTCAGTGTAGATGGAAACAAGGTACAAGGGTTGAAAACTCATGACTGCCACGTCCTACTTCAAAGGGTTTTACCTGTTATACTTAGAGGACTGGGCCACCCTGACTTATACAGAGCAGTTGCAGAGTTGAGACAATTCTTCAGGGAACTCTGCAGTAGAAATATTAGGATAGATGATTTGGAGCGTCTTAGAGACAAGATACCAACTATCCTATGCGACCTTGAGAAGATATATCCTCCAGCCTTCTTTGATGTGATGGTGCATTTGGCTGTTCATCTACCTGATGAGGCCCTACTTAGAGGCCCAGTACAGTATGGCTGGATGTACCCTATTGAAAGGCGGCTGGGCACTTTCAAGGGCTATGTTAGGAACAGAGCTAGACCGGAGGGTTCCGTTGCAGAGGCCTACATTGCTACAGAAGCATTGACATTCTGCCCAAAATACATTGAAACAGCTGATCAGCTTAGCAAAGAGGTGGGTGAAGACAATCCCGGCTCAATGTTTTCGATTATTCTGCTCGAAAGTTACTGTGGAAGAGTCAACAAGAGGACAAACCTAAAGATTTGGACAAAATGGTTTGGTATGTGTTGAATAACTGTCCCGAGATACTACCTTATATTAAGTAAGTGCAGATCGCAGCTTATACATCGTAATCTACTAAACTTGCAGCACATTCTTATATATTTAGATGTTTGACGCGATCAGTATGTTGTGCAGCATCTACAAAGAGGAGTTACTGCCGCAAAATCCAAGAAACATTGACAAACTGGTTATGGAAGGATTTGCGAAATGGTTCAAGAACCATGTAAGCTTTTGAAGTGCACTGTTAGTTTTTTTAATATATTGAGTACATAAGATGATCAGCTTGTCTATTTTCTAACCATAGGTTAAGAAGATGCAGGAGGATGGGCAGGCAGTTGATGATGCCCTTTACTCACTAGCAATGGGTCCTGATACTCGGGTAAGACATTATGAATCTTGCGTTGTTGGAGATGTGCGCTACAACACCCTTGCATGAATCTTGCGTTGTTGGAGACACAAAACAGTGCCATCATGAGCACGGATACGTATGACAAAGAGACAACTGAAATGTATGCTACATAACAGACGTTGTTCAGTTGTAGTATATCTCCAGTTTCGAGGATCATCGGTGTGTGGTTCTGTTGTGCTGTCGTTGGTATAACCAGTTTTCCAGGATCGCAAAACCCAGAGCTGATGATTATTTCAAATCCATCATCATAAGGCGTGTACCGACCAACAAGCCTTTTATTTTGGCAAATCAAGCAACACAGATATTTTTCTTGGAAGACACATTTGCACGTATTGATGACTGGAGAGTATTGCAAAGGTTTGAGCAGAGGAATTCATTTAATGAAGTTGCACAACAAGATGATGCTTACACTGCTCCTGATGTACAAGATAACACAGATGTTCCTAATATCTTTGAGAACCATCACGTCAATGACGCCGGCGAAAAGAATGCATGTCGTGCTGTGGAGATACAAGAGTTGATCAAGAAGAAGCCAACGTTCGAGGACGTTGAGGACGAAGAAGAAGATGACACCGTGGGGAATTACGATTCAGACTGATACACATGGCAAAGATGTTGACGCCGCTGCTGTGGATGATGATTACATTGCTTTTGTTGTATTTGCCTGTCAGAAGACGTTTTTTATCTACTATGTGAAATTGTGTTTGCTATGACAACTGAAACCTGATGAACATGTTGTTTAGTATTTTGCTGTGAGAACATCACTTGTTACGTATGCTGATTTGTGTTTGGTGATTGTATGACAACTAAAACATGATGACATTGTTGTTTAGTTGTACTCATATTTGGCTGTGAAACTTGAATTTGATGACATAGTTTGCTGTTGGACTGCTATTTGCTCGACGTCTTCGAATGAGAACAAAGCTGACCCGACAGGGCCTCTACTATTTATTTATTTATGAGCTAAAGGGGATACCCCCCTGATTTCCGTTAAAAGAAATCATTAGATGTTCACAACACTACGCCCAGCCTGCTACGCAGGTTTCATTCATTACTAGTTTCAGCAAAGTGCTCATGTCGTAGCCACTAAATACATGACAAGTGCTACATACACTGGAAATAAAGAGACAATTATCCTACAGAGCACATCGATTTTGCCCATTATGTTCACAAGCTCTTTCATCTCCTCATTGCTATCAAGGCGTTTAGCAGCTATTGCTTGGCCATAATTAGAGGAACTGCATCTTTAACCTTCTGCTCTGCATCTTCCTCTTCTGTCGTTCCTTCAGTTACTTGTCCAACACCCCAACCTGCTGGTATTGGGATTCCTCAGCTAACCAAATAATCAGCGTAGTTGCATTCCCCCACATCAGTAACTTTCCAGAAATACAAATCACACGAATCTTCCCTTTTCCGATGAATCAAATTGGAAGGTCATCAACCAAACTATTAAAAAAGTCAGCAACTGAAAGCGGCAGAACAACACTTAAACATATTGTTACCCCATGATTCGGGCATTTGTAGAAGACTCGGCCAAGGTTGAGGATTGTGGTTGAGACGCGACGGATGACTCTGTGTGATTTGCAGCAGTGGCACCACACCAACGGCAGCGGGTTGCGATGAGCAATCGGTTGCGGTGCGCGGCGTCAAGGGGGTGTGATGAGACCCACAGCGATGGTACGTGTGGCGACTTGGCGATATCTGGTTGTTTCTGCTCAAGAGCAGTGGACGAGGAGCCAGCGGACATGGTTGCTGCGCCGAGCTTCGATGCTAGGCGAGTAAGCAGAGAAGAGGAGAAGTGAACGTTGGATATGTCGGGCCATTACTTGCGAGTAGCATAGCACCATATATAGTCATAGTTTAGGTTTGGATTCGAACCAGCTACAGAGCACGCCTCTTTTTTCTAAAACTCGCAATGTCTCTTTATCGGTACACTAGCTTGTTCTCAGACGCCTTCCCAAGTCTTTGATTTTCTTTCCTTTTTTGCGAGGAAGGAAGGAGGACAAAATTTAGAGTTCCTGGGACTCGAACCCAAGACCTCTCGGTTGAAAACCAAGGGTGCTAGTCACTTATGTGGCGAACATTCCCTGTGAGGAGGATGGCTGACGAACGCATTTTCCTCGTAGTTTTCTTTCTATATATAAAAAAGTATGCTACTTGGCGTCCACTTAGTCAACAAACGATTGTGCCAACCTTCACCGTTGGATTGACATTCAACGTATGTCGTGTTTCTTCAGTCTCTTCTTCCTCGAGCCGCCAAAGCCAAACTAGCACCGGCGGGACTGCCTGCTCCCGCCTCCCACGGCCGGTTGTGATCTTCCTCGGCTCCTGTTCGTTCCCGTCCGAGGCCTCACCATCGTCCTCCGCCTTGGTTCGCCAGGCCACAAGGCCACCATCTCCGTGTTGTCAACATGGTCAACAACTAAGAGGAATAAGGAGATGATTGTACATGGTGAGGATGACAAGAGGGACCCAAAGAGCTGCAGCAGTAATTTTGTTTTTCGAGACGGAGAAGGGTATCAACTGGGTTGTGCGGGACCCATGGCCCGTCTATCCCAGGCTTTTATTTCATATGTTTAGCACATGACCAACCCAGTTTGTTTTTTTCCTTTCTGAAAAATGGCTAGCCAGCTATTTTGTTTTTTGCGAATAACCAACATAGGCCTACTTGCTTTTCTACGCCTCTTTGGCCAGAAATCTTTCAAGACGAGGAGGATGCATTTTGCCCGAAAATGGGCTAAAAGTAATAAGAAATGGGCTATAAGTAATAATAAATGGGCTATAAAATGAAAAAATACAGCAAACAGGCAATTAGTTCCAAAATACCGCTTTTCTTTGGATTTTGATATTTTAAATTTCATTGTTTTTAAAGGGTAAAATTTCATTGAATTTAAATTAAGGTATATTTATATTTAAAATTAATTTTAATCTGCTAGAAATTTCGGGCTGTATGTCGTTTGGGACAGATTTGGAGGCTGACTTGTGGGTCTACTAGGTTGACGGTACTTTGGCTTTGTCAACTTAGTCCACAAACGTTTCTAGACGCAGTGACCATTGGATGTTAATCCAACGGCCGTCCTGCTTCTTCAATATCTGATCTTCTTACTCCAGCCACCCAAACCAGCTCCGGTGGGACTGCCTGCTCCCGCCTCCCGTGGCCGGTGTCAGGTCGGGCGCAGTGCCGCACCGCCCCACCCTATTTCATTGCTGGCCAGGCCATTCCTGTACTCACCCACACCTCCTATTATTTTCCGGCGACGGCGGACGGACCAAGAACCTCAGATTCTCCCCACCGTGTGGGCAACCATTGCCGAGTCTTCCGGCCCGTCGTCGTTCCTTCCTAGGCCTCGCCGTCGTCCACCGCCATGGTGCTTCGGCGCCGCCTGGTCAACATGGTCAACGAATGACATCCATGGGCCATGGACTGTATGTGGAGAGGCTGACTGCTGGGTCCACGGCTGCACACAAGGAAATGCCTCCTTATTACGCCAAAAATAATGATTCCTCCACCGACAACCGGGACCCACCGGAAGGGCCTCAGATTTCACAAAAACGTTCCCCGCCGAGGTCGGACCCACCAGCTATGTCTTCGCACACAAGGAAGTGCCTCCTTATTACGCACAAAAATGAATACCCCCGCTAGCTGGGACCCACCGTCGGTGTCAAACCGCGGATCTCGGTTCAGTTGCCGCCGCCGCCCATCGACTCGTAAGGTGAAATCCGTCGACGATTGGGTCTAAAACCACGCGCGAATCCGCCGTGGCGGATGCTGGTTGGGTGGTCCTTCGGTCAAAAGTGATCGGGCAGGAGGACCGTGGGTTGAACTTCGGGCAACTGGCTCCATCGCGATACATCCTCGAGTGCACGCCACGCCCCCTTTTGGGTATGTGCGCTGCGATATCATGTTCACCGTCCGCACTGTGGGGAAACCTTCGTCCTCTATTGTTCGGCGGTCGGGTCTCTTCCTCGTCATCGCTATGCAGCCCCTTGTCATCGTTTTCGGCAATTAACTTGCCTGCCTGCTTGAATACCCAACAGTCCCTGTTGGTGTGGTTTGCTGGTTTTTCGGGGGTGCCGTGTATCTGGCACGAGCGGTCGAGTATTCTGTCCAAATTGGACGGACCCGGAGTAGTTCTTTTGAATGGCTTTTTCCGCTGACCAGGTTTAGAGCCTCTGAATCCGGCATTAACTGTCGTAGTCTCACAATTGTCGCCGTTAGTGCGGCGTTTGTTTTTGTTACGACGCGACCTGCCATGTCGGTCCTTAAAATCCGGACTGCCAGAATTTTTGCTGAGGTTGTTGTTGCGTGCTAGCCAGCTGTCCTCACCCGCAGAAGCGGGTCATGAGTGATGTGAGGGCTGCCATGGATTTCGCTTTTCCTGTCCCTGTGCCGGGCAAGCCACTGTCGCTGATGTTATGCTTGAAGGCCGCGAGGGCCTCCGCATCCGGACAGTCGACGATTTGGTTTTTCTTGGTTAAGAACCGTGTCCGTAATTGTCCGGCCGATTCGTCTGCTGCTGAATTATGTGGCTTAGGTCATCCGCGCTCGAGGTCGCATATACGCGTTTTGGAAGTTATCGAGGAATGCGGATTCCAGGTCTTCCCAACTCCCAATTGACTCTGCTGGCAAGCTGTTAAGCCAATGCCGGGATGGTCCCTTAAGCTTGAGGGGGAGATATTTGATGGCGTGAAGATCATCACCGCGGGCCATGTGGATGTGAAGGACATAATCTTTGATCCAAACCGCGGGGTCTGTTCTGCCATCATAAGATTCGATATTGACGGGTTTAAACCCTTCGGGGATTTGGTGATCCATTACTTCATCTGTGAAGCATAGCGGGTGTGCGGTGCCTCTGTATTGGGCGATGTCACGACGGAGCTCAAGAGAGCTTTGTCTATTATGTTCGGCCCAGCCGACTTATCAGGTCCGCGCGACGGTTGTCGCCACGCATCGTATGCCCACGCGATCCATGGATCGATCTTGATTGTCTTGCCTTATCCTCCAATATATGCCGCAAGTCCGGCGCGTTCCCCAGTGGCCTTGTGCTTTTCGAGCGATGCCGGGGTACGGTTCTAGTGAAGGGCCTAGGGGCCTCTCTGTCTCGACCACGAGGTGGTCGGTCAGCCGTATTGTCTGCTGGTGATGCGGGTTCATATGCCTCCTCCTCTAATCGGGGGAGCAGCTTGCGTTTAGGGTAGCTTTTGGAGGGGCGTTCGAGCTCATTCTCTTCGGCCGCAAGGACTTCAGTCCATCTGTCGGCTAGCAGATCTTGATCAACTCTAAGCTGTTGCTGCTTTTTCTTGAGGCTGTTTGCCGTGGCCATAAGCCTGCGTTTAAAACGCTCTTGTTCGACGGGATCCTCAGGCACGACGAATTCATCGTCGTCGAGGCTCGCCTCGTCTCCGAAGGGAGGCATATAATCCTCTACCTCTTCTTCTGCCGCTCTCTCATGAGGGCTGGCGTCTCCGTCCTCCTGCGTTGAATCTTGCTGGAGGGGGTTGTCTTCGGCATTGTCCGGGGTAGTATTATCTCCGGTGCCGGAATCGCCATTCTTGCTGTGGCGGGATTTAGAGCGGCGCCGCTGACGTCGGCGCTTGGGATGTTTTTTGGAGGGGTCATCCTCCGCTGCTCCTTCGCCCTTCCCGTCCTTTGGGGTATCCACCATGTATATGTCATATGATGAGGTGGCTGTCCAATGCCCGGTAGGCGCTGGTTCTATGTCGTCTCCGGCATCGTCGTCCATACCATCGATGTCTTCGGTGTCGTAGTCTAGCATGTCGGTTAGATCGTCGACAGTGGCTACCAATGGGTGGGCTTTGAATTTCTTCGTCGTCCGCATCCCAACTGTCCTGGTCGGAATTCGGCCAGGGCTCTCCTGATAACGAGAGATACTTTAGCGAACTCAAGATGTCGCCAAAAGGTGAGTGTTGGAAGATGTCCGCCGGTGAACTCCATGACCGCGCCCAATCGGATTCGATCGGAGGGGCGCGGAGGTTCGAGTCCGCGAGGAGTCCGCACCTGAGTCATGAGCTTTATGAGGGACAAAGTCGTGTTCGCCCTATCGCCAGAGGTTGCAGCCCCGAGGCGGTGTTCAGCCATTCGCCCTCGATCTCGCAGCCGGCTCCGAATTGAAGATCGGAGCGGGTTCGAGTGAGGCCCCCAGGGTACTGTCCGGCTGCAGAGCTAAATCATGTTCGCCGTGACAGTGCGGCACGCTCGGCTGTGGCTCGAATCCATCGAGGATCAAGTCCCCGCGGATGTCAGCCGTGAAGTTCAAACTTCCAAATCTGACCTGACGGCCAGGGGCGAGCTTTCGATCTACTCCAGCTGGCTGCTTAATTGCCCGCAGCGGCGGCCACCGAATACGAAGATCTGTCCGGGAGGAAGGTCTCACCCAGGACTACGTCGTTGATGATGATCGGAGAAGCCATCGAGCCTATCGGTGATGGCACAAAGGAACTCTCAATGAAAGCACCAATGTCGGTGTCAAAACCGGCGGATCTCGAGGTAGGGGGTCCCGAACTGTGCGTCTAGCTGGATGGTAACAGGAGACAAGGGACACGATGTTTTACCCTGGTTCGGGCCCTCTTGATGGAGGTAAAACCCTACGTCCTGCTTGATTAATATTGATGATGTGTGTTACAATAGTGGATCTACCACGAGATCGAGGAGGCTAAACCCTAGAAGCTATCCTATGGTATGATTGTTGTTCGTCCTATGGACTAAAGCCATCTGGTTTATATAGACACCGGAGAGGGCTAGGGTTACACAGAGTTCGGTTACAATGGTAGTAAATCTACATATCCTATCGCCAAGCTTGCCTTCCATGCCAAGGAAAGTCCCATCCGGACACGGGACGAAGTCTTCAATCTTGTATCTTCATAGTCTTGGAGTCTGGCCGATCACGATAGTTCGGCTGTCCGGACACCCCCTAGTCCGGAACTCCCTCACCCACCATAGTGGGTGGCTGACTTGCGGGCCTACTAAGTTGTCGAGGACGGACGGCTTTGTCAACTTAGTCAATATGAACGATTCTAGCTCCAGTGACCATACGATGTCCATCCAACGGCCATAGTGCTTCTTTAACCTTTGGTCTTCTTGCTCCATACGCCCAAAGCAGCGCCGGTCGTGCTGCGTTCTCCTGCCTCTCGTGGCCGGCTGTGATGCCGCAGAGGCCTCACCGCCCCCTACTACTCCCACCGCTGGCCCAGGGCATCCCTCTACTCACCCACACCCCCTGTTTATCTGCGGCGATGGCAGCCTCACGCCGCAGCCGAACCAGTGAACCCTCGTACTCCTCTTCGCTTGGGCATCCACTGCCGCGTCTTCCCCGGCTCCGCGTCGTCCCCTTCCTAGGCCTTGCCGTCGTCCACCGCCGTGGTGCTCTCCGCGCGGTGTGGTCAACATGGTCAAGGAACGACTTCCATCGGAAGAGTACTGTACATGGAGAGGCTGACAGCTGGGTCCACGGCCACAGCCCAGTTTTTTGTAATTTGCCAAGTAAGTCGCTTTGTCAGGCCTGTTGGGCTGCAAATCTTTCAAGACGAGGAGAGCTTCATTCGGCTGGCCAAGAAAATGTCCTATCAGTAATGGGTTGTACATTTTTAAAACACATCAAACCGGCGATTAGTTTCAAATAAAAAATTTTCATTTTGAGATTTTAAATTGCATTTATTTTTATGTGTGAACATTTTGTTGGATTTTATATTGATATACATTTATTTTTAAAATCATTTTGAATGTGACTTAAAATTTCGGGATTAAAAACAGTTCGGACCGCACCGAAATATGCAAAATTTCGTATAATTTTTTAACCGTCGCCACAATATGGGTTGTAATGCTAACAAAAAGAATATGGGCTCCAAAAAAAACCTTAAGAATTAGCAAATGGGCTGTAAATTATTAGAAATAATGGCAGATGGGTTGTATGATGTTTTCCACAGATTTGAGGCTTTCCTAAAAAGGTTGACGACAAGCGGATCGTTGGATTTCCATCCAACGGCCGTCGTGCTTCTTCAATCTCTGCTTTTCCTGCTCCGGCCGCTCAAACAAGCGTCGGCAGGACTGCCTTCTCCCTCCTCCCCGCGGCCGGCTGTGCTGCCGCGCAGGCCTCACCGCCCCACCGTACTCCCATCGCTGTCCTAGCCATCCCTCTACTCATCCACACCTGTTGTTATTCTTCGGTGACAGCAGACAAACCAGTAAACCCTCGTACAGTTGTACTCCCCTCCGCGTGGGAAAAACCTGCCGAGTCTTCCCTGCCTGCGTGTCGTTCCCTTCCTAGGCCTCGCTGTCGTCCACCGCCCTGGTGCTCTCGGCGCGGCCTGGTCAACGTGGTCAACGACCGACATGCATCTGAAGTGGACTGTATGTGGAGAGGAGTACCTCGTGGCGGTGAGGCCTCACCGCCCCCTACTAGCCCCACCGCTAGCCAGGCCATCCCTCTACTCACCCACACCCCCTGTTATTCTGCGACGACGGCAGCCTCACACCGCAGCCGAACCAGTGAACCCTCGTACTCCTCTTCACGTGGGCATCCACTGCTGCATCTTCCCCGGCTCCGCGTCGCCCCCTTCCTAGGCCTCGCCGTCGTCCACCGCCGTGGTTCTCTCGGCGCGGCGTGGTCAATGTGGTCAACGACCGACTTCCATCAGAAGAGTACTGTGCGTGGAGAGGCTAACAGCTAGGTCCACGGCAGCCGCAAGGAAGTGCCTCCTTATTATGGGGAAAATAATTGTTCCTCCACCTAACAGTAGAGACCCACCGGACGGGCCACCAGTATTTCGCAAAAAAACGTTTCCCCCCTGACTGCTGGGACCCACCAGCTACACCTTCGCACGCAAGGAACTGCGTCCGGGCAAAAAACGATTCGCCCCCTTGACTGCTGGGACCCACCAGCTACATCTTCGCAGGCAAGGAAGTGCCTGACAGTCGGGACCCACCTGGTCGAAGCTTACATAGCGTTGTCATTCTGGTCGCGATCGTGTACGTACATATATACTGGTCGATGTAGAGGCGCGCACGTGTCGTAGTAGAGTCTTGCACGTAGCATGTATACGTACGTACATTGGCCAGGATGCAAGAAAGAAAATACGGCCACGTACGTACATACGAGCAGGGTATCCAATGCCTACTCGCGCATACATACGGCCAGGGCTCGTGTACATGGCTGGGTCGGAACGGATAAACAACGTCGTCTTCGTGTTCATGGGGACCCAACCGGCTGGGTCGGAACGGAATGCGTCATCGTGTTCATCGGGAGGGCTTGGACGGAACAGGCGATGGAAACGAGGCCTGGCGTACCATAGAACGGAGGAAACGGCCTTGTGTTCGACTGGCCACGTTTGAAACGGGGATCCTGTTGATCGGGAGGGGTCTGGCGTACCGCGAAACAGAGGAAACGGACCTCCTACGGTCGAAACGGGGGTCCTGTTGATTGGGAGGGGTGTGGCATACCGCAAAACAGACAAAACGGACTTGTGTTGGAGTGCTACGGTCGAAACGGGGGTCGTGTTCATCGGGAGGGGTGTGGCATACCGCAAAACGGACGAAACGGACTTGTGTTGAAGCGCTATAGTCGAAACGGGGGTCCTATTCATCGGGAGGGGTGTGGCGTACCGCAAAACGGGACTCCACAGGATACTGTTCATCTCCACCATCGACCTCCTCCAGCCTCCACGGGCTACCGTCGACTTCCTCCAGCCTCCACGGGCTCCTGTTCATCCAGCCTCCGCCGTGCGCTACTCCACCGCCATCGCTCAACCACCCTCCACGGGCACCCTCCATCGCTCATCGCTCATCTAGCCCTCCACACCATGGGGGCCTGTTCATCCAAAGGCAACGCCACCGCCATTCATCCAAACCCCCCCCCCGCAACACTCACTTTGCTCATCCAATCGATCGGCTTCAGCTTTGCAGCGAGAGCGGCGAATCGCCGATCGGGTTCAGTTAACAGCCATCGATCGATCGCTTGGGTTCAGTAACGCGTAGCTTGCAGTGCAATCGCTCGGGTTCAGTTAGAGCCCAACGCATCGCTAGGGTTCAGTTAGAGCCAACGCCTCGCACACACGCGTGTACTTATACGAGAGAAACGCGCATCGCTCGGCCCCCGACCTCCCACCGTAACCGGGAACTCCCCGAAATTTTCCTCGCCCTTGCTTCTACCACGGTTTTTTCCGTCATGGACGGCCCAAAGAATGTCATACAGCTGCGTCTCTGGCTCGCCCAGGACGAAAAGCCCATTTTCTGTCATGATTTTTTGTCATAGAAGTAGGATCCCACCACATCTATGATGATACCGGGTTTTGTCGGGGATATACCCAGTGGTATGTCCCGACCGGAGTCGTAACCCGGCCGGGACTTGGTAAACCGGCGTATGGTAAACCGGCAGACAGTTAAGACAGATGGCTAAGACAGACGGTAAACCGACGAGTGTTAAACCGGCAAAGTTAAGACAGATGGTAGCACCGACAGGTGTTAAGTCAATCATAACCCGGCAGACCAATGTTAAACCGGCAGACCAATGTTAACCCGGTAGACCAATGTTAAACTGGCAGACCAATGTTAAACCGGCAGACCAATGTTAAACCGGCAGATGTTAAGAAGCCCAGGAAGGGAAGTATAAATAGTTTAAGTCTTAGTCTGAGATGGACTCTACATGTAACCCGCCCCTTTAACTTATATAAGGAGGGGCAGGGCTCCCCAAAAGAGGGACGAGAAAGAAACAATCTCTAGGGCTAGACACAACTAGAGGAGAGCCGGTTTACGGCGACTCCCTGGTGATGATAATGAGATCTAGCCTCAAACAGCATGTAGGGTTGTTACCGGATGATGTTTTCCAGGGCCCGAAGCTGTCTAAACCCTTGTTTTGTGTTGCGTCTCTCGATTCTGCTCAACCCCTCTCAAGCTACCACATAGATGCGTTGGCCTCGCGACTAAGTCCTCACACTAAGGACATCTTACGTGTTAATTCCACGACAGTTGGCGCCCACCGTGGGGCCCACGCACGGTGGTGTTGAGTTTTTGGAGGGATCTCTCTCATGGATCGAGAAATTCATAAATGTCTGGTTGAAGCAAGAGCCGTTTGAAAGATCTGCATCAACTTCAAGTTCATCAGTCCAGATTTATAACCGAAGGAGTTTTTTGGTATGCGATGCTCAAGAAGGGCCAAGACCAGGAACGAAGACAGTTATGATTGGAAAATTAACGACCAGATATGGATTCGTCAACGCCGAGCCGTAGTTTATCGGTTTGAGTTCATGGTTTGGAAGTTTAAAAGACCAAGGAAGATATGGTTGTGCCGATTGCACTGTCGCCGCTGCAAGTTGAGGACGTGTCCGCAATTTATCAAAGCAATGATCAAATTGCCGAAACCATGGTTTCCTATTACAGCCCATTTTCACCAGCGTGCCGAATCCCGAGGTGTTTTATCGCTACTTCTAGTTATATTTCCGAGTCATCTCCATCAACCGTGCTGCAGCAGGTGGCCCAATGCGCACATCGTTTGGAGTTGGACCGACTTAAAAACTACTTACAGGCGAATCCTCTGCGCCCCTCGCACGTTCTGAGCCGCCATGGCTCCCCTTGCCGCGGCCTCTGCTTGGAGCCGCCGCCGTCCGAGAACCGCCAGCGAGTGCCGCTCGCGCCACGGCGGCCTTCGCCTCCTTGCCCCTGCCGAGAGCCGCCGTCGAGTCGCCGCCGCGCCACGGCGGCCTTTGCCTCCTCGCCCCTGCCGTGAGCCGCCCGCCTCTGCTACGTGTGGTCGTCGCCCCGGGTTAAAGGCCGGCTGGCCTGACGCCTTTCTCTTCCATCGTCCGAACCATGCTAAATCACCCCGTCGTCGCGGGGTCGCTCCGTCTCCTGCACCTTGTGAATCCGCCGCTTCAAGACGCCGTCATCCGGGCCATGACCCGCCTCTGCATTAACGGCCTTGACTCGCCGGCACGCCACCTGAAATCACCTTCAAGCCGGAGCCGCTTTGAGCAGGACTGTGACCCGCCAGGGGCTGTTGTTTGTTTCAAAAGGAACTGATCGCTTGAAGCTAGAGCTTAACGTTTTCCAAATCAAGTTTCCCGGTTAATATACAATGAGCCCTAGAAAATTACACAGACGATCCACGGGCTGGCAGATGCATACTTATTCAGAAAAGGTGCAACAAGCCGATCCAACACTGCTCTTGGCATACTTATTCAGAAAATCAACGCCATGAGGGAGAGTCTTCAAAGGTCAGAACAACTGTTCGGGAGTCCAGATTCAGCCCTTGCATTGAACCGCCGTCATGATTAACTCCCCTTCTGCCGCATCTTTGGTCGCGCAGCGGGTTATCGTTGTTAAGTTACTGAACCGCCGCCGGGTCAAGCCCCTGCGCCAAGACATCTTCTTCCTTGCCGGGTTGTGCCCCGCCTTGGTCTTGCTTCTCTGCAAGATCTCGACCGCCTCACGCCCGAGCAGCCGCTGCTGGAGCAGCTTGAGTCACCTCCATGCTTGGCCTTAATCCGGCGTCGCTGAGCCGCCTCACCTCTGAAGATCCGCCACGCCGGCTGTACCTTAACTCGCCACTGCTGTCGCGGCTCTACCTCCATCTATGAGCCGGCCTGCATTAGCGAGTCGCCGACCGCGGTCCCGCTGTGCCGGTGCCTCTCCAACCTGCTGCCGTAGATGCAGCACCGTGCCTCCGGGTTTCCGCGACCATCTTCTGCGCCCTCAGCGGCCGAGTTCTCCTGCGCATGGTTTCTCCTCCGCGGCCGTTTCTCCCTTCTCTGCTGCGCCATCGTCGCCGATGCGGTGACCCGCCAGCACCAGGCCGTCCTGCCTCGTTTTTAATCCCAAGTCGCCATCTGCTGTCGGAGTATCACCAAATCAGCGCCTTTGAGCTACCAAGACTGAACCGCTGTCGAGTCACCGCTGCGCCAAGACACCACCAAGAATCGCTGGTCTCCGTTTAATCAATCCGCCTCGGCTGCAGCAGAGTGCCGCCTCACTACCGTGTTGCCAAGTCACCGTCGCCATAGTCACTGGCTGTGGCCGCGCTGCCATAGTTTCTACCTCAAACCGCCGAGACCTCCCACCGCCGTGACTCGCAGTGGCCTTGACTCCGCCTCCGCTGTCTCAAACCGCCGTGGCCACCGAAGTCTTCGCCTCTGCTCTGACTCCGAAACCGCGTGTGTATCAAACCGTCGCGCACGCGCATACATCCAGCGCCAGGAGAACACCCGTGATCGATCCCATGGCCGCGCCCCCCTGTCGTCGCTGCTGCTCCACCTCCAGCCTCCTCCACCTTGGTCGCCGAGCCATCCTGCCTTCTGATCTCGTGCGCCTAACGCCACCTGAAGGAAACGGGGAAGTAGGGAGTGTTGGATAAGAAGAGATTGATTGGAGGGATTGTCTGGAAAAAAAGGGTCAAATAAGACCCAGAGGGTCCGTCTGAGCCGGCCGGTGCAGTGCTTTACGCCATCGCCTCTGTTTCGATGAACGGATCATTCATCATCCAAAGTCGTTTGCCATCTGCAAACATCAGGTGCTATCCATCTCAAATTTGGTTTATCAACACATATTATTTCTATCAAAGGACAAATTACTTTAATTTGTATATTTTTATATATAAGACCATTATTCACTACAAATGTGGTTTTTACCATGGATATGGAGCACGGATTGATAATATTTCCGTCTAGGGATAATCTGGGACATATCACATGATGAATGGACGCACACAAGCTACTGCTCTTGCGGTCCGGTTCACATCAGATTGTTGGGTTCGCGTCTTCTCAATGGACGTGTGCAAATTGCCGCCCCTAAGACCTGGTCTACATCAACACGTCGGGCCGCATCTGTTTGCATGAGCTATTTATTTAATAAAAAGCCAGTCACTGCTTGGGTAGCCTAGTTTTTTTCCAATAAATTGGAGGCAAATTATCATCAGCCACTGTCTGCGCTGGATGGTTCAATGAACAAACGCACAAATTGCTACCACTACAGTTCGGTTAAAACTTCAAACAGTCAGTTGGAAGGAACCATTGGCTGAGTTGCTGACACGGCTCATACGGGATCATTTATAACCCGCCGTAGTCACCTCAACCTTTTTGTGGATGTACATCGCGTTATTAACACCGAAGATATATACCTTCTGCTATGGTTAAGTACGGAGAATCTCAAGACAACTCCTTGAGCCATCTTAAGACTCGGGGGCTACGATGATATGACGCATCAAGTCTTGCCAGTCTCAGCAAATTCAAGTGCCCCAGGATGTTGAAGGGAAACCCGGTCCCGGAGGCTACTGTTATATTAATGAAAATTTAAAGGCCGTTAGAAATATTCCGGCTCACAATGAGGCTTCCGGTTTATAATCCGGTTTAAGGGAAATCCCGTCACCCACACAGCGTTGAAGCCTTTAGCATCTGGTTCAAAATCCGGTTTAAGAGGAAACTATCTCTTGCAAAAGCTCCGACGCTCTCAATATCTGGTTCAACATCCTGGTTCAAGAAGAATTTATCTCTTGCAAAAAGTTAGAGGTTGCCAAAGAGGACCTGTTGCCAAACATGGGTATCCCGCCTTATTGGCTTATCATATTATTGGTTACATGGGGGCTTCAGCTGACAAAGCGAAGTTCTGTCCATTAATTCGGCTATCATGCCACAACAAAGCTTGGGAGCTTCACACCCAAGGGGCCAAAGAGAGTCGCGTTGCTACGCACAACTCAAACATAGGCACCCATTGAGCACAACTCACAAAGTTAATTAGGGGCTCTTTATGCAATGCAACAAAGAGTTTGAAAGGACCATTGTAATATGCTATCAGGCACGGCTTGGAAGCCTGGGGTATTCACCTAAAACCCCGGGTTAACCTGCCTTCATCAAGTAAGCCACTCCTATCCAGGTAATCCTGGCATGACCCGTCGAACGTTTGACAAGTCAATCTTATATAGACCCTAGACTTGTCAAAGTTAAAACGAGGATTGGTTAGTTGGAGGTCCATCTTAAAGGCTTTGTCAAATGGTTTAACTCAGCGGCCTGGCAGCCCATGAAAAGCCTCGAATTTGGTCCTGGCAGCCCTTGAAAAGCCTCGACTACACGATTTTATTTGCTTTTGTCAAGATTTTTCTCCTTTGATAACATTTTATGTTGAACCGGTGTCTATTGACCCGGCATGACTATTAGTCATCAAATTAACTCGGTGTTCATTAACAATGGCTCGACTTTTAACTACAAGTTGTCAGTACATAATCACTTATAATCCGGTGTTTATTGACCCGGACTGGCTTTCGATTATAAGTCGCCAGTATATATTTGGATTGCGCTATTGGAATCATGCGCTTATAAATCATTGGGTATATTATTCAAATTTTTAATTGCCAACATGGCTGGATTTCTATTATGGTTATCAATAACCAGTATTATGATTAAGGTTTTCAAAGTCGCTTTAGCGCAATGGCTATCATATTGTCAATAGATATGATTTATTCTACAATTGAAGGAATAGTCCCGAGTTGCTGCAGGCTTACAACCCGACACTTGGGGGCTACATTATTTAAGTTGAGATTACATCAAATATGCAAGTCTCATGTCGCTGCAAGCATGCACCATGACACTTGGGGGCTAATGCAAAGTCATTTTTTGCTCATCTTATTGAAGACCCGCTCATCACATTATAATGAGCCGGCCCTTGGGGGCTACCAATTGCTCTGTCAACAATTCAAGGTACAAAGCTTTTTATCCATTATATTGAAGGGTACATTGCTCAGTTGGTAAAGCACAAGGCTCTTAAACCTTGTGGACGTAGATTCAAGCCCCATGTTGGGGGTTATATCATATGATGTTATTTTCATTGAAGTATATATCAAGTCCCAGCTCAATATTATCTTACTGAGCCGGCCCTTGGGGGCTACACTGGTTGAAGTTTTTATGAGCATAAGGCAATTTCAAGTCCCAGGTTGCTGCAAGCATAACAACCTGGAACTTGGGGGCTACATATGTGGAATACTCAGTTCTGACTGGTGATTGAGAGGAACAACCTAGATCTCTTCAAGCTTGTGATACTTATATTGAAGCAAGTCTTAAGCAGTCACTACGTTACCTTCTTAAGATTTGAGGGCTACAAGTGATAGGCATATAAGCGGTATATTTTCAAAAGCTGATGTTAACAAACAGTTATGATCCGGTGCCATCAATATTTGTAAACCGGCAAAGTCCTACATTCTTAAACCGACTGAAGATCACATGAGGATTTCAAAACCCAATATTTTTGTTAAGCGTTGGGAGCTGAGTTAAAGAAGTTATTCACAATATTTCTCTATGACAAACCAATGTCAGCAAATTGATTATGAAGCTGGCCTGTTGACCCGGATTTTCTAGAAGAAGGAAGTGACAAGGACTTAAGGATGATCAGGATCAGTTTAACATGGATAAATCCAAATTAAACTGAGGGCTAATGTCGGGGATATACCCCGCGGTATGAACCGGCCGGAGTCGTAACCCGGTCGGGACTTGGTAAACCGACGGATGGTAAACCGGCAGACAGTTAAGACAGATGGCTAAGACAGACGGTAAACTGACGAGTGTTAAACCGGCGAAGTTAAGACAGATGGTAGCACCGGCAGGTGTTAAGTCAATAATAACCCGGCAGACCAATGTTAAACCGACAGATCAATGTTAAACCGGCATACCAATTTTAAACCGGCAGACCAATGTTAAATCGGCAGACCAATGTTAAACCAGCAGATGTTAAGAAGCCCAGGAAGGGAAGTCAAAATAGTTTAAGTCTTAGTCCGAGATGGACTCTACATGTAACCCGCCCCTTTAACTTTAATAAGGAGGGGCAGGGCTCCCCAAAAGAGGGACGATAAAGAAACAATCTCTAGGGCTAGACATAACTAGAGGAGAGCCAGTTTACGGCAACTCCCTGGTGATGATAATGAGTTCTAGCCTCAAACAACATGTAGGGTTGTTACCGGATGATGTTTCCCGGGGCCCGAAGCTGTCTAAACCCTTGTCTTGTGTTGCGTCTCTTGATTCCGCTCAACCCCTCTCAAGCTACCACATAGATGCGTTGGCCTCGCGACTAAGTCCTCACACTAAGGACATCTGACATGTTAATTCCACAACAGGTTTTCTCACAATTATCGTCACAGAACTGTCATATGTATGATAGAAAAAAAATTCGCTCGGCCCAAAATGTCACAGATGTGTCTTTTTTTTGTAGTGTTGGGACATGAATATAACATTGACTTAAGCCTCCCCCAAGCTTGAGTGATGCTTTCTCCTTCACGAGGCCAAAAATTATATATATAATTACGATCATGATGAACAAGATGCATAGGATAAAACTTCTGGTGAAATTCCAATTTCAATCGTTTATAGTCCCAAGATCCCGTGTCATCACATAGCCTATACCATGTTAATGCATCTCCCTTCAAAGATAAAGGGAAGACCATCCTCTTGACAACATCATCGGGCATACCTGCAACCTTAAATAATCCACAAACTTCATCCACATAGATAAGGTATAAATCGGGATGCAATGTTCCATCTCCTGCAAAGGGATTAGCTAGCAGTTTCTCTATCATACACGAAGGAATTTCAAAGTAAACATTTTCAGTAGGTTGAGGAGCAACACTTTGCTCTACTGGTCGGGGCGAAGATGCCCCAAACAAGCCCCTCAAAGGATTAGTTTCCATAGTAACAAGTGACAGTAAATTTCAGCACACTATATAAATGTTTCCTTACCAAGTTCCACTCACCAAAGGCGCTTCACTCCCCGGCAACGACGCCAGAAAAGAGTCTTGATGACCCACAAGTGTAGGGGATCTATCGTAGTCCTTTCGATAAGTAAGAGTGTCGAACCCAACAAGGAGTAGAAGGAAATGACAAGCGGTTTTCAGTAAGGTATTCTCTGCAAGCACAGAAATTGTAGGTAACAGATAGTTTTGTGATAAGATAATTTGTAACGGGTAACAAGCAATGAAAGTAAATAAGGTGCAGCAAGGTGGCCCAATCCTTTTTGTAGCAAAGGACAAGCATGGAAAAATTCTTATAAATAGAAAAGCGCTCCCGAGGACACATGGGAATTATCGTCAAGCTAGTTTTCATCATGCTCATATGATTCGGGTTTGTTACTTTGATAATTTGATATGAGGGTGGACCAGGGCTTGGGTGCTGCCCTTTCTTGGACAAGCATCCCACTTATGATTAACACCTATTGCAAGCATCCGCAACTACAAAAGAAGTATTAAGGTAAACCTAACCACAGCATGAGACATATGGATCCAAATCAGCCCCTTACGAAGCAACGCACAAACTAGGGTTTAAGCTTCTGTCACTCTAGCAACCCATCATCTACTTATTACTTCCCAATGCCTTCCTCTAGGCCCAAATAATGGTGAAGTGTCATGTAGTCGACGTTCACATAACACCACTAGAGGAGAGACAACATACATCTCATCAAAATATCGAACGAATACGAAATTCACATGACTAGTAATAGCAAGACTTCACCCATGTCCTCATGAACAAATGTAACTACTCACAAAGAATATTCATTTTCAGGATCAGAGGAGTATTAATATGCATTAAGGATCTGAACAAATAATCTTCCACCGGATAAACCAACTAGCTAGCATCAACTACAAGGAGTAATCAACACTACTAGCAACCCACATGTACCAATCTGAAGTTTTGGTACAAAGATTGGATACAAGGGATGAACTAGGGTTTGAGAGGAGATGGTGCTAGTGAAGATGTTGATGGAGATTGACCCCCTCCCGGTGATAGGATCATTGGTGATGACGATGGTGATGATTTCCCCCTCCCGGAAGGAAGTTTCTCCGGCAGAACAGCTCCGTTGGAGCCCTAGATTGGTTCCGCCAAGGTTCCGCCTCGTGGCGGTGGATTTTCATCCCGTAAGCTTGCTTATGATTTTTTTTCCAGGGTAAAAGAGTTCATATAGCAGAAGATGGGCACCGGAGGGCCACCAGAGGGCCCACAAGGCAGGGGGGCGCGCCCTGTAAGGGTGGGCGCGCCCCCCATCCTCGTGGCCAGGGTGTGGGCCCCCTCTGGTACTTCTTCCGCTCAATAATTATCATTAATTCCAAAAATGACTTTCGTGGAGTTTCAGGACTTTTGGAGCTGTGCAGAATAGGTTTCCTATATTTGCTCCTTTTCCATCCTAGAATCCCAGCTGCTGGCATTCTCCCTCTTCATGTTAAACCTTGTAAAATAAGGGAGAATAGCCATAAGTAGTGTGACATAACGTGTAATAACAACCCATAATGCAATAAATATCGATATAAAAGCATGATGCAAAATGGACGTATCAGTCTTTCATTGAAAAAATTCTTGTTCAAATATCCTTTTATGCTATCCAGAAATTCTATATCATTTCCAATCAACAATATGTCATCCACATATAATATCAGAAATGCTACAAAGCTCCCACTCACTTTCTTGTAAATACAGGCTTCATCGTAAGTCTGTATAAAACCATATGCTTTGATCATCTCATCAAAGCGTACATTCCAACTCCAAGATGCTTGCACCAGTCCATAGATGGAACGCTGGAGCTTGCACGCTTTTTTAGCACCATTAGGATCGATAAAACCTTCTGGTTGCATCATATGCAACTTTTCTTTAATATATCCATTAAGGAATGCAGTTTTGACATCCATCCATTTGCCAGCTTTCATAATCATAAAATGCGGCAATTTCTACCATGATTCGGACAGACTTAAGAATCGCTACGGGTGAGAAAGTCTCATCATAGTCAAACCCTTGAACTTGTCAAAAACCTTTTGTGACAAGTCGAGTTTTGTAGACAGTAACATTACCATCAGCGTCAGTCTTCTTCTTGAAGATCCATTTATTCTCTATGGCTTGCCGATCATCGGGCAAGTCCACCAAAGTCCACACTTTGTTCTCATACATGGATCCACTATGAGATTTCATGGCCTCAAGCCATCTGTCGGAATCTGGGCTCATCATGGCTTCTTCATAGTTCATAGGTTTGCCTTGGTCTAGTAACATGACTTCCAGGACAATATTATTGTAACACTCTGGTGCGGATCGTGCTCTGATCGACCTATGAAGTTCAGTAGTAACTTGATCTGAAGTTTCATGATCATCATCATTAGCTTCCTCTCTAGTTGGTGCAGGCACCACGGTAACAGTTTTCTCTGATGTACTACCTTCCAATTCGAGAGAAGGTACAATTACCTCATCAAGTTCTACTTTCCTCCCACTCACTTCTTTCGAGAGAAACTCCTTCTCTAGAAAGGACCCATTCTTAGCAACCAAGATTTTGCCTTCGGATCTGTGGTAGAAGGTGTACCCAATTGTTTCCTTAGGGTATCCTATGAAGACGAACTTCTCCGATTTGGGTTCGAGCTTATCAGCCTGAAGCCTTTTGACATAAGCGTCGTATCCCCAAACTTTTAAGAAATGACATCTTAGGTTTCTTGGCAAACCACAATTCATATGGTGTCATCTCAACGGATTTAGACGGTGCCCTTTTTTAACGTGAATGCATCTGTCTCTAATGCATAATCCCAAAACAATAGTGGCAAATTGGTAAGAGACATCATAGAATGCACCATATCTAATGAAGTACGGTTACGACATTTGGACACACCATTACGTTGTGGTATTCGAGGTGGCGTGAGTTGTGAAACTATTCCACATTGTTTTAAATGAAGGCCAAACTCGTAACTCAAATATTCGCCTCTGCGATCAGTTTGTAGAAACTTTATTTTCTTATTATGATTATTCTCCACTTCACTCTGAAATTCTTTGAACTTTTCAAACATTCCAGACTTGTGTTTCATCAAGTAGATATACCCATACCTACTCAAATCATCTGTGAAGGTGAGAAAATAACGATACCCGCCGCGTGCTTGAACACTCATTGGACCACACACATCGGTATGTATTATTTCCAGTAAGTCATTATCTCACACCAATTTTTCCAGAGAACATAGTTTTTAGTCATCTTGCCGACGAGGCATGGTTCACAAGTATCAACTGATTCATAATCAAGTGATTCCAAAAGTCCATCCGCATGGAGTTTCTTCATGCGCTTTACACCAATATGACCTAAACGGCAGTGCCACAAATATGTTGTACTGTAATTATCAATTTTGCATATTTTGGCATAAATATCATGAATATGTGTATCACTACGATCGAGTTTCGATAAACCATTCACATTAGGTGCATGACCATAAAATGTTTTGTTCATGTAAACAGAAAAACAATTATTCTCTGACTTAGATGAATAACCGTATTGCAATAAACATGATCCAATCATGTTCATGCTCAACACAAACACCAAATAACATTTATTTAGGTTCAACACTAATCCCGAAGGTAGAGCGAGTGTGCGATGGTGATCATATCAACCTTGGAATCACTTCCAACACACTTCGTCGCCTAGCCCTTAACTAGTCTTTGTATATTTTGCAACTCCTGTTTTGAGTTACTAATCTTTTAGAAACTGAACCGGTATCAAATACCTAGGGGCTACTACGAACACTAGTAAAGCACACATCAATAACATGTATATCAAATATACCTTTGTTCACTTTGCCATCCTTCTTATCCGCCAATATTTGGGGCAGATCTGCTTCTAGTGAATGTTCCCTTTGCAGTAGAAGCATTCAGTTTTAGGCTTAGGTCTAGCTTTGGGCTTCTTCATGAAAGTGGCAACTTGCTTGCCATTCTCCTTGAAGTTCCCTTTCTTTCCCTTCTCCCTTTTTCTTGAAACTAGTGGTCTGGTTAACCATCAACACTTGATGCTCTTTCTTGATTTCTACCTTCGCTGATTTCAACATCGCGAAAGCTCGGGAATTGTTTTCGTCATCCCTTGAATATTATAGTTCATCATGGAGTTCTAGTAGCTTGGTGATAGTGACTAGAGAACTCTGTCAATTACTATCTTATCTAGAAGATTAACTCCCACTTGATTCAAGCGATTGTAGTGCCCAGACATTATGAGCACATGCTTACTGGCTGAGCTATTCTCCTCCATTTGTAGGCAAAGTACTTGTCAAAGGTCTCATACCTCTCGACATGGGCATGATTATGAAATACCCATTTCAGCTCTTGGAACATGTCATATGCTCTGTGGCGTTCAAAACATTTTTGATGTCCCAGTTCTAAGCCGTAAAGCATGGCGCACTAAACTATTAAATAGTCAACATATCGAGCTTTGCCAAACGTTCATAACGTCTGCATCAGCTCCTGCAATAGGTCTGTCACCTAGCGGTGCATCAAGGACATAATTCTTTTGTGCGTTAATAAGGATAATCTTCAGATCATGGACCCAGTCCACATCATTGCTACTATCATCTTTCAACTTAGTTTTCTCTGGGAACATATCAAAAATAGGGGAGCTATGACGCGAGCTATTGATCTACAACATAATCTGCAAATACTATCAGGACTAAGTTCATGATAAATTAAATTCAATTAATCAAATTACTAATGAACTCCCACTTAAATAAACATCCCTCAAGTTATCTAAGTGATACTTGATCCAAATCAACTAACCCATGTCCGATCATCACGTGAGATGGGGTAGTCATCAATGATGACCTTCTCTATGTTGATCATATCTATTATATGATGCACATTTGACCTTTAGGTCTACAGTGTTTCGAGACCATGTCTATACATTCTAGGCTCGTCAAGTTTAACCCAAGTATTCTGCATGTGCAAAACTTTCTTACACCCATTGTATGTGAACGTAGAGTCTATCACACCCGATCATCACGTGGTACTTTGAAATGACAAACTTTAGCAACGGTGCATACTCGGGGCGAACACTTTTATCTTGAAATTTAGTGAAGGGATCAGCTTATAATGTTACCGTCGTTCTAAGCAAAATAAGATACATAAAGGATAAACATCACATGCAAATCAAAATATGTGACATGTGGCCATCATCATCTTGTGCTTTTGATCTCCATCTCCAAAGCATCATCATGATCTCCATTGTCACCATCTCGACACCTTGATCTCCATCGCCGCGTCGTGGTCGTCTCGCCAACTATTGCTTCTACAACTATTGCTAACGCATAGCAATAAGGTAAAGCAATTACGTGGCGTTTGCATTTCATACAATAAAGAGTAAACCATATGGCTCCTGCCGGTTGCCTGATAACTTACGGAACATGTCATCTCATACAACAACATACATCACATCATGTCTTAACCATATCACATCACAACATGCCTTGCAAAAACTAGTTAGACATCCTCTACTTTGTTGTTGGAAGTTTTACGTGGCTGCTACGGGCTTCTAGCAAGAACCGTTCTTACCTACGGCAAAAATCACATAAAGTTTGTTGTTTTAACCTTCTTCAAGGACTGGCCGCGGTCAAATTAGACTCAACTAAAGTAGGAGAAACAGACACCTGCCAACCATCTGTCGGTGGAATCGGTCTCATGTACATGGACATATTAGGTTGGTCCGGGCCGCTTCATCTTACAGTACAACCGAATTAAAGTAAGATGTTGGTGGTAACCAGTATGACCACCACCGCCCACAACTCTTTGTGTTCTAGTCGTGCATATCATCTACGCATAGACCTGGCTTGGATGCCACTATTGGGAAACGTTGCATGGAAAACAAAAAAATTCTACATACACGCAAGATCTATCAAGGAGATGCATAACAACGAGAGGGGGAGAGTGTGTCTATGTACCCTCATAGACCGTAAGCGGAAGCATTTGATGTTTGCTTGAACTACGTTGGTATTTCCCCAAAGAGGAAGGGATGATGCGGCACAACAATGGTATGTATTTCCCTCATTGATGAGACCAATGATATCGAACCAGTAGGAGAACCACGCAACACCACAAAAACAGCTCCTGCACACAAAGAACAAATACTTGCAACCCGACGTGTTAAAAGGGTTCTCAGTCCCTTTCGGGTAACGACGCCGGAAATTGGCAAGCGGATGGGAGAAAGTTGTAAAGATTGAATAAATAGATCATGAATAAAATAAAGTGCAGCAAAGTATTTTTGTGTTTTTGGATTAATAGATCTGAAAATAAAAGTTGCAAATAAATAAAAAGGCAAATAGCAAAATAGATCTAAAAATATATAATGAGAAAATAGACCCGGGGGGCGTAGGTTTTAAAAGTGGCTTCTCCCAAGAAAAATAGCATACGATGGGTAAACAAATTACTGTTGGGCAATTCATAGAACTTCAAATAATCATGACGATATCCAGGCAATGATCATTATATAGGCATCACGTCCAAGATTAGTAGACCGACTCCTGCGTGCATCTACTATTATTACTCCACACATCGACTGCTATCCAACGTGCATCTAGTGTATTAAGTTCATGGAAAATGGAGTAATGCAATAAGAATTATGACATGATGTAGACAAGATCTATTTATGTAGAAATAGACCCCATCTTGTTATCCTTAATGGCAACAATACATACGTATCGGTTCCCCTTCTTTCACTGGGATCAAGCACCGTAAGATCGAACCCATCACAAAGCACCTCTTCCCATGGCAAGAAAAATCGATCTAGTTGGCCTAACTAAACCAAAGATTCGAAGAAGAAATACGAGGCTACAAGTAATCATGCATATAAGAGATCAAAAGACTCAAATAACTTTCATGGATAAAAACATAGATCTGATCATAAACTCAAAGTTCATCGAATCTCAACAAACACACCGCAAAAAGGAGTTACATCAAATTGATCTCCAAGACACCATTTTATTGAGAATCAAGAGAGAGAGAGAGAGAGAGAGAGAGAGAGAGAGAGAGAGAGAGGAAGCTAGCTACTAACTACGGACCCAAAGGTCTACAATGAACTACTCATGCATCATCGAAGAGGCACCAATGAGGATGATGAATCCCTCCGTGATGGTGTCTAGATTGGATCTGTGGTTTCTGGAACTTGCGGCGGCGAATTGATTTTCGTAGACTCCCCTAGGGTTTCTGGAATATTGAGATATTTATAGAGCAAAGAGGTGGTGCGGAGGCGGCCGAGTTGGGCACAACAAACCTGGGCGCGCTTGGGCCCCCAAGCGCGCCCTAGCGGGTTGTGCTCCTGTCATAGCCCCCCTCAGGTACTTTCTTGGCCCACAGTGTGTCTTCTGGTTCAGAAAAAATCACCAAAAAGTTTAACTGCGTTTGGACTCTGTTTGGTATTGATTTCCTATGAAGTAAAAAACAACCAAAAAACAGCAACTGGCACTGGGCACTATGTCAATAGGTTAGTCCTAGAAAATGATATAAAGTTGCTATAAAATGATTATAAAACATCCAAGAATGATAATATAACAGCATGGAACAATCAAAAATTATAGATACGTTGGAGACATCTCAGTGTTAAGTAACGCATTTGATGTAGTCGAACTTCTTCGCGCTCCAACCGATGAAGTACCGAACATACGACACCTCCGCGTTCAGCTCAGTGACGTCCTCTGCCTTCTTGATCCAGCAAGACGGTGCGGTAGTGGATGAGTTCCGGCAGCACGACGACATGGTGACGGTGATGGTGATGCTATCTCCGAAGGGCTTCGCCTAAGAACTACGAAACTATGACTGGGGGTGTAAACGATTGAGGGGGCGCCGCAGACGGCTAAGATAATGTTCTGTTGTGCTAGGCACCCCTCCCACATATATATAGGTGGGGGTGGGAGGAGCAGCCAGGGGGGCCCAAGCAGGGTGAATCCTACTTGGGGTCTCTCCCAAGCTGCGCCCCCCCTCCCTTTCGTTTTATAAGTGCGGGAGGAAGTAAGCAGGAGGTGGCGCCCCGCTTTCCTTTCTCTCCCAAGGAGGGAAAGGAAGGAGGGGCCACCCCTCCCCTTTCCTTCCCCTAGGGCTGGCCAACCAAGGTAAGGGGCGCACTAGGCCCCTTGTTGGATGGTCTGTCCCCTCCTTTGGCCCATAAGGCCCAAGCACTTGTCGGGGGTGCCCGAAACCCATTCCGGTGACCTGATGAGTACCTGGTGCACTCCGAAACACTTCCGGTGTACGAATACCATCATCCTACATGTCAATCTTTACCTCTCGACGATTTCAAGATTCCTCATCATGTCCGTGATCTCATCTGGGACTCCGAACAACATTCGGTCACCAAATCATATAACTCATATAACACTATATCATCAACGAATGTTAAGCGTGCGGACCCAGACATGACCGAGACACCTCTCCGGTCAATAACCAATAGCGGAACCTGGATGACCATATTGGCTCCTACATATTCTACAAAGATCTTTATCGGTCAAACCGTTATGATAACATACGTAATTCCCTTTGTCCATCGTTATGTTACTTGCCCGAGATTTGATTGTCGGTATCTTCATACCTAGTTCAATCTCGCTTCCGGCAAGTTTCTTTACTCGTTCCGTAATACATCATCTCGTAACTAACTTCTTTGTCATTTGCTTGCAAGCTTATGATGTGTATTACCGAGAGGGCCCAGATATACCTCTCCGATATCCGAAGTGACAAATCCTAATCTCGATCTATGCCAACTCAACAAACAACTTCGGAGATACCTGTAGAGTATCTTTATGATCACCTAGTTACGCTGTGACATTTGATAGCACACAAAGATTCAAGGTTGATCAAGACTAGGTACAAAGAGTGATTCAAGTCGATCAACACACAAAGCGTAGAAGATATACCAAGTGGGATCAAGTGATCTCAAGGTATAGTAAGCATTATCCATTATGCTTTGTGTACTAACCCGTGGTCTATGTGAGAGTTGTTTGTGGGGTTAGGTATGTTTCCATGATCGTCCATCAAAAAGAAGATATCATATATCCCATGGAGGATGACATCAAGTGGTGATCGTTATCAAGATTGCGGTGTGCAAGTTCAAGTGGAGCATGACGACGAGATCATGCTTGAAGCTTGTCGTCCATTGTGGTGACAATGGACTTGTGAAGATGTGCCGTAGAGTGGCTCACCCATAGTGGAGTATGGTGGAGCAATCAACTAGTCTTTATCGAGCCAATGCAATCAAGAAAGGTGGTCCAACTTGAGGAAGTCAAGATTGTCATCATCTAGCTCAAGTGGACTATTTGCAACGCAAAGGTTTGCCTTTGATAGGTTTACTATTTTGCCGGTCTCCTGGTGGTAGTTGGGAGACCGGGTTATAGGATTGATTGGGTACTATCAAAGGGGGCTCTCAAGTGAGTATCCTGATCATATCGTTCGTAGATAGGTCAAACCATTGCATCCTTGCATCATCTTTATTGGTTCTTATTTGGTGTTTCTCATTGTGAGTTTTAGAGCTTATGGTCATCTTCATGACAAGCTTGAGTTCATCGAAAACGGAGTTCATATGCATCTTCTATGATGTTTTTGATGTTGGAGTTTATGTCGGTTCTTTACTCATGGAGGTTCACCTCGATATCATAGGCATACTCCCCCTGCCGCTTCTTACTATAACTAGTTGTTGCTGGATAGTACTTGTCATCTTCTGTCCAACAAGCTTGAGTTTGCTGATTGATACGTCTCCAATGTATCCATAATTTTTGATTGTTCCATGCTATTATATTACCCGTTTTGGATGTTTATTTTTACTTTACACTTTTATATCATTTTTGGGACTAACCTACTAACCGGAGGCCCAGCCCGAATTGCTGTTTTTTTGCCTATTTTAGTGTTTCGAAGAAAAGGAATATCGAACGGAGTCCAAACGGAATGAAACCTTCAGGAGAAATCTTTTTGGAACAAACGCAATCCAGGAGACTTGGAGTGGACATCAAGAAGCATCCGAGGCGGCCACAAGGCAGGAGGGCGCGCCCAAGGAGGGTAAGCACGCCCCCACCCTCGTGGGCCCCTCGTGGCTCACCTGACCTACCTCCTTCGCCTATATATATCCACGTACCCTGAAAACATCCAGGAGCACCACGAAAAAGTATTTCCACCGCCGCAACCTTCTGTATCCGTGAGATCCCATCTTGTAGCCTTTGCCGGCGCTTCGCCGGAGGGGGAATCGACCACGGAAGGCCTGTTGGGAATATAACTACTAAGTGTAAACCGCCCAGGAGGGGGCGGTTTACGCTTATCCGTATTTAAGCCCATGAAGACAAGGAGTATGGTGCTCTATCATTGAAGCTTAGAGGCCCAGAGTCCAAAGGCGGTTTAGAGCCCATAAGTGTAAACCGGCATGAGATGTGTAAACTTGTGTTGTAAGTTAGGAAATGTAGAAACCGAACCGGACACTTGTATGAGCCGGCCTCGGTGTTCTGTAAACCGCCAGGTGTCAACCTGTGTATATAAAGGGACGGCCCGGCGGTGGTTCAGGGACAAGAAACAACAGCTCGAGAGATAGGTAAAGCGGATTCGCTCCCTGCTCATCGAGATCAATCAATCCCACAACAACTGGATCGTAGGCTTTTACCTTCATCACAACGGGCCAAACCAGTATAAACTTCTCGCGTCCTTTGTTCCGGTTTAACCCCTTCAAGCTAATCTTGTTGCGATGGCTCCACGACTAAGTCCTTTCGCTAGGACATCTGACGTGTTAATTCCACGATAGTTGGCGCCCACCGTGGGGCTATCGCACGATGGTTTCGAGTTCTTAAAGGGCAACTTTGAAGAACTCAAGGATACGCGGTTGGCCGGATGACCAAGAGTCATCGCGGCAAGCTCTACATCGACGACGCAGGATGGGGCCCCGAGGTCGGGTCAACTGAGTATGGGTACCGGGTCCCCTTTGGCGGAATTCACGTTTTCATCGGCAAGATCGGCGAACCGGGCCCTGAGCCGGACATCACCACCGACCTCGTCGAGACGGCTCAGCATGCAAGCCCTGCCCGGGTTCAACCTGCCAAGAAGCGTGCGTTCGTAGGATTCATCCATGGTGCGGGATCTAAACCGGTGTCTGACGGTGAGACGACCATCTACTCAGATGGCAAGTCATCCACTGGCGAAACCGAGTCGCTGTACCAATTGCAAGACGGTTGGATCGAGGACTATTCCGATGGCGATAGTATTTCGGACCCCTTTGAACCGCCGAACCGGGTTGCAATCTTCATGGCCGGTACACAGCCCACATTGCAATCTTCATCTACAGCAGCAATGATGTACGGATCGGCAGCCGGGGCAGGAGGCCCTGCGAGCCGGCCGGCTCAAGTTCTTTCCGGTTTGTTGGATGCTTGGACGACAGCGTTGACCGCGACGGTTACCCCGGAGACTCAGGATCAGCATAACACGGAGGTGACAAAGCTGAGGGATCAGATAACTCAGGCCAAGGAAGACTTGGCGGCTGAGGAAGCCAGGATGACTGAAGAACGGGCCGCTTTAGATGCCCAGTCACAGCAGATCCAGGCGCAGAATTACCGGCTTATGTTGGATCAGAACGCATCAAACGAAGTGCTGAGGAGGTGGCACCGGTCTCGTCTGCCGCCGGTTTATGATGGAATGAACCTCTTCAACACACCAGGAGCTGGACCAAGCGATCCGGCAGCGATAAACCGGACCGAGGCACCTGGGACAGGGGCGGAAGGTCAGCCACGGGTGATGGACCCGCCTCGACGGACGGATAACCCGCCACAATACGTACCAACGCCGCCGTGTCATTTCTCTAGCCCTTTGGATAACATGATTGCTGCAGCATCTCGTTTGGCAGCTATTCTGATGGAGGGTGAATCACTGGCGGCGGTTGAAACACGACGGGCCAGGGATCTTCTTCAAACCGCCATGGTGCAACAGCAGGCTTATTCATATAGTCGGGACAGGATACATTCAACTCCCCATCCAAGCAAGAGTTACAACAGGCACATTGACGAACCGGCTGTGTCAAGCAGTGCGCGGCACTGTGACGCCCCTAGAGGGCCTAATCCGGCGCGCGGCGGTATGAATGCTCAGGATGTGGTAAACAATGGCAGAGCACAACGAGAGGCGGAGTTAGCGGCGTAGTTGGCAGCACAGTACCCGAATCATCAACCCGCTCCGGTTCAACCAGCGGCATCAGTTGAACGTGGTTTGGCTTTTAGCTCTTGGGGAATTCCGTGCCTCACCCCGGCTCTACGTAATGTGCGGCTACCCAAGGATTTCAAGGGTCCATGTAAAGTACCTAATTATACCGCCGATCAACCCCCCGAGGCATGGGTTGAAAGTTATGAGATGGCAATGGAGATGCTGGATGTGGATGAAGCGGCGTGTGCAAAATATTTCACCATGATGTTAGACGGAGCGGCTCGCACCTGGCTAAAGAGTCTGCCCGTTAACTCGATCAGCTCATGGGACGAGTTGAAGGCCCGGTTTATAGCGAACTTCAAGGATACGTGCAAACAACCCATGTCCATTGTGGATCTGGCTGCTTGTATCCAAGGAGAGAACGAATCGACAACTCATTGGGTGCGCCGGGTTTCAGAAATCCTGCATTCATCAGACCGCATCAGTGCTGATTCGGCCATTATAACGTTGGAGGGCAATTGTCGGTTTAAGTCGCTGAAAATGAAGTTGGGACGACTCAAGTGCCACTGCAATGATATGGGAACGCTCATGGCAGCTCTGGTTAAGTATGTCGATTCTAATAATACCAAGGATCCTGAGTCTGACAAACAGAAGCCTGAGAAGGGAAAGAAGAATGCCGGCACAAAAGGACAGCATAACCAGGCTGGTCATGGGAATAACGGTAAGCGCAAGGCAGACAACAATTCTAATTTTGTGGCTAACACCAATGTTCCGGGTAATAATCAGCGCCGTAAGGGTAAACCGCCCCCGCAGGGCAGAGGATCAGGGATAAATCTGGAGCGTCTGTTGAACCAGCCTTGCCGAAAGCACGTGACGCAAGAAAAACCGGCTACACATTTATGGAAAGATTGCTTCATTATGCGAGAGTTCAAAAATTCAGACCTCTTCCGATATGATCATGGACCGTCCGGCGGATCAGGACCAGGGTTTCATGGACTAGGTTATGGTGGAGGTAATTCCGGTTCAGGCTTTCAGGGTAACCAAGGTGGACAGGGCAATCAAGGCAATTAGGGCAACCAAAGTGGTTATAATCAACAGGGGAATCGGCAACAACAACAGTCAGGTTATCAGAGCAACCCGAAGCAATTAAATGGTGGACAGTATCATGTTTTCACTGTTGGAAATATGCCCTAGAGGCAATAATAAAATGGTTATTATTATATTTCTTTGTTCATGATAATTGTCTATTGTTCATGCTATAATTGTATTAACTGGAAACCGTAATACATGTGTGAATGCATAGACCACAACATGTCCCTAGTGAGCCTCTAGTTGACTAGCTCGTTGATCATTAGATGGTTATGGTTTCCTGACCATGGACATTGTATGTCATTGATAACGGGATCAGATCATTAGGAGAATGATGTGATGGACAAGACCCAATCCTAAGCATAGCACAAGATCGTGTAGTTCGTTTGCTAAAGCTTTTCTAATGTCAAGTATCATTTCCTTAGACCATGAGATTGTGCAACTCCCGGATACCGTAGGAATGCTTTGGGTGTACCAAACGTCACATCATAACTGGGTGGCTATAAAGGTGCACTACAGGTATCTCCGAAAGTGTCTATTGGGTTGGCACGAATCGAGACTGGGATTTGTCACTCCGTATGACGCAGAGGTATCTCTGGGCCCACTCGGTAATGCATCATCATAATGAGCTCAATGTGACTAAGTAGTTAGTGACGGGATCATGCATTACGGAATGAGTAAAGTGACTTGCCGGCAACGAGATTGAACGAGGTATTGGGATACCGACGATCGAATCTCGGGCAAGTAACATACCGATTGACAAAGGGAATTGCATACTGGATTGCTTGAATCCTTGACATCGTGGTTCATCCGATGAGATCATCGTGGAACATGTGGGAGTCAACATGGGTATGTAGATCCTGCTGTTGGTTATTGGCCGGAGAACTGTCTCGGTCATGTCTGCATGGTTCCCGAACTCGTAGGGTCTACACACTTAAGGTTCGGTGACGCTAGAGTTGTTATGGGAAATAGTATGTGGTTACCGAAGGTTTTTCGGAGTCCCAGATGAGATCCCGGACGTGACGAGGAACTCCGGAATGGTCCGGAGGTGAAGATCGATATATTGGACGAAGGGTATTGGAGTCCGGAATTGTTCTGGGAGTACCGGGTGACGATCAGCGTGACCTAAAGGTGTTTCGGAGGCCCCGGCAAGCGTTGGGGGGCCTTATGGGCCAAGGGGAAGGGGCACACCAGCCCACTAAGGGACTGTGCGCCCCTCCCAACCCCTCTCACGTAACCTAGAGAGGTGGGGGCGACTCCCCTAGGGCAGCCACCCCTCCCGGCTTGGGGGGCAAGTTTCCTAGGGTTGGGGGTGCCCAAACCCATCTAGGGTTTCCCCTGTGGCCGCCAGCCATCCCCTAGGGAACCCTAGGGCACCTCCTACACCCCCCTTCCCCCTATATATAGTGAGGGAGAGAGAGGGCAGCCGCACCCCTTCCCCTGGCGCAGCCCTCTCCCTCCTCCAACACCTCCTCCTTCTCCGTAGTGCTTGGCGAAGCCCTACCGGAGAACCACGAACTCCATCACCACCATACCGTCGTGCTGCCGGAGCTCTCCCTCAACTTCCTCTCCCCTTGCTAGATCAAGAAGGAGGAGACGTCCCCGGGCTGTACGTGTGTTGAACGCGGAGGCGCCGTCCGTTCGGTGCTAGATCGGATCTTCCGCGAGTATGACTCCATCAACCGCGTTCTTGTAACGCTTCCGCTTAGCGATCTTCAAGGGTATGAAGATGCTCATCCTCTCCCTCTCTTGTTGCTAGTCTCTCCATAGATTGATCTTGGTGATGCATAGAAAATTTTGAATTTCTGCTACACTCCCCAACAGTGGCATCATGAGCTAGGTCTAGTGCGTAGATTCTATGCACGAGTAGAACACAAGTAGTTGTGGGCGTTTGTTTTGTTCAATATGCTTACCGTTACTAGTCCTATCTTCTTTCGACGGTATTGTGGGATGAAGCGGCCCAGACCGACCTTACACGTACACTTACGTGAGACAGGTTCCACCGACTGACATGCACTTGTTGCATAAAGGTGGCTAGCGGGTGCCAGTCTCTCCCACTTTAGTCGGATCAGATTTGATGAAAAGGGTCCTTATGAAGGGTAAATAGCAATTGGCATATCACCGTTGTGGCTTTTGCGTAGGTAAGAAACGTTTTTGCTAGAAACCCATAGCAGCCACGTAAAACATGCAACAACAATTAGAGGACGTCTAACTTGTTTTTGCAGGGTATGCTATGTGATGTGATATGGCCAAAAAGAATGTGATGAATGATATGTGATGTATGAGATTGATCATGTTCTTGTAATAGGGATCACGACTTGCATGTCGATGAGTATGACAACCGACAGGAGCCTTACGAGTTGTCTTAATTTATTGTATGACCTGTGTGTCATTGAATAACACCATGTAATTACTTTACTATTTTGCTAAATCATTAGCCATAGTAGTAGAAGTAATAGTTGGCGAGACAACTTCATGAAGACACGATGATGGAGATCATGATGGTGGAGATCATGGTGTCATTCCGGTGACGAAGGTGATCATGTCGTGCCTCAAGATGGAGATCAAAGGCACAGGATGATATTGGCCATATCATGTCACTTTATGATTTGCATGTGATGTTTGTCATGTTTACATCTTATTTGCTTAGAACGATAGTAGCATAAATAAGATGATCCCTCACTAAAATTTCAAGAAAGTGTCCCCCCTAACTGTGCACCGTTGCGAAAGTTCGTTGTTTCGAAGAACCACGTGATGATCAGGTGTGATAGATTCTAACGTTCACATACAACGGGTGTAAGCCAGATTTACACATGCAAAACACTTAGGTTGACTTGACGAGCCTAGCATGTACAGACATGGCCTTGGAACACAAGAGACCGAAAGGTCAAACATGAGTCGTATAGTAGATACGATCAACATGAAGATTTCACCGATGATGACTAGTCCGTCTCACGTGATGATCGGACACGGCCTAGTTGACTCGGATCATGTATCACTTAGATGACTAGAGGGATGTCTGTCTGAGTGGGACTTCATTAATAATTTGATTAGATGAACTTAATTATCATGAACATGGTCAAAAGGTCTTTACAAATTAAGTCGTAGCTCGCACTTTAGTTCTACTGTTTTAGATATGTTCCTAGAGAAAACTTAGTTGAAAGTTGATAGTAGCAATTATGCGGACTGGGTCCGTAAATTGAGGATTGTCCTCATTATTGCGCAGAAGGCTTATGTCCTTAATGCACCGCTCGGTGTGCTGAACCTCAAACGTTGTCTGTGGATGATGCGAACATCTGACATACACGTTTTGATGACTACGTGATAGTTCAGTAATGTTAAACGGTTTAGAATTGGGGCGCCGAAGACGATTTTGAAACTTCGCGGAACATACGAGATGTTCAAAGGGCTGAAATTGGGATTTCAGGCTCGTGCCCACGTCAAGAGGTATGAGACCTCCGACGAGTTTCTTAGCCTACAAACTAAGGGAGAAAAGCTCAAGTGTTGAGCATGTACTCAGATTGTCTGAGTACTACAATCACTTGAATCGAGTGGGAGTTAATCTTCCAGATGAGATAGTGATGGTTCTTGATACGTCTCCAACGTATCTATAATTTTTTATTGCTCCATGCTACTTTAATCTACAATTTTAGGCAATATTGGGCTTTATTATCCACTTTTATATTATTTTTGGGACTAACCTATTAACCGAAGGCCCAGCCCAGATTTGCTGTTATATGCCTATTTCAGTGTTTCGAGGAAAAGGAATATCAGACGGAGTCAAAACGGAACGAAATCAACTGGAGAAGTTATTTTTGGAAGGAAAGCAACCCAGGGAACTTGGAGTGCACGTCAGGGGAGATACGGGCTGCCCACGAGGGTGGGGCCCCCCCAGCGCCCCCCTGCCTCATGGGGCCCCCGTAGCTCCTCCGACGTACCCCCTGCACCCATATATACTCTCGTACCCTAAAACTTCCAGAACAGAAGATAGCTCGGGAGTTCCGCCGCCGCAAGCCTCTGTAGCCACCAAAAACCTCTCGGGAGCCCGTTCTGGCACCCTGCCGGAGGGGGAACCCATCACCGGTGGCCATCTTCATCATCCCGGCGCTATCCATGACGAGGAGGGAGTAGTTCACCCTCGGGGCTGAGGGTATGTACCAGTAGCTATGTGTTTGATCTGTCTCTCTCGTGTTCCCTCTATGGCACGATCTTGATGTATCCCGAACTTTGTTATTGTAGTTGGATCTTATGATGTTTCTCCCCCTCTACTCTCTTGTGATGAATTGAGTTTCCCCTTTGAAGTTATCTTATCGGATTGAGTCTTTTATGAGAACACTTGATGTATGTCTTGGTGATCAACTTGCGGGTTTCGTGACATTAGGAACCTATGCATAGGGGTTGGCACACGTTCTTGACTCTCCGGTAGAAACTTTGGAGCACTCTTTGAAGTACTTTGTGTTGGTTGGATGAATCTGAGATTGTGTGATGCATATCGTATAATCATGCCCACGGATACTTGAGGTGACAATGGAGTATCTAGGTGACATTAGGGTTTTGGTTGATTTGTGTCTTAAGGTGTTATTCTAGTACGAACTCTTTTATAGATCGACCCGAAAGAATAACTTTGACGTGGTTTCGTACCCTACCATAATCTCTACATTTGTTCTCGGCTATTAGTGGCTTCGGAGTGACTCTTTGTTGCATGTTGAGGGATTGTTATATGATCTATCTATGTTATTATTTTTGAGAGAACTTGCACTAGTGAAAGTGTGAACCCTAGGCCTTGTTTCCTATCATTGCAATACCATTTACGCTCAATTTTACCTTTAGTTACCTTGCTGTTTTTATTATTTCAGATTAGAAAAACCTATATCTACTATCTATTTTGCACTTGTATCACCATCTCTTCACAGAACTAGTGCACCTATACAATTTACCATTGTATTGGTTGTGTTGGGGACACAAGAGACTCTTTGTTATTTGGTTGCAGGGTTGCTTGAGAGAGACCATCTTCATCCTACGCCTCCTACGGATTAATAAACCTTAGGTCATCCACTTGAGGGAAATTTGCTACTGTCCTGCAAACCTGTGCACTTGCAGGCCCAACAGGGTCTACAAGAAGAAGGTTGTGTAGTAGACATCAAGCTCTTTTCTGGCGCCGTTGCCGGGGAGGTGAGTGCTTGAAGGTATATCTTTAGATCTTGCAATCGAATCTTTTTGTTTCTTGTTTTATCGCTAGTTTAGTTTATAAAAGAAAACTACCAAGAAAAAATGGAGTTAAGTTTGTCTCATACGCTTCACCTTTTTAATATCTTTCGTGAGTATGATGGAAAGGATAATTGTGCTCAAGTGCTAGAAGAAGAAATCTCTAAATTGTTTGGCACTAAATCTTTGAATGATGAGCATGATTGCAATGTTGTTAGTACGAATTCTTTGAATATCCATGGTGCTAATGATGATTGCACTAGCTATGATGAAAATGCCTCCTATAAACATTTCAATTTTTGTGGAGTGCATTGGGTTTGCAAGGACACACCAAATAGGGAAGATAGATATTGCAAGAGGCATAAGTACTTAGAAACTAAATGGTTGCAAGAAAGGCTAGATGCATGTGCTGAAAATTTATTTTTTCTTAGCCATACTTGTGAACTATGTAATGAACGTGATCATTTTAGTACCCAATGCAAATTGTTTCATGATTGTGTCGTGTCCAAAAATTGTGATGACTTGATTTCCCTTGCACATCATAATGAACTTAGTTTGCTCTTGGGTTATGAAGAAATAAATCGTATAACTAAGATTATTCCAGAATTTGCCCTTGATATAATTCTTCATTTTGATCTAGAAGAAATTTATATGTATTGTTCGGTGAATTGCATTGAAAATCCTTATATTGCCAATTACATAAAGAAAAGAAAATAAATAGAGGGTGAAGAGAATACTAATGAAAGGGAAGATACCTCCCAATATCCTCCTATTATTTATTATGATGAATCAAGTAACGAGGAGGAGCCTTCTACTCAAACAATCTCATCAATAAGGAGCTCAAAGAGGAAGGTTGAACCTACACATAATGTGAAGAAGAAAAAGAAAAGAAGGAGCAACAAAGGTAAAAAGGTATCCCTCCCAAATGATGTTGCTCCTACTACTATTTGTGATGATGATAATTGCTATACTATTGGTGCTATCAATATTTTTAATGATGAGAGTGATTATGCTTATGATATGAAAGAGCCCAAGCTTGGGGAAGCTATGTTTGATGAGAATGAAATATTTGAAAATATATTTGTTGGAATTGATGTTTGTCCCAAGCTTGGGGATGCTATGTTTAATGAAGATGATATTTTTAGCATCCCAAGTTTTGATATGCAAAGTTGTTATGATGATAGCATGCCTCCTACCTATGATGATTATATTGATGAAAGTGGGTTCGGAAGAGTGTCAACTTTATTTAGTGATTCCACTATCTCGGGAGAGGTTTGAATCGATTATGATGAGAACGAAGTTGCTACTTATGATGATTATTGTGGTGAAACTTATGCTATAAAAATTAGTGATGATTATATTTACAAATCTTGTCATGATTATGATTACCCTTTTTCTGGACAATACTCTTTTAATGTGGAAACAATTTTTAGTGTTCAAGTCTCTTATGATACTCCCACTATTATTCATGAGAAGAATTTTGCTTATGTGGAGAGTAGTGAATTTTCTATGCAAGTAGATCATGAAAAGAATGCTTTAGGTGCTGGTTATATTGTTGAATTCATTCATTATGCTACTGAACATTATTATGAGGGAGGAATGTATGCTTGTAGGAATTGCAATAATATCAAGTTTCCTCTCTATGTGCTTAAAATCTTGAAGCTATGCTTGTTTTACCTTCCTATGCTTGTTGATTATTGCTCCCATAAGTTGTTTTCTCACAAAATCCCTATGCATAGGAAGTGAGTTAGACTTAAATGTGCTAGTCATATGCTTCATGATGCTCTCTTTATGTTTCAGTTCTTATCTTTTATGTGAGCATCATTGAAATCATCATGCCTAGCTAGGGGCGTTAAACGATAGCGCTTGTTGGGAGGCAACCCAATTTTATTTTAGTTTCTTGCTTTTTGGTTCTGTTTAGGAATAAATATTCCATCTAGCTTCTGGTTAGATGTGGTTTTATGTTTTAATTAGTGTTAGTGCCAAGTAAGACCTTTAGGATAGCTTACGGTGATAGTTGTGTTGATCCTGCTGAAAATCAGAAACTTTTGCACCCAGTAAATTAGTTTTGTTAATTCACACAAACGTGCTTATGATCTGATTCTTTTTGCTCTGGATTGGTACACGAATTGCTTAGGACTTCCTAATTTGGTAGGATTTTTAGAGTTACATAATTATACGTTTGATACAGATTACTACAGACTGTTCTGTTTTTGACAGATTCTGTTTTCTATGTGTTGTTTGCTTATTTTGATGAATCTATGAGTAGTATCGGAGGGTATGAACCATAGATAAGTTGGAGTACAGTAGATATTATACCAATATGAATTTATATTGAGTTCATTACAGTACCTAAGTGGTTGTTTTATTTTCTTATACTAATGGAGCTTACGAGTTTTCTGTTGAGTTTTGTGTTGTGGAGTTTTCAAGTTTTGGGTAAAGATTCGATGGACTATGGAATAAGGAGTGGCAAGAGCCTAAGCTTGGGGATGCCCCGGATGGCATCCCCTCTTTCGTCTTCGTTCATCGGTAACTTTACTTGGAGCTATATTTTTATTCACCACATGATATGTGTTTTGCTTGGAGTGTCATTCTCTTTTGTTAGTTTTTGCTTGCTGTCATTTAGACTAATGTTTTGCATATTTAGTTTCAATAAAGAAGTCAACGATAGCCTTTGCCATGCTTATTTTGCTAGTATGCATGTTGCTGTTTGAAAACAGAAAGTTTACCCGCTGTTGCAAAAATTCCCTAGAAAAGTGAGAGAGTGGTATAGTGTTGAATCTTTTTGCATATTGAGATCTGATAAATTTATTACAGTGGGAATTTTAGTTCATAATTTTTGGAGTTAGGGAAGTATTGATACTCTTACATTCTTTACAGACTGTACTGTTTTGGCAGATTGCTATTATGTTTGCAGTGTTTGCATATGTTTGTTTGTTTAATGATTCTATTTGAGGATAGGAGTATTAAATATGCAGAGGAATTTAGTATTCAATGTTGAATAATAATGTTAGTGATTTGTTACAGTAGAAAATGATAAGGTTTTGCATTAGTTTATACTAACCTATCTCACGAGTTCTTGTTGAGTTTGTTGTGAATGAAGCTTTTGATAAAAAGAGAAACCATGATATGAGATGAATTAAGGAGACATAAAAGCTCAAGATTGGGGATGCCCAAGGCACCCCAAGATAATATTTCAAGAAGTCTCAAGCATCTAAGCTTGGGGATGCCCCGGTAGGCATCCCACCTTTCTTCTTCAACAACTATCGGTTAGTATCGGTTGAGCCTAAGTTGTTGCTTCTTCACATGAGTTGTGCTATCCTTGCAATGTCATTTTCTTTAGCTTTGCTTGCTGTTTGAATAAAGTATCAAGATCTGAAATTATTAAATGGGAGAGTCTTCACATAGTTGCATAATTATTCGACTACTCATTGATCTTCACTTATATCTTTCGGAGTAGTTTGCCATTTGCTCTAGTGCTTCACTTATATCTTTTAGAGCATGGTGGTAGTTTTATTTTGAAGAAATATATGAACTCTCATGCTTCACCTAGATTATTTTGAGAGTCGTTAAATAGCATGGTAATTTTCTTAATGTTAATATACTTAGTGTTCAAGATATGTGAAACTTTATTTTGAGTGAATTGAATACTAAGATAAGTTTGATGCTTGATAATTGTTTTGAGATATGGAGGTGATAATATCAAAGTCGTGCTAGCTGAGTAACTATGAATTTAAGGAATGCTTGTGTTGAAGTTAGCAAGTCCCGTAGCATGCACGTATGGTTAAAGTTGTGTAACAAATTTGAAACATGAAGTGTACCTGGCTTGTGCATCCTTATGAGTGGCGGTCGGGGACGAGCGATGGTCTTTTCCTACCAATCTATCCCCCTAGGAGCATGCGCGTAGTACTTGAATTTTTGATGGCTTCTAAATTTTTGCAATAAGTATATGAGTTCTTTTGACTAATGTTGAGTCCATGGATTATACGCAGTCTCACCTTTCCGCCCTTGCTAGCCTCTTCGGTACCGTGCATTGCCCTTTCTCACCTTGAGAGTTGGTGCAAACTTCGCTGGTGCATCCAAACCCCGTGATACGATACGCTCTATCACACATAAACCTCCTTATATCTTCCTCAAAACAGTCACCATACCTACCTATTATGGCATTTCCATAGCCATTCCGAGATATATTGCCATGCAACTTCCATCATCATCATCATGACATACATTACTTTTGTCATATTGCCATTGCGTGATCATGTAGTTGACATCGTATTTGTGGCGAAGCCACCATGCATTATTTTTCATACATGTCACTCTTGATTCATTGCACCATCCTGGTACACCGCCGGAGGCATTCATATAGAGTCATATCTTGTTCTAAGTTTTGAGTTGTAATCCTTATGTTGTAATCAATAGAAGTGTGATGATCATCATTATTAGAGCATTGCCCAAACAAAAAAAAGAAAGGCCCAAAAAAAAGAAAGGCCAAAAGAAAAAAAGAAAGGCCCAAAAAAAATAAAAATAATAATAATAAGGGCAATGCTACTATCTCTTTTCCACACTTGTGCTTCAAAGTAGCACCTTGTTATTCATGTAGTGAGTCTCATATATTGTGCTTCAAAGTAGCACCTTGTTCTTCATGTAGTGAGTCTCATAAGTTGTCCTTTTTATACTATTGGGAATTTTTCATTATAGAACTTGGCTTGTATATTCCTACGATGGGCTTCCTCAAATGCCCTAGGTCTTCATGAGCAAGCGAGTTGGATGCACACCCACTAGTTTTCTTTTGTTGAGCACTCATAGCTCTAGTGCATCCGTTGCATGGCAATCCCTACTCCTCATGTTGACATCAATTGATGGGCATCTCCATAGCCCGTTGATTATCCTCGTCAATGTGAGACTTTCTCCTTTTTTGTCTTCTCCACACAATCCCCATCATCATATTCTATTCCACCCATAGTGCTATATCCATGGCTCACGCTCATGTATTGCGTGAAGGTTGAAAAAGTTTGAGATTATTTAAGTATGAAACAATTGCTTGGCTTGTCATCGGGGGTATAGAAGTTAGGAACATCTTTGTGTGACGAAAATGAAGCATAGCCTAACTATATGATTTTGTAGGGATGAACTTTCTTTTGCCATGCTATTTTGAGAAGACATGATTGCTTTGATTAGTATGCTTGAAGTATTATTATTTTTGTGTCAATATGAACTTTTGTCTTGAATCTTTCGGATCTGAATATTCATATCACAATTAAGAAGAATTACATTGAAATTATGCCAAAGTATCACTCCGCATCAAAAATTCTTTTTTTATCATTTACCTACTCGAGGACGAGCAGGAATTAAGCATGGGGATGCTTGATACGTCTCCAACGTATCTATAATTTTTGATTGCTCCATGCTACTTTATCTACTGTTTTAGGCAATATTGGGCTTTATTATCCACTTTTATATTATTTTTTGGACTAACGTATTAACCGGAGGCCCAGCCCAGATTTGTTGTTTTATGCCTATTTCAGTGTTTCAAGGAAAAGGAATATCAAACGGAGTCAAAACGGAACGAAATCAACTGGAGAAGTTAATTTTGGAAGGAAACCAACCTGATGGGCTTGGAGTGCACGTCAGGGGAGTCCCGGGCTGCCCACGAGGGTGGGGGCGCGCCCCCCTACCTCGTGGGGGCCCCGTAGCACCACCGACGTACCACCTGCACCCATATATACTCTTGTACCCTAAGACTTCCAGAACAGAAGATAGATCAGGAGTTCCACCGCCGCAAGCCTCTGTAGCCACCAAAAACCTCTCGGGAGCCGGTTCCGGCACCCTGCCGGAGGGGGATCCCATCACCGGTGGCCATCTTCATCATTCCGGCCCTATCCATGACGAGGAGGGAGTAGTTCACCCTCGGGGCTGAGGGTATGTACCAGTAGCTATGTGTTTGATCTCTCTCTCTCGTGTTCTCTCTCATGTTTCCTCTATGGCACGATCTTGATGTATCCCGAGCTTTGCTATTGTAGTTGGATCTTATGATGTTTCTCCCCCTCTACTCTCTTGTGATGAATTGAGTTTCCCCTTTGAAGTTATCTTATCGGATTGAGTCTTTTTTAGAAAACTTGATGTATGTCTTGCCGTGATTATCTGTGGTGACAATGGGATATCATGTGCCACTTGATGTATGTTTTGGTGATCAACTTGCGGGTTTCTTGACATTGGGAACCTATGCATAGGGGTTGGCACGCGTTCTTGACTCTCCGGTAGAAACTTTGGGGCACTCTTTGAAGTACTTTTATGTTGGTTGGATGAATCTGAGATTGTGTGATGCATATCGTATAATCATGCGCACGGATACTTGAGGTGACAATGGAGTATCTAGGTGACATTAGGGTTTTGTTTGATTTGTATCTTAAGGTGTTATTCTAGTACGAACTCTTTTATAGATTGATCCGAAAGAATAACTTTGAGGTGGTTTCGTACCCTACCATAATCTCTACGTTTGTTCTCCGCTATTAGTGGCTTTGGAGTGACTCTTTGTTGCATATTGAGGGCTTGTCATATTATCTATCTATGTTATTATTGTTGAGAGAACTTGCACTAGTGAAAGTATGAACCCTAGGCCTTGTGTCCTATCATTTCAATACCGTTTACGCTCACTTTTACCATTAGTTACCTTGCTGTTTTTATTATTTCAGATTACAAAAACCTATATCTACTATCTATTTTGCACTTGTATCACCATCTCTTCGCCGAACTAGTGCACCTATACAATTTACCATTTTATTGGGTGTGTTGGGGACACAAGAGAATCTTTGTTATTTGGTTGCAGGGTTGTTTGAGAGAGACCATCTTCATCCTACGCCTCCTACGGATTGTTAAACCTTAGGTCATCCACTTGAGGGAAATTTGCTACTGTCCTACAAACCTGTGCACTTGCAGGCCCAACAATGTCTACAAGAATAAGGTTGTGTAGTAGACATCACCGCAGCACCCTCAACGTATCAGCATAGGCCTACACGGCGTCGCAAGAGAGGTGGTACTCTTCCATATGTGCTTAGGTTATTGATCTCACCAGGAAAATAGATCGTAATTTCTTTACTGTACTTTTCTTGTTCGTACCAAATCTTAGTGGCTAGTTGAAAGCAAACATTGGTTGCGAAGTAGCTTTGTCCGGTTTGCACCTTCAGATCTGCCATGGCACGGGCACTATACTCGTAAAGCTTATGGTTTCCCCCCTTTATATTCACTACCATCATCGTAGGTGCTTCGTGTAGTGCTAGCACTGCTCCTCAAGACCTCAACCCAAAGCTTACGTGTTGAAATACGAATATGATATGATGCTCATATCACTAAAACAGAGAACGTTTAATTGGTCACCTAATGTTCCTATATACGTTTCGAAAAGCATGTGCGCCACCCACTGGTCCAGCTAGTTCCACTTTCCTGATTTTTCTCTTGATGCTTAGGGTTTTCCCCTTTTATCTACTCTACTATGATCTCCGTAGGTGCTTTCTGTCATACTAGCATTACTCCACCCTTCAAGCTAAACAACACAACACTCAGAATTCGAAAGCTTAGTTGTTCAAATATGATTGTGATATGATACTAATATTAGTTAACTGACACATTTAATTGGTTAGCTAAAGGTCCCACTTGAGTTTCCAAATGCATGTTGCGACATATAGAGAGACAGCATAATTGCATTTCTTTGTCACTTGTTGACCGTACTTTCTTGTCCATACCAAATCTTAGTTGTTATTTCAAAGCAAACATCGGTTGCTAACTACCCTTTGCATGGTTTGCAGCTTCAGATATGCCATCCCACTGCCATGGTCAATACTGTACTCATCATGCTTATGTTTTCCCCATTTTAGGATGACCACAATCAGCCTACGTGGTTCGTGTTGTAATAGCACTGCTCCACCCATCGAGCTAAACAAGCTTAGTTGTACAAATTCATATCTGATATTATTGTTGATATTAGTAAAACTGAGGGTTGTTTAATTGGTTAGCTAAATGTTCCTACTTTAGTTTCGAAATGCATGTGAGCCACATATGGAGAGACCGGAAAGAATAGTATTTCTCTGTGCGCTCTGGTTCATCATGGGTGGCCAACCGACATTGTATTGAAACACTTGTAATATCTTCAATCGGCTTGCTCTTCTGCTCTTCTTTAAGATGATACTCTTCTCTTGCGGTCGACTGGTCAGGTCGAGTTGTTCTCCCTTAGTATATTTTGAATTTGTCAGGTCAGGTCGACTTGTTCTTCTTTACTATATGTTGAAGCTATCATCTGCGAAGTGTCATCACTTCTGGAGCTCTCATATTTTGAGTAGTAGGCCACATTATATTAATGCACACAACAAATTACAGCATGCATGGCATCTTTTAAAAGAATTGCAGAGATAGCACAAAGGGGTTTATAGGGAGGCATTATTGGATTAGAATCACTTCTGCATTACAAAGAAAATCTCACTTGTTTTTATATTTTCATGCATGTCAGATATTGAACATTATCAAAATGAATATGAGAATGGGCGCACGAGAGGAATATTGCGGAACGATCCACTGGCTAACAAACTTGGCATGGTGGAGGATGGCCTATCTTATTCACCCATCAAGGTGCTTGCTCTAACTTTGCAAAGTTGTATTGGTCGCACATATTCTGCATTACTTCTACTTTGTTGCACCATCTGCTTAGTTTAAGCATCGTATATGAGTATATACCATAACTATCCATTTTCTGTACCTATTCCATGTGTCGTCACACTATGTTTTTCCTGTCAAATGTTGTTCTTTCGTAATAGATGTCCAAAAGTAAGAGGGTGAGTGCAGATCCTCAAGTAGTACAAACTAGGTATTTGGAAAAGGTAGTGGTACCTGTTAAATCAGATAGATCAGTAGCCACAGAAAACACAGGCCCAACTGTACCACACTTTACCCCTACTCCAGTGGCCAAACCCCTATTAGAACTGTTGGGAGCCCAGTCAGTAATCGCTCTATGATATCAATTCAAAATTTGAACTCCTAAATTTCTTCTTGTGCCTTACCTTCTCTCTTGTATGAAAACTAATTTCAGATGAGTCTCCTTGCTCAAAGGATCATACGATCTCAAAACAATAATGGGCGCTGCATTGCTCTTGTCAGTACCTCTCTCACTTTTGCCTTGTAACGATGTACTTAATTAATTGCTATTTGATTATGTATCATCAGTCTGCACCTGAGCTTCATTATCCTCTGTTTCTTCCAATATTATTTGATCTATATTTACTCTTTGCAAAATGTAGAATAATGGCAACGCTTATAAAGAATTTTCTTTGGGGAATTTATTGAATTATCCTTCCATCAACATGGAGAAGGGCTTTGTCCAGCCCGTGTTAACATGTAATGTAAGTTCATCCTTCTCAAGCCTTCAAACTTTGTTCTAGTATAGATTTGGATAGGCATCATTTCCTCTACTTCTGTTTGATTTGCTGTTTACATCTGATTGGATGTTTGCAACAACTACCAGTTTCAAAATGTAGTTGTAAAAACATGTTCCTTATGCGGAACAGATCCATTTATTTGCTTATATAATTGTGAAACCTGTTATGTGTCTCCTTGTTTCTCTTTCAGCGTCGTATCTCTTACGCCAGGCAGAACTTTAGGGAAGATAGTGAGCCAAATCATCTTGAGGGCAGCGAGATGACACCAAGGTCCTGTCTTGATGAAGACAGTGAGTTGAAGCTACTCACCAGCAGGTGTGAGACAGCCTCTGTGCAGTCGTTGCCTCAATCAGTTCGACTTCTTCAGTCTCAACTTAAAGCAGAAGGGCTTACTTCAGCTCAGCTCCGACTTGAAGTCAAAGATGCAATGAAGATGTCAGAGGACTGCCGTGCGCACCATCATACCTTAAATCTAGTGTTGATGCATCTATCGTTGACACAACTGAGGTCTACTCAGCTTCTTCAGCTTTTTGGGGGGCCCGACCTGGCCAAGCCTAGTGCTTTCTGAAGTGCTCTCAGTTTTGTATATTCTTTTGTCGGCGCATTTATTTGCACTGGTGGCGAACTTTGATGCCCAGTGGATGTAATATGTGTGATAGCCGTGATAGCCTAGCGTAAGTTGCTTGCTTATTTATTTCCTTGCTGTCTTGTTTATTTGTTTGCTTGTAGTCATTGCAGTTCTTTTTCCGCGGTTTGCTAGTGGCTGCAATAACCTATTTTTTAAAACTAGGCCACAAATAACCATGGGCTAATATTTACTGTAGTGACACTGGGCCTCCTACGGGCCATAGAAACAGTGGGCCTTCTACGGGCCATAGAAACAATGGGCCTTCTACGGGTCGTATCATCAATGGGCCTTATACGGGCAGTATGATCGATTGGCCAAACATGGGCCAATAACAAGCCGCATTATGGCCGTAAACACGCTAGAGTTGGAATCGTCCATTCATTGGCCGACCATAACGGGCCATCGTTAATAGGCCGTATTTCATGACGCTATGAAAATGGCCCAACGTGTTAACGGACCACAAACGGGCCGACTGTAACCACGGACTGAATTTGGCCCACAAACAGAAAATGACAGTAACGGGTCGTAAGTAAACGAATGATGGAAATGAGCCCAAGAATAAATGGGCTCTCAGAAGGCCGAAAGATAACATGGGTTGGAAACGGCCCAACAGAATAACGGGCCCTTAATGGGTATAAAGTGATACACTGTTCATTACGAGCCAGTTTCACCACGGGCCGTTAATGGGTGTAAAGTGATACACTGTTCATTACGGGCCAGTTTCACCACGGGCCGTTAATAGACCAAGAGTAACATAGGGCCTCATATGGGCCGAAAGACGTCATGGGCCATACATGGGCCAGAAGTGAAAACGGGCTGGAATCATATTGGGTGGCCCAGATGATGCTACTGGGCCTAATTCGGATAGGGCGTAACGGGCCTTGGGTTAGTCGGCTGTAAATGGGCTATATGCGAATAGGCCGTTAACAGGCTTTACATGGGCCGGCCCGCCACCTTTTGACCAAGTCAAACAGGCCGGCCTTTTCACAGGAATGGGCCTCTGTTGGGCCGTGCCACGTGTCGATGTATCATGGGCACCTTCTGTCCAATGAGTGGATGACATCTGTCCCAACGGTGAGCCGACACGTGTTTCCTCCAGCCAATGATGATTTTACACGTGGAAAATCCCCATTGGTCGGGGCTGTTAACAGGTTATCGAATCCAAAACCCGACCCGATAGCTTAACTGTGTTCCTTACGATGGATGCCACGTGTCGGTCACCCTTGACGAAAGCACTTCTGTGATGCCCGATATATCGTCATGGAAGTGGACACTTCCGTGATGATAATTTTGGTAATGTCATGGAACACTTCTACGACAGCACAGGTATGACTATCTTGATTCTGACATAAATTTGTCATGGATGTACATGCATGACAAAAAACGCGACCTACTGTGACAAACACGTATCATCATGGAAGTGTTTTTTTTGTAGTGATTCATAGGATAGAACTTCTGGTGAAATTCCAACTTCAATCGCTTATAATTCCAAGATCTCGTATCATCACATAGTCTATACCATGTCAATGCATCTCCCTTCAAAGATAAAGGGAAGACCTTCCTTTTGACGACATCATCGGGAAAACCTGCAAGCTTAAATAATGCACAAACTTCATCCACAAAGATAAGGTGTAAATCGGGATGCAATGTTCCATCTCCTGCAAATGGATTAGCTAGCAGTTTCTCTATCATACCCGAAGGAATCTCAAAGTAAATATTATCATAAAGTTCAGTAGGTTGAGGAGCAACTGTTTGCTCTTCTGGTCGGGGTGAAGATACCTCGAACAAGCCCCTCAAAGGATTAGTTTCCATAGTGACAAGTAACAGAAAATTTCAGCACACTATATAAATGTTTCCTTACCAAGTTCCACTCACAAAAAGCGCTACACTCCCCGGCAACGGCGCCAGAAAAGAGTATTGATGACCCACAAGTGTAGGGGATCAATCTAGTCCTTTCGATAAGTAAGAGTGTCGAACCCAATGAGGAGCAGAAGGAAATGATAAGCGGTTTTCAGTAAGGTTTTCTCTGCAAGCACTGAAATTGTAGGTGATAGACAGTTTGTTGATAAGATAAATGGTAACGAGTAACAAGTAAATAAAGTAAATAAAGTGCAGCAAGGTGGCTCAATCCTTTATGTAGCAAAGGATAGGCCTGGACAATATCTAATAATGAGAAAGGAGCTCCCGAGGACACATGGGAATTATCGTCAAGCTAGTTTTCATCACGTTCATATGATTCGCGTTCGATACTTTGATAATTTGATATGTGGGTGGACCGGTGCTTGGGTACTGCCCTTACTTGGACAAGAATCCCACTTATGATTAACCCCTATTGCAAGCGTCCACAACTACAAAATAAGTATTAAGGTAAACCTAACCACAACATTAAACATATGGATCCAAATCAGCCACTAACGAAGCAATGCATAAACTAAGGTTTAAGATTCTGTCACTCTAGCAACCCATCATCTACTTATTACTTCCCAATGCCTTCCTCTAGGCCCAAATAATGGTGAAGTTTCATGTATTCGACGTTCACATAACACCACTAGAGGAAAAGACAACATACATCTCATCAAAATATTGAACGAATACCAAATTCACATGACTACTAATAGCAAGACTTCACCCATGTCCTCAGGAACAAACGTAACTACTCACAAAGAATATTCATGTTCATAATCAGAGGGGTAATAATATGCATTAAGGATCTGAACATATGATCTTCCACCAAGTAAACCAATTAGCATCAACTACAAGGAGTAATCAACACTACTAGCAACCCACAGGTACCAATTTGTGGTTGAGGGAGTCCCGGACTAGGGGGTGTCCGGATAGCCGAACTATCATCTTCGGCTGGACTCCTGGACTATGAAGATACAAGATTGAAGACTTCGTCCCATGTCCGGATGGGACTTTCCTTGGCGTGGAAGGCAAGCTTGGCGATACGGATATGTAGATCTCCTACCATTGTAACTGACTCTGTGTAACCCTAACCCTCCTCGGTGCCTATATAAACCGGAGGGTTTTAGTCCATAGGACGAACAACAATCACACCATAGGCTAGGTTCTAGGGTTTAGCCTCTCTGATCTTGTGGTAGATCTACTCTTGTACTACCCATATCATCAATATCAATCAAGAAGGAGTAGGGTTTTACCTCCATCTAGAGGGCCCGAACCTGGGTAAAAACATCGTGTCCCTTGTCTCCTGTTACCATCCGCCTAGACGCACAGCCTGGGACCCCTACCGAGATCCGCCGGTTTGACACCGACATTGGTGCTTTCATTGAGAGTTCCTCTGTCGCCATCTTTAGGCCCGATGGCTCCTCCGATCATCAACAACGATGCGGTCCAGGGTGAGACTTTTCTCCCGGACAGATCTTCGATTCGGCGGCTTTGCACTACGGGCCAATTCGCAGGCCATCCGGAGCAGATTGAAAGCTACGCCCGCCATCGTCAGATTTGGAAGTTTGAACTATACGGCTGACGTCCGCGAAGACTTGATCTTCGACGGGTTCGAGCCACAGCCAAGCGCGCCGCACTGTCACGATGGGCATGATCTAGCTCTGCTACCGGACAATGCCCTGGAGGCCTCACAAGTGTACGCTCCGACCCTCAGCTCGGAGCCGACTGCGCCGATCGAGGATGGGTGGCTGGAAACCGCCTCGGGGGCTGCTATCTCTACGACGATTGAGCTGAACACCAACCATGTACTTTGCGAAGCTCATGACTCCAAGGTGCCGGACTCCTCTCCGGACTCCGAACCTTCCGCGCCCCTTCCAATCGAATCCGGTTGGGCGCCGATCATGAAGTTCACTGCCGCGAACATCTTTCAGCACTCACCTTTTGGCGACATCCTGAATTTACTAAAGTCTCTCTCTCTCTCTATCAGGAGAGCCCTGGCCGGACTATGGTCAGCAAGGTTGGGATGCGGATGACGAAGAAATTCGAAGCCCACCCACCACCCACTTTGTAGCCACTGTCAAAAGTTTAAACGACGTGCTCGACTTCGACTCCGAAGACATCGACGGTATGGATGACGATGTAGGAAACAAACATGAACCAGCACCTATAGGGCACTGGACAGCCACCTCATCTCACGATGTATACATGGTGGACACACCTAAAGGAAGCGACGACGAGGAACAATGGGACGTCACGAGGGATCATTCCCTCGAAAAGCAGTCAAAACGACGACGTAAGCGCCGCTCAAAGTCCCGCCTCGACAAAGACAGCAGCCCTACAGACCCAGCCATAGAGCAGGGCGAACTGGTGGATGACGAACATGCTATCGAGCAACCGTCCGAATAGGACAATCTGGATAAACAACCCGTCCCCGGCGAAGATAACAGTCTGGGCGATCTCACGCCGGACAAGTTACTGGAGCAAAAGAACCTCCACAAAAGGCTCGTCGCCACTGTGCGTAGCCTGAAAAAGCAGAAGCGGAAGCTCAAAATAGCGGAAGATGCGCTCAGAATCAGATGGAGCAAAGTACTCAACACCGCAGACAAATACGGCGATAATCGCTGAACAAAGAGCTACCCGAAGCGAAAACTACTGCCCGAATTCGATGAGGAGGCCGTAGAGCCCCCACAATCAAAGAACAAGGAGACCACTCGGTCGGATAGACGACCCCATTTCAAACATAGAGCGGCAAATAGCGCCACCATTAAAAGCCGCCCGCGATCCGCTGCACGGATTCAAGATTAAAAAGATGGCCCAGTTAGATCTATCTACGGGCCAAGAAAGCAAGCTCTAGTAAGCAATGCAACACATCAAGTATCCGAATATTACGGCACACCTAAATATAGGGGTGCCACACACCCCCTATGTTTTACCGATGAGCTTCTAGATTATGAATTTCCAGCGGGATTCAAGCTCGTAAACATAGAGGCATATGACGGAACAACAGGAGATGACCTCCATGCCATAAAATACTTACCCCTCAAGCTCAAAGGGCCAGCCAGGCATTGGCTCAAAAGCCTCCCCGAAAACACGATTGGAAGTTGGGAAGAGCTTGAGGATGCTTTTCGGGCAAATTTTCAAGGGACCTATGTCTGACCTCCGGATGCAGAAGATTTAAGTCACATAACTCAACAACCCGGAGAGTCAGCCCGAAAATTTTGGAACATATTCCTTACTAAAAAGAACCAAATAGTCGGCTGTCCGGACGCCGAAGCCTTAGCAGCTTTCAAACACAACGTCCGAGACGATTGGCTCGCCAGACACCTCGGCCAAGAAAAGCCAAGGACAATGGCCGCATTAATAAGCCTCATGACCCGCTTCTGCGTGGGAGAGGATAGCTGGCTGGCAAGATGCAGTACCAGCGACCCAAGTACATCCGAAGTCAGGGATGGAAACGGGAAACCGCGATGCAGCAAGGACCAGCGTCGGACCAAGGGAAACAGCCCGAAGAGCACGGCAGTCAACGCCAGATTCAAAAGCTCATGGCAGGATCATAAAAAACTGCCCCTTAAGGATAATAGGGACGAGCTATCTAACTTAAACAAAATCTTGGACAACATACGCCAAATCCACAGTACCACCGGGAAGCCTGCAAATCATACCCACAGAGATTGTTGGGTCTTCAAGCAGTCCGGCAAACTCAACGCCGAACACAAGGGGCTCGACACACCAAGCGAGGACGATGACGAACCCCACAAGCAGAGCACCGGAAAACAAAATAATTTCCCACAAGAAGTCAAAACAGTAAATTCACTTTACGTGACAAAAGGGAAAAAAGGAACGGCGCCCATAGAGATACGCGCCATACGGCCTATCCCAGAGGAGTACCGCCCTTGGTTGTTAAAACCAATCACCTTCGACCATCAGGATTACTCTAGAAGTATCCGGAATGCAGGATGGACTGCCTTGATATTAGATCCGATAATCGACGGACTCCAATTTACACAAGTCCTAATGGACGGCGGCAGTGATCTAAACCTGCTATATCAAGACACAATCCGCAAAATGGGGATAGACCCAACCAAAGTTCGCCATAGCAACACTTCCTTTCAAGGGGTAATGCCAGGCCCATATGCCCATTGTACGGGCTCTCTACTGCTAGAAGTTGTGTTCGCTCACCCGACAACTTCCGCCGCGAAAAGTTAACCTTCCACCTTGCCCCATTTACAAGTAGCTACCAAGCACTACTGGGACGCGAAGCTTTCGCCCGCTTTAACGCAATAGCGCATTATGCATCCCTTACACTTAAAATGCCCGGTCCGCGAGGAATCATCTCCTTAAAGGGAAATATTGAGTGTTCCTTGAGCTCGGAAGATTGTGTGACTGCCTTGACAGCCACACACTAAACCGGCTTCACTAATCCAAGCACCTAAACAGGTCGTTCAGACCCCGGACACGGTTCGACGAGTCCGGCGTAAACATACAAGGGCTTACTAGCCGCATACCCCCGGACTAGGGGCTCCGTGTTGGGGAACGTAGCAGAAATTCAAAATTTTCCTACGTGTCACCAAGATCTATCTATGGAGAAACCAGCAACGAGGGGAAGGAGAGTGCATCTACATACCCTTGTAGATCGCTAAGCGGAAGCGTTCAAGAGAACGGGGTTGAAGGAGTCGTACTCGTCGTGATCCAAATCACCGGAGATTCTAGTGCCGAACGGACGGCACCTTGGCGTTCAACACACGTACAGCCCGGTGACGTCTCCCATGCCTTGGTCCAGCAAGGAGAGAGGGAGAGGTTGAGGAAGACTCCATCCTGCAGCAGCACGACGGCATGGTGGTGGTGGATGAGCGTGGCAATCCTGCAGGGCTTCGCCAAGCACCGCGGGAGAGGAGGAGGACTTGGGAGAGGGGGAGGGCTGTGCCAGAACTTGTGGTGCGGCTGCCCTCCCACCTCCCACAAATATATAGGGGCAAGGGAGAGGGGGGCCGGCCCCCTCAGATCCAATCTGAGGAGGGGGCGACGGCCAAGGGGGGGAGGAGTGCCTCCCAAGTCAAGTGGAGGCCCTCCCCCTTAGGGTTTCCCCTCTCCCATGTGCATGGGCCTTGGGGGGCTAGTACCCCTGGCCCATTAAGGCTAGGGCGCCCCCCTACAGCCCATGCTACTGTATTGAACGTGGTGGAACAATTTTCGGGCTTTCGGACCCCTCCGGAACCTTCTGGAAGCTTTCCGGTACAATACCGAAAAAACCCGAACTTTTTCCGGAACCCGAACAACAACTTTCCATATATAAATATTTACCTCCGGACCATTCCGGAACTCCTCGTGACGTCCGGATCTCACCCGGGACTCCGAATAACATTCGGTAACCACATACAAACTTCCTTTATAACCCTAGCGTTATCGAACCTTAAGTGTGTAGACCCTACGGGTTCGGGAATCATGCGCATATGACCTAGACGTTCTCCGCCAATAACCAACAGCGGATCTGGATACCCATGTTGGCTCCCACATGTTCCACGATGATCTCATCGGATGAACCACGATGTCAAGGACTCAATCGATCCCGTATACAATTCCCTTTGTCTAGCGGTATTGTACTTGCCCGAGATTCGATCGTCGGTATACCGATACCTTGTTCAATCTCGTTACGGCAAGTCTCTTTACTCGTTCATAACACATCATCCCGTGATCAACCCCTTGGTCACATTGTGCACATTATGATGATGTCCTACCGAGTGGGCCCAGAGATACCTCTCCGTCACACGGAGTGACAAATCCTCTCGATTCGTGCCAACCCAGCAAACACTTTCGGAGATACGTAGTGCACCTTTATAGCCACCCAGCCATTCCAGTGACGCTTTGGTACACCCAAAGCATTCCTACGGTATCCTGAGTTGCACAATCTCATGGTCTAAGGAAATGATACTTGACATTAGAAAATCTTTAGCATACGAACTACGATCTTTGTGCTAGGCTTAGGATTGGGTCTTGTCCATCACATCATTCTTCTAATGATGTGATCCCGTTATCAACGACATCCAATGTCCATGGTCAGGAAACCATAACCATCTGTTGATCAACAAGCTAGTCAACTAGAGGCTTACTAGGGACATGGTGTTGTCTATGTACCCACACATGTATCTGAGTTTCCTATCAATAAAATTATAGCATAGATAATAAACGATTATCATGAACAAGGAAATATAATAATAGCTAATTTATTATTGCCTCTAGGGCATATTTCCAACAGTCTCCCACTTGCACTAGAGTCAATAATCTAGTTCACATCGCCATGTGATTAACACTCACAGGTCACATCATCATGTGACCAACATCCAAAGAGTTTACTAGTGTCACTAAACTAGTTCACATCATCATGTGATTAAGACTCAATGAGTTCTGGGGTTTGATCGTGTTTTGCTTGTAAGAGAGGTTTTAGTCAAAGGTTCTGCAACATTCAGATCCGTATGTACTTCGCAAATCTCTAGGTCATAATGTAAATGCTGCTTCCACGCTCCACTTGGAGCTATTCCAAATGGTTGCTCCACTATATGTATCCGGGTTGCTACTCAGAGTCATTCGGATAGGTGTTAAAGCTTGCATCGACGTAACCCTTTACGCCGAACTCTTTATTGCCTCCATAATCGAGAAACATGTCCTTATTACTCCAAGGACAATTTTGACCGCTATCTAGTGATTCACTCCTTGATCACCTTTGTACCCTCTTGCCAGACATGTGGCAAGGCACATATCAGGTGCGGTACTTAGCATAGCATACTGTAGAGCCTATGTCTAAAGCATAGGGGACGGCCTTCGTCCTTTCTCTCTCTTATGTCGTGGTCGAGCTTTAAGTCTTAACTTCATACCTTACAACTCAGGCAAGAACTCCTTCTTTGACTGATCCATCTTGAACACCTTCAAGATCATGTCAATGTATATGCTCATTTGAAAGTACCATTTAGCGTTTTTGATCTATCCTCATAGATCTTGATGCTCAATGTTCAAGTAGCTTAATCTAGGTTTTCTATTGAAAAACACCTTTCAAATAACCCTATATGCTTTCCAGAAATTCTACATCATTTCTGATCAACAATATGTTAACAACATATACTCATCTGAAATTCCATAGTGCTCCCACTCACTTCTTTGGAAATACAAGTTTCTCATGAACTTTGTATAAACCCAAAATCTTTGATCATCTCATCAAAGCGCACATTCCAACTCCGAGATGCTTACTCCAGTCCTTAGAAGGATCGCTGGAGCCATCATACCTTTTAGTATCCTTAGGATCGACAAAACTTTTCTGATTGTATCACATACAACCTTTCCTTACGAAAACTGGTAAGGAAACTCGTCTTGACATCCATCTGCCAGATTTCATAAATGCAGCTAATGCTAACATGATTCCGACGGACTTAAGCATCGCTACGGATGAGAAAATCTCATCGTAGTCAACTCCTTGAACTTGTGAAAAACTCTTCGCCACAAGTCGAGCTTCATAGACGGTGACATTACCGTCCACGTCCGTCTTCTTCTTAAAGATCCATTTATCTCAATGGCTTGCCAATCATCGGGCAAGTCCACCAAAGTCCATGCTTTGTTCTGATACATGGATCCTATCTTGAATTTCATGGCTTCTAACCATTTGTCAGAATTTGGGCCCACCATCGCTTCTCCATAGGTCGTAGGTTCATTGTTATCTAGCAACATGACCTTTAAGATAGGATTACTGTACCACTCTGAAGCAGTACGCATCCTTGTCACCCTACAGGGTACGGTAGTGACTTGATCCGAAGTTTCATGATCACTATCATAAGCTTCTACTTCAATTGGTGTAGGCGCCACAGGAACAACTTCTTGTGCCCTGCTACACACTAGTTGAAGTGACGGTTCAATAACCTCATGTAACATCCCAAATTTTCAATTTGGAATGTTATAGATTAAGTCGTCATGCATATCATATTTTCTTGCATTTTCCCGATCCTAGAAAATTTCACGCAACTCAAGGACCCTCGGAGAGAGTTGGAGATTTCATGATTTTCATATTTGGGTTTTCTCAATGTTGAAAATAGGATCATTTGGATTTATTTATTTTATCTTCAAATATATTTTCCAATAAAAAATAAGAGAGGGAATAATATGACTTTCCCAACATTTAGGAAAAATGAAGATTTAAGAAATAAATCAAATTTTGGTTTTTCAAGTTTATTTGCTTTAGGGAAAAATGAGTATTTTAAAATATGCATTTTGGCCCGTATTAAAGTTCATTTTGTTCGACTCATTTTTAAGAGTCGGGAAAATTAATTTTGTTTAATTTGGAGTTCGTTTAGATTTATTTTAATTAGCTTTCGCTTTTGTTTAAAAAAAATAACGCCACGCTTCACCTGGGCCAAGGGCCCAGCCATTAAACCGCCGCCCAGCCCCCCCCCCTCTCGCTCCCCGCCTGGGAGGAGTCCCGCCGCCGCCGCCCGAGTCCCAAGCCGCCCCGCCCACCGCTGCCCCCTCCCAAGCAACCCCACCCTCCCTCCTTATAAGCCCCCCCTCTCCTCCCCAAGTCGTGCCCTTGCCTCCTCCCCCGCGCCTTGCGCCGCTCGCCGCCGCCCGCCGCCAGTCGCCGCCATCATCGCCATCCTGCCACATGCCGCGCCCCCGCATGCGCAGCCACGCCGCCAGACGCCGCCATCGCCGACCCGCCGCCGCCGAGCCCACCCGACCCAGCCGAGCCCCGGAGCCCATGGCGACCTCGCCGGAGGTAGCCACCGTCACCCACCCCGATCCGGTTTGTTTTTAAACCCGTCCGGTTTTTCTTTCGTTGTTCGGTTTTTTTAAAAAACCCTAGATTGGTTTATTTCTTCTTCTCGGTTTAGTTAGTTGGTGAACGTTCACCGATCCGTTCATTCTAATGAACGCGTTCGCCGGTTAGTTTCTGTTAACGAACGTCCGTTCGTTTAACCGTTCGTCGTCTTTCTTTTAATCGGATTTAATCCGTTATTTTCCGATTTCGATTTCCGATCCAATCTTCGAATCAGTTTATTTTCTCGCTCGTTTATCGGAATCAGGTGATTCAAGCGCCTGGAGTTTCGTTTCGAAACCGCCGTTCCGACTAATCCACTTAAACAAAGTTTTGCTACTGTAAAATTTGACCTAGTTTCAAATTTCTAAAACCGAGTCGTTTTCTTTTGACATTCGACTTTCGTTGCTTTATTTGATTCGATTCTTTTTGCAACCAGGGTTCTTAAGTTGAACTTTCTGGTTAGATCTTTATTCGAGATTTTCCCTGTGCATGAGATGAGTACTTATTGTATGCTTGTTGTTTGTCTGCGTTAGATCACCCGGAGTGCGCCGCTTGTTACTTCGAGTCTCTAGGTTTCGCGGATCGTCAGCAAGGCAAGTAACACTTTGATCATACTCTCTCATACCCAGTTTTTATGCATTAGATCAATCCTCAAATACTTGCATGATTAGGATCTAATTAAATTGTGGGATGGGAAGTAGATTGAGGTAGTACCTATTACCTGTTTTACTTATGAAACCTTGGGAGTTACTTCTACGTTTGCTTATTATGCCATGCTATGCCAGTAGACATGGATTGGGTGAGTGAATATCCATGACAGATGTGAGATTGTTAATTAATGGTTTATCTAAGGTGGCCACTTAAACACACATCTGGGTGGATTGAGGCACCTGGTTTCTATCAGGACTTGCCTATATTTCTTCGGACCGCCACCCAGGCTCTAAGGGATCATAAGATTATTCAAACTAGAAACTTCCGTGTGCAGCCACAAGCCATTATGGGCTCTGGCATAGCTGAGTAAGTTGTGCGAACTCTTACGGGTAGGCTAGCTGATGTAGGGGATGTAGGTTGGTACGGTCTACCCACATGTAAGGTGCTAGTGCTTCGAAAGATCGTGTCTCGGTCATCCGTCTCTCAAACACCATGTAGTCACGAGAACCAAACGGAGGCGATCGAGTCTTGTGGGGAATAGTGCGCAAACCTCTGCAGAGTGTATAAACTAATCATGATTAGCCGTGTCCCCGGTTATGGACGTCTTGAGTATCTAGTACTTGAATATCATGTGAATCTCAACATGTTACTTCTAATTAATGTTATTGGTTTTTTTTTAATGAGTACTTTTTAATTGGGATTGAGGATGCTGTCAACCATTCTCAATGTTTAACAACCACCATGATAGTTAAACAAAATTATTCCTTTGCAGTAGGGAAAAATTTGCTTTACGCAAAACTGTAACCGTAGAGCTTTTCCACCAGCCATATATGCATGTAGTATAGGCTTATTCCTTCATTTTCTCTATGTGTTACATTGCCAGCATATTCCATGTGCTGGCCCGTTTCGTCTGCAACTTTCATGTTGCGAGACTTTTACGCATTTAGTAAGGTGTTAGGTCGTGGTTCTATACTCGATGATGCCGATGGAGTTGATGGACTCACTTATCTTCCAAGTCTTCCGCTGTTATCGTTATTAGATGGCCTTAAGCCATATTTATTGTAATAAGTCCCATTTTGGACAACGCTGTAATGAGTGTGTGATTGCTACTCTTCTATAAATCCTTGAAGTACTGTGTGGTGTCAGCATTACTGATCCAGGGATGACACTGAGCACAGAGACTTGATCCATTCGGTCTGGTCGCTCTGAGAGATGGTATCGAGCACACGCCGATCGTAGGACACGACCACTAAGTTAAAGCCATAGATCACTACTCTCTTCCCATTTTCTAACTCCTCATCTTTTCTACTCTTTTAGGATGAAGGATGCGAAGATCAAGTACGCCCAACCGATGAAGGCACACCTTTTGGATTTCACTTGAGGAAGTCACCAAGTACCGAACATTGGACTACCAAGTTCACCGGACTTTCAACGCCACTCTGCTCAAGAGGAGCTGGAAGATTCAAGCTCATGTTCCGGAAGGACATTCGCCCCAATCACCAAGCCTATAGATAGTGTTTTCGATTGCACCAACTTGGAGTCTGGGAAAGAGCATGGCAGCTCATATCACCATGGGACGCATTGGAGAAGTTTATCAAGAAGACCTCAAGGACACTATCTACCAGATTTGCGGACGCCGAGATGAACAATGGGAGATAGTCAGCACCAAGAAGGATAGATCCATTGCAGCTTTCATCCAGGAGTTAAACCAGCACATTCGACGCCAGGAGAACCAGATGTGCAATGAGATGTTAGAGTTGAAGAATGCAAAGGGAAGGATCATCGAACTTGAAGAAGAACTAAAGTCTACACGCAAGGACTACATGGACGAGATCGTAGCTCTAGCAAGACACAATAACGATCTTAAGTACGAGATCGAAGAACTCAAGAAGAAGTTGGCGCTCAAGAATGAAGACAAGCACGTCGGCTGTCCAAGCAACTACATCATCATCGACGACACCGATTCGGATCCAAGTGAACCCGACTTTGAAGACGAAGCTGGAGCAGATATCATGGAGTCTTCCACCGGTTCAAATTAGTAGAAGTCCCCCACATATTAGTAGCATTACCTCCATGTAAACATTATAGTACATGCACTTTTTGCGATAGTTAGATCGTTGTAAGCCCTTTGTTTGAATTGAATGAAGTGATTTTGTGTGCATTTGCTCATGTGCATTTGGGTAGTGTTTCTCCTTAGACCTCATTCTATTCTTAATTACTCGCCTTTTCTAAACCCATCGATGCCTCCAGACGCGACCCGGGTTTGTTTTCCCGCCAGAGATCACCCAGTTGATTCAGCAGCAGTAACACTTTGATTCAAACATTGGTGCGTAACCAAGGCAACAACAACAACAACAACCCACCACCACCACCACCGGATCACTTGACTCGTTTCCTTAGACTGAATCCGCGGTGTATTCCAAAGAGCACCGAGCCGATTGTAGCAGTATGATTGGCTCCGCAAGATAGGAAGGAGTTGACCACTGCAGGATGCATGATGGAGAAAAGTGAAGTTTGCTGCACACCAGCTTGAAGGACCCGCAGCGGCATGGTGGGAAAATTTTACAGCCACTTACCTGTAGACACCGCCACATGGGATCAGTTTGACAAAGCTTTCAAGACCGCCCATGTCTCAGAAGGAGCTATGGCCATGAAGAAGCGTGATTTTCGCAACTTACGCCAAGGAGGAAGGACTGTTGGCCAGTATGTGGATGATTTTAGTAAGTTAGCACGTTATGCCCTAGATGTCGTTGCTACAGATGCGGCTAAGCAGGAGAAGTTTCTGGAAGGACTGAATGATGAGTTCAGCATGCAGTTGATGGTAGCAAGTTTCAATAACTACCAGGAGTTGGTAGACCGAGCCCTCATGATTGAAGGAAAGCAGCAGAAATTGAGAACCGCAAGAGGAAGTATGGACAGGAAAGTATAACTCGAGCTCAGCAGAAGCCTCGTTATACCCTAAACAAGGAATTCAGTTTTAGCATACCCATGGAGGAGGTAATTCGCACAACCATAATGGCACCAAGAATGGGAACGGAATGGAGGAAGCAATGGACAGAACCGCACCAACCCGTCAACACCATCCAAGGTAGACTGAGTCACATCACTTGCTTTAAGTGCCGCAAGACTGGACATTATGCAAATGACTGTCCGTAAGGCCGAATGGAAATGGCAATGGAAGCTCGGAAAGAAGCCAAACCCTTTCAACAGGGGAGGTGAACCACATTGATGTGGAGGAGGTTGAAGATCAGCCCGATGCAAGAATCGGTAAGTTTTGGTTAAGTCATTTATCGCAGTTGTTCTTTTCGATCTTGGTGCATCGCATTCATACATATCAAGGGATTTGTGGATAAGTACAAATTACCGACCCAAGCCCTTAGGTCACCCATGCTAGTAACCTCACCCGAGCAGAATACATGGCTAGTAAATGGTGTGATCGACCGCCATTAAGGATTGGACACTATGTTTTCCCTCGCACCTAATAGTTCGGAATCCCAAGGATTGGAAGTGATATTAGGCATGGATTGGTTATCAAGTATGGAGGAACATAGATTGCACCACTAAGTCAATTTTGCTCACCACACCGAAGGAAGAAGGATCAAGTGCATTATCACGACACGAGCCGAGGAGAGCGCAAGCAAATTGCCTAACGGGAGTTGTGCGGGAAGAAGTACCAAAGGTGAAGGAATTCTCGATGTATTTCCTAAGAGTTGCGGTGAATGCCACGGATAGAGACATTGAGTTTTGATTGAACTTTTGCGAGAACAGGTCCAATATCAAAGCGACCATACAGGATGCCCGCATGTGATTTGGCGGAAATCAAGAAGCGATTAAGGAACTATTGGATAAAGGTTTTATACACCCAAGTTCTTCACCTTGGGGATCACCCGTCTCGTTAGTAGAGAAGAAGGATGGATCGTTAAGGATGGTTGTTGATTATCGTGGATTGAATGAAGTAACAATCAAGAACAAGTACCCACTACCAATGATAAATGATCTGTTTGATCGTTTGCAAGGAGCTAAAGTGTTTTCCAAGATTGACTTGCGATCAGGGTATCATCAGTTGAAGATTCGGGAGCAGGACATACCTAAGACAGCGTTTACCACGAGATATGGACTGTATGAGCATACCGTTATGTCATTTGGACTAACTAACGCACTAGCCTATTTCATGAACCTAATGAACAAAGTGTTTATGGAATTTTTGGATAAGTTCGTCATGGTATTCATTGATGATATTTTGATTTTCTCGAAGAATGAAGAGGAACATAAGGAACATTTACGATTGGTTTTGGAGAATCTAAGGGAACACCAGTTATCTGCCAAGTTCAGCAAGTGTGAGTTTTGGCTAAAGGAAGTTGGATTTCTTGGACATGTTATATCCGGAGAAGGAATAGCAGTTGACCCCACAAAGGTTGAGACCGTAACCAAATGGGAAGCACCAACGACAGTTGGAGAGATTCGGAATTTCCTTGGACTCGCAGGATACTACCGAAGATTCATTGAGAATTTCTCAAGGATTGCAAAGCCTATGACAGAATTGTTGAAGAAGGATACCAAATTCATATGGACTGAGGACTGCGAGGCAAGTTTTCAGGAGTTGAAGAAAAGGTTGGTTACCTCACCAATGTTAATATTGTCGGATCAGACCAAGGATTATGAGGTCTATTGCGACGCTTCACGTCGAGGACTTGGAGCAGTGCTTATGCAGGAAGGAAGAGTTGTTTCGTATGCTTCATGACAGCTTAAGCCTCATGAGTTAAATTATGCCACACATGATTTGGAGTTAGCAGCCGTTGTGCATGCATTGAAAACATGGAGACATTTTCTCATAGGAAATCATTGTGAAGTGTACACGGATCACAAGAGTTTGAAGTACATCTTCACACAGAAGGAATTAAATCTTAGACAGAGGAGATGGTTAGAGCTTATCAAGGATTATGATATGAGATTGCATTATCACCCGGAAGGCTAACATTGTAGCGAGCGCATTGAGCCGTAAGAGCCACGTCAATACCCTAATGATGGGAGGAATACCAAATGAGTTAGCCGAGGACCTTCGAGAGCTATGTTTGGAAATAGTTCCAGAGGCTATGTAGCAGCATTGGAGATTCAGTCTACACCGATGGACAAAATCGAGAGAAGCCCAAAAGGCGATAAGGAAGTTGCCTCTATAAAGGAGAAAATGAGCAAAGGAAAAGCTAAAGGATTTCGTGAGGATGAGCACGATACCCTATGGTTTGAGGACCGTGTTTATGTGCCAAATAACCCGGAGATCGAAGTTGATTTTGCAAGAAGCCCATGATTCACCCTATTCGATTCACCCAGAAATACCAAGATGTATTTGGATTTGAAGAATACTTTCTGGTGGACCGGAATGAAGAAGGATATTGCGGAATATGTAGCAGTTTGCGATGTATGTCAGAGAGTAAAGGCAGAACATCAGAAGCCAGCAGGATTGTTACAACCCTTGCCGATACCCGAATGGAAGTGGGATAAACTAGGCATGGATTTCATCACAGGTTTGCCAAAGACTCGTTCAGGATATGACTCGATTTGGGTTATACTCGACCGCTTGACGAAGGTAGCTCATTTCATTCCAGTCAAGACCACCTATAGCAGTGCTAAGTTGGCAAAGATATACATGACTAGAATTGTGTGTTTACACGGAGTTCCGAGGAGTATCGTATCGGATAGAGGGACCCAATTTACCTCAAAGTTTTGGAACCAGTTGCTCGAAACATTGGGAACCAGACTGGAATTCAGTACAGCTTTCCACCCACAGACCGATGGACAGACTGAGAGAGTCAATCAGATTTTGGAGGATATGCTGAGAGCTTGTGCACTAGATTATGGATCTAGTTGGGATGATAATTTGCCGTATGCAGAATTTTCTTATAACAACAGTTACCAAACCAGCTTGAAGATGGCACCTTTCGAAGCTCTGTATGGAAGGAGATGCAGGACGCCGTTGTCATGGGACGAAACTGGAGATCGTCAGTTGTTTAGACCAGATTTGATTAAGGAGTCTGAGCAGAAGGTTAAGTTGATTCGTGATAGGCTCAAGGTAGCCCAGTCCAGAAAGAAGAGCTATGCGGATTCAAAGCGCAAGGCGATTGAATATGAAGTTGGAGACAGAGTATATCTTAGAGTATCCCCGCTTCGAGGTGTTAAGCGTTTTGGAGTTAAAGGAAAATGAGCACCACGTTTCGTTGGACTGTATAAGATTTTGCAACGCATGGGAGAAGTTGCTTATAAGCTGGAATTGCAAGAGGGACTGTCAGGAGTTCATGATGTATTCCATGTTTCTCAGCTGAAGAAATGTCATTCCGAGATAGCGAGAGATACCGTTAAGAGACACAAAGTACACCGAAGCAATTCAGTTGAAGGATGACTTAACATATGAGGAAAAACCAGTCAAGATTCTCGATTATGCCAGCAGAGTTACTCGCAGCAAGGTTATCAAGTTTTGCAAGGTTCAGTGGAGCCACCACACTGAAGATGAATCCACCTGGGAAAGAGAGGAAGATTTGCTCAAGGACCACGCTCACCTATTTTCTAGCCAACCCGAATCTCAAGGGCGAGATTCATCTTAAGGGGGGTAGGTTTGTAACATCCCAAATTTTCAATTTGGAATGTTATACATTAAGTCATCATGCATATCATATTTTCTTGCATTTTCCCGATCCTAGAAAATTTCACGCAACTCAAGGACCCTCGGAGAGAGTTGGAGATTTCATGATTTTCATATTTGGGTTTTCTCAAATGTTGAAAATAGGATCATTTGGATTTATTTATTTTATCTTCAAATATTTTTCCAATAAAAAAATAAGAGAGGGAATAATATGACTTTCCCAACATTTAGGAAAAAAAATGAAGATTTAAGAAATAAATCAAATTTTGGTTTTTCGAAGTTTATTTGCTTTAGGGAAGAAAATGAGTATTTTAAAAATATGCATTTTGGCCCCGTATTAAAGTTCATTTTGTTCGACTCATTTTCAAGAGTCGGGGAAAATTAATTTTGTTTAATTTGGAGTTCGTTTAGATTTATTTTAATTCGTTTCGTTTTGTTTTAAAAAAAATAACGCCGCGCCCCGCCCTGGGCCAAGGGCCCAGCCGGCCCAACCGCCACTGCCCAGCCCCCTCCTCCTCAAGGCCTCCGCTCGGGAGGAGTCCCGCCGCCGCCGCCACCCGAGTCCGGCTCGACCCGCGCCCCAAGCCGTTGCCCCCCCCAAGCAACCCCACCCCTCCCTCCTTATAAGCCGCCCCCCTCCCTCTCCTCCAACCCAAGGCCACACCGCCCCAACCAGCCGCCTCCCGCCGGCCGCCGCCGTCGCCGCCGCCGCCCGTCGCCGTCGCCATCGCCGACCCGTCGCCGCCACTTGAGCCCACCTTTACACCCACTGGAGCCCCTGGTTCCCCCTTGGCGACCTCGCTGGAGGTAGCCACCGCACACCCCGGTCCGGTTTTGTTTTTAAAACCCGTCCGGTTTTTCTTTCGTTGTTCGGTTTTTAAAAAAAACCCTAGATTGGTTTATTTCTTCTTCTCGGTTTAGTTAGTTGGTGAACGTTCACCGATCCGTTCGTTCTAATGAACGCGTTCGCCGGTTAGTTTCTGTTAACGAACGTCCGTTCGTTTAACTGTTCGTCGTCTTTCTTTTAATCGGATTTAATCCGTTATTTTCCGATTTCGATTTCTGGTCCAATCTTCGAATCAGTTTATTTTCTCGCTCGTTTATCGGAATCAGGTGATTCAAGCGCCTGGAGTTTCGTTTCGAAACCGCCGTTCCGACTAATCCACTTAAACAAAGTTTTACCTGTTTTACTTATGAAACCTTGGGAGTTACTTCTACGTTTGCTTATTATGCCATGCTATGCCAATAGACGTGGATTGGGTGAGTGAATATCCATGACAGATGTGAGATTGTTAATTAATGGTTTATCTAAGGTGGCCACTTAAACACACATCTGGGTGGATTGAGGCACCTGGTTTCTATCAGACTTGCCTGTATTTCTTCGGACCGCCACCTGTGCTCTAAGGGATCATAAGATTATTCAAACTAGAAACTTCCGTGTGCAGCCACAAGCCATTATGGGCTCTGCATAGCTGAGTAAGTTGTGCGAACTCTTACGGGTAGGCTAGCTGATGTAGGGATGTAGGTTGGTACGGTCTACCCACATGTAAGGTGCTAGTGCTTCGAAAGATCATGTCTCGGTCATCCGCTCTCAAACACCATGTAGTGCGAGAACCAAACGGAGGCGATCGAGTCTTGTGGGGAATAGTCATAAACCTCTGCAGAGTGTATAAACTAATCATGATTAGCCGTGTCCCCGGTTATGGACGCCTTGAGTATCTAGTACTTGAATATCATGTGAATCTCATCATGTTACTTCTAATTAATGTTATTGATTTTTTAATGAGTACTTTTTAATTGGGATTGAGGATGTCATCAACCATTCTCAATGTTTAACAACCACCATGATAGTTAAACAAAATTATTCCTTTGCAGTAGGGAAAAATTTGCTTTATGCAAAACTCAGAATCAGAGAGCTTTTCCACCAGCCATATATGCATGTAGTATAGGCTTATTCCTTCATTTTCTCTATGTGTTACATTGCCAAGATATTCCATGTGCTGACCCGTTTTCGAACTGCAACATTCATGTTGCGACTTTTCGAACGACAGTAAGGTGTTAGGTCGTGGTTCTATACTCAAGATGCCGATGGAGTTGATGGACTCACTTATCTTCCAAGTCTTCCGCTGTTATCGTTATTAGATGGCCTTAAGCCATATTTATTGTAATAAGTCCCTTTTGGACAACGCTGTAATGAGTGTGTGATTGCTACTCTGCTATAAATCCTCGAAATCTTGTGTGGTGTCAAAGATTATCGATCCAGGATGACACTGAGCACAGAGACTTGATCCATTCGGGTCTGGTCGCTACACCTCATCAAGTCTCCACCATCCTCCCACTCAACTTTCCGAGACAAACTTTTCCTCAAGAAAGGACCCGATTCAAGAAACAATCCCTATTGCTTTCGGATCTGAATTAGGAGGTATACCCCACTGTTTTTGGTGTCCTATGAAGATGCATTTTATCCGCTTTGGGTTCGAGCTTATCAACTTGAAACTTTTTCACATAAGCGTCGCAGCCCCAAACTTTTAAGAAACGACAACTTAGGTGTCTCCAAACCATAGTTCAAACGGTGTCGTCTCAATGGAATTACGTGGTGCCCTATAAAGTGAGTGCGGTTATCTCTAATGCCTAACCCATGAACGATAGTGGTAATTCGACAAGAGACATCATGGTACGCACCATATCCAATAGGGTGCAACTATGATGTTCGGACACACCATCACACTATGGTGTTCCAGGCGGTATTAATTGTGAAAACATTTCCACAATGTCCTAATTGCGTGCCAAAGCTTGTAACTTAGACACTCATCTCTATGATCATATCATAGACATTTTATCCTCTTGTCACAATGATCTTCAACTTCACTCTGAAATTACTTGAACCATTCAATAATTCAGACTTGTGTTTCATCAAATAAATATACTGGACATCTACTCGAATCATCTGTGAAGTAAGAACATAACGATATTCACTGCATGTCTCAGCACTCATTGGACTGCACACATCCAAATGTGTTACTTCCAACAAGTTGCTATCTTGTTCCATCTTCTTTGAAACGAGGCTTTTCAAATCATCTTGCCCATGTGGTATGATTTGCATATCTCAAGTGATTCAAAATCAAGTGAGTCCAAACGATCCATCTGCATGGAGTTTCTTCATGCGTATACACCAATAGACATGGTTCGCATGTCTCAAACTTTTCAAAAAACGAGTGAGTCCAAAGATCCATCAACATGGAGCTTCTTCATGTGTTTTATACCAATATGACTTACATGGCAGTGCCACAAGTAGGTGGTACTATCATTACTATCTTATATCTTTTGGCATGAAAATGTGCATCACCACGATCGAGATTCAATAAACCATTCCTTTAGGTGTAAGACCATTGAAGGTATTATTCAAATAAATAGAGTAACCATTATTCTCCTTAAATGAATAACCGTATTGCGATAGACATAATCCAATCAAGTCTATGCTCAACGCAAACACCAAATGACAATTATTCAGGTTTAATACTAATCTTGATGGTAGAGGGAGCGTGCGATGTTTGATCACATCAAACTTGGAAACACTTCCAACACATATCGTTAGCTCACCTTTAGCTAGTCTCCGTTTATTCCGTAGCTCTTTTATTTCGAGTTACTAACACTTAGCAACTGAACCGGTATCTAATACCCTGGTGCTACTAGGAGTACTAGTAAAGTACACATTAACATAATGTATATCAAATATACTTCTATCGACCTTGCCAGCCATCTCATCTACCAAGTATCTAGGGTAATTCCGCTCTAGTGACTATTCCCCTTATCACAGAAGCACTTAGTCTCGGGTTTGGGTTCAACCTTGGGTTTCTTCACTAGAGCAGCAACTGATTTGCCGTTTCATGAAGTATCCCTTCTTGCCCTTGCCCTTCTTGAAACTAGTGGTTTCACCAACCATCAAAAATTGATGCTCCTTCTTGATTTCTACTTTCGCGGTGTCAAACATCGCGAATACCTCAAGGATCATCCTATCTATCCCTGATATGTTATAGTTCATCAGGAAGTTCTAGCAGCTTGGTGGCAATGACTTTGGAGAAACATCACTATCTCATCTGGAAGATCAAATCCCACTCGATTCAAGTGATTGTTGTACTCAGACAATCTGAGCACAAGCCCAACGATTGAGCTTTTCTCCCTTAGTTTTTAGGCTAAGAAAATCGTCGGAGGTCTTATACCTCTTGACGTGGGCACGAGCCTGAAATCCCAATTTCAGCCCTTGAAACATCTCATATGTTCCGCGATGTTTCGAAATCGTCTTTTGGTGCCTCAACTCTAAACCGTTTAACTGAACTATCACATAGTTATCAAAATGTGTATTTCGATGTTCGCAACATCCACAAATGACGTTTGGGGTTCAGCACACTGAGTGGTGCATTAAGGACATAAGCTTTCTACTGTCCGCATAATCACTACTGTCAACTTTCAACTATATTTTCTCTAGGAACATATCTAAACAGTGGAACTAAAGCGCGAGCTTACGACATAATTTGCAAAGATCTTTTGACTATGTTCAGGATAATTAAGTTCATCTCATGAACTCCCACTCAGATAGACATCCCTCTAGTCATCTAAGTGATTACATGATCCGAGTCAACTAGGCCGTGTCCGATCATCACGTGAGACGGACTAGTCATCATCGGTGAACATCTTCATGTTGATCGTATCTACTATACGACTCATGCTCGACCTTTCGGTCTCTTGTGTTCCGAGGCCATGTATGTACATGCTAGGCTCATCAAGTCAACCTAAGTGTTTCAAGTGTGTAAATCTAGCTTAGACCCGTTGTATGTGAACGTAAGAATCTATCACACCCGATCATCACGTGGTGCTTGAAGCGATTTAACTTTACATAGCGGTGCATAGTTAGGGGAACACTTTCTTGAAATTTTAATGAGGATCATCTTATTTACTACCGTCGTTCTAAGCAAATAAGATGTATAAACATGATAAACATCACATGCAATCAAATAGTGACATGATATGGCCAATATCATTTTGCTCCTTTGATCTCCATCTTCGGGGCTTCATGATCATCATCGTCACCGGCATGACACCATGATCTCCATCATCATGATCTCCATCATCGTGTCTCCATGAAGTTGTCTCGCCAACTTATTACTTCTACTACTATGGCTACCGGTTAGCAATAAAGTAAAGTAATTGCATGGCGTTGTTCAATGACACGCATGTCATACAATAAATAAAGACAACTCCTATGGCTCCTGCCGGTTGCCATACTCATCGACATGCAAGTCGTGATTCCTATTACAAGAACATGATCAATCTCATACATCACATATCATTCATCACATTCTTCTTGGCCATATACCATCACATAGCATACCCTGCAAAAACAAGTTAGACGTCCTCTAATTGTTGTTTGCATGTTTTACGTGGCTGTTATGGGTTTCTAGCAAGAATGTTTCTTACCTCATAAAACCACAACGTGATATGCCGATTGCTATTTACCCTTCATAAGGACCCTTTTCATCGAATCCGTTCCGACTAAAGTGGGAGAGATCGGCACCGCTAGCCACCTTATGCACCAAGTGCATGTCGATCACCGGTGGAACCTGTCTCACGTAAGAGTACGTAAGGTCGGTCCGGGCCGCTTCATCCCACAATACCGTCGAAACAAGATTGGACTAGTAACGGTAAGCATATTGAACAAAATCAACGCCCACAACTACTTTGTGTTCTACTCGTGCAAAGAATCTACGCAATAGACCTAGCTCATGATGCCACTGTTGGGGAATGTAGCAGAAATTCAAAATTTTCCTACGTGTCACCAAGATCTATCTATGGAGAAACCAGCAACGAGGGTAAGGAGAGTGCATCTACATACCCTTGTAGATCGCTAAGCGGAAGCGTTCAAGAGAACGGGGTTGAAGGAGTCATACTCGTCGTGATCCAAATCACCGGAGATTCTAGTGCCGAACGGACAGCACCTCCGCGTTCAACACACGTACAGCCCGGTGATGTCTCCCATGCCTTGATCCAGCAAGGAGAGAGGGAGAGGTTGAGGAAGACTCCATCCAGCAGCAGAACGACGGCATGGTGGTGGTGGAGGAGCGTGGCAATCCTGCAGGGCTTCGCCAAGCACCGCAGGAGAGGAGGAGGACTTTGGAGAGGGGGAGGGCTGCGCCAGAACTTGTGGTGCGGCTGCCCTCCCACCCCCCACATATATATAGGGGCAAGGGAGAGGGGGGCCGGCCCCCTCAGATCCAATCTGAGGAGGGGGCGGCGGCCAAGGGGGTGAGGAGTGCCTCCCAAGTCAAGTGGAGGCCCTCCCCCTTAGGGTTTCCCCTCTCCCATGCGCATGGGCCTTGGGGGGGGCTGGTGTCCCTGGCCCATTAAGGCTAGGGCGCCCCCCTACAGCCCATGCTACTGTATTGGACGTGGTGGAATAATTTCCGGACCTCCGGACCCTCCGAATCCTCCGGAACCTTCCGAAGCTTCGGTACAATACCAAAAACCTGAACTTTTCCTAACCCGAACAACTACTTTCCATATATAAATCTTTACCTCCGGACCATTCCGGAACTCCTCGTGATGTCTGGGATCTCATCCGGGACTCCTAACAACATTCGGTAACCACATACAAACTTCCTTTATAACCCTAGCGTCATCGAACCTTAAGTGTGTAGACCCTACGGGTTCGGGAACCATGTAGACATGACCTAGACGTTCTCCGGCCAATAACCAACAGCGGGATCTGGATACCCATGTTGGCTCCCACATGTTCCACGATGATCTCATCGGATGAACCACGATGTCAAGGACTCAATCGATCCCGTATACAATTCCCTTTGTCTAGCGGTATTGTACTTGCCCGAGATTCGATCGTCGGTATACCGATACCTTGTTCAATCTTGTTACCGGCAAGTCTCTTTACTCGTTTCAGAACACATCATCCCGTGATAAACCCCTTGGTCACATTGTGCACATTATGATGATGTCCTACCGAGTGGGCCCAGAGATACCTCTCTGTCACACGGAGTGACAAATCCAGTCTCGATTCGTGCCAACCCAACAAACACTTTCGGAGATACGTGTAGTGCACCTTTATAGCCACCCGATTCGCCAGTGACGTTTGGTACACCCAAAGCATTCCTACGGTATCCTGGAGTTGCACAATCTCATGGTCTAAGGAAATGATACTTGACATTAGAAAATCTTTAGCATACGAACTACGATCTTTGTGCTAGGCTTAGGATTAGGTCTTGTCCATCACATCATTCTTCTAATGATGTGATCCCGTTATCAACGACATCCAATGTCCATGGTCAGGAAACCATAACCATCTGTTGATCAATGAGCTAGTCAACTAGAGGCTTACTAGGGACATGGTATTGTCTATGTACCCACACATGTATCTGAGTTTCCTATCAATACAATTATAGCATGGATAATAAACGATTATCATGAACAAGGAAATATAATAATAACTAATTTATTATTGCCTCTAGGGCATATTTCCAACACTCCGCGCATGTACAACAAGAGACATTAAAGCTCAATTTTATTCATTATTTGAATTGTACTTTGTTTATTTAGTATAACATACATTTTTCGCATGATCTTTTTCAACTAAGTTCCTCTCTTTTACAGATGAACACCGTGCTACACCCGTCCAGGATACGGCACAACAGAGACACAGGCGCAGACGTGCAGTAGGGACCCGTTGCAAGGATTCTTTTCAGATTAAGACCCTGCGTAAACCTTTTTTACTCTCTCTTGTTGATACACATCCCCTGGTTTCTTACCATGACCGAGGAGGAGGCTGGCGTTTTGGCATAGGCCACGTCAGAATTTTGCGCGTAGCTGGACACCAGGGGCTTACTACGAAGGGCGTGTTCGGCCCATTTTCATAAAGACCGAATACCTTAGGGAGTGTTCGGCGTCTCGAGTTAGGCCTTATATGCATCAGCTCCGAATCATGTCTTTGGTCAAATGTTGGGTTTGCCCGGCTCCTGTGTTTTTCTACCTTACGTTCCGCTCTATCGGCTAACGCGGCACCAGGAGAACTACTGCGATTGTGCCCCGGTTCGTCCAGGCGAGCACCTCAGTAGAGAAATCCGAAAACTGACTGTCATGATATAGAGTGAGACTGGTCAACCACTCGATGACCCACCGGAATCTATAGGATTCCTCCGCATTGACGAAAGGCAGTTTCCCGGTCAGGCACATACGCGCCCCGAATTCGGGTGAGCGCGGTGCCCCTAGGGGCTATATAGTAGCCCCACTATCAAACTCCTATGGCTAAGTGAAAGTGATAAAGCATTATAGTCCGGTTGCCTAGTTTGCTACGCTACCACCTTCATTATAGGACCAAGAAGTTGGATCAAGTGTGAAAATGCGCCTTTTGCAAACACCCCCGCATTATATGCGTGGGGGCTGAAGCCGAAGACTGCCATCTTTCAGGTTATATACACATATACATTAACGGACGCACAAGAGATATTTTAATTCTTGAAGGCACAAGTATAAAAAGCTTTTATATTTCATTGAAACATTGTTTCACAATAATACATGTTATTCGGACATAATATCCTTCGAGCACTGCGTCTCTATTAAACGAGCACCCTGCAGAACTTCCTGAAAATAGTGCTCGACAGGTACTCGGCTTCCATCCGAATCTTGGGATGCAACATCGGTGGCCTTCATCTCCGCCCAGTATGTCTTGACACGGGCAAGAGCCATCCGCGCACCCTCTATGCATGCCGACCTTCTCATCGCATTGATATGCGGCACCGCACCAAGAAACTGCTGCACCAAGCCAAAATAACTCTTTGGCTTGGGCCTCTTCGGCCACAAAAGACTCACGACATCCTTCATGGCAAGTCCGGATAACCTATTCAGCTCCGCCCATTCGGCCAAGCGATCGGTTAATGGAAGTGGGCGCTCTGGATTATGGAACTGCGACCAAAAAACCTTTTCCATTTCGTGATCCTCTTGATCTCGGAAGTGTTCGGCCGCGTCCGCGGCACTTGCCGCCAAGTCCAGATAAGCATCCTCTGCACTCCACAGCCGGTCCAACTGAGCATATTTAGGATCCATGATTTTCCTCCGCAGCAGAAAGGGCTTTCCAGCCGCGATACCTCCGGCCTGACGCAACTCCTCCTTCATAGCTCTCATCACAGAGCGAGCATCCTTGGCCTCGGTAGTGGCCTTCTTCAGGTCCTCTTGTACCGCTCGATCTTCTTTTTCAAAAAGCTGGCAGCGGTCGGCAGCATTCTTCAACTTCACGGCCATCTCGGCCATTTCCTTCTTGCTTCGGCAGTGAGCAGCCTGTTCGGCTTTTAGCTCTTCGGCCGCCTTTAAGGCAACCGCATCACTCTTTCTGACCTGCTCCTTAGCCCGGGCGATCTCCGCCCGAAGGTTCTCCATGGCAGCGGCACCATCTGCATCAAGCATACATGTTGTAAGGCACGGTTATCAAGCTCCCTTACCAGGTGTCCGCGAAGAAATTGCATACCTTGCGACTCGTCAAGTCGCTTATTGACAAGCGCGATGTCGGCATCCGCCATGTCAAGTTGCCGCTTTAGTTAGGCAAACTCATCAGTCCGGCTAGCCACCGGACCCTTCGCCACCTACATAGGAAGGGCGACATATTATACCTGAGATTATGATCCTCGGCGCACTGTCATTTTTTGACAACACACCGAGCCTTAGGGGCTACTATCTACACAGGGCGCATTTTATATGCAGAACTGTCAGAAGGTACATTATTTTGCGTACCTCAAAACCTGTCAGTAAACTTCTGACGGCTTCATGCAATCCGCTCTCAGTGGATGGAATCCTTTCAATTACCGTACCCATTAACGCACGGTGATCTTCTGACATAGATGCTCGCCCGAGCAGATCCTTCAGCTCCTCCGACCGTACACCAGGTGGTGCTAGACTCGTCTGATGGCCTTTGTCGAAGGCCGGATGCGGAGGGCTTTGAGGGGACATACGACTACCTTCCGGCCCCGCCGGACTCGGAGAAACCCCCCGCGACGACACCTCAGAGTCGCCCGCCTCGCAAGACGGTACGGCAGGGGGAGGCATTTCACTCTCTATCATCTCCGGACGAAGATCCCCCGAAGATGAGCTCTGCTGAGAAGGGCTGAGATCCGAACTACAAGGTAAAATTTCGGTTATCTTCATCAGAAATAGGGTAGGGATATCCTTTATTTTAAAAAAAGAACTCCCCCTTATACTTACGGCTTGGTGGGGGGCTGATCCCCTTGGGGCACAATGCGGCCGAGGCATCCCTCGGTGCGGGACCCTCTGACGAAGATTTCTTCCCCCGCTTTGAGACCATGGTCTCCGGGTCTTCAGAGGCGGTCCTCTTCTTCCCATGGATGGAGGGATTCTCGATCCCTCCTTTCCTGACAACCTCCTTCACGGAGGCGGTAGCTTCCTTGTTCCCCCCTTCACCTTCTTCTGAAGGCGCAACCTCCAGCATCCTGGTTAACACGGGATCTGGCGTGGTCTCAGGGAGGGGGGCCGGACACCTGATTAACTTTGCTTTCTCTATCCACTCCCGTTCAAGGGACAACTCTTTTAAAGGGCAAGTTTGTGATAAATATGGGATAGTGTGTCCTGGTACAGGGCTACTTACTTGAGTATCCGAGCGATTGCAACTCAGACCCACGTCCTCGGTCAAGTCCGGACACATCTCTTGTGATCCGAAGAAAAGCTTGTACATCTTCACGGGCGTCGCGCCCATGAAATGTTGGAGAGCTCGTGGTCCCTCTGGGTTAAATTCCCATAGGCGGAGGGGGCGACGTCTACAGGGCAGGATGCGACGAATCAGCATGACCTGCGCTACTACGACCAGAGTGATCTCTCTCTCTAGGAGGTCTCGAATGCGGCCCTGCAACAAGGGCACGTCCTTGGACGGCCCCCAGGTAAGTCCTTTATTGACCCATGACGCCAGCCGCGGTGGAGGACCCGAGCGAAAAGCAGGTGGCGCCACCCATTTGGTGCCCTTGGGAGCTGTGATATAAAACCACTCTTGTTGCCATAAGCTGAGCTCCTCTTGAAAAGAGCCCTCGGGCCACGAAGCATCAGCATTCTTGCTTATAACAGCCCCTCTGCACTCTGCTTGTTGCCCCTTGATCATCTTCGGCTCCACTTTGAAGGTCTTGAGCCACAATCTGAAGTGAGGGGTAATACGGAGGAAGGCTCCGCACACGACAATGAACGGTGAGATGTGGAGGATGGACTCCGGATCCAAGTCGTGAAATTCCAACCCATAGTAAAACAAGAGCCCCCTCACGAAGGGGCCCGTCGGGAAGCTTATCCCCCGAAGGAAGTGAGACACGAACACCACGCTTTCACGAGGCTTGGGAGTGGGAATAACATGCCCTTGGGCAGGCAGCCTATGCGAAATTTCGCCGGTTAGATACCCGGCATCTCTTAGCTTTAGCACGTCTTCTTCCGTAACGGAGGAAGGCATCCACCGGCCTTGCAGGTTGGAGACAGACATCATCGAAGGTCCGAAGCGCCTGTATCTTGAGCTTTGGGTGTTGGAACTCGAGGCGAGGGGCGGATTCGATTAAGATTGAAGGAAAGGAGCGGAGCCTTGGTCTCTTTATAAAGAGGTTGAATACCAAGAGCCTGCCCCGTGACCGTTCGGGGCTCGCCTTCGATAGAGGAGACGTGCCAACGGGCACGATCAAGGGTTACGCCACGCCTATTAATGAGAATCCGGAATAAGGGGACACGATCTCTGCTTTGACAAGACGTGCCAAGGAAACCGCCTCGCTAAACACGCTGAGGTGGGACATTAAAAACGATTCGTATAAAGGCTTGGCCGTGGTGTGATGTCATGCCACGGAATACGTCAGCAGATTGAATTTGTGTAAATATTATTCTCTCTACGGTGGTATGTGGAACTTATTTTGCGAGCGGACACTATCCTTGTGTTCAAAATCTTCTATGAAGTATTCGAGGAGGAACCCGCCTTGCAATGCGAAGACAATATGTGCTACGGACTCATCGTCATTGAAGCCTGGTTGGGGGCTACTTGAGGAGTCCGGACTAGGGGTGTCCGGATAGCGAACTATTATCTTCGGCGGACTCTGGACTATGAAGATACAAGATTGAAGACTTTGTCCCGTGTCCGGATGGGACTTTCCTTGGCGTGGAAGGCAAGCTTGGCGATACGGATATGTAGATCTTCTACCATTGTAACTGACTCTGTGTAACCCTAACCCTCCTCGGTGCCTATATAAACCGGAGGGTTTTAGTCCGTAGGACGAACAACAATCATACCATAGGCTAGCTTCTAGGGTTTAGCCTCTCTGATCTCGTGGTAGATCTACTCTTGCACTACCCATATCATCAATATCAATCAAGTAGGAGTAGGGTTTTACCTCCATCGAGAGGGCCCGAACCTGGGTGAAAACATCGTGTCCCTTGTCTCCTGTTACCATCCGCCTAGACGCACAGTTCGGGACCCCCTACCCGAGATCCAACGATTTTCACACCGACAATGGTTTTGATACAAGATTGGATACAAGAGATGAACTAGGGTTTTGAGAGAGGATGGTGTTGCTGAAGATGTTGATGGAGGTTGACCCCCTCCCGATGAGAGGATCGTTGGTGATGACGTTGGTGATGATTTCGCCCTCCTAGAGGGAAGTGTCCCCAGCAGAACAGCTCCGCCAGAGCCCTAGATTGGTTCCGCCAAGGTTCCGCCTCGTGGCGGTGGACTTTCGTCCTGTAAGCTTGCCCATGATTTTTTCCAGGGTAAAAGCTCTCACATAGCAGAAGATGGACACCAGAGGCCCACCAAGGGGCCCAGGACACACGGGGCGCACCTAGTAGGGAGGCGGCCCCCCACTCTCCTGGCCAAAGTGTGGGCCCCCTGATGTATTTCTTTTGCTCAATAATTCTTATTAATTCCAAAAGATGTTTCATGGAGTTTCAGGATTTTTGGAGCAGTGCAGAATAGGTTTCCAATGTTTGCTCCCTTTCCAGCCAGAACTCCAGCTGCCGGCATTCCCCCTCTTCATGGTAAACCTTGTAAAATAAGAGAGAATAACCATAAGTATTGAGATATAATGTGTAATAACATCCCATAATGCAATAAATATTGATATAAAAGCATGATGCAAAATGGGCGTATCAGCTAGCTTCTAGGGGTTTAGCCTCTACGATCTTGTGGTAGATCAACTCTTGTAACACTCATATTAATCAAGATCAATCAAGCAAGAAGTAGGGTATTACCTCCATAGTGAGGGCCCGAACCTGGGTAAACATCGTGTCCCCTGTCTCCTGTTACCATCGACCTTAGACGCACAGTTTGGGACCCCCTACCCGAGATCCGCTGGTTTTGACACTGACAGTCGTCCCGTCATTCCACTGCTCGTGGGCGGCCTTCTTGGTCGCACTCGATGGTGAGGCATGTGCGGCTGCGACTAGCAGATGGCTCTTTGTCCCATCTGTCACGGACGCCGCATGTCGTCATCCGGGAGGTTGCGCCTTGGTCTCCGTGAGGGGGTGAGTTCTCAACCCGCCGGCCGGGTTCTCAACCCGCTGGCCGCATTCTCAACCCGTCGGTCGGGTTCTTCTGCGCGGCAGCTGGCTTCTTGTTGCGCGGCAGTCGCGTCGATGAGCGTCTGAATGCGCTCCGTCATGTAGCGATGCTCGTGGCCCTCGAGGTGGTCCAGCTCGTCTGTTGCCGCCTGGGAAGCTCGTATGTTCTCCATGGGCGTGGCATAGTGAAGGAAATATGCCCTAGAGGCAATAATAAAGTTATTATTTATTTCCTTATATCATGATAAATGTTTATTATTCATGCTAGAATTGTATTAACCGGAAACATAATACATGTGTGAATACATAAACCTACAGAGTGTCACTAGTATGCCTCTACTTGACTAGCTCGTTAATCAAAGATGGTTATGTTTCCTAACCATGAACAAGGAGTTGTTATTTGATTAATGGGATCACATCATTGGTTGAATTATCTGATTGACATGACCCATTCCATTAGCATAGCACCTGATCGTATAGTTTGTTGCTAGTGCTTTTCTTCATGACTTATACATGTTCCTATGACTATGAGATTATGCAACTCCCGCTTGCCCGAGGAACACTTTGGGTGCTACCAAACGTCACAACGAATCGGGTGATTATAAAGGTACATTACAGGTGTCTCCGGGTACATGTTGGGTTGGCATATTTCGAGATTAGGATTTGTCACTCCGATTGTCGGAGAGGTATCTCTGGCCCTCTCGGTAATGCACATCACATAAGCCTTGCAAGCATTGCAACTAAATGTGTTAGTTGTGAGATGATGTATTACGGAACGAGAAAAGAGACTTGCCGAAGAACGAGATTGAACTAGGTATTGATACCGACGATCGAATCTCGGGCAAGTAACATACCGATGACAAAGGGAACAACGATGTTGTTATGCGGTCTGACCGATAAAGATCTTCGAGAATATGTAGGAGCCAATATGGGCATCCAGGTCCCGCTATTGGTTATTGACCGAGAGGTGTCTCGGTCATGTCTACATAGTTCTCGAACCCGTAGGGTCCGCACGCTTAACGCTTCGATGATGGTCATAATGAGTTTATAAGTATTGATGCACCAAGGTTGTTCGAGTCCCGGATATGATCACGGATATGACGAGGAGTCTCAAATGGTCGAGACATAAAGATTGATATATTGAAGCCTACATTTGGACATCGGAAAGGTTCCGAGTGAAATCGGGAATTTACCGGAGTACCGGGAGGTTACCGGAACCCCCCGGGAACTACATGGGCCCATAGTGGGCCTTGGAGGAAAGGAGAAGGGCCAGCCCTAGGTGGCCGCGCGCCCCCCCCCTTCCCCTAGTCCTATTAGGACTAGGAAAGGTGGGCCGGCCCCCCCTCTCTCTCTCCCCCTCCGGGAATCCTATTCCAACTAGGATTGGGGGGGGAGTCCTACTCCCGGAGGGAGTAGGACTCCCTTGGTGCGCCTCCTCCTCTTGGCCGGCCACCTCCCCCTTGGCTCCTTTATATACGGGGGCAGGGAGCACCCCAAGACACACAAGTTGATTTCCTTAGCCGTGTGCGGTGCCCCCTTCCACCATATTCCACTTCGGTCATATCGTCATGAGCTTAGGCGAAGCCTCGCTGGAGAAGTCATATCGTCGCGGAGCTTAGGCGAAGCCCTGCGTCGGTGGAGCATCATCATCGCTACCACGCCGTCGTGTCGACGGAACTCATCCCGACACTTTGCTGGATCGGAGTCCGGGATCGCCATCGGGCTGAACGTGTGCGTAACTCGGAGGTGCCGTGACGCTCGGTGCTTGGATCGGTCGGATCGTGAAGACGTGCGACTACATCAACCGCGTTGTTATAACGCTTCCGCTTTCGGTCTCACGAGGGTACGTGGGCGGACATCTTCCCTCGCTGCTATGCCATCACCATGGTCTTGCGTGATCGTGAGGAAAATTTTTGAAATTACTACGCTCCCCAACAAAGGGCATCCGAGCCTGGTTTTATGCGTTGATGTCATATGCACGAGTAGAACACAAGTGAGTTGTGGGCGATACAAGTCATACTACCTACCAGCATGTCATACTTTGGTTCAGCGGTATTGTGAGATGAAGCGCCGGACCGACATTACGCCAGACGCTTACGCGAGACTGGTTTCACCGCTGTGAGCACTCGTTGCTTAAAGGTGACCGGCGGTGTCTGCTCTCTCACTTTAGTTGAATCGAGTGTGGCTACGCCCGTCCTTGAGAAGGTTAAACGGAGTCTATTTGACGAAGTATCGCTGTGGTTTTGATGCGTAGGTAAGAACGGTTCTTGCTCAGCCCGTAGCAGCCACGTAAAACTTGCAACAACAAAGTAGAGGACGCCTAACTTGTTTTTGCAGGGCATGTTGTGATGTGATATGGTCAAGACATGATGCTATATTTTATTGTATGAGATGATCATGTTTTGTAACCGAGTTATCGACAATCGGCAGGAGCCATATGGTTGTCGCTTATTGTATGAAATGCAACGCCATGTAATTGCTTTACTTTATCACTAAGGAGTAGCGATAGTCGAGAAGCAATAGTTGGCGAGACGACAACGATGCTACGATGGAGATCAAGGTGTCGCGCCGGTGACGATGGTGATCATGACGGTGCTTGGAGATGGAGATCACAAGCACAAGATGATGATGGCCATATCATATCACTTATATTGATTGCATGTGATGTTAATCCTTTATGCATCTTATTTTGCTTTGATTGACGGTAGCATTATAAGATGATCCTTACTAAATTATCAAGAAGTGTTCTCCTGAGTATGCACCGCTATGAAAGTTCTTCGTGCCGAGACACCACGTGATGATCGGGTGTGATAGGCTCTACGCTCAAATACAACGGTGCAAAACAGTTGCACACGCAGAATACTCAGGTTATACTTGACGAGCTATGCATATAAGATATGACCTCGGAACACGGAGACCGAAGGTCGAGCGTGAATCATATAGTAGATATGATCAACATATTGATGTTCACCATTGAAACTACTCCATCACACGTGATGATCGGTCATGGTGTAGTTGATATGGATCACGCAATCACTTAGAGAATTGGAGGATATTTTTCTAAGTGGGAGTTCTTAAGTAATATGATTAATTGAACTTTAATTTATCATGAACTTAGTCCCGGTAGTATTTTGCAAATTATGTTGTAGATCAATAGCTCGCGTTGTTGCTTCCCTATGTTTTCATATGTGTTCCTAGAGAAAATTGTATTGAAAGATGTTAGTAGCAATGATGCGGATTGGATCCGTGATCCGAGGTTTATCCTCATTGCTGCGCAGAAGAATTATGTCCTTAATGCACCGCTAGGTGATAGACCTATTGCAGAGCAGATGCGACGTTATGAACGCTTGGCTAGCTCAATATGAGCGATCTGACGTTATGAACGCTTGGCCAGCTCAATATGATGACTACTTGATAGTTTAGTGCACCATGCTTAACGGCTTAGAATCGACTTCAAAGACGTTTTGAACGCCATGGACCATATGAGATGTTCCAGAATTGAAGTTAATATTTCAAGCAAATACCGAGTTGAGAGATATGAAGTCTCCAACAAGTTCTATAGCTAAAAGATGGAGGAGAATCGCTCAACTAGTGAGCATGTGCTCAGATTGTCCGAGTACTTCAATCGCTTGAATCAAGTGGGAGTTAATCTTCCGATAAGATAGTGATTGACAGAATTCTCTAGTCACCATCACTAAGTTAGTAGAACTTCGTGATGAACTATAGTATGCAAGGGATGACGAAAAAGATTCTCGAGCTCTTCGCGATGCTAAAATCGGCGAAGGTAGAAATCAAGAAAACATCAAGTGTTGATGGTTGACAAGACCACTAGTCTCAAGGAAAATGGCAAAGGGAAGAAGGGAACTTCAAAAGGAACGGCAAGCAAGTTGTTGCTCGAGTGAAGAAGCCCAAGTCTAGACCTAAGCCCGAGACCGAGTACTTTTGCTGCAATGGAACTGGTCACCGGAAGCGAACTACCCTGAATATTTGGTGGATAAGAAGGATGGCAAAGTGAACAAGGTTATATTTGATATACAGGTTATTGATGTGTGCCTTACTAGTGTTTATAGTAGCCCTGAGTATTTGATACTGTTCGTTGCTAAGATTAGTAACTCAAACAGGAGTTACGTAATAAACAGAGACTAGTTGAAGGGAAGTGACGATGAGTGTTGGAAGTAGTTCCAAGATTGATATGATCATCATCGCACACTCCCTATACTTTCGGGATTAGTGTGGAACCTAAATAAGTGTTATTTGGTGTTGAGCATAAATATGATTTGATCATGTTTATTGCAATACGGTTATTCATTTAAGTAAGAGAATAAATTGTTGTTCTGCTTACATGAATAAAACCTTATATGGTTACACACCCAATGAAAATGGTTCATTGGATCTCGATCATAGTGATACACATATTCATAATATTGAAACCAAAAGATGCAAAGTTAATAATGATAGTGCAACTTATTTGTGGCACCGCCGCTTAGGTCATATTGGTGTAAAGCGCATGAAGAAAACTCCATGCCGATGGACTTTGGAATCACTTGATTATGAATCATTTGATGCTTGCGAACCGTGCCTTTTGGGCAAGATGACTAAAACTCCGCTTCTCCGAACAATGGAACAAGCTACCGACTTATTGGAAATAATACATACCGATGTATGCGATCCAATGAGTGTTGATGCTCGTGGCAAGTATCGTTATTTTCGACCTTCACAAGATGATTTGAGCAGATATGGGTATATCTACTTGATGAAACATAAGTCTGAAATAGTTGAAAGGTTCAAAGAATTTCAGAGTGAAGTGGAAAATCATCGTAACAAGAAAATAAAGTTTCGCGATCTGATCGTGGAGATGAATATTTGAGTTACGAGTTTGGTCTTCAATGAAAACAATGTGGAATAGTTTCACAGCTCACGCCACCGAACACCACAACGTTATGGTGTGTCCGAACGTCAGAATCAGTACTTTATTATGATATGGTGCGATCTATGATGTATCTTACCGATTTACCACTATCGCTTTGGGGTTATGCATTAGAGACAGCTGCATTCACGCTTAATAGGGCAACCATCTAAACCGCTGAGATGACACCGTATGAACTATGGTTTAGCAAGAAACCTAAGCTGTCGCTTCTTAAAGTTTGAGTTGTGATGCTTATGTGAAAAGGTTTTCACCGATAAGCTCGAACCCAAATCGAGAAGTGCGCCTTCATAGAATACCCAAAAGAAAATGTTGGGTACACCTTCTATCACAGATCCGAAGGCAAGTTTTTTGCTAAGATGGATCCTTTCTAGAGAAGAAGTTTCTCTCGAAAGAAGTGAGTGGAGGAAAGTAGAACTTGATGAGGTAATTGTACCTTCTCCCTTATTGGAAAGTAGTTCATCACAGTAAATCAGTTCCAAAGATTCCTACACCAATTAGTGAGGAAGTTAATGATGATGATCATGAAACTTCAGATCAAGTTGTTACCAAACCTCGTGAGGTCTTCCAGAGTAAGATCCGCACTGAGTGGTACGGTAATCCTATTCTAAAAGTCATGTTACTAGACCATGATGAACCTACGAACTATGAGGAAGCGATGATGAGCCCAGATTCCGCGAAATGGTTTGAGACCATGAAATCTGAGATGGGATCCATGTATGAGAACAAAGTATGGACTTTGGTTGACTTGCTCGATGATCGGCAAGCCATTGAGAATAAATGGATCTTCAAGAGGAAGACGGACACCGATAGTAGTGTTACTATCTACAAAGCTCGACTTGTCGCAAAAGGTTTTTGACAAGTTCAAGGTGTTGACTACAATGAGATTTTCTCAATCAGAGGCGATGCTTAAGTCTGTCCGAATCATGTTAGCAATTGCCACATTTTATGAAATCTGGCAAATGGATGTCAAAACTACATTCTTTAATGGATTTATTAAAGAAGAGTTGTATATGATGCAACCAGAAGGTTTTGTCAATCCTAAAGGAGCTAACAAATGTGCAAGCTCCAAATGATCCATCTATGGACTGGTGCAAGCATCTCGAGTTGAATATACGCTTGATGGGTTGATCAAAGATATGGTTTTATATGACTTTTTAGAAAGCCTGTATTTACAAGAAAGTGAGTGGGAGCACTACAACATTTCGATAAGTATATGTGAATGACATATTGTTGATCGGAAATGATTCTCAAAGCATAAAGGAGTGTTTGAAAGGAGTTTTTCAAAGAAAGACCTCGTGAAGTTGCTTATATATTGAGCATCAAGATCTATAGAGATAGATCAAGACGCTTGATAAGTTTTTCAATGAATACATACCTTGACAAGATTTTGAAGTAGTTCAAAATGGAACAGTCAAAGAAAGAGTTCTTGCCTGTGTTACAAGGTGTGAGATTGAGTAAGACTCAAAACCCGACCACGGCAGAAGATAGAAAGAGAATGAAAGTCATTCCCTATGCATCAGCCATAGGTTCTATAAAGTATGTCATGTTGTACTGATCTATTGCATACCCTACCACTAAGATTGGCAAGGAGTGCAATAGAGATCTAGGAGTAGATCATGGACAGCGGTCAAAATTATCCTTAGTAGAATAAGGATATATTTCTCGATTATGGAAGTGAAAAAGGTTCGTCGTAAAAGGTTACGCCGATGCAAGTTTTAACACTAATCTAGATGACTCGAGTCTCAATCTGGATACATATTGAAAGTGGGAGCAATTAGCTAGAGTAGCTCCATGCGAGCATTGTAGACATAGAAATTTGCAAAATACTTACGGCTCAATGTGATGTAATCTGCTGACTAAAATTATCTCACAAGCAAAACATGATCACACCTTAGTACTCTTTGGGTGTTAATCACATAGCGATGTGAACTAGATTATCGACTCTAGTAAACCCTTTGGGTGTTGGTCACATGTCGATGTGAACTATGGGTGTTAACCACATATAGATGTGAACTATTGATGTTAAATCACATGGCGATGTGAACTAGATTATTGACTCTAGTGCAAGTGGGAGATCAAGGAAATATGCCCTAGAGGCAATAATAAAGTTATTATTTATTTCCTTATATCATGATAAATGTTTATTATTCATGCTAGAATTGTATTAACCGGAAACATAATACATGTGTGAATACATAAACCTACAGAGTGTCACTAGTATGCCTCTACTTGACTAGCTCGTTAATCAAAGATGGTTATGTTTCCTAACCATGAACAAGGAGTTGTTATTTGATTAATGGGATCACATCATTGGTTGAATGATCTGATTGACATGACCCATTCCATTAGCATAGCACCTGATCGTATAGTTTGTTGCTAGTGCTTTTCTTCATGACTTATACATGTTCCTATGACTATGAGATTATGCAACTCCTGCTTGCCCGAGGAACACTTTGGTGCTACCAAACGTCACAACGAATCGGGTGATTATAAAGGTACATTACAGGTGTCTCCGAAGGTACATGTTGGGTTGGCATATTTCGAGATTAGGATTTGTCACTCCGATTGTCGGAGAGGTATCTCCGGCCCTCTCGGTAATGCACATCACATAAGCCTTGCAAGCATTGCAACTAAATGTGTTAGTTGTGAGATGATGTATTACGGAACGAGAAAAGAGACTTGCCAAGAACGAGATTGAACTAGGTATTGATACCGACGATCGAATCTCGGCAAGTAACATACCGATGACAAAGGAACAACGATGTTGTTATGCGGTCCGACCGATAAAGATCTTCGAGAATATGTAGGAGCCAATATGGGCATCCAGGTCCCGCTATTGGTTATTGACCGAGAGGTGTCTCGGTCATGTCTACATAGTTCTCGAACCCGTAGGGTCCGCACGCTTAACGCTTCGATGATGTCATATAATGAGTTTATAAGTATTGATGCACCAAGGTTGTTCGAGTCCCGGATGATGATCACGGATATGACGAGGAGTCTCAAATGGTCGAGACATAAAGATTGATATATTGAAGCCTACATTTGGACATCGGAAAGGTTCCGAGTGAAATCGGAATTTATCGAGTACCGGAGGTTACCGAACCCCCGGAACTACATGGGCCCATAGTGGGCCTTGGAGGAAAGGAGAAGGGCCAGCCCTAGGTGGCTGCGCCCCTTCCCTAGTCCTATTAGGACTAGGAAAGGTGGGCCGCCCCTCTCTCTCCCTCCGGAATCCTATTCCAACTAGGATTGGGGGAGTCCTACTCCCTGAGGAGTAGGACTCCTTTGCGCGCCTCCTCCTCTTGGCCGCCACCTCCCCTTGGCTCCTTTATATACGGGGCAGGGAGCACCCCAAGACACACAAGTTGATTTCCTTAGCCGTGTGCGGTGCCCCTTCCACCATATTCCACTTCGGTCATATCGTCATGAGCTTAGGCGAAGCCCCGCGGGAGAAGTCATATCGTCATGAGCTTAGGCGAAGCCCTGCGCCGGTGGAGCATCATCATCGCCACCACGCCGTCAGGTTGACGGAACTCATCCCCGACACTTTGCTGGATCGGAGTCCGGGATCGCCATCGGCTGAACGTGTGCGAACTCGGAGGTGCCGACGCTCGGTGCTTGGATCGGTCGGATCGTGAAGACGCACGACTACATCAACCGCGTTGTTATAACGCCCGCTTTCGGTCTCACGAGGGTACGTGGACGGACACTCTTCCCGCTCGTTGCTATGCCATCACCATGGTCTTGCGTGATCGTAGGAAAATTTTTGAAATTACTACGTTCCCCAACACATAGACAGGGCGGTCTACCCCGAACATGCTGGCGATGGCAGCGCCGTGCTGTCGTACCATGCCGATGCGACTGGGCCCACCAGTAGCCGGCGTACCGCCAACAGTGCAGTCGATCTCGCGCTGGTAGGCCTCTGAGAGGCGTCTCATGGTGGCCAACTTCTTTGCGCTTTCGACGAGCGAGACACAGTGGGCTTCCAGCGTCTCGGCGTCGGCATCTTCTACAACGGGCGCAAAAAGATCTTGTAGCGCCGCCTGGAGCGGGTCTTGGGCACCCCCACCAGAGGCGCCGTCATGGCTGATGACGAGCACCTACGTGATGGTGCCACCGCCACTATCGGCGCGAGGGAGCGGGTCATCGATGATCACCACATTGGTGGGGAAGGCGTCAAGCGATGCCGTGTCAGATTCGACAAGCATCGGGTCGGTGGAGCCGATCAACTCCAGGTCGGAGGCCGGCTCGTTGGCGATGTCGAGCTTGCCAAGAAGGTCGACAAGGCAGCTCTCGGAGATGGCTGCTCCCGTGTCAGGCGCGGGATCATCGGGGCGGCGGATCTCGCCGATGAGGTCAGCGAGGCAGCTCGCCGCGCAGGCGAGCTCAGCACCGTGCAGCGCGTCGGTGCTAATGCCATCAGGCGTGCCGGGGTGGCTGCGCTCGCTAGGGAGGAACAAGGTTCCCATCCAGAACAGATCTCCGGACGACGATGCACCTAGCCCCACGGTGGGCTCCAAATGTCGGGGGTGTCGTGCGACATATGCCAAAGGATGGCTTATCATGGAGGGGGCTAATAATACGTCGCCGGTGCCAGGAAACGGGATAAGGCGCAAACATGCATACCGGCGAATCTTACCCAGGTTCGGGGCTCTCCAAGGAGATAACACCGGCCTACTCCTGCTCTGCGTGGTCTCCGCATGATCACTCAAGCAACAATGGTGGCTGTCGGTGTCAAAACCGGCGGATCTCGGGTTGGGGGTCCCGGACTGTGCATCTAGGCGGATGGTAACAGGAGACGAGGGACACGATGTTTTTACCCAGGTTCGGGCCCTCTCGATGGAGGTAAAAGCCTACTCCTGCTTGATTGATATTGATGATATGGGTAGTACAAGAGTAGATCTACCACGAGATCAGAGAGGCTAAACCCTAGAAGCTAGCCTATGGTATGATTGTTGTTCGTCCTACGGACTAAAACCCTCCGGTTTATATAGGCACCGAAGAGGGTTAGGGTTACACAGTGTCGGTTACAATGGTAGGAGATCTCCATATCCGTATAGCCAAGCTTGTCTTCCACGCCAAGGAAAGTCCCATCCGGACACGGGATGAAGTCTTCAATCTTGTATCTTCATAATCCAGGAGTCCGGCCGAAGATGATAGTTCGGATATCCGGACACCCCCTAGTCCGGGACTCCCTCAGTAGCCCACGAACCAGGCTTCAATGGCGATGAGTCCGGCGCGTAGGCGCGTAGATTGTCTTCGGCATTGCAAGGTGGGTTCTTCTCCAAGTCCTGTGCACCTGTTGAATAGCATCCGGCTTCTTGTAAATATTGCACTCCTCGGCTTCCATGCCCAATAATGGCCATCTTCCACGTGTTGACCGAATGCGAAAAGCCAGGGTATTTTTACATTTACCCCCCTAGCTGCGCAAACAAGCATATTGCGGGCTTCGTGGCCCTTTGCGAGTTGTTTTTGGGCATCGAGCCTCATTTTGCGTTGTGGAAGAAGCTGTTCTGCCTTGTGCCCCGTTCTCAAGAGGGGTCGATATATCAAGTGGGCGGAGCCGAACTATGGCGCATCGCCGGGACCGGATATCTATCCGGAACTCCGAAGAAGGCGTCCGAAGACTGGCCTTCGGAATGGTTTTATATAGAAGATGTCCCCCTGCCGGACCTAGTCCAGGTCGGCCTCCCTGAGTTCAATAACGCTCCTTTGAAGAAACGCCTAAGCTAGCGTCCACGGAGCCCTCAGAAGGAAAATGAGAGGGACGTCCTTTACCTGATGAGCCGAATTAGACTGTTAGCCCATTCCGGACTGACCATGATCGGGGTCATGGCCACATGCATTATGTGGGGGGTGCAGCCGCTCCAGTATAGAGGCCACCCCATGTGGGATTTCAACGGGGAGGACGATGCCACCCGCTGCGGCCGCAAGCGGCCTGGATCGGTCGCCGATTTGATGAAGATCTTGTCCGCATTGTACAAGGGAGAAGAGGAGGAATTTCTCCGCCTCAATCCGCAGGGCGGATTTTCTATGAACAATCCTCCAAGCTGGGTAAGCGGACATTTATTTTTGCCTATCCGATCCATACTCCCATAGTCAAGTATCTCATTTTGTGATTTCGGCGCAGGAACTGCGCCGGGCCGTAAAGGATATAAACAGCCCGCCTCCACAACCCGAGGATCCGGAACGGTTCCTCGATCCGGCCTCCCAAGAGGATCCGAACATATCAGTGGAGCTGATTGACTGGGTATTTCACCAACTGAGCATCGATAATGCCTTGGTCGCCATTATGGCCGATTACCCCGGAATACTTCCCGCTTCGCAGGTAACTGAGACTGAAGTCCCAATACTTTGAAAATGACCCATCTGTGCGTGTTTTTGGTCACCGTATAACAATGGTGCTTCACAGAGGGCGCCCTTGAGGCGGAAGGCTGAGCCCGTGGCGGCTAGCCAACAAGCGGCAGCATGGCCCAGCAGGCTAAAAAGAAGCGCGGTTCAGATCGAAACTCCGGCGCAATGGTATGGCGCGCCACCTTATTCCCTAGCTTTATTCCCGGGAGGCATACTAACTCTCGTGCCTCTTCAGGAAGAAGAGCGCCCGGACTGTATCCGAGAGGTTGCCAATCAATCCTCCGCTCGCCAGGCTCCATAGCCAGGTCCAGAAGCGGAGGCGAACACGGGGCGTGCGTCAGATGTTCCTCCGACAGAGGATGCCGATAGGTTATCTGCTACCAATTCCGAGGTGGAGAATGCCATGAATCACAAACACCGCCGGACAGTTCTTCGTGACGCGTGTTTCTCCTCAGAGGCATTGGATGCCTTTAATTCGGGAGATGTGCACCTCCGTACCGCTCAAAATGGTCTAGCCAGAGCCATGGAGCAGTATGCAAACGACATACGGGTGAGAAAATTTGACAGTTATATATGCCTGTAGCCCCCGAGACTTGAAATAGTTAGAATAACTGATTTAAGGATCATTTATTGTGCAGGATCTTACAGAAAAGAATACCCAACTGTCCCAGGAGCTGGAGGTGTGCAAAGCCCAACTTGAGGCCGCACTAGCCGCAGCGGGGGAAGCCAAAGAGACCCCCTCTGGTAATATATGCTTCAAAAGATAAGTAATTTGTGAAGCGCGTCGTGTGTATAAGTCTGACAATAATATTGCAGATGGCGCCGGGTTAGATCCGGACAAGCAACAGCTCATGCGCCGGTTAAAGGCCGGCGAGAATGTGCTTACAAGGATGAGGCATGAGAAAAATAATCTCCAAGATGCCAACACCTAGCTGGGTGAGGAACTAAAGGATGTTCGTGCCCAGCTATCTGACTCCGTTAAGGAGAATCGGCGGCTTCGACGCGGCATTTTTAGTAAGTGCTTGAACAAACTTTGAAAAAGAGTTCGGCGAGGAAGTCGACTAATGAGTTATGTCTCAGAGGTATGCTCACAGGCTGTCTGCAGAGGAAATGCCCGGTTCTACGGGTGACCTTCTTCCCGAGCTCTTGCAAATCGCATTTAACGAAGTTTGGCAGTGATGAAAGGCATCGCCTGTGCCTTGTGGCTATCTCTGCCTCCCCGCCTCAAGGCCTTGGAGAGCTTGAAGAGAGGCTTCAAGGAGCGCTGCAGCGCTCCGCTTATGGAAGATATCGGCCTGCCGTCAAGGCGCCAGGAGGCTCGGGCAATGGTGAAGACGTGGTACACGGTCTGACCCAAACCACATGGCCGAGGCCGGACCAAGGGGCTGATGGGAAGGAGATCCTGTGAGTTTAGTGTACGGCCAAGTAGAATTGGCCGCAAGTATTCCCAACAGGATCAGAAACTAGACAGCCTCTTTGAAGTGGCGGAGGTAGGGGGCTGGGGTGGGCCGCGGCCCACCCTGGGATTTTGAAGCAGCCTACCAATGGATTTTTAACTGGGCCAGAGATAAAAGATGGCCCGATAATAGGGATCAACGCAGCCACAGCCCACAGCCACGCCATCGTTCTACATCGAGCCAGAGGACAGCCGCGTCGTCCTGCCGTGCCTTGCCCCTCCTGCCTCGCAAACGCCGGCTCGCCGCCCTCGTTGGTCGCCGACTCGCCGGCCGGAGCCCAGCCCCTGATGAGGATCCCACCTCTCCTTCCCGCCCCCTGCGAACTGCGTTTGTCCGTGTCCTGCGCGGCTGCCCCCCTGCCCCCGGCCGTGTGTGTGTGGGCAGATCTTGATCCCCCCTGTTTGCGTTGTTTGACGATGATATGAATTAAAATTGCCCTCTGTTATTAGGAGTGTGAGGAACTTGGTGGTCTTCTTGGCTGAGCAGTCAAGTCAATTGAAGCACCTCGAGTGGCTGGACTTCCATATCACGGTATGACACTTGCACTAAAGTTTATTTCTTAGGTTGGTGTTCTTCAGGTTCTGTTGTCATTTTTTTAACAGTGCAATGTATTCCCTTGTGGGCTTATCAGCTTACCAATTTCTGAATCCCCAATTTCTAACACAGGTTTTTTTTTTTGGTTGTGCTATGCTATCCTGTAGATGAATTGAACACATCCATAGTTTTGCACATCATTTCTTCCTCAAATAAATTCTCAAGGCATGTAATATGTATTTTTTAATGCAAAACTTAGACTTAATTGAGAACCTTAGTGTGTTTGTACAACCATATTGATATATTTCTATGTGATATCGGTAATTAGTTAGAACGTTCACATATTATATTTCTTACCAAAATATTTTTTAGGGGGTGGACCACCCTGTTCCCAAATGCTAGCTCCGCTACTGGCCTGCTGGATGGCATTGAAGAGGAATATGCCCAGTCAAGTTGACTATGTAATTTAAGATGACACGTAAAATGCCTTCTAGCCGGATTGTAGATCGTTTGTCATAGCGGACCTTTTCGCTTCAACCTCGGGACCCAATAGTCCGGAGTGTGTCCGAATACCCTCGCGATTATATAAGAACCGGGGCATGCGTGGAGACCAGGAGTAGGGGTCATTAGTGCTTTATCAGACAAGTGCCCAACTAGTTATGTTATATTACATGGTTAGTAAGAAACATCTTCCAGGGAGAATAGTTCCGTTAGGGGTTCCTTTCCCTGGGAGGCATGCCCTAAAGTGCATGTCCGGACTGCAAAAAAAGCAGAAAAACATCTGGGGACAGATAAATAAATAGGTAAGAAATCGTCTTTTAGTTCACCGACCGAATATTCCCTTAAGAATGCTAGCTTTCGGCTTCACCCAGTCTGAGGTACACATCCGACTGACCCGACAGTAACAATCACAGAGGTGCTCCCTTTACCGCCTAGCCGAACAATCGGGGACGTAGGGGTAAGCGCAGGAGCCAGGCAACCTAGCTTGGCCAAAACTTAATTCATATCGATGCATATAATGGTGAATAGAAGGTACATGCGGAAGTGTGACACATGTGTTGGGCATGAAGCCCGTATAAATAAGCTTCGGTTAAAGAAGCCCCCAGGTATAATGAGCGTGGATAGTGCGTCAAGTGTGTGCGAACAATGCGCGAACAAGCTTTCAAAGGCTGTAATAGGAAAGGGGGGAAAGGAGAGAAACAGAAGACATCTAATATGTAAAATATAGACGGAGGAAGGAGACGAACTCAGAATCTGGCGCTAGGCGTAGAATCTTCGGAGATGGGCTGCGTTCCATGGGTTCGGCTCGAGTCGGTTATCCGATGCATCTCACAGACGGTACGCTCCACCGGTCAGGACTTGGTCGATGATAAAGGGACCTTCCCATTTGGGCTTGAGTTTGTCCTTTTTCTTGTCCGGCAAGCGTAGAACTAACTCGCCAACGTTGTAAGTTTTGGCCCGTACTTCTCTGCTTTGATATCTTTGAGATTGCTGTTGATAGAATACGGAATGGGCTTTTGCCACGTCACGCTCCTCCTCCAATGCGTCCAAACTATCCTGCTGATCGAGCTCGGCTTCTCTTTCTTCGTACATGCACACGCGAGGTGAGTCATGAATTATGTCACAGGGCAGAACTGCCTCTGCGCCGTATACCATAAAGAATGGTGTAAATCCAGTGGTGCGATTCAGAGTGGTCCGGAGCCCCCAGAGTACGGAGTCGAGCTCCTCTACCCAGTGCGTGTTAGATTCCTTGAGGGACCGCACTAATCGGGGTTTGATGCCGCTCATGAGTAGACCATTTGCTCGCTCGACTTGACCGTTAGTTTGAGGGTGATAAACTGAAGCATAATCGAGTTTGATGCCCATGTTTTTGCACCAGAGTTTAACCTCGTCGGCCGTAAAGTTCGTGCCGTTGTCAGTGATGATGCTATGGGGGACGCCGTAATGGTGTACGACCCCTGATATGAAGTCTATCACCGGTCCGGATTCGGCCGTCTTAACAGGCTTGGCCTCTATCCATTTGGTGAACTTATCCACCATGACCAGTAGGTTTCTTTGCTTGTGGGTTCCTCCTTTAAGGGGTCCAACTATATCAAGCCCCCAGACCGCGAAGGGCCAGGTTATGGGTATAGTTTTGAGGGTGGTGGGTGGCATGTGGCTTTGATTAGCAAAGAGCTGGCAACCGACGCATCGTTGGACTAAGTCCTGAGCATCTGCTCGGGCCGTCGGCCAATAAAATCCTGTACAGAAGGCCTTGCCTACAAGGGCCCGGGCTGCGGCGTGGTGCCCGCCGAGTCCGGCATGAATTTCAGCCAGAAGGTTCCGCCCTTCCTCTTCGGAGATACACCTTTGAAGGACTCCGGTTGTGCTTTTCTTGTAAAGCTCTCCCTCGTGGACCGTATAGGCTTTAGATAGACGCACTATGCATCGGGCCGCATTTTGGTCCTCGGGAAGTTCCTGCCTGGTTAGGTAGGCTAGGAATGGTTCCGTCCACAGGGCAATGACTGCCATTATTACATGGGCTGAGGATGTTACTTCGTTGGCAGAACCGCCAATTGTGTCAGAATGTTCGGTGTCGGGCAGTGCGGTTGGGTCCGGATTATTATTTCCGGATTCCCCCTCCCATAGTAGGGATGGCTTGAACAGCCTCTCTAGGAAGATGTTGGGAGGGACGGCATCGCGCTTTGCGCCAATGCGTGCCAATACGTCTGCTGCCTGGTTGTTATCCCGGGCTATATGGTGAAACTCGAGCGCCTCAAACCGAGCTGACATTTTAGGACGGCGCTATGATAAGCTGCCATTTTCGGATCCTTGGCATCAAGTCCCCATTTATTTGGGATATCGCGAGGTTCAATCGCACCTCTAGGCGTTGAATGCCCATGGAGATTGCCATCCGGAGGCCATGTAGAAGGGCCTCAGATTCGCCGCGTTGTTGGAGTCCGTATACATTATCTCGAGTACGATTGAACCGTATCTCCGGTTGGGGACGGCAGAGACGACGCCTTTTCCCAGACCAGCCAACATTTTTGAGCCGTCAAGTGCATGATCCAGTTGGAATATCGTCGTACTCTTTAGGGAGTTCTTGAGTCCATTCGGCGATGAAGTCGGCCAAAACTTGCGACTTAATAGCTCGCCGTGGCTTATAGGTTATGTCGAATGGGAGGAGCTCAATGAAATTGCGTCCTCCTCGCGGCAGTCCTTTATCCTGTTCATAACCAGGAGGAATCTGGCCCAGTAATGGTGTACTGTTTCTGCGGGCTCTTGCCGGATTTGGGATAGATCGCTTATGTTTGGGTGGGCGGGTGGAATTGAATTCGGAACCCCGTCCACTTTAAAAATCAGGGGCCAAGTAGTTTCCGAGCTTGGAAGCTTGGGTTCTTGGATGTTGTCCAATGAATCTAGCCCGCTGCCTGACTTTAGGTTCAGGGCTTGAGTAACATCCTCCCCTCCGTGGGAATCCGGCATGGAGGGATCGGGAATCCGGACATAGCTAGTCCTTAAGATAGAAGAAGGGTCGCCGTATTGTTCCTCTACCACAGCAACGTGGTGGGTAACCTGGGGAGAGTTAATCTCTCTTGGATTGGGTTTAGGCCCAATCTGATCGTAGTCTGTAGCGACTCCCAGGGCGGTGATGCGATCCAAGAGATCGTTTAAGGAAGAGAGCTCCATCGGATCTAACTGCTCGGCGAGTTCCGAGCTAACGTGAAGATTGCTTTCGATGACCCAAGAAGTCATCGTCGGCGCGGCGGCTGGACAGGCGGTCATAAGGAAACCACCTAGCTGGAGAGTTTGGCCGATAGCCAATGCTCCTTTAGCAACAGTGTCGTCTTTAAAGATGGGATGAGGCATCCTTCCTGATAGCGACGGCACAGAGGAACTGTCAATGAAAGCACCAATGTCGGTGTCAAAACCGCGGATCTCGTAGTAGGGGTCCTGACCGTGCTCTAGGCGGATGGTAACAGGAGACGAGGGACACGATGTTTTTACCCAGGTTCGGGCCCTCTCGATGGAGGTAAAACCCTACTCCTGCTTGATTGATATTGATGATATGGGTAGTACAAGAGTAGATCTACCACGAGATCAGAGAGGCTAAACCCTAGAAGCTAGCCTATAGTATGATTGTTGTTCGTCCTACGGACTAAAACCCTCCGGTTTATATAGGCACCGAAGAAGGTTAGGGTTACACAGAGTCGGTTACAATGGTAGGAGATCTCCATATACGTATCGCCAAGCTTGCCTTCCATGCCAAGGAAAGTCCCATCCGGACACGGGACGAAGTCTTTAATCTTGTGTCTTCATAGTCCAGGAGTCCGACCGAAGATGATAGTTCGGCTATCCGGACACCCCCTAGTCCGGGACTCCCTCAGTGGCTACAAGCTTGCTCCTTGAGAAGTTTCTCTGGAGGGGGAAGATGAACAAGTCTAGCCCTAACTTCCTCTCTCTTTGTACATGGATGTGGGTGGTCTAGGATCTCAATGAGGCTGAACCCTTTGCATGGGTGCCCTGGGGGTTTATATAAGCCTACCCCCCCAGGGGTACAATGGTAATCTGGCCGGGTGTAGGACCCGGTCGTCAGTGTCAGTGGTCGTTGGCTTCTCCGCCGGCGCTGGGGCCCGCCGCCTGGTGGGCCCTACTAGCTGTCTCGTACTCAGCCGACAGGCCGTGCCCGCCGCTGGCGGGTCCTGCCGGCTGCTTAGTATTGTGGCAATGCCACTGATGATGTGTGCTTTGTCGGGGAGGCATGGCTACAGTACCGCCGCCTGGCGGGCGATCAATGTAGCCATTCCCCATCTCTTGTGATTAATGGTGCACGGATTTTGAGGGAGGGGAGGGTCGGCTGCCTGGAGTCAGCCTCCCCCTGTGCCGACTGATGGGAGCTTGCCGCCTTCTGGCTTCTCACTGACAGATAGGTCCCGCCGTCTGGTGGGCCGTACCGACAGCCCGTCGTGGGAGCATGGCCTTCTCTTCCATGGGTGATGTCATGGATCGTGTGGCAACAGTGCCACGCTGGGCGGGGGATGTCCGCCCTGTACACTGCACTGTGGCCACGCTCCACCCTGGACTCGGGGGTGGTAGGCTGCACTGTAGCCACGCCCCGTCTCGTTGTCATAATGTGGCACAAACTTCAAGGGGGCGGAGGAACCGCCTGCAAGGAGCCGGCCTCTCTGGAGGCCGCCTGCTAGGAGTCGGCCCGCTCGGCGATCGTCTGTTGCGCTTTGCCGCCTCCTGGCATGTAACGCCCCGGATTCGATGCGCCAGGTGTCCGCCAGTTATTCGCCGTCCTTGCCTTGTCATGTGCTTGCGTGTTGCACTTTGCCATGTCATCATCTGCATTTTTATCATGTCATCATGTGCATTTCATTTTGCATACGTGTTCGTCTCATGCATCCGAGCATTTTCCCGTTGTCCGCTTTTGCAATCCGCACTCCTATGTCTCCCGCACCCCTTTTACCTCTTTTTCGTAAAGCGGGTGTTAAACGGTCTTGAATGGACCGAGGTTTGTCAAGCTGCCTTGGTATAGCACCGTAGACCGCTGTCAAGTTCGGATCATTTGGAGGTCGTTTGATACTCCAACGGTTAACCGGGTAACCGCAAAAGCCTCTTTTGTATTGCAGCCCAACACCCCTTCCAAAGTGGACCAAAACCCACCAAACTCCTCTCCATGCTCTCGGTCGTTCGATCACTATCGCGTGGCCGAAAACAGCACCTCATTTGGAGTCTCCTAGCTCCCTCTACCTATAAATATGTGATCCCCTCCGGATTTTTCGCGCAGTCCAACCCTAGCCTTCTTCTTCCTCCATACGGACGCTGCCGTGCCGCCGCGGACACGCCGCCCCACCACCTGCCAGTCCCAAGCCGCCAGGTGGCCTCCTCGCCACCACGCAGACCGCCCGCCTGAGCCCGGTCGGGCCCCTAAGCCCATCGCCATGCCCGCCTCCCTGGCGCCCGGGCGCCCAGGCGCCCGCCTCCGGCGAAGCCGCCCGCCAGGCCGCCTGCGCCTCCCCGCCTCCCGCCCGACCATCGACCCCACCCCCTTGCGGGCCTCTTCTCCCGCCCGGCGGCGCCATGCCCCGCCGCCCCGCCAGGCCAAGCTGCGCCGCCGGCCAGCCGGCCGGCGCCTCCCTCCCCCGGTGCACCTCCTCGCCGGAACCTCGCCAGCCCTCCTCCGTGAAGCTCCGCCGCCGTCCCGTCGTCTTCTCCGTGAGCATCGCCTGCCTCGAGAACCGTGCCCAGATCTAGATCCGCTTTGAAGGTTGACTTTCCTCTCCCCGAAATCTGCTAAGTCCTCGATATTTTCATCTCATGTGCCCATGTTCATCATGCCATAACTCTGCATCCGTGAGTCCGCTTTTGTGCGATAATATGTCAAATTGTTCGTCTCAAGAGTAGATCATTTCATCGCATTGCATCATTTACATTTGAGCTCATCTTGATGCCCGAAATGCTGTTCAAGAGTGCTATGTGATGTTAGTTTCGCTTTCTTAATGTAACATGCACTTTTGTCATTTTTGCCATGATTGATGTGTGCACCCTATGAACTTGAGTCCTACATGTGTTTTGTAATATGCCATGCCATATTTACAGGGGTGTATGCCATGTATTTTTGTGATCTCTGTGGTGACTAGCACAAGCATGCAAACTAGGCCTCATGATGTTGCTGATTTCAGCCCTGTTTTGCTGATATTTTTATGCCATGTTAACTTGATGCTACCGAGAGTTCCATGCATATTTTGAGCTACTTCAGTAAGGACGTTTTGAACATATGGTTATGCTCTATCCATCCATGCCTTTTTTTGCAATTATGGAGTGCCATAGCTTGAGTCAATCGAGCTCTACTTTTGCTATAAAATGTTTCCTGGCAGATTGTTTACATGTTATTCAATTTTGCCAAGGTTGTTGTAGTTGATCCTTGCATGCTATGTTGTTGTTCTTGCCATGTATAGCTTCTATGCCATGTCTTCTTACTGTTGGTTGCCTTGCCATGCCATGTATTGCTCTGTGGTGAGTGGTTCAAGCTCACCAACATGCCTACTTATCGTTGTTCCTGCCATGTATGAATATGTAATATAACTTGCCATGTTTACGTGGGTGCCATCATATCTTCTGATCCCTTTTGGCTTATGGTCAATAAGGTACTTTTGTTCTATGCAATTATTAGATTCATGCCATGCCTTTTTTTCCATGATAAGTTCCTGTAACATGTTGTTTGATAGCTCTAAACATTGCAACCTGATGTTATTTCTGCTTAAGTCTGAAACTGTTATTATTTGCAATCTTGCCATGTCATTTTGAGCATGTTCTAGTAATTTCTGGAGATAGCTCAGTGTTCATGTTTTGTCATGCTTTACCTGTACATCATGGCCATGCCTTTTGTTTTCATATTGAGGTGCCGTAGCATGTTGTTTTGGTGCTTGCAATATGCCTAGTTGCTGTTTTGGACAGATTGTTGTCATGACTTGTTTCATGTGTATGTGTTGAACCGTTGCTCCGTTTTGAGTGTGCTCTATATGAAACTTGCTTAGAATTGCATGTAGTTTCATATTATCATGTTGCATCCTTGTTTTGAGGTGTTTGCTTGATGTTTGTATGCATTTTGCATCAATGCCATGCTTATCTTGTTTTGCTCATATCTTCTAGACCGTAGCTCCGAATCTAATGAACTTTATATGTAACTTGACTAGAATTTCGTGTAGATCATCGTGGTGCATCTTAAATTCCTGTTTAACAACTTGAACATAAGGTTTATTTAGATCTGGAACAATTTCGAAATATGCATATGAGGACTTACCGGAATTGTTATATGTTGTTTCCGGCCTCATTTAAACTTGCTTTGATGTGTTGCTCTTGTTTTGCATCATCTCTTGCCATGAGTAGCCTCATCCTAGCTTTGTCATGCATCATGCTTGTTGTGCATCATGTCTTGTCTATGTGTGGTGTGTTTACTATGTTGTGTGCTTCTTCTTGTTAGTTCCCGTTTCGTTGCGATCGTGAGGATTCGTTCGTCTACACTTGGTTCGACTGTTGGGGAATGTAGTAATTTCAAAAATTTCCTACGCACACGCAAGATCATGGTGATGGCATAGCAATGAGAGGGGAGAGTGTATGTCCACGTACCCTCGTAGACCGTAAGCGGAAGCGTTATGACAACGCGGTTGATGTAGTCGTACGTCTTCACGATCCGACCGATCCAAGTACCGAACGTACGGCACCTCCGAGTTCAGCACACGTTCAACTCGATGACGATCCCCAGACTCCGATCCAGCAAAGTGTCGGGGATGAGTTTTGTCAGCACGACGGCGTGGTGACGATGATGATGCTCTACCGGCGCAGGGCTTCGCCTAAACTCCGCGACAATATGATCGAGGTGGAATATGGTGGAGGGGGGCACCGCACACGGCTAAGGAACGATCACGTAGATCAACTTGTGTCATGGGGTGGCCCCCTGCCCCCGTATATAAAGGAGCAAGGGGGAGGAGGCGGCCGGCCTAGGAGGAGGCGCGCCAAGGGGAGTCCTACTCCCACCGGGAGTAGGACTCCCTCCTTCCTTGTTGGAGGGGGAAAGAGGGGGAGAGGAGGAAGGAAAAGGGGGCCGCACCCCTTGTCCAATTCGGACCAGAGGGGGGCTGCGCGCCTCCTTCCTTTCGGCCTCTTTCCTCTATTCCCGTATGGCCCAATAAGGCCCATATACTCCCCGGCGAATTCCCGTAACTCTCCGGTACTCCGAAAAATACCCGAATCACTCGGAACCTTTCCGAACTCCGAATATAGTCGTCCAATATATCGATCTTTACGTCTCGACCATTTCGAGACTCCTCGTCATGTCCCCGATCTCATCCGGGACTCCGAACTCCTTCGGTACATCAAAACTCATAAACTCATAATATAACTGTCATCGAAACCTTAAGCGTGCGGACCCTACGGGTTCGAGAACTATGTAGACATGACCTAGAACTATTCTTGGTCAATAACCAATAGCGGAACCTGGATGCTCATATTGGCTCCTACATATTCTACGAAGATCTTTATCGGTCAAACCGCATAACAACATACGTTGTTCCTTTTGTCATCGGTATGTTACTTGCCCGAGATCCAATACCTAGTTCAATCTCGTTACCGGCAAGTCTCTTTACTCGTTACGTAATGCATCATTCCGTAACTAACTCATTAGCTACATTGCTTGCAAGGCTTATAGTGATGTGCATTACCGAGAGGGCCCAGAGATACATCTCCGACAATCGGAGTGACAAAACCTAATCTCGAAATACGCCAACCCAACATGTACCTTTGGAGACACCTGTAGTACTCCTTTATAATCACCCGATTCGTTGTGACGTTTGGTAGCACCAAAGTGTTCCTCCGTAAACGGAGTTGCATAATCTCATAGTTACAGGAACATGTATAAGTCATGAAGAAAGCAATAGCAATATACTAAACGATCAAGTGCTAGGCTAACGGAATGGGTCATGTCAATCACATCATTCTCCTAATGATGTGATCCCATTAATCAAATAACAACACATGTCTATGGTTAGGAAACATAACCATCTTTGATTAATGAGCTAGTCAAGTAGAGGCATACTAGTGACTATATGTTTGTCTATGTATTCACACATGTATTATGTTTCGGTTAATACAATTCTAGCATGAATAATAAACATTTATCATGAAATAAGGAAATAAATAATAACTTTATTATTGCCTCTAGGGCATATTTCCTTCAGTCTCCCACTTGCACTAGAGTCAATAATCTAGTTCACATCATCATGTGATTTAACACCAATATTCACATCTGTATGTGATTAACACCCATAGTTCACATCGTCATGTGACCAACACCCAAAAGGGTTTACTAGAGTCATTAATCTAGTTCACATAGCTATGTGATTAACACCCAAAGAGTACTAAGGTATGATCATGTTTTGCTCGTGAGAGAAGCTTAGTTAACGGGTCTGTCACATTCAGAGCCGTATGTATTTTGCAAATATTCTATGTCTACAATGCTCTGCACGGAGCTACTCTAGCTAATTGCTCCCACTTTCAATATGTATCCAGATTGAGACTTAGAGTCATCTGGATCAGTGTAAAAAGCTTGCATCGATATAACTCTTTACGACGGGCTCTTTTATCACCTCCATAATCGAGAAATATTTCCTTAGTCCTCACTAAGGATGTTCTTGACCAATGTCCAGTGATCTACTCCTAGATCACTATTGTACTCCATTCCCAAATTCAGAGCAAGGTATACAATAGGTCTGGTACATAGCATAGCATACTTTATAGAACCTATGACTGAGGCATAGGGAATGACTTTCATTCTCTTTTCTATTTTCTGCCGTGGTCGGGATTTGATTCTTACTCAATTTAACACCTTGTAACACAGGCAAGAAACTCTTTCTTTGACTGTTCCATTTTGAACTACTTTAAAATCTTGTCAAGGTATGCACTCATTGAAAAACTTATCAAGCGTCTTGATCTATCTCTATAGATCTTGATGCTCAATATGTAAGCAGCTTCACCGAGGTCCTTCTTTGAAAAACTCCTTTCAAATACTCCTTTATGCTTTGCGTAGAATAATTCTACATTATTTCCGATCAACAATATGTCATTCACATATACTTATCGAAATGCTGTAGTGCTCCCACTCACTTTCTTGTAAATACAGGCTTCTCCAAAAGTCTCAGATAAAACCATATGCTTTGATCAAATCATCAAGCATATATTCCAACTCGAGATGCTTGCACCAGTCCATAGATGGATCATTGGAGCTTGCACATTTTGTTAGCTCCTTTAGGATTGACAAAACCTTCGGTTGCATCATATACAACTCTTCTTTAATAAATCCATGAAAGAATGTAGTTTTGACATCCATTTGCCGATTTCATAAAATGTGGCAATTGCTAACATGATTCGGACAGACTTAAGCATCGCTATAGTTGAGAAAATCTCATTGTAGTCAACACCTTGAACTTGTCAAAAACCTTTTTGTGACAAGTCGAGATTTGTAGATAGTAACACTACTATCAGTGTCCGTCTTCCTCTTGAAGATCCATTTATTTAACATGGCTTGATGATCATCGAGCAAGTCAATCAAAGTCCATACTTTGTTCTTATACATGGATCCTATCTCAGATTTCATGGCCTCAAGCCATTTCGCGAATCTGGGCTCATCATCGCTTCCTCATAGTTCGTAGGTTCATCATGGTCTAGTAACATGACTTCCGAACATGATTACCGTACCACTCACAGTGCGGATCTTACTCTGGAAGACCTACGAGGTTTGGTAGCAACTTGATCTGAAGTTTCAAGATCATCATCATTAACTTCCTCACTAATTGGTGTAGGAATCACCGAACTGATTTCGTGATGAACTACTTTCCAATAAGGGAGAAGGTACAATTACCTCATCAAGTTCTACTTTCCTCCCACTCACTTCTTTCGAGAGAAACTTCTTCTCTAGAAAGGATCCATCTTAGCAACGAATAACTTGCCTTCGGATCTGTGATAGAAGATGTACCCAATAGTTACCTTTGGGTATTCTATGAAGACGCACTTCTCCGATTTGGGTTCGAGTTTATCAGGATGAAACTTTTTCACATAAGCATCGTAGCCCCAAACTTTAAGAAATGACAACTTGGGTTTCTTGCTAAACCACAGTTCATATAGTGTCGTCTCAATGGATTTAGATGGTGCCCTTTTAACGTGAATGCAGCTGTCTCTAATGCATAACCCCAAAACGATAATGGTAAATCAATAAGAGACATCATAGATCGCACCATATCCAATAAAGTGCGATTCTGACGTTCGAACACACCATAACGTTGTGGTGTTCCGGTGGCGTGAGCTGTGAAACTATTCCACATTGTTTTAATTGAAGACCAAACTCGTAACTCAAATATTCGTCTCCAGAGATCAGATCGCAGAAACTTTATTTTCATGTTACGATGAATTTTCCACTTCACTCTGAAATTCTTTGAACCTTTAAATTATTTCAGACTTATGTTTCATCAAGTAGATATACCCATATCTGCTCAAATCATCTTGTGAAGGTCAGAAAATAACGATACTTGCCACGAGCACCAACACTCATTGGATCGCATACATCGGTATGTATTATTTCCAATAAGTCAGTAGCTTGTTCCATTGTTCCGGAGAACGGAGTTTTAGTCATTTTGCCCATGAGGCACGGTTCGCAAGTACCAAGTGATTCATAATCAAGTGATTCCAAAAGCCCATCAGTATGGAGTTTCTTCATGCGCTTTACACCAATATGACCTAAACGGCGGTGCCACAAATAAGTTGCACTATCATTATTAACTTTACATCTTTTGGTTTCAATATTATGAATATGTGTATCCCACGGTCGAGATCCAACAAACTATTTTCATTGGGTGTATGACCATAGAAGGTTTTATTCATGTAAATGAACAATAATTATTCTCTAACTTACATGAATAACCAGTATTGCAATAAACATGATCAAATCATATTCATGCTCAACGCATAACGCCAAATAACATTTATTTAGGTTCAACACTAATCCCGAGAGTATAGGGAGTGTGTGATGATGATCATATCAATTTTGGAACTACTTCCAACACTCATCGTCACTTCCCTTCAACTAGTCTCTGTTTATTCTCAACTCCTGTTTGAGTTACTAATCTTAGCAACCAAACAGTATCAAATACTCGGGGCTACTATAAACACTAGTAAGGCACACATCAATAACCTGTATATCAAATATACTTTTGTTCACTTTGCCATCCTTCTTATCCACCAAATATTCAGGGCATTTCCGCTTCCAATGACCATTTCCTTTGCAGTAGAAGCACTTAGTTTCAGGCTTTAGTCCAGCTTCGGGCTTCTTCGCGGGAGTGACAACTTGTTTGCCATTCTACTTGAAGTTTCCCTTTTTTTTCCTTTGCCCTTTTCTTGAAACTACTGGTCTTTTCAATCATCAACACTTGATGCTCTTTCTTGATTTCTACCTTCGTCGATTTCAACATCACGAAGAGCTCGGGAATCTTTTTCGTCATCCCTTGCATACTATAGTTCATCACAAAGTTCTAGTAACTTAGTGATGGTGACTAGAGAATTCTGTCAATCACTATCTTATCTGGAAGATTAACTCCCACTTGATTCAAGCGATTGAAGTACCAGACAATCTGAGCACATGCTCACTAGTTGAGCGATTCTCCTCCATCTTTTAGCTATAGAACTTGTTGGACACTTCATATCTCTCAACTCGGGTATTTGCTTGAAATATTAACTTCAATTCCTGGAACATCTCATATGGTCCATGACGTTCAAAACGTCTTTGAAGTCCCGATTCTAGGCCGTTAAGCATGGTGCACTAAACTATCAAGTAGTCATCATATTGAGCTAGCCAAACGTTCATAACGTATGCATCTGCTCCTGCAATAGGTCCATCACCTAGCGGTGCATTAAGGACATAATTCTTCTGTGCAGCAATGAGGATAAACCTCAGATCACGGATCCAATCCGCATCATTGCTACTAACATTTTTCAATACAATTTTCTCTAGGAACACATATGAAACCATCGGGAAGCAAAAACATAGGGAAGCAACAACGTGAGCTATTGATCTACAACATAATTTGCAAAATACTACCAGGACTAAGTTCATGATAAATTAAAGTTCAATTAATCATATTACTTAAGAACTCCCACTTAGATAGACATCTCTCTAGTCATCTAAGTGATTACGTGATCCAAATCAACTAAACCATGTCCGATCGTCACGTGAGATGGAGTAGTTTCAACGGTGAACATCAATATGTTGATCATATCTACTATATGATTCACGCTCGACCTTTCGATCTCCGTGTTCCGAGGCCATATCTGTTATATGCTAGGCTCGTCAAGTTTAACTCGAGTATTCGCGTGCGCAACTGTTTTGCACCCGTTGTATTTGAGCGTAGAGCCTATCACACCCGATCATCACGTGGTGTCTCAAAGACGAAGAACTTTCATAACGGTGCATACTCGGGAGAACACTTCTTGATAATTTTAGTGAGAGATCATCTTAAAATGCTACCGTCAATCAAAGCAAGATAAGATGCATAAAGGATAAACATCACATGCAATCAATATAAGTGATATGATATGGCCATCATCATCTTGTGCTTGTGATCTCCATCTCCAAGCACCGTCGTGATCACCATCGTCACCGCGCGACACCTTGATCTCCATCGTAGCATCGTTGTCGTCTCGCCAACTATTGCTTCTCGACTATCGCTACCGCTTAGTGATAAAGTAAAGCAATTACATGGCTTTGCATTTCATACAATAAGCGACAACCATATGGCTCCTGCCATTGCCGATAACCGGTTACAAAACATGATCATCTCATACAATAAAATATAGCATCACGTCTTGACCATATCACATCACAACATGCCCTGCAAAAACAAGTTAGGCGTCCTCTACTTTGTTGTTGCAAGTTTTACGTGGCTGCTACGGGCTGAGCAAGAACCGATCTTACCTACGCATCAAAACCACAGCGATAGTTTGTCAAGTTGGTGATGTTTTAACCTTCGCAAGGACCGGGCGTAGCCACACTCAGTTCAACTAAAGTGAGAGAGAGAGACACCCGCCGGTCACCTTTAAGCAACGAGTGCTCGGCGGTGAAACCAATCTCGCGTAAGCATCTGGCGTAATGTCGGTCCGGCCGCTTCATCTCACAATACCGCTGAACCAAAGTATGACATCTTTGGTAAGCGATATTACTTATATCGCCCACAACTCACTTGTGTTTTACTCGTGCATATGACATCAACGCATAAAACCTGGCTCGATACCACTGTTGGGGAACGTAGTAATTTCAAAATTTCCTCGCACACGCAAGATCATGGTGATGGCATAGCAACGAGAGGGAGAGTGTATGTCTCGTACCCTCGTGAGACCGTAAGCGAAGCGTTATGACAACGCGGTTGATGTAGTCGTGCGTCTTCATGATCCGACCGATCCAAGTACCGAGCGTCGGCACCTCCGAGTTCAGCACACGTTCAGCTCGATGGCGATCCCGGACTCGATCCAGCAAAGTGTCGGGATGAGTTCCACGACCGACGGCGTGGTGACGATGATGATGCTCTACGGCGCAGGCTTCGCCTAAACTCTGCGACAATATGATCGAGGTGGAATATGGTGGAGGGGGGCACCGCACATGGCTAAGGAACGATCACGTAGATCAACTTGTGTCATGGGGTGCCCCCTGCCCCGTATATAAAGGAGCAAGGGGAGGCGGCCGGCCTAGGGAGGCGCGCCAAGGGAGTCCTACTCCCACCGAGTAGGACTCCTCCTTCCTGTTGGAGGGGAAAGAGGGGAGAGGAGGAAGGAAAAGGGCCGCACCCTTGTCCAATTCGGACCAGAGGGGGCTGCGCGCCTCCTTCCTTCGGCCTCCTTCCTCTATTCCCGTATGGCCCAATAAGGCCCATATACTCCCGGCGAATTCCGTAACTCTCGGTACTCGAAAAATACCGAATTACTCGGAACCTTTCCGAACTCCGAATATAGTCGTCCAATATATCGATCTTTACGTCTCGACTATTTGAGACTCCTCGTCATGTCCCGATCTCATCCGGGACTCCGAACTCCTTGGTACATCAAAACTCATAAACTCATAATATAAGCATCATCGAAACCTTAGCGTGCGGACCCTACGGGTTCGAGAACTATGTAGACATGACCTAGAACTATTCTTGGTCAATAACCAATAGCGGAACCTGGATGCTCATATTGGCTCCTACATATTCTCGAAGATCTTTATCGGTCAAACCGCATAACAACATCGTTGTTCCTTTTGTCATCGGTATGTTACTTGCCCGAGATTCGATCGTCGGTATCCAATACCTAGTTCAATCTCGTTACCGCAAGTCTCTTTACTCGTTACGTAATGCATCATTCCGTAACTAACTCATTAGCTACATTGCTTGCAAGGCTTATAGTGATGTGCATTACCGAGAGGGCCCAGAGATACCTCTCCGACAATCGGAGTGACAAAACCTAATCTCGAAATCGCCAACCCAACATGTACCTTTGGAGACACCTGTAGTACTCCTTTATAATCACCCAGCTACGTTGTGACGTTTGGTAGCACCAAAGTGTTCCTCCGTAAACAGGAGTTGCATAATCGCATAGTTACAGGAACATGTATAAGTCATGAAGAAAGCAATAGCAATATACTAAACGATCAAGTGCTAGGCTAACGGAATGGGTCATGTCAATCACATCATTCTCCTAATGATGTGATCCCATTAATCAAATAACAACACATGTCTATGGTTAGGAAACATAACCATCTTTGATTAATGAGCTAGTCAAGTAGAGGCATACTAGTGACTATATGTTTGTCTATGTATTCACACATGTATTATGTTTCCGGTTAATACAATTCTAGCATGAATAATAAACATTTATCATGAAATAAGGAAATAAATAATAACTTTATTATTGCCTCTAGGGCATATTTCCTTCATCGACTTCTTCCGTTCGTCTTCTTCATGGGCTCGTTCTTCTTCCTTGCGGGATTTCAGGCAAGATGACCGCTACCCTAGATCTCACTACTATCATTGCTATGCTAGTTGCTTCGTTCTTTCGCTATGCTGCGCTACCTATTACCTGTTTATCAAGCCATCCCAATTGCCATGTCAGCCTCTAACCTTTTTCACCCTTCCTAGCAAACCGTTGTTTGGCTATGTTACCGCTTTGCTCAGCCCCCTCTTATAGCGTTGTTAGTTGCAGGTGAAGATGAAGTTTGTTCCTTGTTGGAACATGGAGATGTTGTTCCTTGTTGGAACATGTTTACTTGGTTGGGATATCACAATATCTCTTATATTATTAATGCATCTATATACTTGGTAAAGGGTGGAAGGCTCGGCCTTATGCAGTGTTTTGTTCCACTCTTGCCGCCCTAGTTTCCGTCATATCGGTATTATGTTCCCGGATTTTGCGTCCCTAACGCGGTCGGGTGATTTATGGGACCCCCTTGACAGTTCGCTTTGAATAAGACTTTTCCGGCAAGGCCCAACATTGGTTTTATCATTTGCCTCACCACCACCTACTTTTCCCTTGGGAGTCGCTCTCTCGAGGTCATCTTTATTAGCCCCCCGGGCGCTGCTTCTCTAAGTGCTGGTTCGAACCGAGTCACGCTTCTTGAGGCCACCTTGGGGCAACTTGAGGATTGGTTTTACTCGTAGCCTGTCTCATCCGGTGTTGCCCTGAGAACGAGATATGTGCAGCTCCTATCGGGATTGTCGGCGCATCGGGCGGTCTTGCTGGTCTTGTTTTATTGCTGTCGAAATGTCTTGTAGCCGGGATTCCGAGACTGATCGGGTCTTCCCGGGGAGAAGGAATATCCTTCGTTGATCGCAAGAGCTTATCATGGGCTAAGTTAGGACACCCTGCGGTATAAACTTTCAAGAGCCGTGCCCTGGTTATGTGGCAGATGGGAATTTGTTAATATCCGGTTGTAGTAAACTTGAAGCAAACTCTTCTAAAATACACCAACCGTAATGCGTAACGTGAGTGTCTCTTTTGGGGTTGATTGAGAGGAGAACACGGTTTCGGGTTATGTCGGCGTAAGTAGGAGTTCGAGGATCACTTCTTGATCATTACTAGTTGACGACCGTTCCTTTGTTTCTCTTCTCGCTCTCATTTGCGTATGTTAGCCACCATATATGCTTAGTCGCTGCTGCAACCTCACCACTTTACCCCTTCCTTTTCCTTTAAGCTTTGCTAGTCTTGATACCCATGGTAATGGGATTCTTTGAGTCCTCGTGGCTCACTGATTACTACACCACCGATTCTGCAGGTACAGGTTGTCACGATGATCATGGCGTGAGAGCGATGTGTGCTTGTTTTGGAGTTCTTCTTCGCTTCTTCGATCGGGGATAGGTTCGGTCGGCAGCCTGGCTAGCGAGGTGGATGTCGTTTGAGTTTACATTTATGTTTCATCCGTAGTCGGATGTTGATCTCTTGTATATGATGTTGATGTATTCTTGTGGCATTTGTGCCTTATGTATGTATCCCCATCTATTATGTAATGTTGATGTAATGATATCCACCTTGCAAAAGCGTTTCAATATGCGGGTCTATCCTTGGTGGGACCGTCGAGTTCCTTTTGGATAGGGTCGCATATTGGGCGTGACATGGCAGCCGGCCGTATGGACCAGCCGGCCCCAAGGAGGCAGCCTTCGGTCTTTGATTCTTGAGGGGCGCAGCCGGCCCCGATGTCTACAAATACCATGGGAGGCTGACGAGGCTACCCGTGGTCATTTACTCCGATACCTCTCATGCTAGCCAAATTCTTTGCACCAAATAGAGATACTACTTGTGCTTCCAAACATTCCTTAACCCTGTTTTGCCATGAGAGTCCACCATACCTACCTACGGATTGATTAAGATCCTTCAAGTAAGTTGTCATCGGTAAATGCAATAAAAAATTGCTCCTTAAATATGTATGATTTATTAGTGCGAAGAAAATAAGATTTATACGAACTTGTGATAGGGAAGATTTTGTGCATTCAACCATAAAAGCCCATGACAACCTCTGCTTCCCTCTGCGAAGGGCCTATCTTTTACTTTTACCTTCTACCCTTATACAAGAGTCATGGTGATTTTCACCTTTCCTTTTTACACTTTTTCCTTTGGCAAGCACTTTGTGTTGGAGCGATCCGGATATATATATCCACTTGGATGTATATTTTCATAAAGTATTATTGTTGACATTACCCTTGAGGTAAAAGGTTGGGAGGAGAAACTATAAGTCCTATCTTTCTCTGTGTCCGATTAAAACTTTGAACCCATACATATCACATGAGTGTTAGCAAGTGTGAAAGATTAAATGATTGTTGAGTATGTGGAGTTTGCTGAATCAAAGCTCTTACGCAGACACTTCCCGAAATGAGATGAATTGCAATTGTTTGAGGACTAAGAGCATGGTTTGTTAGTTTCAAGATTTATGATCTAAAATTTAACATGTGAATAGCTTGTTACTTGATCATGAAAAGTTTTATGATTTGAGCTACTGTTATGATATATAATGATGCTAGAAAAAGTGATTGAAACTATCATTGATCAAACTTAAGCACTTGCTAGCATTCACACTTCATAAATTATTTCTTTTATGATTTACCTCCTCGAGGACGAGTAGGAATTAAGCTTGGGGATGCTGATACGTCTCCAACGTATCTATAATTTATGAAGTATTCATGCCATGTTTACTATTTTTTATATGATTTTGGTATGATTTGATTATAACTAACCCGGACTGACGTTGTTTTCAGCAGAACTACCGTGGTGTTGTTTTTGTGCAGAAATAAAATTTCTCGGAATGCGCTGAAAATCAATAGAGAATTTATCTGGAAAATATAAAAAATAATGGAACAAAGAATACTGTAGGGGAGTCCCATGGGCCCCACGAGGGTGGGGGCGCGCCCACCCCCCTAGGGCGCGCACCTGTGCGTCGTCGACTTCCCGTGGGGCCCCCTAACTTGTTCTCGACGCCAACCTCTCCTATAAATGCCCAAACCTCCAGAAAATAACCTAGATCGGGAGTTCCACCGCTGCAAGCCTCTGTAGCCACCAAAAACCAATCGGGGCCCTGTTCTGTCACCCTATCGGAGGGGGGAATCATCACCGGTGGCCATCTTCATCATCCCGGCGCTCTCCATGACGAGGAGGGAGTAGTTCACCCTCGGGGCTGAGGGTATGTACCAGTAGCTATGTGTTTGATCTCTCTCTCTCTCGTGTTCTTGATTTGGCACGATCTTGATGTACCACGAGCTTTGCTATTATAGTTGGATCTTATGATGTTTCTCCCCCTCTACTCTCTTGTAATGGATTGAGTTTTCCCTTCGAAGTTATCTTATCGAATTGAGTCTTTAAGGATTTGAGAACACTTGATGTATGTCTTTTGTGGGATACCGGTTGTGACAATGGGGTATTCTATTGATTCACTTGATGTATGTTTTGGTGATCAACTTGTGGGTTCTTTGACCTTGGGAATCTATGCATAGGGGTTGGCACACGTTTTTTTCTTGACTCTCCGGTAGAAACTTTGGGTCACTCTTTGAAGTTCTTTGTGTTGGTTGAATAGATGAATCTGAGATTGTGTGATGCATATCGTATAATCATACCAGCGGATACTTGAGGTGACATTGGAGTATCTAGGTGACATTAGGGTTTTGGTTGATTTGTGTCTTAAGGTGTTATTCTAGTATGAACTCTAGGATAGGTCGAATGGAATGAATATCTTCGTGTTATTTTACTACAGACTCTTGAATAGATTGATCAGAAAGAATAACTTTGAGGTGGTTTTGTACCCTAAAATAGTCTCTTTGTTTGTTCTCCGCTATTAGTGACTTTGGAGTGACTCTTTGTTGCATGTTGACGGATAGTTATATGATCCAATTATGTTACCATTGATTAGAGAACTTGCACTAGTGAAAGTATGAACCCCAGGCCTTGTTTCCTATCATTGCAATACCGTTTTTACCACTTGCTACCTCGTAGTTTTTATATTTTTCAGATTACAAATACCCATATCTACCATCCATATTGCACTTGTATCACCATCTCTTCGCCGAACTAGTGCACCTATACAATTTACCATTGTATTGGGTGTGTTGGGGACACAAGAGACTCTTTGTTATTTGGTTGCAGGGTTGTTTGAGAGAGACCATCTTCATCCTACGCCTCCCATGGATTGATAAACCTTAGGTCATCCACTTGAGGGAAATTTGCTACTGTCCTTCAAACCTCTGCATTTGGAGGCCCAACAACGTCTACAAGAAGAAGGTTGTGTAGTAGACATTGAGGGAGTCCTGGACTAAGGTGTCCTCGGGCGTCCGGCCTGTTAGCCATGGGCCGGACTGATGGGCTGTGAGGATATGAAGACCGAAGACTCTCAACGTGTCAGTATGGGACTGTCCTTGGCGTGGAAGGCAAGCTTGGTGATCAAATATGAAGATTTCCTTTCTCTATAAGCAACCTTATGTAACCCTAGATCCCTCCGGTGTCTATATAAACCGGAGGGCTTAGTCCGGATGAGGATACTCATTACCATAGTCATACAGGCTAGACTACTAGGGTTTAGCCATTACGATATCGTGGTAGATCAACTCTTGTAATACTCATATTCATCAAGATCAATCAAGCAGGAAGTAGGGTATTACCTCCATAGAAAGGGCCCGAACTTGGGTAAATATTGTGTCCCCCGTCTCCTGTTACCATCGATCCTAGACGCACAGTTCGGGACCCCCTACCCGAGATCCGCCGATTTGGACACCGACATTGGTGCTTTCATTGAGAGTTCCACTGTGTCGTCATCAAGAGGTTTGATGGCCCCTTGGATCATCTACAACAATGCTGTCCAAGGAGAAGTCTTCCTGCCCGGACAGATCTTCGTATTTGGCGGCTTCGCGCTGTGGGCCCACTCGCTTGGCCATCTGGAGCAGATCGAAAGCTACGCCCCTGGCCATCAGGTCAGATTTGGGAGCTTGAATTACGTCGCGGACATCCGCGAAGACTTGATCTTTGACGGATTCGAGACCGCGGCAGCCACTCCCGGTCACCTCGATGAACATGACTCAAATCTGTCATCGGACCACATCCAGGAGATAGCTCATGTAACTACTCTGGCCTTAGATCCGGAGCAAATTGCGCCATCCGAGAATGGGAAGCTCAACCCCGCCACAGAGGCCACAAATTCCACGGTGTTGGAGCCACACACACAAACCTAGCCTCATGCGATATCTGTGTCACCAGAACTCCAGACTTGTTTCCGGCTATGAGTTCCAAACAATGTGCATCCACGGACGCTGAGCTCGATCGGTTATCAATCTTCGAATTCAGCGCCGCAGGCATCTTCCGACACTCGCCTTTCGGTGATGTACTGAACTCATTGAAGAATTTGTCCTTGGCAGGGGACTCATAGCCAAATTGTGTCCGGTTCGAACTGGAGGCGGACGATGGAGAATTTCACTTCCCACCTACTACCCACTTCATAGCCACTGTCGATGACTTAACTGACACACTCGATTATGACTCCGAAGACATCGATGGTATGGACGACGATGCCGGAGAAGAGGAGGCCCAAGCCACGCCGTTCACCGGACGATGGACGGCCACTTCCTCATATGACGTATACATGGTGGATACGCCAAAAGATAATAGCGGCAATGACAAGGAAAAACCAATGGAGGGTGACCCCCCTAAGACACAACCAAAGCGCCAGCGTCAGCGGCGTCGCTCTAAACCATGCTGCAGCAAGGACAGCAACACTGGCACAGGGGACGACAACACTCCAGACGGTGCCGAGAGGTAGAAGACCACGACCAACAAACTGCCGAACGGGACAATCAGGAGGATGGGCAAGTATTTATCATTCGCTCTCCGAGGAGGAGGTCGGCCTCAGCAACGAAGACTTTATCGTGCCTGGGGAACCCCTCGAGCAGGAGCGTTTTAAGCGCCAGCTAATAGCCACTGCAAGGAGTCTGAAAAAGAAGCAGCAGCAGCTTCAAGCTAACCAAGACCTGTTGAACGATAAATGGACTGATGTCCTGGCAACCAAGGATATGGCCTCAAGCGCCCAGCCAAAAGTTACCCGTAACGTAAATTGCTACCTCAATTCGATGATGAGGCATTGGAGCCCATACCATCATCACGCAATGCGGCTGATCGAACACCACGGGGTCGAGACAAAGCGGCAACTCAAGCCGAACACCAGTCCGCTCCACCTCACCGTAAAGGTAGAGATCAAATAGCTCGGGGACATACCTACGACCTACGGCAAAAACTGGACAATAATGCAGGACATACCAGATTGATCTACGAATCGCGAGGATGGACACGCGACAATGGCTATCTATTCGGACGTGACAAACCTAGTCGTGCCTGGGCCGAAAACCGCAGACGGACTCTATATGAGCTATGTCGCGATGTGTCCCAATATAGAGGCGCGGCACACCCACTCTACTTCACTAATGAAGTAATGGAGCATGAATTCCCAGAAGGGTTTAAACCCGTGAATATCGAATCATACGATGGAACAACTGACCCCGCGGTGTGGATCGAGGATTTTCTTCTCCATATCCATATGGCTCGTGGAGATGACCTCCATGCCATCAAATACCTACCACTAAAACTCAAAGGACCAGCTCGGTACTGGTTCAACAGTCTTCCTGAAAACTCTATCGGTAGCTGGGAGGACTTGGAAAACGCCTTCCGCCACAACTTCCAAGGAACATATGTCCGGCCACCAGATGCGGATGACTTAAGTGACATTGTCCAATAGCCCGGAGAGTCAGCCAAGAAGCTCTGGACTAGATTCTTAGTTAAAAAGAACCAAATCGTCAACTGTCCGGACATGGAGGCCCTAGCGGCCTTCAAACACAGCGTCCGAGACGAATGGCTCGCCCGCCACCTTGGACAAGAAAAACCAGAATCCATGTCAGCCCTTACCGCTCTGATGACCCACTTTTGTGCGGGCGTTGATAGCTGGCTGGCTCATAAAAGCAGCAGCGCCAGCGTCCGGGCACGTCCGAAGTCCCAGACGGCAATGGCAAGCCGCAACGCAGCAAGCACAAACACAATGAAAAAACGCATGACAAGCGGTCAACGCTGGATTCATTGGTCCCAAACCCGGTTAACGCGAAAAGCTATTCAAGGCAAACAAGGACGGACCATCCGCTTTAGACAAGATACTAGATAGGCCCTGCCCGATTCATGGCCACCCCGACAAACCAGCCAATCATACCAACAGAAGCTGTTGGGTCTTCAAGCAGGCCGGCAAGCTCAACGCCGGACACAAGGGTAGGAGGCCGCCCGGTGATAGCGGCAACGAAGAAACTCATCAAACAAATACTAGGGGTCAAAAGCAGTTTCCCCCCGAAGTAAAAATAATGAACATGGCATATGTGACGCACACCCCTACAGGGGAACGCATGGAACACTCCCTCCGTACAAAATAGCACGCCACGGCTAACTCAGCCTAAGTGTACAGCGGCCCTATCACACCGCACACCTCATCGGCCATTAAGTGGGCGGTCTCCATTCAACATGACCGATTAATGTCCATATTGGACTAGCAGTTCGGCTTCCTCCGTTCGCCTAAATCGCCTGCGAATTTGGTACTACGCATACATAATTATGCACTTGAAATACCCTGCGCATCGGCGGAAGCACAATACGGAAGGACTTACAAGCACTTCCACAGCCTCTCCTATTTCTTCTAAGTACCTTTTTATTTCTTATGTTCCCTCCACGGGTGACTCAGAGGCTGGTTATCTCATGGACTCTATCAGATTTCGGGTTCGTACATTTATCCAAGGGCCATTCCCATCAAAGGAGTCCCTTAACCGAGGACAGGCGACGCAGACATGCGACAGGAGGTCAAAAACAACTTTTTGTAGACCGCACTCTATATTTTGAGCCAGTAAGGTGCCTTTTTCCTCAGCCTTCGACCCTTGGCATGTCAAATATCTGGGGTCGTGGCGTTTTTATCTAAAGCGTAACGATTGGCATATCACTCAGGTCCCAGTGAACATAATATGTATTCAGCATTCACCTTTTTCTAAAGAGCTGAATTTTTCTCCTTTGGATATCTTCACACCTCGGCATAACTTGCCAGGGGCTCGGGATGAGAACAAATGAGTTGCCGACAAAGTCCGAACAGCTCTATAGCGTACCTCGGCGTCGCGAGTTTGGCCTTATATGCATCAGCTCCGAATCATGTCTTGGGTCAATAGTTGGGTTGCCCGGCTCCTGTGCTTGCTACCTTACGTTCCGCTCTATCGGCTAAGGTAGTAAAGGGAGAACTACTGCGATTGTGCTTCCGGTTCATCTGGTCAAGCACCTCAGTAGAGAAAGCCGAAAACTGATTGTCATGATGCGGCGAGAGCTGGTCAACCACTCGATGACTTATTGGGATCTGTCGCGATTCCCTCCGTATTATACGAAGGACCTTTTTTTTCAGGTCACATATGCAACGCACCATATTGGAATAAGCCGCGTGCATACCAGGGGCTATATCTTAGACCCAACATAAAACTCCTATGGCTAAGTGAAAGTGTTAACGCCCTATAGTCCGATTGCCTAGTTCGCTGCATTGACACCTCCTTAATGGACCAACACGTTGGGTCAAGAGTGATCAAATGCTTTTCCAAACACCCCCGTATTTTTTACGAGGGGGCTAAAGCCGACGACTGGAAAACTTTCAGATTATACAAAAACGGCCGCACAGGAGGAATAAAAGTTTTTAGGTGAAACTAAAAAGAAACTAGCCTTATTATAATATTCTCTTTTATAATTTTCATACAATTCACTCGAAAATTACATCTTTCAAGCATTGACCCTCTATTAAGCGGGCACCCTCTAAGACATCCTCGAAATAGTGCTCTGGCGCGTGACGATCCTTGCCCTTGGGTGGACTCTTCGCTGCAACATCGGTGGCCTTCATCTTTGCCCAGTATGTCTTGACACGGGCAAAGGCCATCCGTGCACCTTTAATGCACGTTGATCGCTTCACAGCATCGATGCGCAGCATCGCATCAGCAAGTCACTGCACCAAACCAAAATAACTATCCAAAACTGGCTCGGTTGGCCACAGCCGGACCACGACATCCTTCATGGCAGCACCGAACAGCCTGTGAAGCTCGGCCCATTGGGTCATCTGTTCGTTTAGCAATAGCGGGCGCTTCGACGCACCGAATTGTGACCAGAAAAGCTTCTTCGTTGTATATCCTTCTTGCACTTGGTAAAACTGCGCCGCATCGGCCGCACTCTTCGGCAAGTCCAATAACGCGTCTGGAGAACTCCACACTTGGTTAAGCGGGGTATAATTCGGATCATCGAACTTAGTTTGCAATAAAAAGGGCTAACCAGCCGTGATCTCCCCAGCTTGTCAGATCTCCTTCCGAGCCGCTCTAGACTCGGACCGTGCTTCTTTTGCCTCTAGTAAGGCCTTATCAAGATCAGCCGCTTTTGCTTTATTATCCTTCTCGAGGGATTCGCAGCGGCTAGCGGCACCTTCGAGGTCACGCTTCATCTTGGATATTTTCTCCTCGTCCTGACGCCGATCAGCCTATTCGGCCTTCAATTCAGCCGATGCCTTTTCGGCAGCCGCATTACTAAACCGGGCCTACTCCTTGACTCGGAATAGCTCCGCCTGAAGAATCTCAACCGTGACAGCACCATCCGCAGTTATGCATATTTTAGCATACACTCCTTCACATCCCGCTTATAATATAAGCAAGTGCATGTGATGGCTGCCCCAAATACATACCTTGTGACTCGTCAAGACGCTTATGGATAAGTGTGATGTCCTCACTCGCCACATCAAGCTTCCTCTGAAGTTCGGCGACTTCTGTAGTCCGGGCGCTCACTGAGGGGGAAATTGCCTGTGTTCCAATTCAATCATGTAATTCCTGGAGCATATCTCTTTTGATCCTCTGATCGCCTCCCTTGGGAAGCCAATCCGAGTCTCAGGGGCTACTACCTATATACAGGTGCATTTTGCGAATAAAATGCAGTTGAAAATATTACATCACAAACCTCAAAACCTCTTAGCAGGCTCGTGAAGGCTTCATGCAATCCGCTCTTCGCAGACAGAACCCTCTCAACAACCGTACCCATCAAGGTATGGTGTTCCTCTGAGACGGACGCTTGTCGCACCATGTTCATCAATATATCTAGAGCTTCCAGATCTTTGGAAGCCGCCGTTGGAGCACGGCCTCCCTTTGAAGGAACCCGTTTGCTCGTCCCTACAATCATCTCCGGCTGTAAACCGGATAGTCCGGGGCCTTCATTGTTGGCCCCCGAACCCTAGGCGACTGGGGTATCACCTCCGGGTGATGTCTTCATCATCCCCGCACTGCTTGCTAATCGGGAGAGACCCTTCGGGATGACACTTCACAGTCGTCCGCCTTATTGGGCGAGGAAATTGGTGGAGGCGTTTCGCTCTCCATCATCTCCGGAAGAAGGTACCCCGAGGAGGAGAATTGTTGAAGAGGATGGTGTGCCGGACTGTGAAATATATATTCCCAGTGTTACCTTGGTAGCAGGGAAGGAACGAGATATGTTTAAAGAACTCCCTTGTTCAACTTACGATTTGGCCAGAGGCTTATCCTCACTATGGAACAGTGCGACAACGTCGTCTTCCAAGCCTGAGCCGCCCGACGATGGCATCTTGCCTCGCTTGGGGGCCTTTTCCTCCCAATCTTCGGAGGCGGCCCTTTTCTTACCCTAGGGAGAAGGTACTTTGACTTATCCTTCAATTTTTTCTTCGGGCGACGGAATTTTGATTCCCCGGGACGCAGCCCGATATACCTTCGGGGTGGAACCGCTTTTTTCCTTTCCTCTTTCCACCTTGTCCTCCTCCTCAGGCATCTGGAATGGTGACGGGGCCCGCATCCTTGTTAGTAGGGAATCCGCTGAGTCTTCGGGGAGGGGGTCGAACACCTGATTCGCTCCGCTTTCTTTATCCAGCCCTGGGAATGGGCAATATGCTTAGTAACATATTACAACGTACTCAAAGTGTTTGGGAGTTAAGCGCTTACTGGCATATCCGGATGATTGCAATCAGGCCAATGTCCTCGGTGGTATCCGGCAATTGTTTTCATTTCCCGAAAAACAATTTCCACATCCCTCTGTGCGTAGTGCCAAAGAAGTGTTGGAGCGTTCGCGCTCCTTCCAGATTAAACTCCCACAGGCGGAGAGGTTGTCGTTGGCATGGTAGAGTCCAGCAAACTAGCATTACTTGAACCACATTGATAAGATCGATGTCCTTCTCGAGGAGGCTTCGGATGCGGCTCTACAGAGTTCACACTTCATCGATTGATCCCCAGTCTAGCCCCTTATTGATCCACGACACGAGCTGAGTTGGAGGGCTAGATCGAAACGCAGGAGCAGCGGCCCACTTGGAACCACGAGGCTCGGTGATATAGAACCACTCCTGCTGCCATAAATTTGAAGATTCTGTAAAGGATCCTTTTAGCCAAGGAGCGTTAGTAAGCTTGCTCACTATGGCACCACCACACTCCGCCTGTCTCCCCTCGATCACCTGCGGCTTCACATTGAAGGTCTTCAGCCATAAGCCGAAGTGTGGAGGGATTCGGAGGAAAGCTTCGCACGTGACAATAAATGCCAATATGAGAAGGAAGGAGTTCGGGGCCAGATGGTGAAAATCTAGCCCGTAATAGAACATGAGCCCACGAACAAAGGGACTGAGAGCAAACCCTAAACCTCGGAGGAAGTGGGATATAAACACGACCTTCTCACCAGATCTAGGGGTAGGAATGACCTTCCCTTCAGTAGGGAGCTGGTGGAGGATTTCCGCGGTCAGATATCTTGCCGCTCAGAGTTTTGCCATGTCTTCCTCTGTAACAGAAGAAGCCACCCAACGGCCTTGAAGGCTGGAGCGGGGCATGATCGAGGTTCGTGGTGATTGAAACCTGGGTGTTAGAGCTCGAGGTGGGGAAAGCTGAAGAAGGAGCAAGCGCAGAGGAGAAGGGCGGGTTTGTACCCCTCTATAAAGGCTGTGAATATCGAAATGCCTCCTCTCGGGCCTTAAAACATGCCTATTCCCAAGGAATTGTACCAAATAGACGGTTGGATTACCCATGTCCGTGTTGATAAGAATCCCGTAATAAGGGGACACGATCTCTGCTTCGACAAAACGTGCCAATAGGGGCCACGCCCCGAAACGTGGAACGGCAGGACAAGAAACGGTTCGAAATAAAGACCGGGCCAGCATGATGTCATGTTGGAAAAAGTTGTCAGCAGATTGGACTCGTGAAATATTATACTCTCTATGGCTGTGTGTGTGGTATTTATGTTGCAGATCTGGACACATCCCGCATCCGGAGACTATCTTGGATTTCGGAAAGGGGAACCCGCCTTGCAGGGCCGAAGACAATTTGCACGCCGGACACCTCATCATTGAAGCCTGGTTCAGGGGCTACTGAGGGAGTCCTGAACTAAGGGGTCCTTGGGCGTCCGGCCTGTTAGCCATGGGCCGGACTGATGGGTTGTGAGGATATGAAGACCGAAGACTCTCAACATGTCTGGATGGGACTCTCCTTGGCGTGGAAGGCAAGCTTGGCGATCAAATATGAAGATTTCCTTTCCCTGTAACCGACCTTATGTAAACCTAGATCCCTCCGATGTCTATATAAACCGGAGGGCTTAGTCCGGATGAGGATACTCATTACCATAGTCATACAGGCTAGACTTCTAGGGTTTAGCCATTATGATCTCGTGGTAGATCAACTCTTGTAATACACATATTCATCAAGATCAATCAAGCAGGAAGTAGGGTATTACCTCCATAGCGAGGGCCCGAACTTGGGTAAACATTGTGTCCCCCGTCTCCTGTTACCATCGATCCTAGACGCACAGTTCGGGACCCCCTACCCGAGATCCGCCGGTTTTGACACCGACAGACATCACGTCTTGATGTGCTTGGTTCTCTTGTGAAATCTGGATTCCTTCGCCAAGGCTATTGCTCCAGTATTGTCACAAAAGATTTTCATTGGACCCGATGCACTAGGTATGACACCTAGATCGGATATGAACTCCTTCATCCAGACTCCTTCATTTGCTGCTTCCGAAGCAGCTATGTACTCTGCTTCACACGTAGATCCTGCCACGACACTTTGCTTAGAACTGCACCAACTGACAACTCCACCGTTCAATATAAATATGTATCCGGTTCGTGACTTAGAGTCATCCGGATCAGTGTCAAAGCTTGCATTGGCGTAACCATTCTGACGAGCTCTTTGTCACCTCCATAAGCGAAACATATCCTTAGTCCTCTTGGTATTTCAGGATGTTCTTGACCGTTGTCCAATGATCCACTCTGGATTACTTTGGTACCTCCTGCTATACTTATAGCAAGGCACACATCGTATCAGTCGGTACACATCATTGCATACATGATAGAACCTATGGTGAAGCATAGGGAATGACTTTCATTTTCTCTCTATCTTCTGCGGTGGTGGGCATTGAGTCGACTCAACTTCACACCTTGTAACACGGCAAGAATCCTTTTTGCTTGATCCATTTTGAACTTCTTCAAAACTTTGTCAAGGTATGTGCTTTGTGAAAGTCCAATTAAGCGTCTTGATCTATCTCTATAGATCTTGATGCCCAATATGTAAGCAGCTTCACCGATGTCTTTCATAGAAAAACTCTTATTCAAGTATCCTTTATGCTATCCAGAAATTCTATATCATTTCCAATCAACAATATGTCATCCACATATAATATTAGAAATTCTATAGAGCTCCCACTCACTTTCTTGTAAATCTGAGCTTCTCCAAAAGTGCAGATATAACCATATGCTTTGATCACACTATCAAAACGTTTATTCCAACTCCGAGAGGCTTGCACCAGTCCATAAATGGATCGCTGGAGCTTGCACACTTTGTTAGCGTCCTTTGGATTGATAAAACCTTCTGGTTGCATCATATACAACTCTTCTTCCAGAAATCCATTCAGGAACGCAGTTTTGACATCCATTAGCCAAATTTCATAATCATAAAACGCGACAATTGCTAACATGATTCGGACAGACTTAAGCATCGCTATGGGTGAGAAAGTCTCATCGTAGTCAACTCCTTGAACTTGTCGAAAACCTTTCGCAACAAGTCGAGCTTTGTAGACATTAACATTACTGTCAGCGTCAGTCTTCTTCTTGAAGATCCATTTGTCAACCAATGTCCACACTTTGTTCTCATACATGGATCCCATCTCAGATTTCATGGCCTCAAGCCATTTCGCGGAATCTGGGCTCATCATCGCTTCCTCATAGTTCATAGGTTCGTCATGGTCAAGTAACATGACCTCCAGAACAGGATTACCGTACCACTCTGGTGCGGATCTTACTCTGGTTGACCTACGAGGTTCAATAGTAACTTGATCTGAAGTTTCATGATCACTATCATTAGCTTCCTCACTAATTGGTGTAGGAATCACTAGAACTGATTTCTGTGATGAACTACTTTCCAATTCGGGAGCAGGTACAATTACCTCATCAAGTTCTACTTTCATTTTAGCAACGAATATCTTGCCTTCGGATCTTTGATAGAAGGTGTACCCAACAGTCTCCTTTGGGTATCCTATGAAGACACATTTCTCCGATTTGGGTTCGAGCTTATCAGGTTGAAGCTTTTTCACATAAGCATCGCAGCCCCAAACTTTAAGAAACAACAACTTGGGTTTCTTGCCAAACCACAGTTCATATGGTGTCGTCTCAACGGATTTAGATGGTGCCCTATTTAGCGTGAATGCAGATGTCTCTAAAGCATAACCCCAAAACAATATCGGTAAATCAGTAAGAGACATCATAGATCGCACCATATCTAATAAAGTGCGGTTACGACGTTCGGACACACCATTTCGCTGTGGTGTTCTAGGTGGCATGAGTTGCGAAACTATTCCGCATTGTCTCAAATGAAGACCAAACTCGTAACTCAAATATTCACCTCCACGATCAGATCGTAAAAACTTTATTTTCTTGTTACGATGATTTTCCATCGCTCTGAAATTCTTTGAACTTTTCAAATTTTTCAGACTTATGTTTCATTAAGTAGATATACCCATATCTGCTCAAATCATCTGTGAAGGTCAGAAAATAACAATACCCGCCGCGAGCCTCAACACTCATCGGACCGCATACATCGGTATGTATTATTTCCAATAAGTCTGTTGCTCGCTCCATTCTTCCGGAGAACGGAGTCTTAGTCATCTTGCCCATGAGGCATGGTTCGCAAGCATCAAGTGATTCCAAAAGTCCATCGGCATGGAGTTTCTTCATGCGCTTTACACCAATATGACCCAAACGGCAGTGCCACAAATAAGTTGCATTATCATTATTAAACTTATATCTTTTGGCTTCAATACTATGAATATGTGTGTCAGTACTATCGAAACTCAATAAAAATAGACCACTCATCAGGGGTGCATGACCATAAAAGATATTACTCATATAAATAGAACAACCATTATTCTCTGATTTAAATGAATAACCGTCTCGCATTAAACAAGATCCAGGTATAATGTTCATGCTTAACGCTGTCACCAAATAATAATTATTCAGTTCTAAAACTAATCCGGAAGGTAGATGTGGAGGTAGCGTGCCGACGGTGATCACATCGACTTTGGAACCATTTCTCATGCGCATTGTCACCTCGTCCTTAGCCAATCTTCGCTTAATCCATAGTCCCTGTTTCGAGTTGCAAATATGTGCAATGAACCGATATCAAATACCGAGCACTCTGCGAGCATTAGTAAGGTACACATCAATAACATGTATATCAAATATACCTTTCACTTTGCCATCCTTCTTATCCGGCAAATACTTGGGACAGTTCCGCTTACAGTGACCAGTCCCTTTGTAGTAGAAGCACTCAGTCTCAGGCTTAGGTCCAGACTTGGGCTTCTTCACTTGAGAAGCAACTTGCATGTCATTCTTCTTGAATTTCCCCTTCTTCCCTTTGCCCTTTTTCTTAAAACTAGTGGTGTTGTTAACCATCAACACTTGATGCTCCTTCTTGATTTCTACCTCCGCAGCCTTTAGAATCACGAAGAGCTCGGGGATAGTCTTGTTCATCCCTTGCATATTATAGTTCATCATGAAGATTTTGTAGCTTGGTGGCAGTGATTGAAGAACTCTGTCAATGACATTATCATCAGGAAGATTAACTCCCAGTTGAGTCAAGTGGTTGTGGTACCCAGACATTCTGAGTATATGTTCACTGACAAAACTATTCTCCTCCATCTTGCAACTATAGAACTTATTGGAGACTTCATATCTCTCTATCCGGGCATTTGCTTAAAATATTAACTTCAACTCCTGGAACATCTCATATGCTCCATGATGTTCAAAACATCGTTGAAGTCACGGTTCTAAGCCGTAAAGCATGGCACACTGAACTATCGAGTAGTCATCAGCTTTGCTCTGCCAGATGTTCACAATGTCCGATGTTGCTCCTGCAGCGGGTCTCACACCTAGTGGTGCTTCTAGGATGTAATTCTTCCGTGCAGCAATGAGGATAATCCTCAAGTTACGGACCCAGTCCGTGCAGTTGCTACCATAATCTTTCAACTTAGCTTTCTCTAGGAACGCATTAAAATTCAAAGGAACAGTAGCACGGGCCATTGATCTCCAACAACATAGACATGCAAAATACTATCAGGTACTAAGTTCATGATAAATTAAAGTTCAATTAATCATATTAGTAAAGAACTCCCAATTAGATAGACATCCCTCTAACCATCTAAGTGATCACGTGATCCAAATCAACTAAACCATGTCCGATCATCACGTGAGATGGAGTAGTTTTCAATGGTGAACATCACTATGTTGATCATATCTACTATATGATTCACGCTCGACCTTTCGGTCTCAGTGTTCCGAGGCCATATCTGCATATGCTAGGCTCGTCAAGTTTAACCCGAGTATTCTACGTGTGCAAAACTGTCTTGCACCCGTTGTATGTGAACATAGAGCTTATCACACCCGATCATCACGTGGTGTCTCGGCACGATGAACTATAGCAACGGTGCATACTCAGGGAGAACACTTGTACCTTGAAATTTAATGAGAGATCATCTTTTAATGCTACCGCCGTACTAAGCAAAATAAGATGCATAAAGGATAAACATCACATGCAATCAAAATATGTGACATGATATGGCCATCATCATCTTGTGCTCATGATCTCCATCACCGAAGCATCGTCACGATCTCCATCGTCACCGGCGCGACACCCTTGATCTCCATCATAGCATCGTTGTCGTCTCGCCAACTATTGTTTCTACGACTATCGCTACCGCTTAGTGATAAAGTAAAAAAATTACATGGCGATTGCATTGCATACAATAAAGCGACAGCGATAGGGCTCCTGCCAGTTGCCGATAACTCCGGTACAAAACATGATCATCTCATACAACAATTTATATCATCACATCTTGACCATATCACGTCACAACATGCCCTGCAAAAACAAGTTAGATGTCCTCTACTTTGTTGTTGCAAGTTTTACGTGGCTGCTACGGGCTTAGCAAGAACCGCTCTTACCTACGCATCAAAACCACAACGTTTTTTCGTCAAGTGTGCTGTTTTAACCTTCAACAAGGACCGAGCATAGTCACACTCGATTCAACTAAAGTTGGAGAAACAGACACCCACTAGCCACCTATGTGCGAAGCACGTCGGTAGAACCAGTCTCATGAACGCGGTCATGTGATGTCGGTCTGGGTCGCTTCATCCAACAATACCGCCGAATTAAAGTATGACATGCTGGTAAGCAGTATGACTATTATCGCCCACAACTCTTTGTGCTCTACTCGTGCATATAACATCTACGCATAGACCTGGCCCGGATGCCACTGTTGGGGAACATAGTATTTCAAAAAAATTGCCTACGATCATGCAAGATCTATCTAGGAGAAGTATAGCAACGATAGGGGAGAGTGTGTCCACGTACCTAAAGAGACCGAAAGCGAAGCGTTTAATAACTTAGCGTTGATGTAGTCGAACGTCTTCGCGATCCAACCGATCAAGTACCGAACGAACGGCACCTCCGCGATCTGCACACACGTTCAGCTCGGTGACGTCCCTCGTACTCTTGATCCAGCTAAGGCCGAGCAAGAGTTTCTTCAGCACGACGGCATGGCGACGGTGATGATGAAGTTACCGGCGCAGGGCTTCGCCTAAGCACTAGGACGATATGACCAAGATGTGTAACTGTGGAGGGGGGCACCGCACACGGCTAAGAGATTGTCTGTTGTGCCTTTGGGTGCCCCCTCCCCACGTATCTAAAGGAGGGAGGGAGGAGGAGCCCGGCCAGGAGGAGGCGCGCCCAAGGGGGGGAGTCCTACTCCAAGTAGGATTCGACCCCCCTTTCCTACTTCCGCGAGGAGAAGGGGGGAAGGAGGAGGAGGAGGAGAGAAGGAAAGGGGGGGCCACCGCCCGCCAACCCTAGTCCAATTCGGTTTGGGCTAGGGGGGAACGCGCCACTCCTTGGCCTTCCTCCTCTCTTCCACCACTAGCACTAGGCCCATGAGGCCTAATAACCCCCCGGTACTCCGGAAAATACCCGATACACTTCGGAACCATTCCGGTGTCCGAATATAACCTTCCAATATATCAATATTTATGTCTCGACCATTTCGAGACTCCTCGTCATGCCCTTGATGTCATCCGGGACTCCGAACAACCTTCAGTACATCAAAACACATAACTCATAATACAAATCGTCATCGAACGTTAAGCGTGCGGACCCTATGTGTCCAAGAACTATGTAGACATGACTGAGACATATCTCTGGTCAATAACCGATGGAGGAACCTGGATGGTCATATTTGCTCCTACATATTCTACGAAGATCTTTATCGGTCAAACCGCATAACAACATACGTTGTTCCCTTTGTCATTGGTATGTTACTTGTCCGAGATTCGATCGTCGGTATCACCATACCTAGTTCCATCTCGTTACCGGCAAGTCTCTTTACTCGTTCCGTAATGCATCATACCGTAACTAACTCATTAGTCACATTGCTTGCAAGGCTTATAGTGATGTCGTTACCGAGAGGGCCCAGAGATACCTCTCCGACAATCGGAGTGACAAATCCTAATCTCAATCTATGCCAACTCAACAAACACCATCGGAGACACCTGTAGAGCATCTTTATAATCGCCCAGTTACGTTGTGATGTTTGATAGCACACTAAGTGTTCCTTCGGTATTCGGGAGTTGCATAATCTCAGAGTTATAGGAACATGTATAAGTCATGAAGAAAGCAATAGCAATAAACTAAACGATCATAGTGCTAAGCTAACGGATGGGTCTTGTCCATCACATCATTCTCTAATGACGTGATCCCGTTCATCAAATGACAACTCATGTCTATGGCTAGGAAACTTAACCATCTTTGATTAACGAGCTAGTCAAGTAGAGGCATACTAGGGACACTATGTTTGTCTATGTATTCACACATGTACTAAGTTTCCGGTTAATACAATTCTAGCATGAATAATAAACATTTATCATGATATAAGGAAATATAAGTAACAACTTTATTATTGCCTCTAGGGCATATTTCCTTCAGTTAATGCTCACTTTGAAGCACCATGCCTGTATTGCATTTACTTATTGTTTATGTTCAAATGCCCTCAAAATAGCATTAAGGGTTCATGTGGTCCCCAAGATTATCTCTGAAAGATCGAGGATGTCGCCTAGAGGGGGGGGGGTGAATAGGCGCTTTAAAATAATTACGGTTTAGGCTTGAACAAATGCGGACGGTTAATTTGTCAAGCACAAAACCTACAACAACTAGGCTCACCTATGTGCACCAACAACTTATGCTAAGCAAGATAAGCAACTATGTGATAGCAAGATATATGACAAAGAACAATATGGCTATCATAAAGTAAAGTGCATAAGTAAAGGGGCTCGGGTAAGAGATAACCGAGGCACGCGGAGGCGACGATGTATCCCGGTTCACACCCTTGCGGATGCTAATCTTCGTTTGGAGCGGTGTGGAGGCACAATGCTCCCAAGAAGCCACTAGGGCCACCGTAATCTCCTCACGCCCTCGCACAATGCAAGATGCCGTGATTCCACTAAGGGACCCTTGAGGCGGTCACCAACCCGCACAAATGGCAACCCTTGGGGCGGTCACCGAACCCGTACACTTTGGCAACCCTTGGGGGCGGTCACGGTGCCGTCAAATTGCTCAGGCGATCTCCACAACCTAATTGGAGACCCGGCGCTTGCCGGAGCTTTACACCACAATGATTGAGCTCGAACACCACCAACTGCCTAGGGCGCCCAAGCACCCAAGAGGAACAAGCTCAAGGGCACCAAGCACCCAAGAGTAATAAGCTTCTCAACTTGTAACTTCCACGTATCACCGTGGAGAACTCAAACCGATGCACCAAATGCAATGGCAAGGGCACACGGAGTGCCCAAGTCCTTCTCTCTCAAATCCCACCAAAGCAACTAATGCTAGGGAGGAAAATGAGAGGAAGAACAAGAAGGAGAACACCAAGAACTCCAAGAACTAGATCCAAGGGTTCCCCTCACATAGAGGAGAAAGTGATTGGTGGAAATGTGGATCTAGATCTCTCTCTCTTTTCCCCAAAACTAGCAAGAAACCATGGAGGGATTGAGAGATAGCAAGCTCGGAGAAGGTCAACAATGGGGGAAGAACACGAGCTCAAAGGATAAGGTTCAATGGGGAAGAAGACCCCCTTTTATAGGAGGGGGAAAATCCAACCGTTACCCCACTGAAAATCCCGCACATAGCGGTACTACCGCTAGGGAAGGCGGTACTACTACCGAGGGCGGTACTACCGCTCCTATCCAGCGGTACTACCGCTGTGAAGAAAAGACAGACCCTCGGCCCCAGAGCGGTACTACATGGGAGTAGAGCGGTACTACCGCTCAGAGCGGTACTACCACTACTATCGCCGCCCTAGTGCCGCAAAACCCGACACGAGAAAACACCGTTCGAGAATCGAGGCGTAGTAGCCAGACGCCACAGTGGTACTACGTCCAAACTCTCAAGCGGTACTCTTTGTTGGGAGGCGGTACTACCGCTTGGAGCGGTACTACCGCTCCGAGAGCGGTACTACCGCTGGGGAGCTTCGGTGGTACTACCGCTGAGGGCATGGTACTACCGCTGGCACCAACCTTGAAAACACAGAATACTCCAAGGAAAACCAGAACTGCCATAACTTCTTCATATGAGCTCCGAGTTGAGCAAACTCAAGCTTGTTTGAAACAAGACAACGAGTAGCATCAAAACAGCGACAAAGGAGTGAAACCTCCAACCGAGAAGAACCGGCATACCCTCCAACATCGAAAACATCATAGAAGATGCATGAGAACTCCGTTTTCGATGAACTCGAGCTTGTCATAAAAATGACCATAAGCTCCAAATCTCACAAGGAGAAGAACCAAACAAGAATCAAGAAACATGATGCAAGCATGCAATGGTTTGAGCTCTCGACGAACGATACGATCAAGCTACTCACTTGAGAGCCCCCCTTGATAGTACGGCTATCGATCCTATAACCCGGTCTTCCACAACTACCATGAGACCGGTAAAATAGAAAACCTATCAAGGGCAAACCTTTCCCTTGCACATGGTCCACTTGAGCTAGATGATGACGATCTTGACTCCCTCAAGTTGGACCACCTTTCTTGATTGCGTTGGCTCGAAGAAGACTAGTTGATTGCTCCCCATACTCCACTATGGGTGAGCCACTCTTCCAAGACATCTTCACAAGTCCATTGTCACCAAATGGACGGCAAGCTTCAAGCACTTGATCTCTTCGTGATGCATCACTTGAACTTGCACACCGCAACCTAACCCCACAAAGAACTCTCACGAAGACCATGGGTTAGCACACAAAGCGTAATGGACAATGCTTACCATACCATGGGATCACTTGATCCCTCTCGGTACATCTTCTACGCTTTGTGAGTTGATCAACTTGATTCACTCTTGACTTAGTCTTGATCAACCTTGAATCTTTCCAACTCTCTTCGTTGGGATGATGTCTTGAAGGTAAACATGAGTGATCACACAATCTTCTTCTTCAAGACATGCTTGCAATAAGCTCAACACTCACATGACCAATCTTTGGATAATTCCTTAATAGCACCTTGGTCAACACATAAACTCCTTGAAACCAACACATGGACTTCAAGAAATGCCTATGGACGAATCCTTCAAATATAACTCAATGCAACCATTAGTCCATAGAGAATGTCATCAATTACCAAAACCACACATGGGGGCACCGCATGTCCTTACAATCTCTACTCCTAATGTCTGAGTTGGTTGCATAGTATCCGCGGTTTATTTTCGTCCCACCACTTTCAACCGTTTTTTTCGCTGGTTTTTTTCGTCCCACCTCCCACCACCACCTAGATTTTATTCTCTTTACAAATATTACAGAAGAAAAAAATTACCGTGCTGCCACTCCTTCGCCGACCTCCGTCGATTTCTTTCTAGGGTTCCTTGCATCCGCCTCCACCATCACGGAAACCCAAGGCACGCTGCCGCCTCTACCGATCCCTAGGGACACCGCCACCGCCGCCGATCCCTAGGGCCGCCGCCGCCGCCGATCACCAGGGACACCTCCACCCACCTTATTCCACATGGAGTAAAATGCAAGTGCGGTCCTAATTCTTTTCTGAAAGTGTCACTTGGGTCCTAATTCTTTTAAAATGCATATTCGAGTCCCAAATCTTTTTAAGTTGTTCATTTGAGGTCCTAATCCCGTCTGACCGTCGCTGACCAGCTTGCGTGGCTCTTTGACCAGTCCACGTCGACACCAGAGGGCCCAGGCGGGGTAACGACTGGCCGTGAATATTTGCAGAAAAACCCTCTAACCCTAATTTCCTTTCATTCACGGTCCCTCTTCCTCTTCCCCACCCCTCTCCCTCTCCCTGTCTGGCGAAAACAGGGCGATTGACGGCGGTGGCTCTGCTCCAGTGAGAAGAGGGGGTTATTGCCGGCTGTTGTCCGGCGACGGCGACGCTAGGATGGCGCCACATCTATGGCGACCCGGAGATCCTCCTCCGTGATATGGCAAGTTCTCGTAACTCTAATCCCAATCCTACTGTTTAGTTCCCCTTCTTCTCATTTAGGCAGAATCAATGACCGAATCCTTTGCAATGTAGGACCACAAGAGGAGCTTTTCAGTGTAGAAATCAATTATGATGGGTTTTTTAGCGGACTTGGCAAGTTGAAGTCATATGTTGATGGTAGAGATGTTGTGTTTGATGGATGTGAAGTAGATACATGGTCTCCTCTCTGGCTCACTGATTTTATGCAACAATTAGGATATAGTGACCAATCGAACTACATTTTATATTGGTTGCTCCCTGGAAAGAATCTAGCTGATGGTCTCCGGATTGTGGACTGCGGTGGAGATGCCGGCAGTGGAGACGACGCTACCAAGGCCATGGATGGACCAAGCAACTTCCTCCCGTGGCGCTTCACCGCAGAGGAGCCACCGGCGGCGGAACGAGCAGAGTGGGGTGGAGAAGACATAGGGACGGGGGAATGGGAAGGATGGATTAATCAGGGGCCAGATTGCATATATGCCCAACCGCCAGTAGCGGAAAACTCCCTTTGGGCCCTATTGTCGACGTGGCCTTTGGTCGTGACGGTCGAGACGGGATTAGGACCTCGGATGAACAACTTAAAAAGATTTGGGACTTAGATATGCATTTTGAAAGAATTAGGACCCAAGTGACACTTTCAGAAAAGAATTAGGACTGTGCTTGCATTTTACTCTTCCACATGCTACCAGCAGCAGGGAAACGAGCCGCCACATCACCATGCATCCGGCGTCGGTCTGAGCGGCTGGCCCCGACAGCTGTGCTACCTCCTTCTGCGCCAGTCCTGGCGACGGATCCTGTTGAATACAACGAACCCTAGACACCTGGTTGCGCTCTTCTCTGGCGTCGCCCTCGGCCCGATCTCTGGTCGCCGTCCTCCACCGCGTCGATCGCCTTCACGCCGCCTCGCCGTATCTCTGCGACCACATCCTTCACCGACACGCTGGACATCCTGGAGCCACTAACGCCCCCGAATACAGGCCGCGACCAACGCCGCCGAGCTCCTGAAGGCCAGCAACACCGACGGGTGAGAAATACATGCTTGTTCTTGTCGCTTCCTTCTAAGGCTGAGAACATCTGATTAAGGAATATGTCCCATGGTTAGCCTTTTCTTGCTGATTGTAACAGATCTTGTTGAATAATGTGTGGATATGTGACAAAGAGGTATCCATCCGTGGAGGAACCTATCCGTGGATGAAGTGGTTCCATTGGTTCGGTACACAAAAGGAACCCATAGCAATTAGTGTGACGGTCGACATCAGATCGCGCAAGAAGACGACTCTGCTCCAACCTAAATGCCCGAGCATGTACTCCTGTCTTCTGCAGGAAGGACATCAGCCTCTAGCAGCGCAGGGCGACAACAGCCACACGACGTCACCGAAGTTACCCCGCAGGTGGTGACCAAGTTTGGCATTAGCCTAGCTGCTAGACGGAAGTTGAACATGAAGGGGAAAGGTAGGGGTCAGCAAACACAACAGGTTCATCGGAAGCAGCGATTCGGTGCCCGGACGCGGCTGCACCTGAAATCGCGGGCGTCCATCGCTGGTTCGGGATGCGAACAATTCTAACTGGCGCGTCCTTCGCGAGCCGCAGTAAGTCGGGTGTACGCATGAATACGGTAGGAAATAATGGCGTATGCGTGGGGCTTTGGGAAGGGACGGAGGCCACGGGATGGCGTGCTAGGCCGTGGACCAGGACGTTAAGCTTTTTACCGAGCCAGGGATCAGATAATGGGTCCAGGACGGAAGCCGTTTGTTGGGTACCACATGTGCAAAGGGCTGTCCCGCTTGTCATCGTTCATCCTGGAAACCCTCGCCGCCACCCTCTTTGGGGAAAAACACCACTACCACCCCTGCGTCTCGTGCTGCGGCTGTTTCTTGCGGCGGCGCTCATTCTTTGGCGTCGATGACGAGGGGATGGATGGATCTGGTATGGAGTTCCTGCTGGACGCCGTCGGCAGACGGCAGGTTAGTCCGCACAGATCTATGGAATTGCTTTTGGGATTTCCTGGGCAAAGCTGCATCACACGCAGGAGAACCCTGACGAACTGGTGGCCTTTGTGCCGGTTATTGCCGTGGTTTTTTTCAGATTCCCGCTAAGAGAGGAGTTCGCTGACAACCTTGAGCAGCCAGATCCGGTTCCCCTCGTTTTCCTTTCAGACAACGGAGCCCGTCTTGCTGTTCCTGCTGATTCAAATGCTAGGTTTGGTATCGCTGAAAAGGTCGGAGAAGATGGCACAGGTAGAGCACGGGAAGGTGTGCGCTGTCGCCATGATGCATCTCCGATAAGTTCGGCTCAGTCGACCGACAGAGTCAACCCAGAGGCCCCTGGCTGGACTAAAAGGTGTGAAGCAAAATCCTCCCTGATCATCAACTTCTTTTTCTTCAACTACGTATGCAACTTATATGCAGAATGCATTTTTCTTCAGAAAAGTAGTTTACTTTGTTAGTCGATTAGCTAGCAGAACCGCTGACATTACTCTACAAAGATGCCTCTGAAATCACTGTACTGAAAATGAGCAAAATCAGACCTTCGAATGTGAGCATGAACCTGAAGCAGTTTTCGTTCCATTGTACTCCCTCCGTGCCGAAATACTTGTAGTTGGGGGAAACTAGTACAAGTTTCCCCAACTAGTATTTCTGTACAGAGGTAGTATAAAGTATTTTCCAGAGAGGACACAAAAGCAGTAGCTGTATAATTATGAAAGCATGTTTTCTCTGTTTTTTAGACGCATGTACTCATGGGACTATACTAGCGAGAGGAGGTGAATCAAACAATGGTGTAGAAAAGAACGTGTAGACAGCTTAGCTGCAGCTGTACTTGCTGTAGTCGACCGAGCCATAGACAATCCAGGACTCTTCGAAGGTTCTCAAGTGATATGTGTTCATGCTTGTTTTGTTTTAGATGCAGTAACTAAGATTGTGTGATGTCGTCTAGGTATATTCGAGCAAACGAGGGGTCTCCTATCAAGACTTAGAGTGGAAGGATACATCGGATGTAAGTAATTACAACACGTCAATTTCCACATACTGTTTGTGTTTGTCACTATGATACCAAGACTGCTGATTGAAAGTTTGGCTTGTTCTGTTACTTTAGCTGGTGCAGCACATGGAGTCCAGGACAGGGGAGTGTCAACCCCGCATGCATGGGAGATGGTGAGGATGACATCATTTTGGATGAGCTAGAGAACGGAAGACAGGAAGTTGCACAAATGGAAGCTGAACAGTAAATTGGTTATGTGCCGGTTGGCATATTGGATACAGCTATAGTAGTTGATGATGAAGACAATAACAACTGGGGAGAACTGGTGAATGCAAGCCAGGAAGCACCAGCAACCGTCAAATCAAGAACAAATCAATGGTGACAATATATTTTCAAGGAACCTTGATGCATGTACAGAGACGAAGGTACATGCTCCATATGTGAAAATAATTTTGCCTAATTAGGATGAAATTAACTATGAAATTGTCCTGAATTAAATTTGTTTTGAATTTCAGAACTGGACGGAGATTTCTTCGATGTGGCACCAAAGGTGCCAACTAATTACATCAGAGAACAAGTCGCAAAAGGTGCGCAAAATGTGTGAAAACAATTTTGTCTGCTGTGTGCAATTAACTGTTCGTTGATCTAATAATATTGTTGTGAATTTCAGAACTGGACGAAGATTTTCTTGATGTGGCACCAAAGGTGTTAACTAATTACATCAGAGAACAAGTTGCAGAAGGTGCGCAATAAATGTGTGAAAACAATTTTGTCTCTTGTGTGCAATTAACTGTTCGTTGATCTAATAATATTGTTGTGAATTTCAGAACTGGATGACGATTTCCTAAATGTGGCATCGCAGGTGCCACCTGATTACATGGAAGAACAAGTTGCAGTAGATGCACCATGAACACCTGCATTCGATGGTTGTTATGGATAACATAAATGATCTGCTGGCTTCAATGAACACCTGCATTCGATGGATTGCATGGATTGGAGGTATTTTTCATTTGAGCCTTTGTTTGCTCGTGAGCTGCATTAGCAGATCATTAGCTATGACTTGATGTATAGTATAAAAAAATTCACTCATGCTGTACTACAAAAAACTAACCTGTGGTTTTGACAAAACAGCAATGATGGTTGTGGGAAGCTCCAGGCCAGGAGACGATGCCGACGAAGACCCAGCTTGCAATGGTGTTATAGGCTGGCATAGTGAAGACTGGGAAGCACGAGCAGAAGCTAGCAGAGAAGGTGTCCATGGAAGCCAACGTCGGAATTCCCATGGACGTTTTCTGGATGTCGTGACAAACTGTCGACCTGGTCCTTCTTTCCGTCATGATGATGAAGGTATTTGTCCATACGGATCAGATGGAATTGTATGGTTTATGCTGAATGACCCTGTCTTGATTATACACCTTGTTCTGCACTGCAGATGGTGGTGACGGGCAAACTCCAACCAAGAGCATGACTAGTGGTGACGGTGGGTCGGTGGCTCAGCATCTCGATTCCAGCAGGCTATTTTGAACTATCTGCAGAAGTGTGGGATTAAGTACACGGTGAATAACTATGGTAAATCACATGGTTCCAGAGCAGAAGCTGCAAGTGCAGATGCAGATAATACATCAAGGAGTGAATGGGATGAGAAGTACCCTCCATCGATTGGGCTGTAGCATGGACAACCGTCTGATCATGACATTTTCAAGTTCAATGTGAACATGATGGAATGTGGAGAGAACGCTCTCAAGAAGTAAGCATTACTGCCATCCATGGATTTTTTTTTGTCCTGATATTTACGAAAAAAGACTAACTACTACCTCACAGGAAATGGTTTAAGCACTTCCATCCCATATTGGCGGTGGCAACTGGTCAGGACCTGAAAGATGAGCTCACTCCCGGTGGCGAGTTGACATTTAATTTGTGGAGGTGCATCCATCGCATGCTTAGTCAGAAGGAGAAGATAATGTACTGCAGGTGGCTTGATAGGTTTAGAGGGATTTTCGATCCACGTTTTATTGTAAGTGCACAGCTTAATTAAAATTGTGTTTCTGTGCACCCGGTGGATCATACAAAACTAATTTTTCTTACATTTCCATTGCAGGAAGAGCTTTGCAGGGATAATGGTGAAACTGACTGGGATTACGTTAGCACTAATGCACTCTGATGTGATGTGATATAGAATTGATTGGGTGAAGAAGGTAAAAGTGTTGGCTACCAGAACCCTATCACTACTTTTTCCATATTTCTATCCATCTGATTTTGTATGTATGGTATTCAAAAATAAACTTTCGGTTCATGTTCGACATGTTCGGTGCTGGCTTGGTTGAGACCCATGGATTGTCGTTTGTGTATCCGTTGGTGGCTCAACATGAGCCATGCAGCAGGTGTGTACCCAGTCATTTGTCATGCACATGCTGGTTTTGGTTTGAAGGTTGATTTCCTACAAGTCTAGTTAATGTCCAGCTTGTTTAATCGCAGGGAAGACAGTGGAGTGTATATCTTGCACCACTTCGTCGAGTTCACCGGACTCTACCTACGATCAACACTCACCCCGGTTTTGGAACCTGATACACAATTGCTGACTACAACATCCTGATATTATTGACAGACGAAAGCAGCTAAGTGTTTTGCGATTGTATCATTGATCACAGGCTCAGATCGAGCACTTGCGCAAGAAGTTTGCCTATGAAATAGTGACCATGATGTACGACGTAATCATTGACTGAAGTGAAGGCGGTGGTACTCTGAGAGTGAGTGCAGTCTGGCAAGATCTTTTGGCTGTGCTTGTGATAATCCCTAGTTTTACACGAGTGAGTTGGCGTGTCATTTTGCATCACAAAACCACCAGCCAGCTAGTAATGTTATGTTGTACGGATTAAGTTTGCACTATCTATGTTTGAAACTACTTAATTTGATGTACTGTTCGCATGCGTGTGCTAAATGACTGATCATGTGCCGTACAGAGACACCATGGGTCGGTACCTATTTGTGACGTCAATCAAGTATAGTTCCTAGTACGTGTGCTCGCAGATGCAATTAAGTTCCTGTGCCCTGGGTGGGTAGAATTGGGAGGTGGTTTTGTGGATAACAAGTGAACTTCAAATTGAACTTGGTGATGGTTGATGTGTGAGGTGTTTGCGTGTTTATACATCAAAAGTGCCTTTTTTGACAAAAAAGAAAATAGTTCGTCTTCTGGGCATCAGTGATACGGATGCAGTGCTAATACGAATGATTTGGCGGCTATTTCATGTGTCGGCAACCTGTATATTCACAGATAAACGAAACCTAAGTTGGAACATAGATGTGAAAAGTATGTTTACCATAGATCCTACAAACTTGAGTGAAAGCTTACACAAGTTGCACAAGAAGGGTTGCGTCCGGGTCTCCCCATTTAATAGTACTAGGAAACCTTACATAATAGGAACCTAATCGAAATAGGGACCCCTCAAAAAAATAAAAAAGGGCCTGAGAACTGAGATACATGATGACTGATGATAAGCTGGAATGAACGAATATAGTCCTGACGCACGCGTATACTCCGGATGGTGGTTTAGATGTCCCTAATTAACCGGTTGGAGTGGTTGGTTGTGGGCGAGGGGTGGCGTGAGTGGAGAGGTATTTATGGCGTCTGGTGTCATCGCCGTTTCTCAGACGGATGGCGTGCACGGCCCAGCCGGGCTCCGAAACATTGGTGAGCCATCCAGCGACCAGCTGATCCGCATCCACAGTGCAACGTGTCGTTGCAATTAATGCGCCACTAGGACGGAGTGATTTTCACGACATACGGTCGCGGAATACATCAGGACGCACAGATCCGCATGCCAGCTACCGGTGTAGATTTCGAGATCATCTGAGCCCGAGCTTAGAAACAGATATCCGAGGGTTCATCAGAGTTGTTAATTCGATTTTTCAGAATTTCTAGGGATGCAATATAAGTTTCTGAATTTCTGTCAAAGTGTCAACTACAGATCGTGCATAGCAGTGGTCAATTGATAGTACTGGTCAAGGTGTCAAATATACTTTGTTTTTGCTTTGCATCAAACCATTTCTTTTGTGCTCTGGAGTTTAGAGTCAGCCCCACCTTGATTTTGTTCCGTCCTCGGCCACTGCCTAATACACCAATCGAGGCCAAGTACAACTGGTAATGCGGACGAAGAGCTGCTTCTTATTTGCGAAGACTTCCATGTTTATCTGGCAAAGGTAAGTTATTATGTAATAGAGTCACTAAGATGTATGCTTTATGCGATTCAAATGGTCTGTAATTTATAGAATTCACTATGGTACTCGTTCATTCATTTATCTGTGGCAAGATTCTGATGGAGAAGATAAAGATACCAATTGTGCTGAAAATAATTTTACATCCTGGTTGGAAAAGGAAAGGGGAAATCTTCGAGTAAAGGCATGTTCTGCTGAGAAGGAACTTCCCAAAGGATCTCATTGATACTGGAAGTATGTTCCTTTTATTATTTCTAGATTTTAAGCATCTTAAAAGTTCATCACTTGATTTTTTCTTTCTTTTGGTAGCCCTTTCTTTGTTACGACATCATCTTTCATGTTACAATCCGTTTGATGATCAATTTCAGTGATACCTTCCCGCTTGTATGGAAATGTTGCAGCAAGTGGATTCCATGGATGTCTTTGATGAGGTAATATGTTTGTTGGACCTGTTCTTACTTTGGATAATTATTCCGTCATGATAACTAATAATAATAATTAGTATCATTTTAGTATCTTGTTATTGTCAGGCTTATGCCGTTTTTCGATAAGAAAAACAGTTTTGCAAGCATGTGGAAGTTGTGTTTATGGCTTCCAGGGCCAACACCGTACCAGCATTGACGGACGAGACAGCTTGGAGGCGGCAATCGACGGCTACACCCCAATCCTCGCTGGCACCCGTGCTGAACGATTGCGTCGACGCGCCGACGAACGATTTTGCACGAAAGCCTCATCCTGGACCGATGCCACCGGGGTAGCAACCTCCATGCCGCCAGTCTGGTAATGCAAATCCATCCCTTTCTCTGTTCAGAGTCAATGTTAATCATCCGACCAGAGGTGGTCAATTCTAGAGGATTGGGCTTGCTGGTGGCATTGTATATAGTGTTGGAATTTAGTCTATTTGGATAGCCCAATAACTATTTCAGAAATTCTTAATAAATCCTAGAGGCCCACTTAGCCCATTTGTGCAAGGCAAGGGATCTACTAAAGTTTAGTCGCATTCTAGTTTAGAGGGTTGGACCTCTTTATAAGGAGGCTCCTTCCCCACTTGTATGAGCGTGAGAATAAGAGGGACATCCACGCGCGCTCCTCCTCCGCCGCCCGCCTCGCCATGTCTAAATTTTTGCCACGCACTACGGGTATACGAAAGGTCACTCGGAAGCTGAACATTTTTCTGCCTGGACATTGAATCCGAACGGCGCGCCTCTTGGTTCTTTGCTGTTCGTTTCATCTCCCTCTTCCTCCTGCCGCCACAAGTTCTCGAGTATCGCGCTGCTGCTACGTTCTTCCTCATCCCGGCTTGCGGCGTGCACCGCTGGTCGGGACGATGAGCCTCGAGACCGCACCTTTTGAGTCTGTCACGGAGAAGGGTGATAAGGTTTTTGGGGCGCTCAGTAGCGACTCGCTTCTTCATCACGGACGATCCGATCGCCGACGACTACTTCCCGACGACGATTTCTCCCCGGCGTCCACGACCTTCTCGGCGACATGACAGGCGAGGACACCGACCCCAAGTCCAGTAGCCTGCTGCTTGCTGCTTGCCGTCGTGTTCTTCTCCTTTCTGTTAGAAGTCATCCTATAGTTCTTGGCTCTAGTTTCTGCCCTACCATGTTAGGTTCTGTTTCGTTTAAGCAACTTCATCTAGTGTATGTTCTAGATGTGTTTACCTCAAGTTCATATATGCGGACGAAGTTTACCTTCTCTCTGTCAGATTGCATGACTTGCTTTATATTTGTTATTTTAGTCATGCTTTATCTAGTATTTTTATTAATAAAATCATTCGGTAAATTGCTCATATTTCCAACAATCCAAAAACCTTATTATAGGCAATTTACCCCAAGTGGTTTTGCTGCTTCCATGAGACCTCCTATGTTTGAGGGTATCCACTATAAGAGGTGGCGCGTGAGGGCAGTCTTATGGTTTCAAACCATGAGTTGCTATGACGCCACTCTTGGCAAACCTGAAGGAGAGCAAGATGCCCAACAGGCACAAGCTTTTCAGAAAATGGATACCTTGTTTAAGGCTGCTCTCTTGAGTGTTCTTGGTGAGAACATAGTTGATACTTATCGTCAATTGACAATGGAAAAGATATGTGGGGCCTTTTCGAGGCCAAGTTTGGGGTCTCGGATGCGGTGTCGGTGTCAAAACCGGCGGATCTCGGGTAGGGGTCCCGAATGTGCGTCTAGGCGGATGGTAACAGGAGACAAGGGACACGATGTTTTACCCAGTTCGGGCCCTCTTGATGGAGGTAAAACCCTACGTCCCGCTTGATTAATATTGATGATGTGTGTTACAAGAGTGGATCTACCACGAGATCAAGGAGGCTAAACCTAGAAGCTAGCCTATGGTATGATTGTTGTTAGTCCTATGGACTAAAGCCATCCGGTTTATATAGACACGGAGAGGGCTAGGGTTACACAAAGTTCGGTTACAATGGTAGGAAATCTACATATCCGTATCGCCAAGCTTGCCTTCCACGCCAAGGAAAGTCCCATCCGGACACGGGACGAAGTCTTCAATCTTGTATCTTCATAGTCTTGGAGTCCGGCCGATCATGATAGTTCGGCTATCCGGACACCCCCTAGTCCGAAACTCCTCAAGAGCTCTGAACCAGGCTTCAATGACGACGAGTCCGGCGCGCATGTTGTCTTCGGCATTGCAAGGCGGGTTCTTCCTCCAAATAATTTATAGAAGATTGTGAACACCAGGATAGTGTCCGGCTCTGCAAAAAATAAGTTCCACGTACCACCGTAGAGAGAATAATATTACACGAGTTCAATCTGCCGACGTATTCTGTGGCGTGACGTCACACCACTACCAAGCCTTTACTCGAATTGTTTTTATTGTACCACCTCAGCGCGTTTAGCGAAGCGGTTTCCTTGGCACGTCTTGTTGAAGCAGAGATCGTGTTCCCCTTATTCCGGGATTCCCATCAATACGGACGTGGGTAACCCAACAGCGCCATTGATTGCGGCGCTTGGGAGATAAGCGAGTTTTACTAGGCCAGTGGGGACACATGTTTTTGTCCGCCCATATAAGGGGATAAAGATCCAACCCTTTTACCCGCGCCTTCTTCCTCCTTGGCTTATCCATCTCCGCGAACTCAAGCTCCAGCGCCCAAGTCCGCACTTCTCACCTCAACCTTCTCCAACTATGTCCGGAGCGGGAGGCAGTGGATAGCCTCCTCCGTCACGGAGGGGCAGATCGAGCTGCAGCACGCGGATATTGTCCAAAGAACATCGCGCACGGCTCCCCGACGAGGGGAGCTCATCCCCACCCCAGGCCCCATGAGAGGGTGGTATTTCTTCCCATTTCCTCCATGGACTGGGCTTCCCACTTCATCCCTTTGTGCAGGGGCTCATGTTCTACTACGGCCTGGATTTCCATGATCGGCCCTGAATTTCATCCTCAACATCTCGGCGTTTATCGTGGTAATGCGAAACCTTCCTCGCATCCAGCCCCACTTGACTTGGCTCAAGACCTTGATGTCAAGCGAAGGTTGTGAAGGGCAGCCAAGCGGAGTCTTGGAGGCGCCTGGTGGGTAGGATGTCCCACGTTACTTGGCCGGAGGGCACCTTTGTGGAAACCATTAAGGGGTGGCAATCGGGTGGTTCTACATCACCGAGCAGCGTGACCACTGATTGGGCGCGACCCCAATTCAGATATGGCATCCTACACGGCTCACCTCCTGGAAAGAGAGCGGCGGATCTGGGGTGATTTGGAGGAGCCGACGGGACTCAAGCCAGTATCCAAAAGCTGGTGGACAAGAAGCTCAAGCTTGTCAACGTAGTCAAGGTCATGCTCATCCGCCGGATTCTCCCGTGCCAACGACGGGGCTTCAACATGTGGGAGTTCGATCTGGCGCAGCACCAGACTCTGAAAGGGCTCTTCGACACTACGTACGAAGATGTCTGGAAGGTGCTGTTCAAGGGGGCCGAGGCTCCCGCATCCGCTACTGAAGATCGCGGATTTAGCTCGCAGCGTCCAGCTGACGAGGTAAGCGATTTTGTCGCTTGTTTTCCATAGTTTGACTCTATGCGGGATCTAAACTCCCTTTACCTTTGACAGGACTGGCTGGCGAAGGCCGAACAGACTATCTGTCTGGCCCCATTGCCAGAGGACCCAGTGGACGCCCGCCTAACGGGGCTGCTGGCTCCGGCAACCCACGTGGTGCCGGAGAAGAAGGCCAAGAAGAAGGCCACGGGTATTCGAAAGAGTTCCCGTTTTCAAGTGTTATCGGATGATGAATCCGAGGCCGACTCCTCCCACAAAGGCGAGGAGGAGAAGAAAAAGCTCTCCCGGTGAAGGAGGAAAAAAGGAAGGCCTCCCAACAAGGGAGGCCAAGGGTCCAGAAGGAAAAACTCTTTCCCGGACCGCTCTGCCAACGCCAAAGATGGCACGACGAGGATCGGCCTCCAAGGGCCAAGCCCCTGGCGAGATTGTAAGTATCCGGACTCCCGAATAACTTCATGGTTTTTCTTTTCGCCACATAATGTCTTTCTAATGTCGCAAGCTGTCTGGACCCCGATCCTAAGTCACACCGATCTAGCATGTAACACATCATATCACTTTGCGTCCTCACGCACGGTATTCCCACGGGTGCCACCTTACCTGGCCCGGGACCGTTTGCGCCTTTTGGCTCACGTATATGATAGTGCCGCTAGCATCCATATGACAAAGAACCCGGGCTGACATGGCTAGTCGTGAACCCAAAGTGGCACTAACTTACAGGGACAAGCATCCATGACCCAACATCGAACGTGTCGGTCATCAGCGAGTGAATCCAGGCTGTATCACTGGGCTAGCAGGACTCCGGTGAACCGGGCTGTAGCGGGCTAACAGGACTCCGGAATTCATCGCATGCCATTTCCCCGAAGGGACAGACACAGGAACGAAGAAGGACACATGCCGGCCAGCCTAAGTGTTCCGGAGCAGTAGCAAGCTACCATGGCTCAGTGGAAACACTAGGAGACATTTCCCGGTAAGAGAGGCTACTAAGAATAAACAACTAGATAGTCAGATCCCACACATACCAAGCATTTCAATAACATACACACAATATGCCCGATATGTGCAAATACAACATGGCATCACAACACGACTCTACGACTCAAGTATTTATTCAATAGGCTCCGAGGAGCGAGATATTACAAACATGGGTCTCATGACCCAACATTCAGAGCATACAAGTCAAAACACAAGCGGAAGCTATCATGTCTGAGTACAGACATCTATAAATGAAAAAGGCTGAGAAGCCCGACTGTCTACCAGATCCTGCCGAGGGCACAAGATCGTAGCTGAGGTAACAAGCTAAACGTCGAAGACCACGCGGAACTACTAGCGAGACTGACGTCCCTCTGCAAAAACATAAAATAGGCAAACGTGAGTACAAATGTACCCAGCAAGACTTACATCAGAACTAACTACAAATGCATCATTATCAACAAAGAGGATGGTGGGGTTTAACTGCAGCAAGCCAGCTTTGACTCGGTGGCTATCGTGAACTACGACTGCAAGTAACTCTTTTGAGGTGGCGCACACGAGTCCACATATTCACCATATCAATACACCACTATGGATCCGCTCCCGTCTCCCTACGAGAACGCCATCCATAGCACTCACGCTTATCTTGCGCATTTTAGAGTATCCACTTCCACTTTTCTATGAACTATCTGAGCAACCCAAGAGTCCTTTTCATGGACACGGCTATTCGAATAGATAATGTTAACCCTGCAGGGGTGTACTTCTTCACACACGCTCTCACCACTTACCGCCGTTTACACGACATGTACTCGGCAACCTTCAAGCGGAAGCCCAACGTGGGTGTCGGCCACGGCCTACCTAAACACTCAAGTCTCTAGTCCAGGTTTATCGCCTATTCGGGTTCCATCCATGAGGAGATCCGGCCGGGGTTTCTCTCACAGCCCCAAACGATGTGAACAGGGTTCCGAGACACCAAACGGGCGCCCGGTATACCCGGCCACGTGCCTACCGCATCACAGCCCACCCCTCCGGTCAGCGCTGCCCACGGCCTCCAGCATACTACAAACACCAGAAACTACTTGCAACTCCTGGACAGAGGACAAGGGTGATTAAGAAGCCGAGAGGGTCCATTGGTTTTGGGCCCAATGCGTGGTAGTAGCTGAATCATGGATCACAAACACAGAACTCAGTTCCCGAGGACGGCTGCAATGAGACAACCCACCATGTACTCCTACATGGCCTCTCATCGCTACCTTTACCAAATCGTGTTCACACCCTTAGCTCACACACAGTAGGACATGTTCATACACCTCTGATTCACCCCCGATGAATCAGACCTGACTCAACTCTAAGCAGTAGCAGGCATGACAAACAAGCATGAATGAGTAGGCACAACAGGGCCCAAACAACTCCTACTCATGCTAGTGGGTTTCATCTATTCTTGTGGCAATGACAGTCATCACAGAGGATAAAGGGGTTCAGCTACCGCAGCAAGTAACAGATGAATCGTTGTTGTCCTAATGCAGTAAAAGAGAGCAGGAGCGAGAGAGTGGGATTGTATCGGAATGAACAAGGGGGTTTTGCTTGCCTGGCACTTCTGAAGATAATATAGTTCTTCATCGGCGTCATCGAACTCATCGTCGGAACACGTCTATCAAGAGGGGCAAATACCGGCAACAGAGGAGAAATACAATCAATGCAATGCACAATATGATGCATGATCATGACATGGAAATATGATGTGGTTTAAACTAATGCAGCTAGCAGCAGGTTAAATGGAGTTGGTTTGAATCCAAGATTCAAATTCAAACTCCATATGTGATTTATTACATGCCATTTAATTGAATTGTCCTAAACAGTAGTCATAAGTTGTTCTAACATGCATGAAAATGGTACAGATGGATAGATTGGATTTTTCTGATCATTTTTCATATATAAATTATTTCATTCTGAGCTACGGTTGAATTTCTATGAATTTTAGAAGTTTAGAGCATTTTCTGGAATTTCCTGAATTATTTTAAATCCATAAAACAATTACTGCGTCAGCATTGCGTCACTGTGACGTCAGTGGTCAACGGGGCTGGTCCAGGTCAAACTGACCTGTGGGCCCTGCGTGTCAGTAGTTAATTAAACTAACTAATTTTAGTTAAACTAATCTGGTTAGTTAGAAGGGGGGGGGCACTTGTCAGTGGCTCAGGTTTAGTTTAGCGAGGGGATTAGCACCTAACAGTGGTGATTAGCACTAACTAGCATCTAACTAATCCGGCTAGTGCCGGCCCCACATGTCATTGACCCAGGTGGGGCCCGACCAGGGTCAAAGTGGGTCAAACCCACCGGCGGCTCGACGCCGGCGAGGCCCGAGGCGGTGGCGCGGCTCGGAAAACGCCCACAGGGCACGGACCAGGCCGTTCTTGGGCTCGTTGGAGAGCTCTCGCTGGCGCGCATCGAGTGGTGGTGGTGGCCGGACCAGATGGTCGCCGGAATCAACGCCGGCGACGAGGTTTGCGGTGGCCGGAGCTCGGGCGAGCTCGGGGTCGCGGTTGCGGTGACCGTGGCGATGTGCGTTTAGCACCTACGGCGTCTACGTGAGCTCACGAACCCAACAGAGGCACGCACAGAACCAAATGGCCACCGAAGCCTCGTCGGCGACGAGCTCGTGCGGCGGCGTGCTGTCGGGTGAGAGAGGCGCGGCGGCTACGGCATGCTAGAGAGAGAACGGAGAGGGGGAGGATGATCAGGAGCTCACATGGAGTGCAGTGGTGGACTCGGCGTGCTCGGGGAAGCTCGGACGGCGGCGAGTCGGCGATGGAGATCCTTGCGGCGGCCGATTTATGAAGAAATGGTCGGGGGCGGCGTTGGAGCTCTTCCGCCATGTGAGCTGACGGAGAGGGCGAGGTGTGCACATGGAGCTCGGGGCTGGTCCATGGGTCTAGCGCTGGCGGTGGCAGGGTGGTGACGAACAGCGGCGGCGATGCGTTGGTGTGCATGAGAGAACGAGACGAGGAGGGGAACGAGGGAGAGGGAGAGGCGAGGGGTCCAGGGGTCGGGCGGCGCCGAGGAAAACGCGAGGCGTCGAGGTGGCCGAGCGGCGCAGACGAGCAGCTGGTGGCGTGGCGCCAGCCTGTGGCCAGCTCTCTCTGCTGCTGGCGAGAGGGAGTAGGTGGCGGCACGCCGGCCACAGTCTTTGGGCAGGGCCCGGTGGGCTGCCAGTGGGCTGGCTGGGCTGCAGTGGCGCCGGTAAGTGCTCTGTTTTATTTTTTCTGTTTTATTTTATTTTTTTAATTTATTTTGCCACTGTTTTCAAATTCAAAAAGAATTTCAAACAATGCCAGAACATTCTGAAATATTTTATGTTACCTCTCTGGACTATTCCAAAAGTACATAAAACACTTCAAAGCACTTGAAAACATATTCATTATATATTATGAATATATTCCCAAATTCAAATAGATTATTGATTTAAATTCAGAGACCAAATAATTCCTTAAAAATGTTCCAGAATTTTGGTTTGATATATAACTCTTGCCAAAATTCACAAAACTATTTTTAGGGCATTTTGGATTCACAGAATGCAATTTAAAGGGTGCTTGCCCTTCTTTTAATTAGATTTCTGAGGTTTCGACAATCCTCAATTCAAGTTTCAGAAAAATAGACATGATGCACACATGAAGCTAGGCTAGAGCATTACGAGAAGGTTGGGATGTGACACATACAACCCTGCAGTCCGCCCAAGGATGATCTTCCAGCTTCGTCGAGCGGGTCCTTAGGTGCGTCGGACATGGATTCCCTTCCGACTGCCTCCACCCCCCGTGATGCGGACGATGCCGAGGTAGGATCCCAGGAAGGGACCCACCAGGAGGAGGAGGCCCCGGAGGTGTCGCAGGACAACCTCCCGGACTTTGCACGGACTCGGCCGGAGCCTCTGAGTGGCTCCGAGTCCGTGGCGACCCCTTCCGTAAGAAGGGCAAGACCGTGACTGGCAGCCTCCGTCCAACCGGGCGCCAGATACTCTTGGGCGCTCAATAAGCGCCTCCATTGAAGAACAACACCGCACGCATGAGTGCGGTGATTGAAAATTCAGCTCGCCAAGAGCGGGCTGGTGAAGCTTCGCAGCAGCCTTCTAACAGGCTTTGAGGTAAGAATTTTGATATATATATAATGGTACCCGCATAGACAGTAGCCCCTGATGCTCGGTTCGGTGTTCGGAAAGAAAAGCCGGACTGAGGATCTAAAAATATATACGCAGGAGTCATAAAAAATATGTCAATATGGGATTGCAGGTTGTCTTTGCTTGACCTCCGCCGCCTTGTCTGCGGAGGTCAATACTGAAGGAAAACCTCGGCGGTCCGAGAACGAGCTCGGCCGTGCCAAAAGCAGCTCAAGGACCAGGAAGGTGAGTAACACCTTATTAAAATTGTACCTTATAGAAAAGGATTTTGGTTGCAAGAAAAATGACAAGGATAACGTGGATGTAACAGGGGCCACGAACGAGGTGGCGACCCTGAAGGAGGCGGTGTCCGCGGCCGAATGTAGTGCGGCCGCGGAACGCACCGAGGGAGAGAAGCATCAGGCGCGGGTGGCGGAGTTATAGCAAGAGCTCCAGGCTCTCATGGAAAAACATGAGAGTTTGGAGCGTGACTCGAAGACTCGAGAGTCCAAGCTTGCGATGGCTCTTGAGAGTTCCAAAACCTCTAAGGCAGAAGCCTATAAGGCCCTCCAGGAAATCGAGGCGTTGAAGAAAATAGCGGCGGGTAAGGCATTTTTCATGCAAAGTAAGCATGTGAGTGTGAATTACCTATCACTTACCCGAATTCGGAGCTCTCCAGGAGCGTTCGCAGAACTTCCTCGCAGCGTATCCGATGCTGCCGCATTCTACCAAGCCGAGGAGGGGAGCTCGACGGAGAAGGTCTTCTGGTCTCAGTATGTTGAGGCCGGACATCCGGTGCCCCTTAGCGACCAGCTGAAGCAGCTGGTCGAGATCCACAAGGTGGTCGTACAGGCCATGAAGGGCCTCATAGTTCGGTTGTGGCCTAAGGAGGCCATGCCTGGGAGCTACTTCGGCCTAGTGCGGCGGCTGGTGGATGCGTGCCCGTGGGTTGAAGTCATTAAGCACTCCGCTTGCATTGAGGGTGCCCGGCGGGCCCTTGCCCGCGCAAAGGTGCACTGGGGCAAGATGGATGCCCAGAAGCTTGTGACGGACCCGCCACCGCAGGGCAAGGAGTACCGCACGCCCGAGATGTATTATAAGAGTGTCCTGAAGGGTGCCCGCACTATTGCGGGTGAGTGCTCAAAGATGTAATATTTGAGTAGACTCGCATTTTGTTATCTGTCGCGCTGAAAACTTAGTTCATATCGCTAAGCAACGCTTGTTAATTTAAAATATTACCTTCGTGCGGCTGTTTATCAAATCGAGAGATGGCAAGTCGTCGGCTTCAACCCCATGCATGAGTCTTTGGGGTGTTCGGGATAAACTTGAGCACTCTTGTTCCCATTTTTGGGTCCATCTAGGGAGGTGCTCAACACGACGAACAAGGCAACCGGACTTATAATGCTTGAACACTCTCACTTAGCCATAGAATTCTATAATTTTAAATTTTGGCGAAGCCCCTAGTCTTCGGAAGGCCGAATTTGGGGCGCTATCCACGCCCGGGCCGGACAAAAACCGGCTCCTCGCTCTAAGCGGCATAAGTCTTTAAGGACTCGCAAAAAACCTCTCGAACAGCGACCGGCTCTCGCCTCATCATGACGGTCAGTTTTAGCTTTCTCCACTGAGGCGTTAACCCAGCTCAACTGGGGCGCAATCGCAGTGGTTCTCCCAGTGCTACCTTAGCCGATACAACGGAACGTAAGGTACCAAAACATGGGAGCCGGGCAAACCCAACTATTGACCCAAGACATGATTCGGAGCCGATGCATATAATGCTATAAGTTCGGGGTGCCGCACTTGTGAAAGTGTTCGGACTTATCACACCATGATGCGGGAAACATAAGCCCCTGGTGTATTTGAACCGTACAAAAGTGTACGGTTGCAACATGCCGTAAATGAACATATGTATAAAAAGGAAATGCAATTATAAGCAAAAAGGTGCTGCATTGTTTTATTCAAGAAGTGCTGCTATGAATGCAGAACGATACAAATAGTGCGATAAGCAAGGGACGGGACTGTTTAAGCATGTCCCCCTCCAGGGGTAGGCTGCGGAGTGGTGTATAAAACAGATTTAATGCTCGTAATGGAGACCACCTGGATATTCGTTGTAGCCTTTATCCTTCCCTGGCTGTTGCATCGTGAGTTCGGCAGGTCTGCTGCCGGACAGGGCCTCTGACGAACGGAGTTCTGTGGGTAAAAAATAAATAAAAAAGAGAAAAGAAAAAAAGAACGACACACTTGAGAGCCCCTGGTGTGGTTGAGCCGCAGTCTGGGCCTATCGTGGTCGTGCCCCTCTCCCCATGCCCATGGTATCTTCAGAGCGTAATGGTGTACGCGAAGGACCTGTCTTGACGTTTTGCGGGGGCTGGGGTTGGGGTCGCACTGCTACGCGTACTCGGAACGTGCCAGGTGGTCTTGTTGTAGGTTACTCCGGGCGCGCTTAGCTGTGTCCGGCCGCTTAACGGTGGACTCGAGAATTGCCTTAAGAGGCTGCATTGTACTTCTGCCGCGAGAGCTGCTGTATGTTCCTCCGTGCGGAGAGAACGTTCAGTGTTTCCGTTGACCGTGATGACTCCTCGAGGGCCTGGCATCTTGAGCTTGAGGTATGCGTAGTGCGGCACCGCGTTGAACTTTGCAAACGCAGTACGTCCGAGCAGGGCATGATAGCCGTTGTGGAACGGAACTATGTCGAAGATTAACTCCTTGCTTCGGAAGTTATCCGGGGATCCGAAGACCACTTCCAGTGTAACTGAGCCTGTACAATTGGCTTCTACACCTGGTATGACGCCTTTAAAGGTCGTCTTGGTAGGTTTAATCCTTGAGGGGTCTATGCCCATTTTGTGCACTGTATCCTGGTAAAGCAGGTTCAGGCTGCTGCCGCCGTCCATCAGGAAGGTGAAATCCGTCGATGATTGGGTCTAAAACCAATGCGGGGAATCCGCCGTGGCGGATGCTGGTTGGGTGGTCCCTTCGGTCAAAAGTGATCGGGCAGGAGGACCATGGATTGAACTTCGGGGCAACTGGCTCCATCGCGTATACATCCCTGAGTGCACGCTTCCGCTCCCTTTTGGGTATGTGCGTTGCGTATATCATGTTCACCGTCCGCACCTGTGGGGGGAAACCCTTCTGTCCTCTATTGTTCGGCGGTCAGGTCTCTTCCTCGTCATCGCTATGCAGCCCTTTGTCATCGTTTTCGGCAATTAACTTGCCTGCCTGCTTGAATGCCCAACAGTCCCTGTTGGTGTGGTTGGCTGGTTTTTCTGGGGTGCCGTGTATCTGGCACGAGCGGTCGAGTATTCTGTCCAAATTGGACGGACCCGGAGTAGTTCTTTTGAATGGCTTTTTCCGTTGACCGGGTTTAGAGCCTCTGAATCCGGCATTGACTGCCGTATCCTCACTATTGTCGCCATTAATGCGGCGTTTGTTTTTGTTACGACGCGACCTGCCATTTCGGTCCTTAAAATCCGGACTGCCAGAATTTTTGTTGAGGTTGTTGCTGCGTGCTAGCCAGCTGTCCTCACCCGCGCAGAAGCGTGTCATGAGTGATGTGAGGGCTGCCATGGATTTCGGCTTTTCCTGTCCCAGGTGCCGGGCGAGCCACTCGTCGCGGATGTTATGCTTGAAGGCCGCGAGGGCCTCCGCATTCGGACAGTCGACGATTTGGTTTTTCTTGGTTAAGAACCGTGTCCAGAATTGTCTGGCCGATTCGCCTGGCTGCTGAATTATGTGGCTTAGGTCATCAGCGTCTGGTGGTCGCACATACGTGCCTTGGAAGTTATCGAGGAATGCGGATTCCAGATCTTCCCAACTTCCAATTGACTCTGCTGGCAAGTTGTTAAGCCAATGTCGGGCTGGTCCTTTAAGCTTGAGGGGGAGATATTTGATGGCGTGAAGATCATCACCGCGGGCCATGTGGATGTGAAGGAGATAGTCTTCGATCCAAACCGCGGGGTCTGTTGTGCCATCATAAGATTCGATATTGACGGGTTTAAACCCTTCGGGGATTTGATGATCCATTACTTCATCCGTGAAGCATAGTGGGTGTCTTGGCGCCTAGATCTTTGGCGATGTCACGACGGAGCTCAAGAGAGCTTTGTCTATTTTGTTCGGCCCGTCCGGACTTACTCTGTCCGGCGCGACGGTTGTCGTCACGCATCGTGGGGCGCCCACGCGATCCATAGATCGATCTTTATTGTCTTGCCTTATCCTCCAATATATCTCGCAAGTCCGGAGCGTTCCCCTGTGGCCTTGTGCTTTTCGAGCGATGCCGGGGTACGGTTCTAGTGAAGGGCCTAGAGGCCTCTCTATCGCGACCACGGGGTGGTTGGTCAGCTGTATTGTCTACTGGTGATGCAGGTTCATATGCCTCCTCCTCTAATTGGGGGAGTAGCTTGCGTTTAGGGTAGCTTTTGGAGGGGCGTTCGAGCTCATGCTCTTCGGCCGCGAGGACTTCAGTCCATCTGTCGGCTAGTAGATCTTGATCAGCTCTAAGCTATTGCTGCTTTTTCTTGAGGCTGTTTGCCATGGCCATAAGCCTGCGTTTAAAATGCTCTTGTTCGACGGGATCCTCAGGCACGACGAATTCGTCGTCGTCGAGGCTCGCCTCGTCTCCGGAGGGAGGCATATAATCCTCTACCTCTTCTTCTGCCGCTCTCTCATGAGGGCCGGCTTCTCCGTCCTCCTGCGCTGAATCTTGCTGGAGGGGGTTGTCTTCGGCACTGTCCGGGGTATTATTATCTCCGGTGCGAATCGCCATTCTTGTTGTGGCGGGATTTAGAGCGGCCACCGACGCCGTCGGCGCTTGGGCTGTTTTTTGGAGGGGTCATCCTCCGCTGCTCCTTCGCCATTCCCATCCTTTGGGATATCCACCATGTATATGTCATATGATGAGGTGGCTGTCCAGTGCCCGGTAGGCGTTGGTTCTTGGTCGTCTCCGGCATCGTCGTCCATACCGTCGATTTCTTCGGAGTCGTAGTCTAGCATGTCGGTTAGATCGTTGACAGTGGCTACCAAGTGGGTGGTGGGTGGGCTTTGAATTTCTTCGTCGTCCGCATCCCAACCGTCCTGGCCGCAGCCAGGGCTCTCCTGATAACGAGAGATACTTTAGCGAACTCAAGATGTCGCAAAAAGGTGAGTGTTGGAAGATGTCCGCCGCGGTGAACTCCATGATCGGCGCCGATCGGATTCGATCGGAGGGGCGCGGAGGTTCGAGTCCGCGAGAGTCCGCACCTCGAGTCCACGAGCTTTATGAGGACAAGGTCGGTGTTCGGCTCTATCGCCGTGAGGTTGCAGCCCGGGCGGTGTCTAGCCATCCGTCCTCGATCTGCGCAGCCGGCTCCGAATTGAAGATCGGAGCGGGTTGAAAAGCGACCTCCGAGTCTTGTTCGCTGCGAGCTAAATCATGCTCGCCGTGACGATCGCGGCACGCCGGGTATGGCTCGAATCCATCGAGGATCAAGTCCCGCGGATGTCAGCCGTGAAGTTCAAACTTCCAAATCTGACCTGACGGCCAGGGGCGTAGCTTTCGATCTGCTCCAGTTGGCCAAGCGAATTGGCCCGTAGTGCGAAGCCGCCGAATACTAAGATCTGTCCGGGGAGGAAGGTCTCACCCTGGACTGCGTCGTTGATGATGATCGAGAAGCCATCGAGCCTATCGGTGACGGCACAGAGGAACTCTCAATGAAAGCACCAATGTCGGTGTCAAAACCGGCGGATCTCGGGTAGGGGTCCCGAACTGTGCGTCTAGGCGGATGGTAACAGGAGACAAGGGACACGATGTTTTACCCAGGTTCGGGCCCTCTTGATGGAGGTAAAACCCTACGTCCTGCTTGATTAATATTGATGATGTGTGTTACAAGAGTGGATCTACCACGAGATCAAGGAGGCTAAACCCTAGAAGCTAGCCTATGGTATGATTGTTGTTCGTCCTATGGACTAAAGCCATCTGGTTTATATAGACACCGGAGAGGGCTAGGGTTACACAAAGTCGGTTACAATGGTAGGAAATCTACATATCCGTATCGCCAAGCTTGCCTTCCACGCCAAGGAAAGTCCCATCCGGACACGGGACGAAGTCTTCAATCTTGTATCTTCATAGTCTTGGAGTCCGGCCGATCATGATAGTTCGGCTATCCGGACACCCCCTAGTCCGGAACTCCCTCACCGGCACTGAGCTGTACATCATGGAGCAATTCTATGATTACAGGCTGACTGAAGAGCGCTCTGTGGTTGAGCAGGCTCACGAGATACAGTCATTTTCTAGAGAACTTGAGCACTTCAATTGTATCCTACCTGACAAGTTTGTTGCCGGGGGTATCATCACTAAGCTTCCTCCTTCGTGGAGGAACTTTGCTACCTTACTGAAGCATAAGAGACAGGAGTTTTCCGTTCCGGATCTCATTAGCACTCTTGATGTGGAAGAAAAGGCGAGAGCAAAGGACACATGTGCTCGAGGTATTGAGGGAGGATCTAGTGCCAATCGGGTACAGAAGAAAAACTTCCAGTCCCACAAGTTCAAGAACAAGGGCAAGTTTGATGGTAAAGGAAAGTTTGATGGGAAGAACAAGGCTGTGCAACACACGAACTTCAAGAAGAAGAATGGCAAGAAGAAAGGTGCTTGTCATGTGTGTGGAGATCCTGATCATTGGGCTCCTAGTTGCCCTAATCCCTATGACCAGCATCATCCTGGGAAAGGTGGCAAGACCGTTAATGTTGTCATTGGAGACACTGACATGAAGGATGTTGGGTATGGTATATTTCCCACTATTCTTTCAGTATGTCATTCTCCTGACTGGTTGATTGACACGGGTGCTAATGTGCATGTATGCGGTGATATTTCCATGTTTTCGTCTTATCGGATCATGAGGACTTCAACCGTCTGATGGGCAACGGTTCAAGTGCTTCTGTTCGTGGTGTTGGCACGGTCGATCTGAAGTTTACTTCGGGGAAGATCGTGCGGCTGAAGAACGTGCATTATGTCCCCTCTGTCAATAAAAATCTTGTTAGAGGATCTCTTCTGTGTAGAGATGGCTATAAGCTTGTGTTTGAGTCAAATAAATTTGTAATATCCAAGTATGGAACCTTTGTTGGTAAAGGCTATGAGTCAGGAGGCCTATTTCGTTTATCCTTATCAGACATTTGCAATAAAGTTGTTAATCATATTTGCAACAATAGTGAATCAAATGTGTGGCATTCACGACTTTGTCATGTTAACTTTGGTTGCATGTCGCGACTAGCGAAGTTGAACTTAATCCCTAGTTTCACCACCGTTGAGGGATCTAAGTGTCAAGTGTGTGTGTAAGCTAAGCAACCTCGTAAATCTCACGTGACTGCGGAAACGAGAAATCTTGCACCACTAGAACTTATACATTCAGATCTATGTGAAATGAATGGTGTTTTGACAGAAGGTGGAAAGAAATATTTCATGACGTTAATTGACGACTCCACTAGATACTGCCGTGTGTATCTTCTGAAATCTAATGATGAGGCTTTGAACTTTTTCAAGATCTATAAAGCCAAAGTGGAAAACCAACTTGATCGGAAAATCAAGAGGCTTAGGTCCGACCGTGGTGGAGAGTATTTTTCCAATGAATTTGATGCTTTTTGTGCGGAACATGGTATAATCCATGAGAGGACGCCTCCCTACTCACCTCAGTCAAATGGGGTGGCCAAAAGAAAGAACCATACTCTAACTGATTTGGTTAACGCCATGTTAGACACATCGGGTCTCTCCAAGGCATGGTGGGGGGAGGCGATATTGACAGCATGTCATGTCCTAAATCGAGTTCCCACAAAGAACAAAGAGATAACTCCATTCGAGGAATGGGAGAAGAAAAGGTTAAAACTCTCTTATCTGCGAACATGGGGTTGTTTGGCAAAAGTCAATGTTCCAATTCCAAAGAAGCGGAAACTTGGACCAAAGACTGTGGACTGTGTTTTCCTGGGATATGCTTTTCATAGCATAGGCTATAGATTCTTGGTTGTAAAATCTGAGGTATCTGGCATGCATGTTGGTACGATCATGGAGTCGAATGATGCGACTTTCTTTGAAGATATATTTCCCATGAAGGATATGGCTACCTCATCTAATCAGGAGATGCCTAGTTCATCGAATCAGGAACCGGTTACAATTACTGAACCTGCCATTTCGATGGAACACTTTGAAAGTCCTGTGGAGGAGAACAATGAAGTTCCTACTAGGAGCAAGAGACAGAGGACTGCAAAGTCTTTTGGTGATGATTTTCTTGTGTATCTCATAGATGACACTCCCAGTTCTATTTCGGAGGCCTATGCATCGGAAGATGCTGACTCTTTGGAAGGAAGCGGTTAAATGGCGAGATGGATTCTATCTTGGCGAATGAAACCTGGGAGATAACTGATCGTCCTTATGGGTGCAAACCTATATGATGCAAATGGGTATTCAAGAAGAAGCTTAGGCCTGATGGTACTATAGAAAAGTACAAGGCTTGGCTCGTGGCTAAGGGTTATACCCAAAAGGAAGGTGAAGACTTCTTTGATACTTACTCACCCGTGGCTCGACTGACCACTATTCGAGTTCTACTTTCACTAGCTGCCTCACATGGTCTTCTCGTTCATCAAATGGATGTTAAGACTGCTTTCCTAAATGGAGAGTTGGATGAGGAAATTTATATGGAACAACCAGATGGGTTTGTAATAGATGGTCAGGAAGGGAAAGTGTGCAAGTTGCTGAAGTCTTTGTATGGACTCAAGCAAGCACCCAAACAGTGGCATGAGAAGTTCGAAAGAACTTTAACAGCTGCAGGATTTGTTGTGAACGAAGCTGACAAATGTGTGTACTATCGCCATGGTGGGGGCGAGGGAGTTATGCTTTGCTTGTATTGTTGATGACATACTGATTTTCGGAACAAATTTGAATGTTATTAAGGAGGTCAAGGATTTCCTATCTCGCTGTTTTGAGATGAAGGATTTAGGAGTGGCTGATGTCATTCTGAACATCAAGTTGTTGAGAGATGATGATGGTGGGATTACATTGCTTCAATCTCACTATATGGAAAAGATCTTGAGTCGCTTTGGCTATAGTGACTGCAAGCCTTCTCCAACACCATATGATGCTAGCGTGCTGCTTCGAAAGAATCGAAGAATTGCTAGAGATCAATTAAAGTATTCTCAGATTATTGGCTCGCTTATGTACTTAGCCAGTGCTACAAGACCTGACATCTCTTTTGCTGTTAGCAAACTGAGTTGGTTTGTTTCAAAACCAGGAGATGTGCATTGGAAAGCTCTAGAGAGAGTTTTGCGTTATTGGAAAACCACTGTGAATTATGGAATTCACTATCTTTGGGCACCCAAAGGTGCTTGAAGGGTATAGTGACTCAAACTGGATCTCGATCTTGATGAGATAAAGGCCACGGCGGTTATGTATTCACTCATGGAGGTGGCACTGTTTCTTGGAAGTCTTGCAAGCAGACCATCTTAACAAGGTCAACAATGGAAGCAGAACTCACAGCACTAGATACAGCTACAGTCGAAGCAGATTGGCTTCGCCGGCTCTTGAATGACTTGCCGGTAGTTGAGAAACCTGTACCGGGTATCCTTATGAACTGTGACAATCAAACTGTGATCACTAAAGTGAGCAGCTCAAAGGATAACATGAAGTCATCAAGACATGTTCAGAGAAGGTTAAAGTCTGTCAGGAAAATGAAAAACTCCGGAGTTATTGCATTGGACTATATCCAAACGTCTAAAAATCTGGCAGATCCTTTAACTAAGGGTCTATCACGCAATGTGATAGATAATGCATCGAGGGAGATGGGAATGAGACCCACAATATGAGTTGTTCATAGTGGTAACCTATTCTTTGTGATCGGAGATCCCGTGAATCAAATGTGGAAGACAAGCTGTTGGTCAACTGAGAGGAGAGTATCCTTACTGTAAAAATACCACTCCATGAAGATGCAATACTCTCCTAATCTGCATGGCAGGTTGATGTATATCTTAATGTGTTCTAAGTGGCTCTTTGAAGCAGAGATGTTGTCCTGCAGAACATCTTTTGAAGAACACACCTATATGAGTCTGATTGTCAAACATCGCAATCTATGAGAGTAGGATTCTCTCTAGTAAACTCATGAAAGGTCACGGAGTATGACGCATAAGCTCCACCCGCGGGGAAGACCCACGGTAGCCACGTATCGGTCAAGGCTTTATGTGAAGCTAGATTCGCAGAAAACTTGCAGTTCAAGGCCCACTCCACTGTTCAAGTTGCTTACTAGTGTAGCATAGAGTTCTAGGTGGAAGTTCAACTTAACAGTCTCCACTACAGTACCGGTATATAAAACAGTGTTTTGGAACCAAAGGCAAATTTCTGTGTGCCTCTGGGATCTGGTGGGGATTGCTGGGATTTAGTCTATTTGGGCAGCCCAATAACTATTTCAGAAATTCCTAATAAATCCTAGAGGCCCACTTAGCCCATTTGTGCAAGGCAAGGGATACTACTAAAGTTTAGTCCCACATTGCTAGTTTAGAGGGGTTGGACCTCTTTATAAGGGAGGCTCCTTCCCCACTTGTATGAGCATGAGAACAAGAGGGACATCCACGCGCGCTCCTCCTCCGCCGCCCGCCTCGCCACGCCACTCCTTGTCACGACTCGCTGCGGGTTGCGGGAATGAGCCGAGCCGATGTCTAAATTTTTGCCACGCACTACGGGTATACAAAAGGTCACTCGAAAGCTGAAACATTTTTCTGCCTGGACATTGAATCCGAACGGCGCGCCTCTTCGGTTGCTGCATGTTCGTTTCATCTCCCTCGGTCCCTTCAGCTCCCTACGTTGCCCTCTCGTCTCCTTTAAAAGGGAGGTCGCTCCTCTCAGCAAGATGCACCAGAATCTCTTCCTCCTATCGCCACAAGTTCCTGAGTACTGCGCTGCTGCTACGTTCTTCCTCATCCCGGCTTGCGGCGTGCACCGCTGGTCGGGACAGTAGGCCTCCGAGACCGCACCTTTTGAGTCTTGTACGGGAGAAGGGTGATAAGGTTTTTGGGGAGCGCTCAGCGCGACTACTGGCTTCTTCATCACGGACGATCCGGTCGCCGACGACTACTTCCCCAACGATGATTTCTTCCCCGACGTCCACGACCTTCTCGACGACATGACAGGCGAGGACACCGACCCCAAGTCCAGCGCTTCTGCTGCTGCTGTGCCGTATGTGTTCTTCTCCTTTCTGTTAGAAGTCATCCTACAGTTCTTGGCTCTAGTTTCTGCCCTACGCATGTTAGGTTCTGTTTCGTTTAAGCAACTTCATCTAGTGTCTGTTCTAGATGTGTTTACCTCAAGTTCATATATGCGGAAGAAGTTTACCTTCTCTCTATCAGATTGCATGACTTGCTTTATATTTTTTATTTTAGTCATGCTTTATCTAGTATTTTTATTAATAAAATCATTCGGTAAATTGCTCATATTTCCAACATATAGCAGCTTGTCGAGTGTTAATGTTGTTGCTGAATCCTTAGGCTGTTATGAACCTGTACATTTCACTTTAGGCAGGCTAATTCAACTTCTTGTTGTATTGTTCTTCTTTAACCAGCTAGGGGTCTTGGGGACTGTTAAGGTTATGATGTCAAACTTAACAACCTTCATTGATAGGTAAAATAATTTAGGATGTGTTTTGCCTTTTCTTATCCGGTTCTCTAATTTTTCTATTCATGTACCTTTTAGCACATTCTTTATATAGTTACGTTGTATCCCCTTTTAAAAAGAAGAGATCTATTGGCAAAGACAAACTATTGTTACATTTGAGGCCAATATCTTTCTAATTTCAGTTATGTTATACTGAAATCAAGACCTTGGAAAATACCTCTTTGTGAGTCTAAAAAATGAAAGATGCTTATTTGTGTGAGTATACCAAGATGCTTTTTTCTTTATTTTTATTTTCATGTATATAAGTATATATTTTCTTCTTTGTCGTGCTATGATTGGTGATGCAAATTCCATTGATGTTTTAATCTAGGAACAAATGTTGTCATTTAATGCTTCAAGTAACAATTCAACGTCTGCATTGAACATATATAAGGAAATGAAGCTGTAGGTACAATCAAAAAAGGCATAAATGATGACTACCCATTGACAAACTCTACTATATGCTCTTTATTTCTTCTTGCTGGAATCAAGGTCAGTCAAATATGTTCATGTTTCAGGTAAAAAATAATAACATTCATGTTTATCTCGATGAAATGGAATGATGATAGTGCTGCTCCATTCATTAACTAGAGCCCCTAATAGCTAATCCACCTAGATGGTTTTATATATCCTGCTTAGATAATATACAAATAGCTCCCAGTAAGAGAAGTGTTTTTGCTATTTTTATATGACAATGCTGCAACTTCAGTTCTACTTGATAATGTCTAGGAACCACTTAACCTGCTTCAAGTTGATGTTCAATAAACATGTGTATTTGCATGTGTAAAATCATAAAACTCTTTTTTTTCTCTATCATCTGAAATCTTGCATAAATTGGTTGCAGGTTGTTGAGTCACCATTGCAAGCAGTTAGTGATGATCTAGAAATGCTAAAATAAAATAAATCAAAGGTGTGCCCTGAAACTCATGCATTAAATTTTCAATATTTTTTATTGAAATTTGCTGAGATGTCAGTCAAACGTTGTGAGCGTTGAAGGGAGGGTCGGCTGTTTCGAACACTTGTTAAACGACTTAGCACACAATTGATCCTCTTTATTGTTTTTAACACTTAGTAAGAGCTCATGGATGACAGAAGCAGAAAAATACGTTGCCAAACATCATTGGACTGCATACTGCATATTGTAGGATCAGTAGTCTATCTCACTTATTCTTGTCAGAACCTGCATAAGATTTTGTATATGATGCTCTTGTTTATTCAATCAACTGAAAGAAGATAGTCGACAATAGATCACCACCAGGCTATCACCAACCAGCAAAATGGGTATATGAAGCTCTATTGAAGAAAAGATAGTTGCTCATTCTTTGCCCAGAGCAAATTTACAGTTGCATATGAACTTCTTAAACTAAGCAGTCAACAAATAGATCAGCATATTCCTGTTAAGTGTACAACTGACAAATAGACATTTGTTGTGAGAAAAATATTAACTATTTCTAAAATGTCGAGACGAAAAGCAAGAAACAGACTGACCCCCGCGTCGCCCTCTTCTGGCGACACGTGGGGCGATTTCTCGAGCGCCGCCACCGGGTCATCTCCCTCCCCTTCCCGTTTCACCGCCGCCTTAGGCGCCGGTGGTGAAGCCCTGGCGTACTCCAGTGAGGGCGGTGGCGGGGCGTCTCCCTGGGCAACCTCCACCCTCTCCTCCACTCCTCGTTGAGGCGCAGCGGTGCACACCAGATTTGTGAGGCCCGGTGGCGGGGAATGGCGGCGGTCCATGGCGGGCGGCAGGCGGGGCTCTATGGTGGCATGGATGCCTAGGCGTGAAGTGGGGAGGAGGGGGTGTCAGCCGGGGCTGGCGCACCAGATCAGGGCACCGCGTGCCTGCGGGCTGCCGTCGTGGTCGTCCTCGCCGCGGGTGGTGCAACACCCGCTGCTCGTTGCGGGTGTGGCGGTGGTGGATGGGGCTCCCGGCGGTCTTTCGGCGGTGGCGTCGATCCATTTGGTGACGTGGTTGGCGGGTGGAGGTGTGGCCGGTGGTTGCGTGCTCCATCGGACCTACGGCTTGGTCCCAGCGAGTGGCACGGGTTTGGGTAGCAGCCCGGGGTGGTGGCTACTCTGGTCGTGGGCTACGGCGGTGCGGAGAGGTATGGTGGCCTCCCTGTAGCTTGGTGTCTACACGGCAGCTCGGCAGTTCTGGCTGCAGCGACAGTTCGCTTCTTCGCTGGCGTCGGCTCGTTTGCAGGTGGACCGTTTCGGCCTTTGATCCCTCTCCTTGTTGTCCGGGAGCTACTTTCGTCGAAGGGTGGGCCCTTCCCCAGTTGCGGTTCACTAGTGCAGAACCGGGCTACAGCAACGGTTCGTAAGGGCCTTTAGTGCCGGTTCTGCAACCGGCACTAAAGGGTGGGGACTAAAGGTCCCCCCCCCCTTTAGTACCAGTTTTGCACGAACAACCGCTAAAGGGCCACCACGTGGCACGAGCCAGCACCAAGGGCGGGGAGCCCTTTAGTACCGGTTGGTAACACCAACCAGTACTAAAATATTTGGGGGGTTTTGGTTTCATGATTTCTTTTTCCTTTAATTTTGTGTTTTCCATTTAATTCTTTTTCGTTTGCTGGTATTTTACGATACTACATATTGTACGTTATGCATACATAAAAATAGAATTTCTTGTAGAACCGATCATATATATATATATATATATATATATATATATATATATATATATATATATATATATATATATATATATATATATATATATATATATATACACACATACAATTAGGTATATATACAATTTCTCCTAATGTTGCCTTGGTGCCTTCGGAGCACGATGACAATTGGGAGCAGTTCATGGGGGCGGTAGCGGGTAATATTATTCTCCTTTGGGATCTATGACCTGGTCGAGCAAAAAATCCCGCTATTTCCTCTTGAAGTGGTCGTATGCGCTCTGTTGGTAGGAGCTGGCCCCGCACGTCTTTGAACTGTTAAGGAGATCAATATGCATGTGTATTAGTTGTGTGACTAGATATCGATAATCATGTAAAATTTGTGAGTAGTGTTCTGGCAAACGTACCCATTGCTGTCTATCAGATTTGCTCCTTTCAGACGCCATCATGCGAATGTTCTCGCAAACGTAGTATGCACACACTTCGTCCTCGGCGCCTGTTTCAGGGCCTTTACAAGAATAGAATTTAATCAGATAATAATTAGTCAAACATGATAATTAATTAATGGTATTGAAACAAGAATTAAAGAGATGGTAGCTAGCTAGTACTACTTAATTACTTACCTTGGGTCGATACCAAAACAGATTTTGTCGCCATTTGCCTGGAGTCACTTTGATGAACTTTGCCCAAGCCCTGCCCGTCGGCAAAGAAAATAAATAAAGGGGTTATTAAATAGTTGATATCAGGAAATGACGAACTAAATAGGCTGAGATATACTGTAGTTAATAATGATTGAAATTACCTGTCGACTATCCCCTTCACGATGGTGAAGTCACTTTCTTTTTTAAGTAGTGATTCCAGTACTTCAACTTTTCCTTCTTCAACTCTAATGACTAACAAGATCCAGTGGTAACTGCATGCGCACACGTTTGCATGTCTTAATTAAACGGGCATGTGCATAACAATAATCAACTAACCTAAACCTTATACACTTAGTTATTAACATCTAGCTAGCTAGTAAGCAAAAATAGAATTTGTAGTACAAGACAGTGTGACTCACAGGAAGTTGTAAGGAAGTAGTATATCTTCATTGGTATTGAGGCGCTTCAAGAACTCTAGCATTTTATTCTCTACATCTTGTTTATACCATTCCAATTTGCATGTGTGTTCATTAATGGTATTTGGGTCAATGAATCCAATGCCATAGCGTCCCTCTTTTTTCATTTTATACATCTTCATCCTGCATAATACCACAAAAAAGAATATAGTGAGGATAATTGCAGGTAATGATCGATCAATGAGCCCTAAAGCTAGTTTGAGACTTAAATTACAGAAAGAAATCACTTATAGACAATGGCAACCGACGAGAGATTTGTCGAGTGCATCTTGATGAATAACTGAAATAGTTCTGAATACTCAACGGACAGAGCTAGCTTATGGAAGTAATGCTCTTCCTTGACATTCACCATGAGGGACTCTCGATTGGAACTCTTGGTAATTTTCATGTACCAATCATGCAATTCATACATTCTCGTTGGGAGGTTCTTGACCTCCTCGGGCTCGACCAAAGGATGGCCGCGGACATATTTCCATTTTATTTTCTCCTCTCTAAGCGGAGACATGGGCTCGATCTCGAGGAGTTGTCCAACAGTGATACCGAGCATTTTAGCCTGCCTTATATGCTCCTCGGTTATTACCAGATTGCCCAGCTGGGAAACGGTTTTCCCACATATATATAGGGCGCCGGTACTCTCATGTGTTGGCACAACAAGCGGGGGGATCGATTGCGCCGCCTGTTCTCCCAGCTGGGGAACGGTTTTCCCGCATTTTTTGCCAGCTGCTTGGCTCGAGCTCGAGCTCGACTCCTTCTGTACTCGTGCTCGATGTGCCTTCCTGATTTGGCGCTCATAGTCTGATTCAACATGCTTGGGAGCTGGTGGTCTAGCCATACAAATAAAGTGGTCAATCTTTTCCTCAGGCACTTTCTCCCTTGGCGGCGGTGCCGGTTTCGGTCCAAAATGGGCGTTCACTTGGGCCTTCACTATGGCTGCGTTTTACTCCTTGCTCATGTCGTAAGGCCTCTGGGGAAGAGCAGCGAGGCTTGGACCATATTTATATCGCTTGCCTCCGCTTGTACCTCCTGTACTGCCTCGACTCATACAACTACGCACCATAGCTGCGGCGGCTCTCTTCCCCGATTGCTGAGGCGGCGGAGACGGCCGACGTGGCTGAGTTGGAGCAGGAGGAGTGGCCTGATGCTGTGCCGGACTTGAATCAGGAGGAGTGGTCTGGCGCTGTGCCGGACTTGAAGCAGGAGGAGTGGTCTGACGCTGTGCCGGACTTGAAGCAGGAGGAGTGGCCTGACGCTGTGCCGGACTTGGAGGAGGAGGAGTGGCCTGACACGTTGGTGGACTTGGAGGAGAGGGAGTCTGCTGACGCGGTGGCGGACTTCGAGGAGGAGTCGGCTGACGCGGTGTCGGTGGCCTTCGAAAGATGATGCAATCCTTTCTCCGTAGGATGATACGATGTTTGGCCTCACCCAGTGTGTGCTCCTTGTCACCTCCAGGAATGTCAAGCTCTAGCCCCGAATATTGTTCCAGCACCTCATCAACCATGACACGAGCATAGCCGGCTGGAATCGGGTTGCAATGGAAGGTTGCTTCAGAGGGATTTGTATAAGCAATGGCGTGATGTCTACTACACAACTTTCTTCTTGTAGACGTTGTTGGGCCTGCAAGTGCACAGGTTTGTAGGACAGTAGCAAATTTCCCTCAAGTGGATGACCTAAGGTTTATCAATCCGTAGGAGGCGTAGGATGAAGATGGTCTCTCTCAAGCAACCCTGCAACCAAATAACAAAGAGTCTCTTGTGTTCCCAACACACCCAATACAATGGTAAATTGTATAGGTGCACTAGTTCGGCGAAGAGATGGTGATAGAAGTGCAATATGGATGGTAGAAATAGGTATTTGTAATGTGAAATAATAAAAACAGCAAGGTAGCTAATGATAAAAGTGAGCGTAAACGGTATTGCAATGATAGGAAACAAGGCCTAGGGTTCATACTTTCACTAGTGCAAGTTCTCTCAACAATAATAACATAGATAGATCATATAACAAGCCCTCAACATGCAACAAAGAGTCACTCCAAAGCCACTAATAGCGGAGAACAAACGTAGAGATTATGGTAGGGTACGAAACCACCTCAAAGTTATTCTTTAGGATCGATCTATTAAAGAGTCCGTACTGGAATAACACCTTAAGACACAAATAAACCAAAACCCAAATGTCACCTAGATACTCCAATGTCACCTCAAGTATCCGTGGGCATGATTATACGATATGCATCACACAATCTCAGATTCATCCAACCAACACAAAGTACTTCAAAGAGTGCCCCAAAGTTTCTACCGGAGAGTCAAGAACGTGTGCCAACCCCTATGCATAGGTTCATGGGCGAAACCCGCAAGTTGGTCACCAAAACATACATCAAGTGGCACATGATATCCTATTGTCACCATAGATAAGGACGGCAAGACATACATCAAGTGTTCTCATAAAAGACTCAATCCGATAAGATAACTTCAAAGGGGAAAACTCAATTCATCACAAGAGAGTAGAGGGGGAGAAACATCATAAGATCCAACTACAATAGCAAAGCTCGGGATACATCAAGATCGTGCCATAGATGGACCACGAGAGAGAACACGAGAGAGAGAGATCAAACACATAGCTACTGGTACATACCCTCAGCCCGAGGGTGAACTACTCCCTCCTCGTCATGGAGAGCGCTGGGATGATGAAGATGGCCACGGTGATGGGTTCCCCCTCCGTGGTGTGCCGAACGGCTCCCGAGAGGTTTTTGTGGCTACAGAGGCTTGCGGCAGCGGAACTCCCGATCTACTGTGTTTTTGATGGTTTTAGGGTATGTAGGGTTATATAGGCGAAAGAAGTCGGTCGGGGTGCTCGAGGGGTCCACGAGACAGGGGCCATACGTGGGGCGCCCCATCTCCTGGGCTCCTCGAGGATCTTCGACTTGATCTCCAAGCCTCCGGATGATAATCTTCCAAAAACACGCTGTCAAGGTTTCATTCCGTTTGGACTCCGTTTGATATTCCTTTTCTTCGAAATACTGAAACAGGCAATAAAACAGCAATATGGGATGGGCCTCCGGTTAATAGGTTATTCCCAAAAGTAATATAAAAGTGTATAATGAAGCCCATAATCATTCAAAACAAGTAATATAATAGCATGGAACAATCAAAAATTATAGATACGTTGGAGACGTATCAAGCATCCCCAAGCTTAATTCCTGCTCGTCCTCGAGTAGGTAAATGATAAAAACATAATTTTTGATGTGGAATGCTACCTAGCATGATTCTCAAAGTAATTTTCTTTATTGTGGCATGAATGTTCAGATCCAAATGATTCAAAATAAAAGTTCTTATTGATAAAGGAAATAGTAACACTTCAAGCATACTAATCAAAGTAATCATGTCTTCTCAAAATAACATGGCAAAAGAAAGTTCATCCCTAGAAAATCATATAGTTAGGCTATGCTTCATTTTCATCACACAAATATGTTCCCAACTTCTATACCCCCGATGACAAGCCAAGCAATTGTTTCGTACTTAAATAATATCAAACTCTTTCAACCTTCACGCAATACATGAGCGTGAGCCATGGATATAGCACTATGGGTGGAATAGAATATGATGATGGGGATTGTGTGGAGAAGACAAAAAAGGAGAAAGTCTCACATTGACGAGGATAATCAACGGGCTATGGAGATGCCCATCAATTGATGTCAACATGAGGAGTAGGGATTGCCATGCAACAGATGCACTTGAGCTATAAATGAATGCTCAACAAAATAAAACTAGTGGGTGTGCATCCAACTTGCTTGCTCACGAAGACCTAGGGCATTTGAGGAAGCCCATTGTAGGAATATACAAGCCAAGTTCTATAATGAAAAATTCCCACTAGTGTGAAAAAGGCAACTGATGAGACTCACTATATGATAAACATGGTGCTACTTTGAAGCACAATATATGAGACTCACTACATGATGAACAAGGTGCTACTTTGAAGCACAAGTGTGGAAAAAGAGATAGTAACATTGCCCTTTTTATTTATTTTCTTTTTTCCTTTTTTTTTTATTTTTCATTTTTTTTCTTTTCCCCCTTTTTTGGGCCTTTCTTTTTTTTCTTTTGGACTTTCTTTTTTTTTCTTTTTGGGCAATGCTCTAATAATGAGGATCATCACACTTCTATTGATTACAACATATGAATTACAACTCGAAACTAGAACAAGATATGACTCTATATGAATGCCTCCGGTGGTGTACCGGGAGGTGCAATGAATCAAGAGTGACATGTATGAAAAATAATGCATGGTGGCTTTGCCACAAATACGATGTCAACTACATGATCATGCAATGACAATATGACAAAAGTAAAGTATGTCATGATGATGAATGGAATGGTGGAAAGTTGCATGGCAATATATCTCGGAATGACTATGGAAATGCCATAATAGGTAGGTATGGTGGCTGTTTTGAGGAAGATATAAGGAGGTTTATGTGTGATAGAGCGTATCGTATCACAGGGTTTGGATGCACCGGCGAAGTTTGCACCAACTCTCAAGGTGAGAAAGGGCAATGCACGGTACCGAAGAGGCTAGCAATGGCGGAAAGGTAAAAGTGCGTACAATCCATGGACTCAACATTAGTCAAAAGAACTCATATACTTATTGCAATAATTTAGAATTCATCAAAAATCAAGTACTACGCGCATGCTCCTAGGGGGATAGATTGGTAGGAAAAAACCATCGCTCGTCCCCGACCGCCACTCATAAGGATGCACAAGCCAGGTACACTTCATGTTTCAAATTTGTTACACAACTTTAACCATACGTGCATGTTACGGGACTTGCTAACTTCAACACAAGCATTCTTTAAATTCATAATCACCCAACTAGCATGACTTTAATATCACTACCTCCCTATCTCAAAACAATTATCAAGTATCAAATTGATCATAGCATCCAATTCACTTCCTATGATAGTTTTCATTCAAATTACCATGTTGTTCTAAAAGACTCTCGAAAAGATATAAGTGAAGCATGAGAGACTAGCAATTTCGACAAAATATAACCACCTCCGTGCTCTAAAATATATAAGTGATGCACTAGAGCAAATGACAAACTACTCCGAAAGATATAAGTGAAGATCAATGAGTAGCTAAATAATTAAGTAGCTATGCGAAGACTCTCTCTCATTAAAGAATTTCAGATCTTGGTATCGTATTCAAACAGCAAGCAAAACAAAATAAAATGACATTGCAAGGATAGCACAACTCATGTGAAGAAGCAAAAATTTAGGCTCAAACGATACTAACCGATAGTTGTTGAAGAAGAAAGGTGGGATGCCTACCGGGGCATCCCCAAGCTTAGATGCTTGAGACTTCTTGAACTATTATCTTGGGGTGCCTTGGGCATCCCCAAGCTTGAACTTTTGTGTCTCCTTAATTCCTCTCATATCATGGTTTCTCTATTTCTCAAAAGCTTCATCCACAACAAACTCAACAAGAACTCGTGAGATAGGAGTATAAACCAATGCAAAACCTTATTATTTTCTACTGTAAAAAATCACTAAAATTATTATTCAACATTGCATACTAAATTCCTCTGCATATTTAATACTCCTATCCTCAAATAGAATCATTAAACAAGCAAACATATGCAAACAATGCAAACATAACAGCAATCTGCCAAAACAGTACAGTCTGTAAAGAATGCAAGAGTACCAATACTTCCCTAACTCCAAAAATTATGAAATAAAATTCCCACTGTAGTAAATTTATCAGAGCTCATTATGCAAAAAGTTTCAACATTATATCATGCTCTGACTTTTCTAGGAATTTTTTTTCAACAGTGGTAAACTTTCTGTTTTCTAACAGCAACATGTGTACTAGCAAAATAAGCATGGCAAAGGCTATCCTTGACTTCTTTATTGAAACTAAGGATAAAAAACATTATTCTAAATAACATCAAGCAAATACTAACAAAATAAAATGACGCTCCAAGCAAAACACATATCATGTGGCGAATAAAAATATAGCTCCAAGTAAAGTTACCGATGAACAAAGACGAAAGAGGGGATGCCTTCCGGGGCATCCCCAAGCTTAGGCTCTTGGTTGTCCTTGAATATCACCTTGGGGTGACTTGGGCATCCCCAATCTTAGGCTCTTGCCAATCCTTATTCCATAGTCCATCGAATCTTTACCCAAAACTTGAAAACTTCACAACACAAAACTCAACAGAAAACTCGTAAGCTCTGTTAGTATAAGAAAATAAAACCACTACTTAGGTACTGTAATGAACTCATTCTAAATTCATATTGGTGTAATATCTACTGTACTCCAACTTATCTATGGTTCATACCCTCCGATACTACTCATAGATTCATCAAAATAAGCAAACAACACATAGAAAACAGAATCTGTCAAAAACAGAACAGTCTGTAGTAATCTGTATCAAACGTATACTTCTGGAACCCAAAAGTCCTAACAAATAAGTAAGTCCTAAGCAATTTGTGTACCAATCCAGTGCAAAAAGAATAAGATCAAGAGCACATTTTTGTGAATTAACAAAACTAATTTACTGGGTGAAAAAGTTTCTGATTTTCAGCAGGATCAACACAACTATCACCGTAAGCTATCCTAAAGGTCTTACTTGGCACTTTATTGAAACAAAAGCTATAAAACATGAGTACTACATGAGCATAATCATGATAAAACACAAAAACAGTAAGGATAAATATTGGGTTGTCTCCCAACAAGCGCTTTTCTTTAATGCCTTTCTAGCTAGGCATGATGATGACAATGATGCTCACATAAAAAGATAAGAATTGAAACATAACGGGAGCATCATGAAGCATATGACTAGCACATTTAAGTCTAGCCCACTTCCTATGCATAGGGATTTTGTGAGCAAACAACTTATGGGAACAATAATCAACAAGCATAGGAAGGTAAAACAAGCATAGCTTCAAGATTTTCAACACATAGAGAGGAAACTTGACATTATTGCAACTCCTACAAGCATATATTCCTCCCTCATAGTAATTTTCAGTAGCATCATGAATGAATTCAACAATATAACCAGCACCTAAAGCATTATTTTCATGATCTACAAGCATAGAAAATTTACTACTCTCCACAAAAGCAGAATTCTTCTCATGAATAATAGTGGGAGCAAACTCAACAAAATAATTATCATGTGAGGCATAATCCAATTGAAAACTAAAATCATGATGACAAGTTTCATGGTTATCATTATTCTTAATAGCATACAAGTCATCACAATAATCATCATAGATAGAAACTTTGTTCTCATAATCAATTGGAACCTCTTCCGAAATAGTGGAATCATCACTAAATAAAGTTGACACTCTTCCAAATCCACTTTCATGTTCATCACAATAAGATTCAACATCCTCCAAAATAGTGGGATCACTACTTCCTAAAGTTGACACTCTTCCAAACCCACTTTCATCAATATAATCATCATAAGTAGGAAGCATGCTATCATCAAAATAAATTTGCTCATCAAAACTTGGGGGACAGAAAATATCATCTTCATCAAACATAGCTTCCCCAAGCTTGTGGCTTTGGATATCATTAGCATCATGGATATTCAAGGAATTCATACTAACAACATTGCAATCATGCTCATCATTCACATATTTCATGCCAAGCATTCTATGTAATTCTTCTTCTAGCACTTGAGCACAATTTTCCTTTCCATCATTCTCACGAAAGATATTAAAAAGACGAAGCGTATGAGACAAACTTAACTCCATTTTTTTAGTTTTCTTTTATAAACTAAACTAGTGATAAAACAAGAAACAAAAAGATTCGATTGCAAGATCTAAAGATATACCTTCAAGCACTCACCTCCCCGGCAATGGCGCCAGAAAAGAGCTTGATGTCTACTACACAACCTTCTTCTTGTAGACGTTGTTGGGCCTGCAAGTGCACAGTTTGTAGGACAGTAGCAAATTTCCCTCAAGTGGATGACCTAAGGTTTATCAATCTGTAGGAGGCGTAGGATGAAGATGGTCTCTCTCAAGCAACCCTGCAACCAAATAACAAAGAGTCTCTTGTGTCCCCAACACACCCAATACAATGGTAAATTGTATAGGTGCACTAGTTCGGCGAAGAGATGGTGATACAAGTGCAATATGGATGGTAGAAATAGGTATTTGTAATACGAAATAATAAAAACAGCAAGGTAGCTAATGATAAAAGTGAGCGTAAACGGTATTGCAATGATAGGAAACAAGGCCTAGGGTTCATACTTTCACTAGTGCAAGTTCTCTCAACAATAATAACATAGATAGATCATATAACAAGCCCTCAACATGCAACGAAGAGTCACTCCAAAGCCACTAATAGCGGAGAACAAACGTAGAGATTATGGTAGGGTACGAAACCACCTCAAAGTTATTCTTTCGGATCGATCTATTAAAGAGTTCGTACTAGAATAACACCTTAAGACACAAATCAACCAAAACCCTAATGTCACATAGATACTCCATTGTCACCTCAAGTATCCGTTGGCATGATTATACGATATGCATCACACAATCTCAAATTCATCCAACCAACACAAAGTACTTCAAAGAGTGCCCCAAAGTTTCTACCGGAGAGTCAAGAACGTGTGCCAACCCCTATGCATAGGTTCCTGGGCGGAACCCGCAAGTTGGTCACCAAAACATACATCAAGTGGCACATGATATCCCATTGTCACCACAGATAAGCACGGCAAGACATACATCAAGTGTTCTCATAAAAGACTCAATCCGATAAGATAACTTCAAAGGGGAAACTAGATTCATCACAAGAGAGTAGAGGGGGAGAAACATCATAAGATCCAACTACAATAGCAAAGCTCGGGATACATTAAGATCGTGCCATAGATGGAACACGAGAGAGAACACGAGAGAGAGTGATCAAACACATAGCTACTGGTACGTACCCTCAGCCCCGAGGGTGAACTACACCCTCCTCGTCATGGAGAGCGCCGGGATGATGAAGATGGCCACTGGCGATGGGTTCCCCCTCCGGCTACAGAGGCTTGCGGCGGCGGAACTCCCAATCTACTGTGTTTTTTGATGGTTTTAGGGTGCGTAGGGTTATATAGGCGAAAGAAGTCGGTCGGGGGGTGCTCGAGGAGTCCACGAGACAGGGGGCCGTGCCCTGTAGGGGGGAGGGGCGCCCCCTATCTTCTGGGCTCCTCGAGGATCTTCTGCCTTGATCTCCGAGCCTCCAGGATGATAATCTTCCAAAAAAATACATTGCCGAAGGTTTCATTCCGTTTGGACTCCGTTTGGTATTCCTTTTCTTTGAAATACTGAAACAGGCAATAAAACAGCAATATGGGTTGGGCCTCCGGTTAATAGGTTAGTCCCAAAAGTAATATAAAAGTTTATAATAAAGCCCATAATCATTCAAAACAAGTAATATAATAGCATGGAACAATCAAAAATTATAGATACGTTGGAGACGTATCATGGCGTCTGCCACATTCATGGATATGTTCTTCATTTTGAAGTTTAGCTCACAGTTAGTGTTCTCCATGATGTCATCCACAGGGTATCTATCTAGCAGTGCGTCGCCCGGGGCGGAACCCCCGCTGCTTCTCGACATGGATGGGACGGTGCTATCCAATGCTGGATCATCCGCTAGTTGTTGCCGCTGCTGAGACCCCCTTTCTTGGCTAAGTGAGTCGATCTGCTGCTGCTACCGCTGGAATTTGAGTGCCAAGTCTGCGTGCGCTGATTCTAGGCCTTGAAGGCGTTCTACTTCTTGCTTCCTCTGCTCCTCCTCTAGCTTCCTCTTCTTCTCCTCCTCCGTCTTCCTCTTCTCCTCCTCCTCCATCTTCCTTATTGCACGGCTTTTGTAGTCGACGTTCCAGTCTGAAAAGCCCTCATACCACGGAACAACACCCTTGCCTCGTGTTCTTCCTGGGGGTTCATAATTTCCCAGGGCTCACATAAGCTCGTCGTTCTCTCTGTTGGGCGTGAACACGCCCTTTCGAGCATCTTCTATTGCTTGAAGTAACTTATCTTCGGCTCCTTTTAGACTTGCCTTATTCGAAACCAGGCCTGTCTTCGGGTCCAACGCCCCCCATGCGCATAGAACCAAGTTCTGCACCCGGGGGGCCAGCTCCTAGTAACTGGAGTGACCTCTACATCCAGCATATCTTGCTCGGACTTATCTCACTTAGGCATTGCCACTGCGTAGCCACCTGGCCCCAGCCTATGGAACTGCTCCTTTTTTGCGGCATTGGCCTTATTTTTTCTCAACCGTTCCTTAGATAATTCTGATTCCTTGAATTTCATGAAAGCAGGCCAATGTTCTCTTTGCTTCTCCAGTGTTCCCTTGAATTTTGGAGTCTTCTTTCCTGCTTCGATGTACTTGGCCCATATAGTTTTCTTGTGGGTGTTGAATGCAATTGCCATCTTCCTAAGAGCAGCGTCCTTGACTTTCTCCACATCTGCATCAGTGAAATGATCTGGTAGGGTGAAATGTTCCATGAGAGATTCCCAAAGCATTTTTTTGCTCTGTCGTCGACACAAGTAAGATCTGGACGTTTCTTTGCTGGCTCTTTCCATTCTTAAAGGAAGATCGGGAGTTGTTCCTTCACAAGAACTCCGCACTGACGAACGAACTTGTTGGCAATGTTCTTAGGCGCAAGTGGTTTGCCATTAGTTTTGATGGCATCGATGTTGTACTTTACGCCCTCCTTCAACTTTTTGCCCGGGCCTTGCACTGTCCTGCTGCCTATAGAAACAGATTTGCTCGATTCGGAGGGCTGAAAGAAGAAAGATCAATTCGTTAATATATCTTCAAATCATTAAAAACATGTGATGATCACGAGATGCCTGCTTATATAAATATACCTCGCTAGTCTCTGTTATTTCAAGATCAACATTGTCGGCGTCATCATAATCATAATCATAGTTCATGACTTCATCAATTCGGTTGTTGCGATCGAATATCATATCATCACCCTCCCCGGTATTGTTCAGATATTGGGAGCCGTCATCTTCTTCATTCTGATCATCTGGCCCGCGAGGGCTGCGTATGATCTCGAAAATGGTCTCTTCTCCCTCTTTGCTGGTATTGTCCGCCATAGCTTTTACTTAACTAATCCAGAAGAAATATAAAACAATTGAGTATTCAAATTACAATGCATGGATGCAATCAATAAGGAAAAACTGAATCATAGTACATAATATGCATCGTCTCGAATAATATATAATCTCGAATACATCGTCTCAAATAAAATATAATCTCGAATACATCGTCTCGAATATTATATGTCGAATACATTGTTGGGGAACATAGTAATTTTAAAAAAAAATCCTACGCACACGCAAGATCATGATGATGCATAGCAACGAGAGGGGAGAGTGTTGTCCACGTACCCTTTTAGACCGAAAGCGGAAGCGTTATGACAACACGGTTGATGTAGTCGTACGTCTTCACGATCCGACCGATCCAAGTACCGAACGTACGGCACCTCCGAGTTCAGCACACGTTCAGCTTGATGACGATCCCCGGACTCCGATCCAGCAGGGTGTCGGGGATGAGTTCCGTCAGCACGACGGCGTGGTGACGGTGATGATGTTCTACCGACGCAGCGCTTCGCCTAAGCACCGCTACGATATGACCGAGGCGGAATATGGTGGAGGGGGGCACCACACACGGCTAAGGAACGATCACGAAGATTAACTTGTGTGTAATGGGGTGCCCCCTGCCCCCGTATATAAAGGAGCAAGGGAGGAGGAGGCCAGCCCTAGGAGGAGGGCACGCCAAGGGGAGTCCTACTCCCAAGGGGGAAAAGGAGGGAAGTGGAGAAGGAAGGGAGAGGGGGGCCGCGCCCCAAACCCCTTGTCCAATTCGGACTGGGCTTGGGGGGGGGGGCCACCACCTGGCTCCTTCCAACGAAGGCCCATTAAGGCCCAATACTGTTCCCCGTATTCCCGTAGCTCCCCGGTACTCCGAAAAATACCCGAATCACTCGGAACCTTTCCGATGTCCGAATATAGTCGTCCAATATATCGATCTTTACGTCTCGACCATTTTGAGACTCCTCGTCATGTCCCCGATCTCATCCGGGACTCCGAACTCCTTCGGTACATCAAAACTCATAAACTCGTAATAAAACTGTCATCGAAACCTTAAGCATGCGGACCCTACGGGTTCGAGAACTATGTAGACATGACCGAGACACGTCTCCGGTCAATAAACAATAGCGGAACCTGGATGCTCATATTGGCTCCTACATATTCTACGAAGATCTTTATCGGTCAAACCGCACAACAAGATACGTTGTTCCCTTTGTCATCGGTATGTTACTTGCCCGAGATTCGATCGTCGGTATCCCAATACCTAGTTCAATCTCGTTATCGGCAAGTCTCTTTACTCGTTATGTAATGCATCATCCCGCAACTAACTCATTAGCTACATTGCTTGCAAGGCTTATGGTGATGTGCATTACCGAGAGGACCCAGAGATACCTCTCCGACAATCGGAGTGACAAATCCTAATCTCGAAATACGCCAACTCAACATGTACCTTCGGAGACACCTGTAGAGCTCCTTTATAATCACCCAGTTACATTGTGACGTTTGGTAGCACACAAAGTGTTCCTCCGGTAAACGGGAGTTGCATAATCTCATGGTCATAGGAACATGTATAAGTCATGAAGAAAGCAATAGCAACATACTAAACGATCAAGTGCTAAGCTAACGGAATGGGTCAAGTCAATCACATCATTCTGCTAATGATGTGATCCTGTTAATCAAATGACAACTCATCTCTATGGTTAGGAAACTTAACCATCTTTGATTAACAAGCTAGTCAAGTAGAGGCATACTTGTGACACTATGTTTGTCTATGTATTCACACATGTATTATGTTTCCGGTTAATACAATTCTAGCATGAATAATAAACATTTATCATGAAATAAGGAAATAAATAATAACTTTATTATTGCCTCTAGGGCATATTTCCTTCAGTCTCCCACTTGCACTAGAGTCCATAATCTAGTTCACATCACCATGTGATTTAACACCAATATTCACATCTGTATGTGATTAATACCCATAGTTCACATCGTCATGTTATCAACACCCAAAGGGTTTACTAGAGTCAATAATCTAGTTCACATCGCTATGTGATTAACACCCAAAGAATACTAAGGTATGATCATGTTTTGCTCGTGAGAGAAGTTTAGTCTCCGGGTCTGTCACATTCAGAGCCGTATGTATTTTGCAAATATTCTGTGTCTACAATGCTCTGCACTGAGCTACTCTAGCTAATTGCTCCCACTTTCAATATGTATCCAGATTAAGACTTAGAGTCATCTGGATCAGTGCCAAAACTTGTATCGATGTAACCCTTTACGACAAACCTTTTGTCACCTCCATAATTGAGAAACATATCCTTATTCCACTAAGGATAATTTTGACCAATGTCCAGTGATCTACTTCTAGATCACTATTGTACTCCCTTGCCAAACCAGGGCAGAGTATACAATAGGTCTGGTCCATAGCATGGCATACTTTTATAGAACCTATGACTGATGCATAGGGAATGACTTTCATTCTCTTTCTATTTTCTACTGTGGTCGGGATTTGAGTCTTACTCAATTTCATACCTTTGCAACACAGGAAAGAACTCTTTCTTTGACTGTTCTATTTTGAACTATTTCAAAATCTTGTCAAGGTATGTACTCTTTGAAAATCTTATCAAGCGTCTTGATCTATCTCAATAAATCTTGATGCTCAATATGTAAGTAGCTTTACCGAGGTCTTTCTTTGAAAAAACTCTTTTCAAACACTCCTTTATGCTTTGCAGAATAATTCTACATTATTTCCGATCAACTATACATATACTTATCAGAAATGCTGTAGTGCTCCCACTCACTTTCTTGTAAATACAGGCTTCACCGCAAGTCTGTATAAAACTATATGCTTTGATCAACTTATCAAAGTGTATATTCCAACTCCGAGATGCTTGCACCAGTCCATAGATGGATTGCTGGAGCTTGCACATTTTGTTAGCACCTTTAGGATTGACAAAACCTTCTGGTTGCATCATATACAACTCTTCTTTAAGAAAACCTTTAAGGAATGCAGTTTTGACATCCATTTGCCAGATTTCATAAAATGTGGCAATTGCTAACATGATTCAGACAGACTTAAGCATCGCTACAGTTGAGAAAATCTCATTGTAGTCAATACCTTGAACTTGTCAAAAACCTTTTTGCGACAAGCCGAGCTTTGTTGATAGTAACACTACTATCAACGTCCGTCTTCCTCTTGAAGATCCATTTATTTTCTATGGTTTGCCGATCATCGGGCAAGTCCACCAAAGTCCACACTTTGTTCTCATACGTGGATCCTATCTCAGATTTCTTGGCCTCCAGCCATTTTGCGGAATCTGGGCTCATCATCGCTTCCTCATAGTTCGTAGGTTTATCATGGTCTAGTAACATGACTTTCAGAACAGGATTACCGTACCACTCTGGTGCGGACCGTACAATGGAAGACCTACGAGGTTTTGTAGTAACTTGATCTGAAGTTTCATGATCATCATCATTAGCTTCCTCACTAATTGGTGTAGGAATCACTGGAACTGATTTCAGTGATGAACTATTTTCCAATTCGGGAGAAGGTACAGTTACCTCATCAAGTTCTACTTTCCTCCCACTCACTTCTTTCGAGAGAAACTCCTTCTCTAGAAGGATCCATTTTTAGCAACGAATAATCTTGCCTTCGGATCTGTGATAGAAGGTGTACCCAACAGTTTCCTTTGGGTATTCTATTAAGACGCACTTCTCTAATTTGGGTTTGAGCTTATCAGGATGAAACTTTTTCACATAAGCATCGCAGCCCCAAACTTTAAGAAATGACAACTTGGGTTCCTTGCTAAACCACAGTTCATATGGTGTCATCTCAACGGATTTAGATGGTGCCCTTTTAACGTGAATGCAGTTGTCTCTAATGCATAACCCCAAAACAATAGTGGTATATCAGTAAGAGACATCATAGATCGCAACATATCCAATAAAGTGCGGTTGCGACATTCGGACACACCATAACGTTGTAGTGTTCCAGGTGGCATGAGTTTGTGAAACTATTCCACATTGTTTTAGTTGAAGACCAAACTCATAACTCAAATACTCGTCTCAGCGATAAGATCACAGAAACTTTATTTTCTTGTTACGATGATTTTCCACTTCACTCTGAAATTCTTTGAACTTTTCAAATATTTCAGACTTATGTTTCATCAAGAAGATATACTCATATCTGCTCAAATCATCTGTGAAGGTGAGAAAATAACGATACCCGCCACGAGCATCAACACTCATTGGACCGTATACATCGGTATGTATTATTTCCAACAAGTCAGTAGCTCGTTCCATTGTTCCAGGGAACGGAGTTTTAGTCATCTTGCCCAAAAGGCATGGTTCGCAAGCATCAAATGATTCATAACCAAGTGATTCTGAATATCCATCTTTATGGAGTTTCTTCATGCGCTTTACACCGATATGACCCAAACGGCAGTGCCACAAATAAGTTGCACTATCATTATTAACTTTGCATCTTTTGGCATCAATATTATGAATATGTGTATCACTATGATCGAGATCCAACAAACTATTTTCATTGGGTGTATGACCATTGAAGGTTTTATTCATTTAAATAGAACAACATGAATAACCGTATTGCAATAAACATGATCAAATCATATTCATGCTCAACGCAAATGCCAAATAACATTTATTTAGGTTTAACACTAATCCCGAAAGTATAGGGAGTGTGCGATGATGATCATATCAATCTTGGAACTACTTCCAACACTCATCGTCACTTCCCCTTCAACTAGTCTCTGTTTATTCTATAACTCCTGTTTCGAGTTACTAATCTTAGCAACCGAACAAGTATCAAATACTCAGGGGCTACTATAAACACTAGTAAGGCACACATGAATAACCTGTATATCAAATATACCCTTGTTCATTTTGCCATCCTTCTTATCCACCAAATATTCAGGGCATTTCCGCTTCGAGTGACCATTTCCTTTGCAGTGTAAGCACTCAGTTTCAGGCTTTGGTCCAGCTTTGGTCTTCTTCACGGGAGTGACAACTTGTTTGCCATTCTACTCGAAGTTTCCCTTTCTTTTCCTTTGCCCTTTTCTTGAAACTAGTGGTGTTGTTAATCATAAACACATGATGCTCTTTCTTGATTTCTATCTTCGTCGATTTCAACATCATGAAGAGCTCGGGAATCGTTTTCGTCATCCCTTGCATACTATAGTTCATCACGAAGTTCTAGTAACTTAGTGATGGTGACTAGAGAATTCTGTCAATCACTATCTTATTTGGAAGATTAACTCCCACTTGATTCAAGCGATTGAAGTACCCAGACAATCTGAGCACATGCTCACTAGTTGAGTGATTCTCCTCCATCTTTTAGCTATAGAACTTGTTGGAGACTTCATATCTCTCAACTCGGGTATTTGCTGGAAATATTAACTTCAACTCCTGGAACATCTCATATGGTCCATGACGTTCAAAACGTCTTTGAAGTCCCGATTCTAAGCCGTTTAAGCATGGTGCACTAAACTATCAAGTAGTCATCATATTGAGCTAGACAAACGTTCATAACGTCTGCATATGCTCCTGCAATAGGTTTGTCACCTAGCGGTGTATTAAGGACATAATTCTTCTGTGCAGCAATGAGGATAAACCTCAGATCACGGATCCAATCCGCATCATTGCTACTAACATCTTTCAACAGAATTTTCTCTAGGAACATATCAAAATAAACATATGAAAGCAACAACGCGAGCTATTGATCTACAACATAATTTTCAAAATACTACCAGGACTAAGTTCATGATAAATTTAAGTTCAATTAATCATATTACTAAAGAACTCCCACTTAGACAGACATCTCTCTACATCACTATGAGATCCAAATCAACTAAACCATGTCCGATCATCACGTGAGATGGAGTAGTTTTCAATGGTGAACATCACTATGTTGATCATATCTACTATATGATTCACGCTCGACCTTTCGGTCTCTGTGTTCCGAGGCCATGTCTGTATATGCTAGGCTCGTCAAGTTTAACCTGAGTATTCCACGTGTGCAACTGTTTTGCACCCGTTGTATTTGAACGTAGAGCCTATCACACCCGATCATCACGTGGTGTCTCAGCACGAAGAACTTTCGCAACGGTGCATACTCAGGGAGAACACTTCTTGATAATTAGTGAGAGATCATCTTAAAATGCTACCGTCAAACTAAGTAAAATAAGATGTATAAAAGATAAACATCATATGCAATCAAAATATGTGACATGATATGGCCATGATCATCTTGCGCCTTTGATCTCCATCTCCAAAGTACTGTCATGATCTCTATCGTCACCGGCACGACACCATGATCTCCACCATCTTGATCTATATCAATGTGTCTTCACATGGTCGTCTCGCCAACTATTGCTCTTGCAACTATTGCTATCGCATAGCGATAAAGTAAAACAATTATTTGGCGCTTGCATCTTATGCAATAAAGAGACAATCATAAGGCTTCTGCCAGTTGCCGATAACTTCAACAAAAACATGATCATCTCATACAAAAATTTATATCTCATCACGTCTTGACCATATCACATCACAAAAAGCCCTGCAAAAACAAGTTAGACGTCCTCTACTTTGTTGTTGCAAGTTTTACGTGGCTGCTACGGGCTTAGCAAGAACCGTTCTTACCTACGCATCAAAACCACAACAATAGTTTGTCAAGTTGGTGCTGTTTTAATCTTCGCAAGGACCGGGTGTAGCCACACTCGGTTCAACTAAAGTTGGAGAAACTGACACCCGCTAGTCACCTTTGTGCATAGCACGGCGGTAAAACCAGTCTCGCGTAAGCGTACGCGTAATGTCGGTCCAGGCCGCTTCATCCAACAATACCGCCGAACCAAAGTATGACATGCTGGTAAGCAGTATGACTTATATCGCCCACAACTCACTTGTGTTCTATTCGTGCATATGACATCTACGCATAAAACCAGGCTCGGATGCCACCGTTGGGGAACGACACTTTCAAAAAAATCCTACGCACACGCAAGATCATGGTGATGCATAGCAACGAGAGGAGAGTGTTGTCCACGCACCCTCATAGACCGAAAGCGAAGCGCTATGACAACGCTGTTGATGTAGTCGACGCCTTCACGATCCGACCGATCCAAGTACCGAACGTACGACACCTCCGAGTTCAGCACACGCTCAGCTCGATGACGATCCCCGGACTCCGATCCAGCAGGGTGTCGGGGATGAGTTCCGTCAGCACGACGGCGTGGTGACGATGATGATGTTCTACCGATGCAGGGCTTCGCCTAAGCACCACTACGATATGACCGAGGTGTTATATGGTGAAGGGGGGCACCACACACGGCTAAGGAACGATCACGAAGATCAACTTGTGTGTCATGGGGTGCCCCCTGCCCTCGTATATAAAGGAGCAAGGGAGGAGGAGGCCGGCCCTAGGAGGAGGGCGCGCCAAGGGGAGTCCTACTCCCACCGGGAGTAGGACTCCTTCTTTCCTAGTCCAACTAGGAGAAGGGGGGAAAGGAGGGAAGTGGAGAAGGAAGGGAGAGAGGGGCCGCGCCCCAAACCCCTTGTCCAATTCGGACTGGGCTTGGGAGGGGCGCGCGCCACCTCCTGGCTCATTCCCACTAAGGCCCATTAAGGCCCAATACTCTTCCCCGTATTCCCGTAACTCCCCGGTACTCTGAAAAATACCCCAATTACTCAGAACCTTTTCGATGTTCGAATATAGTCGTCCAATATATCGATCTTTACGTCTCGACCATTTCGAGACTCCTCGTCATGTCCCCGATCTCATCCGGGACTCCGAACTCCTTTGGTACATCAAAACTCATAAACTCGTAATAAAACTGTCATCGATACCTTGCTGCAAGGGACCCTACGGGTTCCGAACTATGTAGACATGACCGAGACACGCCTCCGTCAATAACCAATAGCGGAACCTGGATGCTCATATTGGCTCCTACATATTCTACGAAGATCTTTATCGATCAAACCGCACAACAACATACGTTGTTCCCTTTGTCATCGGTATGTTACTTGCCCGAGATTCGATCGTCGGTATCCCAATACCTAGTTCAATCGCGTTACCGGTAAGTCTCTTTACTCGTTATGTAATGCATCATCCCGCAACTAACTCATTAGCTACATTGCTTGCAAGGCTTATGGTGATGTGCATTACCGAGAGGGCCCAGAGATACCTCTCCGACAATCGGAGTGACAAATCCTAATCTCGAAATACGCCAACTCAATATGTACCTTCGGAGACACCTGAGAGCTCCTTTATAATCACCCATTACGCCAGACGCTTTGGTAGCACACAAAGTGTTCCTCTGGTAGGAGTTGCATAATCTCATATTCATAGGAACATGTATAAGTCATGAAGAAAGCAATAGCAACATACTAAATGGTCAAGTGCTAAGCTAACGGAATGGGTCAAGTCAATCACATCATTCTGCTAATGATGTGATCCTGTTAATCAAATGACAACTCATGTCTATGGTTAGGAAACTTAACCATCTTTGATTAACAAGCTAGTCAAGTAGAGGCATACTAGTGACACTATGTTTGTCTATGTATTCACACATGTATTATGTTTCCGGTTAATACAATTCTAGCATGAATAATAAACATTTATCATGAAATAAGGAAATAAATAACAACTTTATTATTGCCTCTAGGGCATATTTCCTTCATACATCACTAGCTAGCTAATAAAGATCGAATACTACAGAAGAATCTAGGCCACTCGTGGTTCCTGAGGCGCGGGCGGTGGATACCCAATGAGAAGAACTATCACATGATCATAGCTCCGGTCATCTCCCCAAAGAACCTGCCAGGTATTGGAGAACCTGACATCCATAGCATCCATGTAGCGACGGACGTGCTCGTCCTCCTCCCTGACACGGCGACGCACCATCTCCGGCGGGGCCGGCTCCCTCTGCACCGAATGTGGCCCACGCGAACGCCCCCAAAGGAGATCAGGGTCGACGACGGGACCCGGGGCCTGGTTCCTCACCAAGCAGCGCGCCCCTAAAGGTAGCACCTCCCAGTGCCAGCCTGGCGGAGCCCAGTCCCGGACATGGGTCCTCTGAAGCAGGACGTCGTCGCGTACGGGTCAACAGCGAGGATGCGGGCCGGGCATCATCGAAAACAAATACTATATGCAAATGTAACATTTTTTAAATTATTGGATTGTGATTTCTTATATATAAATTCTAAATTTCTATAACTAATATTATAAGAAACTAAAAAACATCAATCATCGTCTAAAAATTTGAAATTAATCTAATTAATCTAGCTAAAACTAACATTTCTAAATTATCTACAATTTCTATATAACTAACATTTCTATAACATTTGTATAAAAACAGGAAAAAATAGAAAAAACAAAAAAAACCTTTGACATTATATATATTATAACTAACATTTCTATATATTATTTGACATTAATCTAATCTAATTAATTAATTCATCTAAAACTTTGTATGAAATACAGAAAAACAGAAAAAACTAAAAACAAAATACAGAAAAATTATGTGTGTGTGTGCGCGCATGCGTGTAGTGTGTGTGTGTGCGCGCGCGCGCGCGCGTGTGGCAGGAGCTACGGCCAGCGTCGGCGGTGCGGTGGCTTAGATCGATTGGAGGGAGGAGAGGGGCCGGGGAAGGGGCTCACAGCGCGCTCGGGCGAGGTCGAGGCGACGGCGACAGCGAGGCGACAACGACGGCGAAGCGAGGTCGATCCAAGGCGACGGCGAGGCGAGGGGACGACGATGGGGACGGTCCGGCGATGGGGGCGACGCGGAATCGACGGGGACGATGCGACGAGGACGGGGGCGGCGCGGAGTTGACGGGGATGACGCGATAGGGGCGACGACGGCGCGGGACGGGGCGGCGGCAGAGAGAAGTGGGAGATGAGAAACTGAATTTTTTGATTTTTTCTTATATAGGAGGCACCTTTAGTACCTGTTGGAGCCACCAACTGGTACTAAAGGCCTGTTTTGGCCAGGCCAAGCGGCGGGAAGGGCATGCCTTTAGTACCGGTGGTGGCTCCAACCGGTACTAAAGACCCCCCTTTAGTACCGGTTGGAGCCACGACCCGGTACTAAAGGGGGTGCGCTGCCAGGCGAGGGGCGCAGAAGTTTAGTCCCACCTCGCTAGCCGAGGGGTGCTCGCACCTTCTTATAAGCCCCGCTGCCGCTGCTGTCTCGAGCTCCTCTCTAAAGCAGGCCTTCTGGGCCTACCTCTTCTACGATGCCCTGTTGGGCCTACTGGTCTAGCGGGCCTGCATCCTGACCCAGGTAGAATATGGGTTTCTAGTCGTATGCAGGCCGCCGTGTCCCAGTAGGTGGGCTTTTTTTGTTTAGTTTTTTTCTTTTTTTTCTTTTCTGCTTTATTCATTTTCTTTTATTTATTTTTTAGTTGTATTTTGTTGTATTTAGAGTTTCTTTGTGAATATTTTTGCTTTAGGTACAAAAAATTACAAAGTTTCTGTTAGTGCCGGTAGTTTTCAAATTTGAATAGTTTAAATTTTGAATTATTTGAAATTTGTGTGAATCACTAGTTTGTGAATAACTTAACTTTAAACATAGATCTTTCAGTGATTCTTTTTTCTTATGTTTAATATTAGTGTGTTTTATCATTATATTCAATTTGGTAATACTTAGGTTATTTAAAAATGAAATGCCTTTGTAACAGACGAGTTTTCATTCGAAACACTGATACTTCGAAAGAGATTGTCCATTTTGTACACGAAGTGCATCCAGTTCTTGCCGTAACCCTCTCTACTTTTTTGCACATGCTATGTGGATGAAATTATGATACCATCCCAACTTTCAACCTTTTCGGTTTCGGAGTTCATTTGAAGTGTTTTTCAATTTCAGGGTCATTTAGATGAAAAAATCAGTTAATGCATGAAAGAATTTGTTTGCACATAAAATTTCTTCGCATTTCAAATGCCAAAACACATAATTACCCTAACTATTACAGAGATTCCCTCCTGGGTGTGAAACACAGAAGAAAGTGATGATAGTGAAGCTGATCACATCCCAGATCTTTGGGTGTGAAACTTTTTCTTCGCGTGTGTCCCTTTGCACCGTAACCATGGAAAATCTTCATCATTTAACTGGATGCTCGGGTCAATATTCATTGTGAATGGAGCAATTTCATCAAACTTTTCATAATCTTCTGACATGTCTTTCTTGTCATCCACTCCCATGATGTTTCTCTTCCCAGAAAGAACTATGTGGAGCTTTGGCTCATCGTATGATGCATTCGCTTCCTTATCTTTTCTTTTTTTCGGCTTGGTAGACATATCCTTCACATAGAAACCTGTGCCACATCATTGGCTAGGACGAATGGTTCATCTGCATGCGCAAGATTGTTGAGATCCACTGTTGTCATTCCTTACTGCGGGTCTTCCGTTACCCCGCCTCGTGTCTTATTGACCCATTTGCACCGAAACAAAGGGACCTTCAAACCACGTCCATAGTCAAGTTCCTATATGTCCTCTATGTAACCATAAAATGTTTCCTTTCCCGTCTTGGTTGCTGCATCAAAGCGGACACCACTGTTTTTGTTGGTGCTCTTCTTATCTTGGGCGATCGTGTAAAATGTATTCCCATTTATCTCGTACCCTTTGAAAGTCATTATATTCGAAGATGGTAACTGGGACAGCGAGTACAGGTCATCTTCAATAGCGGTGTCATGCATGGCACGTGCCTGCAACCAGCTGGAGAAAAGTCCCCGTTTGTTCACGTGTAATCCATTCATCAGACCGCTCCGGGTGTTTGGAGCATAGAAAATTCTTGTGTTCGTCCATATACGGAGCCACCAAGGCAGAATTCTGTAGAACTGTGTAGTGTGGTTGAGTGAGAGAATGTCCGTCCATACATATTATTTGATCCCCTCCTAGCGTGCCTTTTCCATCAAGTCTGCCCTTATGCCGCGATTCAGGAACACTGATCGGCTTAAAGTCAGGAATAAAGTCAATACAGAACTCAATGACCTCCTCATTTTGGTGGCCCTTGGAGATGCTTCCTTCTGGCCTAGCATGGTTATGAACATATTTCTTTAAGACTCCCATGAACCTCTCAAAGGGGAACATATTGTGTAGAAATACAGGACCCAAAACGTTAATCTCTTCGCATAGGTGAACTAGGACGTGCGTCATGATGTTGAAGAAGGATGGTGGGAACACCAACTCGAAACTGACAAGACATTGCACCAAATCATTCTCTAACCTTGGTATGATTTCTGGAGCGATTACCTTCTGAGAGATTGCATTGAGGAATGCACATAGCTTCACAATGGCTAATCGAACGTTTTTCGGTAGAAGCCCCCTCAATGCAACTGGAAGCAGTTGTGTCATAATGACATGGCAGTCATGAACTTTAGGTTTTGGAACTTTTTTTCTGCCATATTTATTATTCCCGTTATGTTCGACGAGAAGCCAGACGGTACCTTAATACTGAGCAGGCATTCAAAGAAGATTTCCTTCTCTTCTTTGGTAAGAGCGTAGCTGGCATGACCCTGATGTATGCCGTCTTTTCCGTGCATATGATGCTGTTCCTCCCGTGCCTCCGGTGTATCTTTTGTCTTCCCATACACGCCCAAGAAGCCAAGAAGGGTCACGCAAAGATTCTTCGTCATGTGTATCACGTCGATTGCGGAGCGGACCTCTAGGTATTTCCAATAGGGCAGGTCCCAAAATATAGATTTCTTCTTCCACATGGGTGCGCGTCCGTCAGCATCATTCAGAACAGGTTGTCCGCCAGGACCCTTTCCAAAGACTACCTTCAAATCTTTGACCATACACTACTAGGGAAAAGCCTAGTAGTAGCGTGGGTTTAATGCTTATTAGTAGCATGGGGAACCGCGCTACTAGTAAGTTGCTACAGCTATTACTTAGTAGTAGCGCGTGCGGCACACGCTACTGCTAAGACATATCACTACTAGGGAGAGCCTAGCAGCAGCGCGGGTTTTGGGCCTCTCAGTAGTGCGGGTACCGGCTCTACTAATAAGGCGCTACAGCTAACGTATAGCAGTAGCGCCTATTGTCCCACACTACTGCTATACATGAATAGCTGTAGCGCTCTTTAGAAAAGGGCGCTACTGATATTATCTGCAGCGCTATTTACAGGGAAGCGCTACTGGTAAGGCGGCACTACTGCTAAATTCCCCCCCCCCTCGCTACTACTAGTTTTATTAGTTTTTTCCTGCATATTTGTTTTGTATTTGTTTTGTATTTGAATAGGCTTTATACAATAATCTTTAGCATATCATACACATATAAATGTAATCATAGCATATACATACAATTAGTCTCATCAAATCATGTCATCATCATAATCATCATCCAACACAAAGTGGTCTCTCGTCATCAATCTCGAAAATAGCGATACAAGTCTCGATTACTTGCAAATACATCGTCATCCATCTAAACAATGATATACGCGAGAAGAGCTATCACTTTAAGTACATGAGTTCGTATCCTCTCTCGCATTAGCGTGAACCTAAACTAACTACTGCCTGTCGCCGAAACCGGAAACCGGTACACCCGGCTTGACACTCCGCCACTTGTCGATATATACTCCTGGCGTAGCACTTCTTCGCCATCTATGATCTATGCACCTGCATCGTCACATGAGTCGATGATATGCAACATATATAGTTGAGCAACAGAAAGAGACAGACTTGGCAAAAATAGAAACAACATATCATAAGCATAAATAACAAAGTTCATCGTACCCAAAATGCCCTAACTAGAGTGATTTTCGCTAGTCGAGGAGGAGGACGGTTTAATTACATCACAAATAAAGTTTCACCGTGCATAACTCAAAGTTTTGTCATATAGAAAGTATGGACTAAACGGACACATTGTCATATATCGACAATCACTCCATCATGTCGTGCCATCCATCCATGTCAGGGAGATAGTCCTCGAGCTTAGTGAAAGGATTCATGTCGAGAAGCTGAGAGGCTATCCATGTTCGGATGTCTTCCCGCGACATTTGTCCTTCTCCGTAGAACATCCCTGTTTTTACGACGACCTCCTTCATGATGATTTGGGCAAGTTCGCGCTGGATGTTATAGAACTTAGCTCGAAGTCGATGATCCTCGATATCTCCTATGTCCTTTGCCCATTGCAGAATATGGGCATGACCAGATCTAGGTGACATGTGAAGGTTCTGGTGATCCCGTCTGTACTCCAGCATGTGGTGTAGGACATAGAATCCATCATTAAGAGAATCGTTCGGTTGCTGGATGCAGCAGAAGTCGGTCTTATGGCTGAAGGCGGCCTTGCCGCCCCTTCTCTTCTAGTCCCTAACCTCTCCACCCCTTGCTTGGTAGTAAAACATAGCACTGTCGAGAACATCTTTGATGTGGGTGTAATCCTTTTGTGAATGTTCTTCGACGAGTCCAAGTAAAGAGCGTGGGAGAATCGGGGTAGAGGATGATGAGGACGGCGCGCCATGGCCAAGCAAAATAAGTACACCTCAAATTAATTAGCCTCCACCGTGCAAATGAATTATTTAAATCGAATGAAGGATAGCAGCGCGGATGACTTACACAGGATGATAAGGCACGAGAATCGCCTCCTTGTCCTTATTGGTGAGCATGAAACTGACGATGTAATCCCTCGCGTATTCACGCTGCTCTGCATAGACTCCCAAGAAGCCCTCGTGCATGTAGTACGGGTCAGCGACACAGATATGACGTATCTGCTCAACCCCAATGATGTAGTTCATGTGCAAGGCATAAAGGCGGACAAACGTAAAATCCAGCTTCTTCACGTGAAACATGTCGAATATGTAATCGAATCGGAGGAAGAACTTATCCGCGGGGAAGCTGTCGACGTATGACATTTTCCGCGGAACGTTAACCACGTAGAGTGGGTATCCTGGATCTTTCGAGGCGATGAGGCCTTTCTCTACCCGCAGCACATCGTCATGAAGTCTCCTTAGATCGCCGAATCTGGCCCGTAGCGCTGTTGCAGGTAGGATTGGTTGACTGGGGATATGCCATTATCCGCATCGGGGATATCTATACGGTCCTGAAGCCGAGGCTGCTGAGGAGGCTGGATCATAGAATCAGCTTTTTTGCCTTTCCTCGCTCTCTTCCTAGACTTCTTTACTACCGGAAGGTCGGCAATTCAGGCACCGACTCATGACGCTCAAACCCTGAGGAGGCGCCAATATAGACATACTGTTCAGCGCCATCGTCATCCTCATCCTCATCCATGGCGACGTCATCAGCGACTAATGGAGCCTCCTCCTTACCCCGTTCGCTATCACCCAACCCGACACCCGACGCTAATTGCGTAGGTGGGGTGTTGATGTTCATACCTTGCTGAGGCTACATGCTCGTGGGTGTGCTCCCGGCCGCCTCCAGACGAAGCAGACTCTTTGGCCACAACAGGACCCACCCATTGCAACAATCACCAAGCCGCCATGGGTCTCGTCGTCATCCCCACTAGTATTAGAGGAGGCAAATTCTCGTGGCCTGGTTTGACACTGGCCACGGAAACCTTGAAGACGTTCGGGGGGATCGGCCGGCTGTGGAACAATGGTTCCTTCGCCTCCATTATCGTCGCCTTCCCCACGTCCACCTTCTATTCGCCGATGGTGTACAATATGGTGCACGGGGTTTTGTCGGCCTGCAAATAAAAGTCTGTGACGTGAGACATCCGAAAGGCAACGAAAACGGGAGATTATACATTTATATTGAAGGGGGCCGGTGGGACAGATACCATGAGGGCGTCGAGCTCAGCCAAAGAGGAGGCACCATCGAGCACGTCCGGTGCGAGAGCCGGTGCGGGAGCAGGTACGGGAGCCGGTGCGGGAGCAGGTGCTCCCAAGAAGTCAGCAAGGGGAAAGTCCTCTGCATTTTTTTCTGGATTTTGCCTTGTCCAAGTGAAAACGCCCGTCACCAAGGAAGTAGACATATCTGCAATCGCCTGTTTTGCGGCAGCTACCGCTGTTGCGACTGTCTGAGATGATTTCTTCTCAACCGCAATCTCAACCTTCTTGTCGATGTTTTCTTCAGTTAAGCTCCGTCTTTCCTTTCTCTCCTCCGTGGTCTCACGGTAGTACTTCTTCCACGTGGCGCCATCTCCGACACCGTGCACGCGTCCATACGACAGTCGAGTATCCACCGGTTGTCGTTTCAATATGTTCAACGTCCGGTTGAATGGAGTGTCCCATTTGGGCCTCGCCGATGCCTCAGACGGCGAGTCGCTTTCGGCCGCAATCCGGTGCTGCTCTCACTGCAAAAGGCACAAGGATCATTTACAAATATGACTAACGTGTGCAGTCGAATTGATCAGAAACTAAAATTACCAGCAGTCTCATGAACTCCGTAATGACCGGTGTTGTCTCGTAAACCTTCTTCACTGGGTCCCAACGGTGCGGGCCCTCGGGGCGCCACGCCCTACGGGGCGGTGAAATCCGCCAAGGGGTCTGGGATGCCCAGACTCGCGGCTTCCGCATCCTCCTTGGCCCATTTGGACCTCTTTCCGCCGTAACCACGGCTTCCGAGGTGGTGGCTCCCAATGTTCCTCTTTTGAAGCCCCTTCATGTACTTAGAATTTTTTTGGCAGCTTCGGCCTCGCAAGCCTCCTTGAATATTTGAAACTGCTCTTCCGTGATTGTCGGATTATCCTTTACAATCTCGGAGTAGGATTCTCCGTCGTTGATCTTTGCTTTCACTCGATTTTTCCAGGCGGCCAACGCGTCGCTAAACTTGGTCATGGTGTGTTTGTTTATCTTCTTCATTGCCGGGTCCTCGTCTGGATCTTCATAATCCTTCTCATTCCGGCCCGGGTACAAGAATATCTGGTGAAACTTCTTTAGGAGGGAGCTCCTCATATTTTTTATCTTCTGTAGTTTCTCATCGTTGATGGTGGCGGTTGTCCGTACGATGCAGCCTATTTGATTGCCGTAGCACGCGGGCGCTTCCTCGGGCGCCTTTGGCTCAAAATTGCCGTCGTCCACCTCCGTGACCACCAGTCTAGTAGTCTTGAGTTTGTTAGGAACCCGTTGCCTCTTTGCTTTCGGTTCTACACCGGCTCCGCTCCCCGAGGCAGCACCGGTCTCAGCGCCGGTCTCGATGCCGGTCTGAATCTCAGCGCCGGTCTTAATCTCAGCACCGGTCTGCGTGTCGGTCTCAGTCCCTGATGTCACCGGTGGGCCCAGCAACAACATCGGTTGATCATCGGTAAGGCTAAAAAATTCGTTTGCCGCCCGGTAGACGTCGTCGCAATCACCAGAACCCTGTCCTTCATCGTTGCTAGCCATGTTTCCTATGATTAAATCTAGTCAATTAATCCTAGACCTAATAAAATGAATAATGACATAAAAAGGGACTATTGTTTTGCAGGAATGTTGACTCCTTCCTGGTGCGGCAAATCCCGGGCACTCGATATGTACTAGTTTGTAGCACAAGTCATGCCGAAATTCACGGAAAATTTCGGCATGACCTTTGCTAAAAAGTGGACAAATCAAGAACCTGAAATTTGCGGAACAGAAATGAATCAACATTCCGCAAAACATAGGCCACTCAGCATCATTCCTGAAACAACAAAGCCACTTGGGCACAATCGAACAACTTCAATGAAAAGATATAACATGAGCAAACACTATTGAGGAATTTGCATATAACATGGCCACTTCAATGAAAAGATATAATCAACAATGATGGAATATGCAAATGAACATCAATGACATATATCATATAAAACAATCTTGTTTTTGTTTACATAGCAACAATTAGTTTGACCAAGTTTTTGAAAAGAAAAACAATTCTGTTTTTTGTTTATAGCTAAATGCCATAGCTAATGTTTTTTATTTATAGCTAAATACTTTTGTTTTTTGTCTAAAGCTAAAAGTCTAGGAACTACATTTTCTCTAACCCTTTTGACCTCACCAAAATTTCCACAGCAAGACTTTAGTACCTACACCCAATTTCTTCAAAAATATTCAGGTCCATAGTCCAAATAATTCAAATTTCATTTGAATGAAATTTGGAACAAATTCAGGTCCGTAGTCAAAATAAATTTTTATAGCTAAGTGTTTTTTGTTTATACCCTCTGTTAATTTAAATCTAAATGCTACTATTATTTATATACCCTCTATTAGTTTGAAGCTAAATGGAATTACTGTTTAGGAATTTTCATAAAAATTGCCCTAGCTAATTTCCTAAAAAAATTGCTAATCATTTTTCCTAAATGCTATAATGCCTACTGCCCTAAAAAAATCTTGGGGGAAGGCGGCCTCGGGCGGTGGCGGTGTGGTCGAAGGCGGCAGGGCAACGGCGGCGATGGAGCAGTTGGGGGACAGGGGGAGTAGAGAGGGGGGAAGGACTTAGCGAAATTTTGAGCCTGGGCTGCCGGGATTTGAGTCAAACTAGCAGTAGCGCGTTTTGCCAAAACGCACTATAGCTAAGATAGCTATAGCGTGTTCTAGAGAAACGCGCTACAACTATCCCTTTCTGTTTTCTTTTTCTTTTCTTTTGTTTTCTTTACATTTTCTTTTTTTCATTTCTCCTTTTTCTATTTCTTTCATTTTCATTTACTTTTCTACTTATTTTTCTATTTATTTTCTTTTACATAGCAGTAGCGCTCTACAGCAGAAACGCGCTGCTACAATGTTTTTAGCAGTAGCGTGCTTCTGGGAGAACCGCTACTACTATTCCTAGCCTACCGGCACTAGTGATGGAATTTTAGTAGTAGCGCTTTTCTGTGAAGACGCGCTACTGCTAAAATAATGGTTGTAGCGTGGTTTTGCAACAAGCGCTACTACTAAGTAGCGCTAGCGCCGAGTTTTGACCAATGCTACTGCTATACCTTTGTGTATAGTGTTTTCCCTAGTAGTGTATAGCCGCAGCGCGTGTTTACTCCAGCGCTACTGCTAATCTAACTAGTAGTAGCGTGCTTCCTGTCCATCGCTACTAGTATTATTTTTTTTTTCATTTTTTTCATTTTTAGTGTATTTATATGCCGTTATACAAATTTTGGTATAATACCAATTATGAGGTTGTTATATCAATATGTCCATAACAGTGTGTCAAATTAAGGTGGATTAGGTTCAAGTGGAGGCAACATGTGGTGCATGTCAAAAGTATACTACTAATCCAAACGCGATCTAGTTTAGACTAGTAGTACTTTCGATGTCCACCACATGTTGCCTCCACTTGAATCTAATCCGCCAACACAAGCTATTTAATTATCATCATAGTCATTACCACCAACAGTAGCTATTTAATCATCATAGTCATAGTGTAGCACACATCATCATCTTTAAACTCATTCTAGCTAGCTAATCACCACCAACAGTAGTTGCGGTAGCTATCTAATCACCACCAACACTAGCTAATAATAATCATCATAGTCATTACCACCAACAATAGCTATTTGATCATCATAACTCATTTCTAGCTAGCTAATCACTCCTGCTACTCTCTCTCGGGTAAAATAGCATAAAACATGTATAGCACTCCTGCTTCGTCATGTTGGAGCATGCAGATGAACCTGTCCTAATTGTGGGCTACACTTCAGATTGTTGCCCCCTAGTCCTTCTCTACGGCCGTTCACAATTTTGCTCCAGTCTTTCACTATTAAGCATTCCTCGCTTTTAGAAATCCGGAATGCACTAAAGTGCATTGTAGGATATCTTGGCCGTAAGCTAACCATTCTCACGCGAACTTTAGTCTCGATCCAATGAGGCACAACATTCATCGGGAGTCCCTGTTGAAAAATACCGTATATTAACATACTTAGGAATGAAGTTTAGCTTAAAAATAATGTATGCAAAAGATGCACCGAGGACAAATAGTAAATATTTTACCATCTTTCCTAAATAGATGTGACCGTATACGTAGTTCAATACAAACACTATTGGTCGCACGTTTTGAGTACTAAGATTTTTAAATCCAGGAAAATAATTTGTCTTACAGTATGAAGATCCTCAAGCCATGAAACATAATGACCTACCTCCTCGCAGTTTAGTTCAGCCCTGGGACAGTTTACGGTCAAGTCTACCAAGCGTCAGACATGTTTGCTTGAATGGAAATAAGCTGTCAATAGAAATTAGTTGTCAACTATTTTTGAATAAACAATATCAAAGACATAAATATGGTTGAGAAACTCACATAATGGTATAACTGGAGGCGTCTGCACATCGACCCAGATGTCGATATTACCTTCAATATCATCTTCCGGACGAATATCAAAGGTGATAACCATATCAGGCTCAAATGCATAAGTCTTGCATAGTGCTTGCCAAGTTTTGCATTCAAAATAGGTGTAGGTGTCTGCGTTGTATAATTTTGCGTGGAAAGTATAACCATGCTCGGTCTTCAAGTAAACTCTCTTTACCTCCATAGTAGTTTTCATAGGACTTAAACCTATCTTATCCAAGACAAAAACTCTTCCATGGCAGGGGATACGCTAGTAGAATAGTAAAATATTTAATTTATAAGTTGAAGCAAATGAAGTAGATGTCATGCTTAATTATGAAAAAAGACTTGTCATTGTGACTTACTGTATCCACTTGAAAGTTCTCGTCCAGCTTTATGCTAAAGCGCCTATCATCATCTTGGAAGATTCTGTCGCACAAGCCGCGCTCGTCTTCGCAGTATTCGCAAATACCGATATCCTTTTTGTTGTCAGACATTTCCTATGTTCATAGTTGAAACATTAATTTAAAATCGATCGAAGGCAACTACCAGGATATTCAACACACAAATCCGGGGCACTCGATATTTCCTACATATTCTGGCACAAGTCATGCCAAAATTCACTGAAAAATACGGCATGACCTTTGCTAAAATAGGACATATAGAGCGCCTGAAATTTGCCGGAACGGAAATGAATCAACACTCCGGCAAAACATAGGCCACTCGAAGGTGTAACCTGCAAACATGACCGACCACTTGGGCAAGCACATATCCTATTTGAGCAACACAAGATATACATTTCAAAATATCTTATAGGACTCATATTGACATGAGCATTCATAAGCAAAACCAAGTCGTAAAATAAATAAGTATTCAAAAGCATGCATTCAATAAGCAAAAATAAATCATCTCATGCGTCCGTACATCGTCGAATATTATCACTAATACATCTCGAATAGTATCATACATATAACATCACTAATACAACTAAAACCGTAGCGCATGACGGGTATCGGCGCGGGCGGTGGACACCCAAAGAGAAGGAACCATCACAGGATCATAGCTCCAGTGAGATCCCTGGAGAACCTGCCAGGTATTGGAGAACCTGTGCTCCAACGCAAACAAGTAGCGACGGATGTGCGCGTCCTCCTCGCTCACACGGTGACATACCACCTCTGCGGGGTCCTCAAGCCTCTGCGCCGTCACTGGCCCACGCGACCGCCACCAAAGAAGGTTCGGGTCAATGACGGGCTGGCTCCTCACCAAGTTGCGCCTCCCAGTTCCAGCCCGGCAGAGCCCAGTCCCGGACATGGCCCATCTGGTCAAGCAGGTGTCCACTGAGTCGACGACGAGGATGCAGGGTAGGCATCGTCGACGTCGATGCGGGAATAATTGCTTTAACTAAAAAAATAACAATAGTGTGACATATTAAACTAGTTCTATTAATTCAACTAGTTCTTACTAAAAATAAACTTACTATAAATAAAATAAAACTAGTACCTAATTAGTACCTAGTTCTTACTAACTAATTATTACCTAGGAACTACTGCCCTAATTACCATCTAATTTGATGAACCTAGTGGTGGAAAGTGGTAGCGGATAATCCAAAATATCCGATATTCCAATTATCCAACTTAAAAGTCAAATAAGTGGTCAAATTTTACTCGTTTTATGATTAATTTTAGAAATTATTATGCATTACAATAGTGTTTATTCATAAACCTATTTATCATTGACTTATTGTATGTCACAAGTTGAATACTTCATGTCACATAGCTATTTACTAATATACTTAATCAATATGTCGCTATTATTCGTATCCATTCCGAATCACGAAAACATCTGAGCCGCATCCGTATCCGATAACATCCATATTCGCATTCGTATACGTTTTGTAAATATGAAACCGGAAGTGGTAAGAGCACTATCCGATCCGCATCCGCTTCGTTTCCACCCCTAGATGAACCCTAACTAATTTGATGCAATTAAAATTTGAAGAATCCTAGGCAGAGGTAGGGGAGGGGAGGAGCAGGCGTGCTCACCTCGGGTAACTGCGGCGAGGGAGGGGCAGGCGGGGTCGAGGTTGGGGTCGGGGCTCGGGCGTGCGGCGGAGGGCGCGGTCAGGGACGGTGTCGAGGTCAGGGGCGGGGTCGAGGTTGGGGTCGGGGCTCGGGCGTGCGGCGGAGGGCGCGATCAGGGACGGTGTCGAGGTCAGGGGCGGGGTCGGCGTCGAATCCGGGGTTGGGGGCGGCGTCGAGGGTGTGCAAAGAGTGTGAGAACCCGGAAATTATTTCCAGACCCTCCTATGTATATTTTTCAATCCAGGATCAACTTGACAACACAGCGAAATGGTATCATTGCAGAACAATAAAATAAGTATAAGTTTAAAAACTCTTGCCACAAGGCATACATAGTGAAATGTCTCATGACATTTATTACAACCAGAAACACAACGGAATATATAAATACGTAGCGACTCCATCTCAGCCACAGGCAGTCGATGTAGTCAACGTGTCCTCACTCCTCAGGATCATCATAATAGTCGTAGTCGACGCCCTCGTCTTCATAGATCTCTGTTGTTCAACAAAAGTATTGCCATGAGTACATTACGTACTCAACATGCCTCCCACGGGGAAGGACCTAATAGCTACATGTGGCTTCAAAGGAAGGCTGTAAGGCTCATTTGCGTAAAGCTAATTTTGTTTAACAAATAAAGTAGTTGGATAAAAGCAGTTTTAGATGAAAACATGTTTTATCTCCAGAATAACTTTCATCAAGTGAGGATCCTCGATCAACTCACGTCCTTCATAGGTTTCAAGAATAGGGGCAAAGAGGGAATAAGAAAGACAGGTCCTGTACGTCAAGAAAGATTCATGTGTTGTCAATGACCGTGGACACGGCTATTCGAATAGTTTTACACTCTGCAGAGGTCATACACTTTACCCACACGACACAATCCTGGCTCGTTGCCACCAGTGGCCGCTGGTATAGTACTCCATTTGGTGTACCGGCAGTGGGATTATGACGAGGTCTTTGGACTAGATCCCCCAAAGATGTGACATGCCCACCGGGTCTGGCGCACGGAACTGAGAGTACGTCCTCAAACCGGTCCCCCCATCTGTGCCGAGGATACTCCTAGCAAGGCAGCTATCCCATCTGCGGTATGGCGACATCGACACCTAAGGCTGACTAGCTTACTTGACCAAGCCAGTGCCCATATAGCATGTGGTTGTACTGTTATCACAATCTTCAAATCCAAGACTTATTAGGCCTTATGCGGCACGGACGACTGATTGCCCCCTTCAACTCGTGAAGGGCAGCCAATCGCTCCTTCAATCCTTGATTCACCTGTCGCCCGCACCAGTATTTAGATGGTAAGTTTCACCCAGGGTAGAAGAGGATAGAGAGGGTCAACAAGGGCCAACTGGCCTAGCTCAGCGTTAAGTTTCAACTGTTAATGACTCAGAGGTCATTCAACAATGCACCTATAGGGTGATAAGCATGGCTAAGCAATTTCTACTCTACGGGAACCTTATACTTCTACTCAGGTGTCAAGTAAATAGGCGACAAGCAGATCAAGGTAATGTGTCAATCGACACGCTAGCTACGAGAATTAAAATAGCATGCACATAGTAACCATAAAACTCAATGCAATTTTGTAAACCATAGGATAAGTATGATCAAAGAAGGAGGCATGCCTTCGTTGTCGAGTCCCCCGCTTCCTTCTTCCTCGTAGTGCTCCTCTCCCGTAGTGTTGCCTCCTACTTGTAGTAACGGCGAAGTACAATAAATAACAAGCAATAAAATCCAAATAACATCCAGATGAAATAACAATATAGGAAGGATTGGTAGAAAGATGTGGATGGATATGGGAATTTCTAAGGAGGTAGATCGATTGTTGATGAGTAGAGGGATTGAACGGATTGGTTGGGCATAGGTTTATCAGGACTAAGCAAAACTCGGCCACCATGTCTAACGTTCTAAACAACAATATGCTAACTGAACTTTAATAGTGCCCAATACAATACTTTGGACTAACTATAAAAAAACAAAATAATGGCTGACATGGCATAAAAACAAAACAATAACTATCCTATGCATTTGAACGACACGACTCAACATAGCTTGGCAATACAATATTTACCCACAATCAATATTTAGATAACATCTAAATATTTATAATGATTAAAACATCAACTATAGAATTTAACAACAAGCATCTTAAAAGTCAACCAAGCTACTTCCTAAACAAACTAGTTAAGTTACAAAACATGAAACAATAGCACGATCCTAAAGAAATGCTAAAACATAATAGACTCAAATCATGTAGCATCTAATTAAAATAATCTAGATACATGTGAAGGAAATGGATCAATAATAATCTAGTCATAGCATGATCAACTCTTGTAACAAAAATCATGCACATGATATGACTCACAACACCACCTAGACTCAATCAAACGAATTTAAACAATAATTCTACAATCGTTCCGAAACTAAACTAGAACATAAATATTGCTACGCATGACAATATTATCTAAAAAGTACGCATGCATATACTATGTCTATAAACAAATAAAAAATTGACGCACTTCACTAACATGCATCAAAAATAATAATTGTAAAACTAGTTCTAGAAATTCAATGACCAATTCTAATATATGCTAGAATCACTCAACAATATTTAGGACAAACTCTAAGCATGCTACGGACATGACAATAAGACATAAATAATTTTGCATGATTACTTACATAAAACATCATATGCACTTGATAAAAAAAACACAATTAAACATCTACTCAAACAAACAATTAACTCGCTCTAATATCATCGAAACGGCCAATGGGTTTAGCATTGGTTTTGGGTCACCGAGTAGTCGTTGGAGATAGAACCGGTGGTGTTGAGCGAGCGAGCGCCGGTGCGCGTCGTCATCGTCGTCCGAACTTCGGTGATGAAGAGACGATGGTGGGTGACACTCTTGGTGATAGTGGAACACCGGGACGCGGACGGCACGACAAACGGTCATTCGTTGACGACAACGTCGGCCCAAAAAGGTAGCAGCGGCACGGCGTCGTTGTGCGCGCGGCCAACAAGAACAAACGGACGGGAAGAGATGTCTAGGAGGTAGGCTTGGCTAAAGGGATTATGTTGGTGGGAGGAATTGGACTAGGATGCTCACCTTAGGCGACGGTAGTCGAAGAACAGTAGAGATGGGGCTGTATTGCGGGGTGGATCACGAGTGATTGGAAAGGAATTGGAGAATGGTATGATGGGGCTTTTATAGAGGTGCTCCTGGCGCACGCCGTGACGCGAAGGGTCTGCCGAATGGTAGCCGGAGGAGGGAGATCAGGAGGTGAATGCCATTGTTGGGCCAATAACTTCGTCAGTTACTTGCATGAGATTAAGCGCATCATGAGTGGAGCCATTAGACTGAACAGACTCGTCGTTGAGTGGGGAGTAATTCTTGTGTGGATGACGAATGGAAACGGTAAAGGGATTAATGGGATTTGAAGGAAAAAGAAGAGGCAGCAGCCATGGCGTTTCTTCTCTGTATAAATGTACAGGTACGTGCACGTGCGTGCGGGAGGAAGGAGGAGAGCCGAGCCGTCCGCTCGCTCGCTCGGCTGGACCGCTGGCCTGCTGGTTGGGCCTTGGGCCAAGTTTCTTTGGTGGCTGGACACTTAAAAAATAATATAGAGAATAGATGGCCCAGTGCATACGTGGATGTGTGTGACCAATTTTGGTGCATACGTGCAATATGCCAACAATGGCTAGGCTAGGATGCACGTATTGGTTCAAGGACCAATAAAGAAAAAGAAATGAAAGGAGAGAGAAGAAAAGAAAATCAATATAATATAATATTGATTTCTTTTATTAGGATTGCTACAAGAGGAACAGAAACGAAAGACAACTTAAAGGTCTTCAAAAATTCAAGAAATCCAAGTAACAAAATAGGCAAGAAGAACTTAAATGAAATTAATACGAACGAATAAATCGACTCAGGATATTACGGAAAATATTTTGCACCTGACATGTGCTAAATTAATTCCAAACAACTTGGTATTAATTTGAGCAATCTCCAAAATATATAATTAAAGATTATGTTGCAACATCCCTTGGCTTAGAGAAAAAATTGAACTCTCGAAAAATCAGGATGTTACAACTCTACCCCCCTTAAAAGGAATCTCGACTCTAAGGTCGTCTTCTCGCTCCCAAGTTGCTTCCTTCTCAGTGTGATTGCTCCACTGCACCTTGCAAAGTTTGATCACCTTTCTCCTAGTTGTACGCAATTGCTCATCAAGAATCTTGATAGGATACTCTTCATATGTCAGGTCATCCTTAACTTCTATGTTGTCAAGTGAAGTCTTCTGCACCTCTTCCTCGGGTTTCTTAAAACACTTCTTCAACTGTGACACATGGAAAACATTGTGCACAGTTGACAACTTCTCTGGGAGTGCCAACTGATAGGCTACCTCTCCACGTCGAGCGGTAATCCCGAACGGACCAATGTAACGGGGCGCTAGCTTACCCTTGATTCCAAATCGACGCATTCCACGTAGTGGAGATACCTTCAGGTACACATCATCTCCTATCTTGAATGATATGTCATGACGACGTTTATCCGAATAAGCCTTTTGTCTAGATTGGGCTGCCTTCAACCTTTCTTGAATCATTTTCACTTGCTTGTCCGCCTCTTCGAACGTGTCAGGACCAAACACTTGGTTTTCACCTACTTCATGCCAGTTAAGAGGTGTACGACACTTTTGTCCATATAAAGCCTCAAAAGGAGCCATCTTTATACTTGCTTGATAACTGTTGTTATAAGAAAAATCAGCATAAGGAAGACTCTTATCCCAATTACGCTGATAAGTCAAAGCACAAGCTCGAAGCATGTCTTCAAGAATTTGGTTTACCCGTTCCGTTTGTCCATCAGTCTGTGGGTGATACGCTGTACTGAAATCAAACTGAGTTACCAGAACTTCAAGTATTTTCTTCCAAATCCGTGAGGTAAACTGAGTACCTCGATGTGACACTATCCTCTTAGGAACTCCATGTGCACAAATGATTCTTGCCATATACAACTCTGCGAGCTTCTCTCCACCATAGGTAGTCTTTACTGGAATGAAATGAGCTGACTTGGTCAATCTGTCCACTATGACCCAAATAGAATCAAATCCAGAAGATGTCCTTGGAAGACCTGAGATAAAGTCCATTCCAATCTCTTCCCATTTCCACACTCGAACCTTAAGGGGTTGTAGTAGTCCCGCGGGCGTCTGATGCTCCGCCTTGACCCTTCGACATACATCACACTGTGAAACATAATCAGCAATTTCTCGCTTCATACTAGACCACCAAAAACTACCACGAAGATCATTATACATCTTTGTACTTCCAGGGTGTATTGAATATGCTGAATCATGAGCTTCCTTCATGATCGTGTCCTTGATCTCTTTTTGGTCTGGCACCAACAAACGATCTCGAAACCATATTTTTCCATTCTCATCTTCTCTATATTCGGGTGCTTCGCCCAATTTGATTTTCTCACGAATCCCTGCAATTCCCTTGTCTTCTTTCTGCGCTTCTCGCACCTGATCTTGGAGAGTAAACTTGACCTCTAACATTTCACCATTTTCAGCAAGGCTCACATACAGATTCATCTTTAGAATTTCCTCATAAAGTTCTGGCGCTTCCTTCTGAATCATCACATTGTTGACATAAACTTACCTGCTCAGTGCATCATCTACGACATTGGCTTTACCAAGATGGTAGTTAATGTTCAGATTATAGTCCTTGATGATCAAATCTAGCCACCTTCTCTGTCTGAGATTCAAATCCGGTTGTGTGAAAATGTACTTCAAACTCTTATGATCCGAGTATATCTCACACCTATTTCCGATAAGGTAGTGCCTCCAAGTTTTCAAGGCATGCACTACGACAGCTAATTCTAAATCATGTGTGGGATAGTTAACCTCATGAGTCACACCTATTTCCGATAAGGTAGTGCCTCCAAGTTTTCAAGGCATGCACTACGACAGCTAATTCTAAATCATGTGTGGGATAGTTAACCTCATGAGGGCGTAGCTGTCTCGATGAATAAGCCACAACCTTTCCTTGTTGCATAAGCACACATCCCAAACCCTGTTGAGAAGCATCGCAATAAACATCAAAATCTTGCTGAATATCTGGCAATACCAATACTGGACCAGTTGTCAACCTCCTCTTGAGTTCTTGGAAACTCGCTTCACAAGCTTCTGACCACTCAAACTTTTTACCCTTCTTTAACAACTGAGTCATAGGTCTAGCTATTCGGGAAAAATCTTCAATGAACCGACGGTAATACCCAGCTAGTCCAAGAAAACTGCGTATTTCTGACACATTCTTGGGTTGCTTCCAACTGAGTACTGCTTCCACCTTTGCTGGATCCATGGCAACTCCTTCAGCTGAGATAACGTGTCCTAGAAAGTCCACTTGTTCCAACCAGAATTCGCACTTACTAAACTTGGCATAGAGTTGATGAGCCCTTAGCCTCTCCAAAACCACTCGAAGGTGTTTCTCGTGCTCTTCTTCACTCCGGGAATAGATCAAAACATCGTCGGTGAACACTACAACAAACTTATCCAAGCAATCCATGAATACGTTGTTCATGAGATACACGAAGTAAGCTGGTGCATTTGTTAGTCCAAAAGACATCACCAAAAACTCATAGAGACCATATCGCGTAACAAAGGCGGTCTTTGGAACATCTTGAGGGTGAATCTCTAACTGGTGGTATCCTGATCGGAGATCTATTTTGGAAAACACACGTGCTCCCTTCAACTGTTCAAACAAGTCATTAATCCTTGGCAGGGGATACTTATTCTTAATAGTTGCTGCATTCAGCGCTCGGTAATCCACACACATGCACATGCTACCATCTTTCTTTTTCACAAATAGCACAGGTGCGCCCCATGGTGATGTGCTCGGCCTAATGTGACATTTCTCTTCTAACTCCTAAATTTGCTTCTTCAACTCGGCTAATCCATTCGCTGTCATCTTATAAGGTCTCTTTGCAATAGGAGCCGTGCCCGGTATCAACTCAATGACAAACTCAATCTCACAGTCTGGTGGCAATCCAGGCAATTCATCCGGAAAGACATCTGGATATTCCTTCACCACTGGAACATCCTCCAAAGTTAACTCCTTCACTTTATTCAGCATGCAATCAACCTCGGGTTGAGGTGCAATCCTAGCTTGGTATTCCACAGTGGCCCCTTCAGTGCTTGTTAATGTAACAGAGGTCCTAGCACAATCTACAAATGCCTTATGTTTCCTTTACCAATTCATTCCTAAAATGATATCCAAACCTTTGAAGTCTATCAAGATAAGATTTGCTAGGAACTCTACCCCTTCTATAACTATAACCACTTTAGGACACTTCTGCCCAGTCCTTAAAATACCCCCAGGTGATTGCACTACCATTTGCAAGTTCAAACCCTCAGTTCAAAAATGATGTTTTTCAGCAAAACTCCTTGAAATGAACGAATGAGAAGCTCCGGTATCAAAAAGTACTGAACCGTAATATGAGTTGATCGGGAACATACCAAGAACAACATCTGGTGACTCTTGAGCCTGCTCGATGGTGACATGATTGACCCTTCCACGTCCTGATGCATGAGGTGCACCCCCTGGTGTATTGAGAATGCCTCGGCCACGTCCTGCTGCGGGTGTCTTAGCTACAGAACCCAAGTTGAACTTCACTGGAGTGGGGCCGGTGTTCTTGTTGGGACATGCAACAGCAAAGTGACCCTCTTGCCCACAACTGAAGCAGGCCTTTCCAGTTGTATTAGCATGATTACCTCCCACTTCAGCTCGTGGAGTCTTATATGCATTTGGCTGATAGGTACTGCGCACGATATCCAGGATGATGACCAATCTTCTGTCGGGAGCTACCTGCCCCATGGTGATTCTGTGGTGCTCTACGCTTGCGGTGCTCCTCTAACTCCCTCCTTGAGTTCTCCTGGAGTATAGCCTTGTTGACAAGTGCTTGAAAGGTAAGGAAATCATGAGATACCAGCCTTTCCTTCAACCCAGGGTTCAGCCCCTTCAAAAACTTGGCAGTCTTGTCATCTTCAGTTGGAATATCTGCCCTTCCATAACGTGCCAGCTGCGTGAAACGACTCAGATATTCCGATACTGTCATCTTTCCTTGAGTAAGAGCTCGGAACTCATCCCTCTTCAGCTCCATGATGCCTGTAGGAATATGTGCGGTGCGGAAAGCTTCTGCAAACTCATTCCAAGTGATAGCTTGGGCATCCTCATGAGCTTCACAATAATTCTCCCACCAATCTGCAGCCACACCCTTGAGCTGGTGTGCCGCAAACTTGACACGATTTTCCATGGTGCAATTGGCCAAGTTGAGAGTCTTCCTGATGTCCTTCAACCAATCATCAGCGTCAAGTGGGTCTGATGATCCCTCAAAAGTTGGCGGTTTTTCCCTTATGAACTCAGCAAATCCCGACTGTGGTGGTTGACCCTGATTATGATTCGCAACATTGGCTGCAAGTTGCTGAAGTATCTGTGTTTGCATCAACATCATCTGTGCCATATTGGGTGGTGGCGGCGGTGGTGGCACATCATCTCCTCCAGAGTCAGAGTCGGTATCATGGACATGTCCCTCCTCAAAGTTTTCTTCAAAGACATGTTCCCCAAAACCTGGTCCACGACCGCGTCCACGTCCACGACCGCGACCACGTCCGCGTGCTCCATGGCCACGACCTCCGCGATTAGCATCCATCCTGTTGGCCTCCCGGTGTTAGAATAGAAGAGAGGGAAATATCTAACCCATAACCCAATATGATAACAAATGAACAAATAAAACCAGCAACCGAATTCCAGATAAAACTTCGATCAAACACTCAAGCATGAAAGTACTGGATAACATAGTAGCTATACCACATATATCGGTATAGTCTACCATGGACGTAGCAAACATGAAAATAACTAACGTTCACTCACATCATCAAAGATATCGCTCATGGTTCCTATAGTCCATCTACTCGCTGAGATCTCCATCGTACTGGTGGGTAGGTGCTGATGCATAGCGAAGCCCGGATGGTGGTGATGTGGTCCCCTCTGGCGTAGAAGGAACTCTCTCCTCAGGATCAGTCTCCTCGTCAGTGTCGTCGAGCTGCTGCTCGCGAGTCGGTGGTGCTGGAGGTGCAGGCGGTGCTGAAGGTGCAATGGCGCGATGTGTCAGGCGACGCTTCTTCGCTAGAGCGCTCTTCTTCGTCCGCGTTATCTTGATGCGTGGATGAAGCCTCTGGCGTGGAGGAGGTGTAGGGTCCTCTGGTGGCATTTCCTGTTGGTCACCATTCTCCATGGCAAGCATAGCGTTCGTCGCGATGATACCTTGCTCTGCAACTACCTCAGCGGCCTCCCGTGCTTCATGGGCAGCGGCTAAGGAAGTGTTCGCCTCCACCAATCTCTCCTCAAGTATCTCCACACGCTTCTGGTAAAACTCTAAGCGCTGACGGTTCTCCTCCAGCATAGTCGTAGTCATAGCAAGGTTTTGCTCAAGTTCAAGGGTAAGTGAAGCCATACGAATGGTCGTGGGATCATCCTCCTCCATGTACCCCAAGTTCTGCTGAATCGCTCCGTCCCCAATGCGGAAAGTGAAGTACCGGAACGGGGTGTGCCTCAGCTCGTCCTGATGAAGTCCGGCTATCCGATGCATCGCCTGATGAACCACTCCAATGACAGCATCAAAGAAGTCTTCTCCATCATATGTGTATCGGTAACTGCTGGTCTGTTCCTCCATCCTCGGATACACCACCAAGTTGACCTTGAAACATTCCTTGCCCCCGATCATGCGGTAGGAGTGCCCGGAAACCTCTGGATCCTTGTTGAAGCCTAAGCATGTGAGCATGTCCCGAAACCGAAGACCGAAGTTGCCAAACTGCTCAATCCGGCGTGAGGATGATATCACCATATACATATTTGAATAAGAAGAGAATCGGTACACAATTTAATAAGAGAAAGTAGAAGCGAAATACTAGAAAATTTTAAAAAAATAATTTGCAAAATATACTCCTAAGGCTTTCCATTTCTAACTAAGGCCACGTTACTAGGTCGACGTCGGCTCTGATACCACTTCTGTGAGAACCCGGAAATTATTTCCAGACCCTCCTGTGTATATTTGTCAATCCAGGATCAACTTGACAACACAGCGAAATGGTATCATTGCAGAACAATAAAATAAGTATACGTTTAATAACTCTTGCCACAAGGCATACATAGTGAAATGTCTCATGACATTTATTACAACCAGAAACACAGCGGAATATATAAATACGTAGCGACTCCATCTCAGCCACAGGCAGTCGATATAGTCAACGTGTCCTCACTCCTCAGGATCATCATAATAGTCGTAGTCGACGCCCTCGTCTTCATAGATCTTTGTTGTTCAACAAAAGTATTGCCATGAGTACATTACGTACTCAAGATGCCTCCCACGGGGAAGGACCTAATAGCTACATGTGGCTTCAAAGGAAGGCTGTAAGGCTCATTTGCGTAAAGCTAATTTTGTTTAACAAATAAAGTAGTTGGATAAAAGCAGTTTTAGATGAAAACATGTTTTATCTCCAGAATAACTTTCATTAAGTGAGGATCCTCGATCAACTCCCGTCCTTCATAGGTTTCAAGAATAGGGGCAAAGAGGGAATAAGCAAGACAGGTCCTGTACGTCAAAAAAGATTCATGTGTTGTCCATGACCGCGGACACGGCTATTCGAATAGTTTTACACTCTGTAGAGGTCGTACACTTTACCCACACGACACAATCCCGACTTGTTGCCACCAGTGGCCGCTGGTATAGTACTCTATTTGGTGTACCGGCAGGGGGATTGTGATGAGGTCTTTGGACTAGATCCCCCAAAGATGTGACATGCCCACCGGGTCTGGCGCACGGAACTGAGAGTACATCCTCAAACCGGTCCCCCCCATCTGTGTCGAGGATACTCCTCGCAAGGCAGCTATCCCATCTGCGGTACGGCGACATCGACACCTAAGGCTGACTAGCTTACTTAACCAAGCCAGTGCCCATATAGCATGTGGTTGTACTGTTATCACAATCTTCAAATCCAAGACTTATTAGGCCTTATGCGGCACGGACGACTGATTGCCCCCTTCAACTCGTGAAGGGCAGCCAATCGCTCCTTCAATCCTTGATTCAGCTGTCGCCCGCACCAGTATTCAGATGATAAGTTTCACCCAGGGTAAAAGAGGATAGAGAGGGTCAACAAGGGCCAACTGGCCTAGCTCAACGTTAAGTTTCACCTGTCAATGACTCAGAGGTCATTCAACAATGCACCTATAGGGTGATAAGCATGGCTAAGCAATTTCTACTCTACGGGAACCTTATACTTCTAGTCAGGTGTCAAGTAAATAGGCGACAAGCAGATCAAGGTAATGTGTCAATCGACACGCTAGCTACGAGAATTAAAATAGCATGCACATAGTAACCATAAAACTCAATGCAATTTTGTAAACCATAGGATAAGTATGATCAAAGGAGGCATGCCTTCGTTGTCGAGTCCCCCGCTTCCTTCTTCCTCGTAGTGCTCCTCTCCCGTACCGTCGCCTCCTACTCGTAGTAACGACAAAGTACAATAAATAACAAGCAATAAAATCCAAATAACATCCAAATGAAATAACAATATAGGAAGGATTGGTAGAAAGATGTGGATGGATATGGGAATTTCGAAGGAGGTAGATCGATTGTTGATGAGTAGAGGGATTGAACGGGTTGGTTGGGCATAGGTTTATCAGGACTAAGCAAAACTCGGCCACCATGTCTAACGTTCTAAACAACAATATGCTAACTGAACTTTAATAGTGCCCAATACAATACTTTGGACTAACTATAAAAAAACAAAATAATGACTGACATGGCATAAAAACAAAACAATAACTATCCTATGCACTTGAACGACACGACTCAACATAGCATGGCAATACAATATTTACCCACAATCAATATTTAGATAACATCTAAATATTTATAATGGTTAAAACATTAACTATAGAATTTAACAACAAGCATCTTAAAAGTCAACCAAGCTACTTCCTAAACAAACTAGTTAAGTTACAAAAACATCAAACAATAGCACGATCCTAGAGAAATGCTAAAACATAATAGACTCAAATCATGTAGCATCTAATTAAAATAATCTAGATACATATGAAGCAAATGGATCAATAATAATCTAGTCATAGCATGATCAACTCTTGTAACAAAAATCATGCACATGATATGACTCACAACACCACCTAGACTCAATCAAACGAATTTAAACAATAATTCTACAATTGTTCCGAAACTAAACTAGAACATAAATATTGCTACGCATGACAATATTATCTAAAAAGTACGCATGCATATACTATGTCTATGAACAGATAAAAAATTAACGCACTTCACTAACATGCATCAAAAATAATAATTGTAAAACTAGTTCTAGAAATTCTATGACCAATTCTAATATATCCTAGAATCACTCAGCAATATTTAGGACAAACCCTAAGCATGCTACGGACATGACAATACGACATAAACAATTTTGCATGATTACTTACATAAAACATCATATGCACTTGATAAAAAAAACACAATTAAACATCTACTCAAACAAACAATTAACTCGCTCTAATATCATCGAAACGGCCTATGGGTTTAGCATTGGTTTTGGGTCACCGAGTAGTCGTTGGAGATAGAACCGGTGGTGTTGAGCGAGCAAGCGCCGGTGTACGTCGTCGTCGTCGTCCGAACTTCGGTGATGAAGAGACGATGGTGGGTGACACTCTTGGTGATGGTGGAACACCGGGACGCGGACGGCACGACAAACGGTCATTCGTTGACAACAACGTCGGCCCAAAAAGGTAGCAGCAGCACGGCGTCGTTGTGCGCGCGGCCAACAACAACAAACGGACGGGAAGAGATGTCTAGGAGGTAGGCTTGGCTAAAGGGATTCTGTTGGTGGGAGGAATTGGACTAGGATGCTCACCTTAGGCGACGGTAGTCGAAGAACAGTAGAGATGGGGCTGTATTGCGGGGTGGATCACGAGTGATTGGAAAGGAATTGTAGAATGGTATGATGGGGCTTTTATAGAGGTGCTCCTGGCGCACGCCGTGACGCGAAGGGTCTGCCGAATGGTAGCCGGAGGAGGGAGATCAGGAGGTGAATGCCATTGTTGGGCCAATAACTTCGTCAGTTACTTGCATGAGATTAAGCGCATCATGAGTGGAGCCATTAGACTGAACAGACTCGTCGTTGAGTGGGGAGTAATTCTTGTGTTGATGACGAATGGAAACGGTGAAGGGATTAATGGGATTTGAAGGAAAAAGAAGAGGCAGCAGCAATGGCGTTTCTTCTCTGTATAAGTGTACAGGTACGTGCACGTGCGTGCGGGAGGAAGGAGGAGAGCCGAGCCGTCCGCTCGCTCGCTCGGCTGGACCGCTGGCCTGCTGGTTGGGCCTTGGCCAAGTTTCTTTGGTGGCTGGACACTTAAAAAAATATATAGAAAATATACGGCCCAGTGCATACGTGGATGTGTGTGACCAATTTTGGTGCATACGTGCAGTATGCCAACAATGGCTAGGCTAGGATGCACGTATTGGTTCAAGGACCAATAAAGAAAAAGAAATGAAAGGAGAGAGAAGAAAAGAAAATCAATATAATATAATATTGATTTCTTTTATTAGGATTGCTACAAGAGGAACAGAAACGAAAGACAACTTAAAGGTCTTCAAAAATCTAAGAAGTCCAAGTAACAAAATAGGCAAGAAGAACTTAAATGAAATTAATACGAACGAATAAATCGACTCAGGATATTACGGAAAATATTTTCCACCTGACATGTGCTAAATTAATTCCAAACAACTTGGTATTAATTTGAGCAATCTCCAAAATATATAATTAAAGATTATGTTGCAACATCCCTTGTCTTAGAGAAAAAATTGAAATCTCGAAAAATTAGGATGTTACAGAGAGCGATGGGAGAGCGCGCGGCGGCCGACAGGCAACGGCGGCGGCGACCGCGGAGGAGTTTGGATTGGGGGAAGTGGCCGGGGGAGGAACGAACCGCGCGGTTAAGTGAGAAGTAGCAGTAGCGCATTCCGGGAAATGCGCTACTGCTAAGTTAGCTATAGCGCGTTTCATGATATGCGCTACTGCTATTCCTTTATTTTTTTTCCCTTTTTCATTTATTTTTATTTACATTTTATTCTTTTCCTTTCTCCTTTTTTATTTTTTTCATTTTCATTTACTTTTCTATTTGCTTTCCATTTAATTTTATTTCCTTTAGCAGTAGCGACTTTCTGGGTAAACGCCCTGCTACAAACCAACTAGCAGTAGCGCTGTTCGCAGTAGATCGCTACTACTATGTGTAGCCTATCAGCTTAGCAGTGGGAATTTTAGTAGTAGTGTTTTTATCTTCAGGCGCGCTACTGCTACAATTGTATCTGTAGCGTGGTTTACGCCAACGCGCTACTACTACTTAGCACTAGCGTGCTTTTTTTAACACGCGCTACTGCTAAAGTTCTGTGTATAAGGTTTTCTCTAGTAGTGATATCATGTACATCAGCACCAGTACGGTGGCGAGACTTCGTCCGGTGATCCGTCTCACCGTTGAAATGCTTCCCTTTCTTTCTTACGCGATGCCTGCTCGGAAGAAATCGACGATGTCCCAGGTACACATTCTTCCTACAATTATCCAAATATATACTGTCGGTATCATCCATACAGTACGTGCATGCGCGGTATCCCTTATTTGTCTGTCCTGAAAGATTACTGAGAGCAGGCCGATCATTGATGGTCACCAACAACAACACCTTTAGGTCAAATTCTTCCTGTCCGTGCTCATCCCACGCACGTACACCTGTTCCATTCCACAACTGTAAGAGTTCTTCAACTAATGACCTTAGGTACACATCAATGTCGTTGCCGGGTTGCTTAGGGCCTTGGATGAGCACTGACATCATAATGAACTTCCGCTTCATGCACAACCAAGGAGGGAAGTTATACATACATAGAGTCACATGCCATGTTTTATGGTTGCTGCTCTGCTCCCCAAAAGGATTAATTCTATCTGTGCTTAGACCAAACCATACGTTCCTTGCGTCACCTGCAAACTCCTCCCTGTACTTTCTCTTGATTTTTCTCCGCTGTGACCCGTCAGCAGGTACTCTCAACTTTCCTTCTTTCTTACGGTCTTCTCTGTGCCATCGCATCGCCTTGGCATGCTCTTTGTTTTGGAAGAAACGTTTCAACCATGGTATTATAGGAGCATACCACATCACCTTGGCAGGAATCTTTTTCCTGGGGCGCTCGCCCTCAACATCACCAGGGTCGTCGCGGCTGATCTTATAGTGCAATGTATCGCATACCGGACACGCGTTCAAATCCTCGTACTCACCGCGGTAGAGGATGCAGTCATTAGGGCATGCATGTATCTTCTGCACCTCTAACCCTAGATGGCAGACAGCCTTCTTTGCTTCGTACGTACTCTCGGGCAATTCGTTGTCCTTTGGAAGCATATTCTTTATCATTACCAGCAACTTTCCAAATCCCTTGTCAGATACACTATTCTCTGTTTTCCATTGCAGCAATTCCAGTGTGGTGCCCAACTTTTTCTTGTCAGCTTTGCAATTCGGGTACAACAATTTCTTGTGATCCTCTAACATGCGGTGCAACTTATTCTTCTCCAAATCACTTGTGCAGTTTCTCTTTGCATCGGCAATGGCTCGACCTAGATCATCAGCGGGCTCATCTGATGCCTCTTCTTCAGCTTCTTCCCACATTGCCGGCTCAGCTTCTTCCCACATTGTTGTATCATCGTATTCAGGGAACCCATGGCCAGGATAGCTATCCTCTTCTTCTTCATTGCCGGCTCAACTTCTTCTCCCTCTTTCTCCGTGCTTGGTCCAAACATTATAGTAGGGCATGAAACCGGACTCAAACAGGCGGACGTGAATGGTTCTTGACTTAGAGTAATTTTGATCATTCTTCCAGCCAGCACATGGACAAGGCATAAAACCATCCGCCTGCTTGTTTGCCTCAGCCGCAAGCAGAAAAGTTTGCACGCTATTAATGAACTCGGGAGAGCATCGGTCATCGTACATCCATTGTCGGCTCATCTTCATTACACAACACTGAAAAGACCAAATTAATACAAGTTCATACATAAAGTTCATACAACACTTAAATGCAACAAACAAATAACTCTCTAGCTAAAGCATTTAAATGCAACAACAAATGTGATCAAGATCGCAACTAAGATAACAATTGATCCAACAGCATAATGATACCAAGCCTCACTATCAATGGCATATTTTCTAATCTTTCTAATCTTCAAGCGCATTTTCTCCATCTTGATCTTGTGATCATCGACGACATCAGCAACATGCAACTCCAATTCCATCTTCTCCCCCTCAATTCTTTTCAATTTTTCTTTCAAATACTCGTTTTCTCTTTCAACTAAATTTAACCTCTCGACAATAGGGTCAGTCGGAATTTCCGGTTCACATACCTCCTAGATAAAAATATCTATGTCAACTTGATGGACATAATTTGTCATAAACATGAAATGCAACAAGTAGTTTTAAAATAGAATATACCACATTCGAATCATAACACGGACGAGAGCCGACGGGGACGGGTATCAAAACCATGGCACTATGTATAACAAACAACGTACGGGTAAGATAATTATACGAGTAACTATGTATCCAGATCACACAAACATGAATTTTTTATATAAAAAATATAAGAACAAGAGGCTCACCACAAGGTGGTGCCGGCGACGGGACGGTGCGGGCGATCGACGGTGGTTACGATAGAGATTTAGAAGGCACTAAGTAAACCACACCTACATATGCAAACTAAGTGTTATTTTGACCTTAAATTGCATATAAATCAAATACTACCCCATATAATTCCTCCCAAATTACTAAAACCCACAAATTAATCACTATATAAACCATTGCAAGAGCTAATCTAGCAATGAGAGATGAAAGGACAAAGTTGCTAACCTTTGTGATCATTTGAATGGATGGGGGCCTTTAAATCTTTACAAATTTTGGGCAAATTTGTGATGAGCTCGAGAGGAAGGAAGAACAGAGGAGAGGGGAAAGGGGGAAGAACAGAGTGCGGATGGACGAAGGGTTTATATAGGACAACCTTTAGTACCGGTTCTAGGCACGAACCGGTACTAAAGGTGCTGGAGGGGCCCCAGACTGACAACATCCTGCCACCACTCTCTTTAGTACTGGTTCGTGGCATGAACCAGTGCTAAAAGTTCGGCAAGAATCGGTACTAATGAGAGCGGCCCGCCTAGCCGTTGGAACCAGCACTAATGGACACATTAGTGTCGGCTCAAATTCAAACCGGGACTAATGAGCTGAACATTTGAACCCTTTTCTACTAGTGGTTCATCACTCGTCTCGCATCCGGCAGCATGACCGAGCTCGTCCCATGCCCGGCCAATCGGCTACCAGTAGGATGACTGGATCCAATCGGCCAGCAGTAGGCCGACTGGCTATTATTTAAAAATAATAATTCTAGCGTAATATTTCTGAAATTTAATAAAAAATGTATTATTTAAAAAATTAGCTTAATTTATACTATAGAATAGGATTTTCTCCTTAGAGAATCTCCTAGCTGGAGTGGTCATTGTTGATATCCTTGTGAAAGCTGGCATGATCTTAGCACAAACCAACTCACAATGCTAGCTCCAGCAGTGCTTTATTCACATAACTAGCTATTTTAGAGAAAACTGTAGGTTAAAAGCCTACTACAAATTTATTAGAAGCAAATTATTTGCAAGGATTACATCACATGTATGCAATTAACCGGGTCTATCTAATGTTAGAGATCCATGCCTCAAATTATCAGCATTCATTTGTCCTAGCTCTATGGATACAAGAGCGTTACTTATTTGAAAATATTGCACTTGTGTAAGCTAGGCAACACTCCATTGAAAATATAATCGTTCCGGCATGTCATATTACAAATGTTGTGATATCCATAAGAAAGAAGCACTCCTAGCGTTGCTTTGAGAGCTCGTATGTTGTCATGAACAGAAAACGTCAAAGTTATGCGCAATGGTCGCCAGTGATTGCCATGCTGACAACAAAACCTATTGGTAAACAATATCAGCTTATGCATTATTGTTCAGTCTATATTAAAGCACACTCGGTGACTATCTTCAACAGGGTGTTGTTTGATCAAGCTACTATGTTGCACTTGAGATGAGCGATTGGTAAATGGATGATATAGTTTATAAATACTTTACTATTTAGATATTGCATATGAAAACATCAATTAGTTATAAGTGCCATTTTCATGGATTACTACAAAGAAGAAATATCCTAGAAGTTGAGCGCAGCTAGAGAGACCTCAGTACTTTCGAGTCAAGAGAGAAAAGAATGACATCCATCCACAATCTTTTGAACTATGAATAGTGGATTGAGAAGGGTTGAAATATTCGTGTTGCCATCGTTCCTAAATGGTAGGAGGTATGTGTTTTGTTGCATTAGTTCCTAAATGGTAACTTGTATGGTTCCAAGTGCCTAATTACACATGTAATAGTTTGCTAGACAATTGCATAATGCAATCAAGTTTTTGGTTGTAGTATCTTGGAACATTTGTGTAAAGGGAACAAAATCCTCCGTTTGTTGTATTTAATTCATGGATAACAATAAAGGAAATGCTTCTTGAGATGGTCGGTCTTAAGCATAAGAAGGCATCTAGGTGCTATCTAGCATTTGTAATGTGGTGCATAATAAAGAGTTATATGGTTTTGTACCACTTTCTTTATTTTATGTGCATCTAGGTGCTATCAAGTCTATAATTTATCAAAATACATTTCAAGTGAAGTGGATTTTAATTATTTTTCGTCTATTACTAGCTCTCTTTTCTAAACATGTAAACTTTGACATGCATTGTACTTACATATGAAACCAGTAAAACTTTTAAAATGCCCGTGGCAACGCACGGGCATTCTACTAGTAATGTCTAGGTACTGACTATTGTGTTGCCATACTGAGCATGTCAGGCGATAATTGTGATACCCGAAGTGCTTATACCGTGTACTGACTGCTGCGTTGCAATCTTAAATTTTAGTTCGAACTGTTCTGTTTCCATTGCCTTCTCTGAATATTCCATTTTAAAATAATCCACATAATATTCACAGTACACAAAATGGGAAATTCAGAAAATAAGGCACTGCAGAATCTGAAAATTCAGAGTGTTATGTTGTCATCAAAATTCAGAGTGAAAACATGACACTATAATTTGCATTTGTCTGGAAGTATTATGTTATCAGCAAAATATAACATCTTTCTTTCCGCATTGCGCCCAAATATCAAAATAGATAGATGCTATTTGACACAAATTCCATCATTTTGCTCAAATTCAGTACACACTGACACAACATCTGCAAATATAACATAGCACGTCGCTGACCTGCTAATGCTAAAGTTATGGAGCCATCGAGCACGTCATCGGACGGACAAACTCTCTTTAGTTGCGTGGGCGCAAAAAATAGAAGGTTGATCAAGATTGTGTGCTTGTACTTCTACTTCCTTTCCCTTCTGTGTTCCTTGTCCGTGGCCTGCTGCACTTTCTGTGCAATGCTCTCTCAGGCTCTGATGTACTAATTGACATTGGTCATCAATGCATAAGGTAGAAAATGCTCTACCTTTCTATTTGAAGAAAAAAAAACTATAGAACTAAGTGATTCAATTATTCAGCACATTATTATGGACTTAATTTGTACAACTTGATTAATGAACAAACAAATATATGGTACTTTATTTGTCAAGTGGCCACCCTTAGATACACAGAGAGTGACAATACCTTTCAACACACCTCGTTTGAAAAACATAATGTTGGAGATATGATCATCATTATTATACATAGCATTACATCTGAACATATCGCAAGCTTTCATCCACTCGGTGAAAGATATCATTCTAACAACCTCTTTTTGAGCACACGCGGATAACTCATCAGGCTCTCCTCATATAACAACGGAATTCTAGACATAATTGCACTAGGGCTTACTGCATTTAGCTTCTCCATAGACAGATTGTTGCTGCATTTATTCAAAGAGGAAGCCTGCAGTGTGTCTTGTCCCGTTGTTGATTTCATGCATCCACGTATGTTGTGGCCCGAGCGTGGCCTTTTGCTTGGTTGCAATCCTTCCGAAGCTCTTGGAAGTTCCCTCTTTTTACCGTTGCAACGATGCACCCCGTCTACTACGCACAACCTCTCAAGTGTTTTACCAATTGGATCGTAGAGACCAACCTTCCTTCCGGTGCTCAACATTATCCTTCCATCCTTGGAATCAATGGACAACGGAACCACGCCATTGGACACAAGAGAGTAGTCGGGCCATGCTTTCAAACATATGGTGTATGCTCTGTCCCACTGATCATGCTCCTGCTTCCATATCTGTAATTCATCCTCCATCGAATCTGCAAGAACAACACACAACATTCCCTGAAGCTCTGTCACAAAGCCATGCCGACGGCCATTGCTGCACCATTTTGCAATGTGTGAGGGGCAGGGGATGGTGTCATATTCATTTCTGGCAATGTCAAACGCCACTATGATTTGCTCATTGATCGGACCGAGCAAAGGATCGCTCATCCAGTAAAATACCCCATCCACATAGGCTGGCGGCATGTCATTCACTGGAAGTGGCGGGTTTGAGATACTGTGTAGGTACCAACTGCTGCGCTGCCATACTGAGCATGCCAAGCGATAATTGCGAGATCTGAAGTCCTTATGCTGGTAAAAAATGAATATAGCTATATGCTCCTGATTCAACGGATTGAAACCCAAGCCAATGTTCTTATTGCCTATTGAAAAGGCGGAGTTTTGTTGTATACCAGCACAACCATCATTGGGCCTTTCCCATGGTGTACGCACAAATGACCCTGGGTCGGAAGGGATCTTGTAGTAGTAACCAGTGCAAGGGTTGTAAAGATAGTCTTCTTCTGCAGTGCTTACCACGATCAAGCCATGACAAGGCTTGGAGCAAACCACCTTGGTCTCCAATCGTGCACCTTCGCTAGACCTGGATCCCTCAGAAAGCCATTTCTTCAGCGGAGTGAATCGGAAGGGTGCTTGTTGGGTGCCCTTGCCCACGAGCATGATCTTTGGCCCCTTGTCCATTTTCTTATGCGTTTCCAAGTATGAGCGCGCAAAGACCTCGCCCTCAACCAGTCTGCGCCACTGGCTGCAGACAGTTTTGAACCGTGTGACAGATTTAGCAGGGAGCCGGAGCAAGATCTCCTTGACAGCCTTACCCACGGGAGATGACCATGACGTTTCCTCATTTGTTCTATGGACCGGAGCAAGATTTTCCTTGAATAAGCAGAGATGGAGAGAAGAAGACTCTGCTTGATAGCCTAGGTTTGTATCCTCGACCGAGAAAATGGTTTGGGTGGTTCCGAACGTGGCATCCCAGGCATGCACCTCGTGTTGCGCCGTGCCGATGATGATCTTCTTCCCCGATCTATCATTGCCCGTAACACCAAGGACTCTGACAACCCGAGGCTCAATACGAATTTCTTCGAGCTCGATAAGAACCTCTCTTGTTGTCTGCACCGACAAATCGATGCAATAATCCAGAGACCAATCGTCGGAGTTAGAGCCATGCAGCAGCTTCCATATCTCCAACATGCTAGGTGAATCAGCACGAAGGTCGCGGGCGATGCATAGGTGGCCGTCAAGCTCCACCAAATGTGAATTCCCTGGTACCGTTATGAAGGGCGGCGGCTGGACCCATCCGAAAGCCTCCTCTGTGATGGAGAAGGACATGATGGACATGGTTTCTCCAAGCAATGGAGGGAGGAGCCAGTGCAGAGAACCATTCGCAAACACCGGCGGCAGCTTGTCGAAACATGCGTGTCCAACGGCAGCTTCAGCATCTTGGGAGGACGGCACTCCTCCGGCAGCAGGCATCCACCACTCACCGCGCCTGCCTCCAAGAGTGTATATCTCGCATTTGGTAAGGAGGCTGCTGTCCCTAAGCCGCCCGTCGTAACACGAGTGCATGAACAGCCTGACCACCTTGTACTCGTTGGTCCGCGGATCAAACCCGAGCCCTGCACTTGAGCTCAGCGCGTCGGGGCAAGGCGGCAGCCGCGTGACCGTCCTGGTGGCCGCGTTGAGCACGTAGTAGGCCGTCGGGACGGCGTCGTACAGGAGGCTGAGGCCCCGGCACTGCGCGGCCACCGGGCCGACGAAGTTGCCCCGCACATCGTCGAGGGTGAGGAGCACGTCCGCGCTGGGGCCCGACGGCGAGCAGGAATAGATCGCCGTGGAATTGTATCCCGCGGTGGGCGCGACGAACAGCAGCCTGGGTGGAGCCGACGCGGCGTCGGCGTCGGCGTCGACCTTGGCCATGTGGAGCGTGCAGAACTCGTCGCTGGAGAGGTTCGCCGCCCAGGAGCGGCACACGGCACGGAAGCGGACGAGGGATTTGAGTGGCAGCCGCAGAAGCACCTCAGTCATGATCTCGTCCGGCAGTGATGCCGGCAGCGCGCTGCTGGACGGGACGATCGTTCTCCTTGTACGATTGCCCATATTGGCTCGGGATACTGGCTAGTGCTTGATGTTGGTGCGCAATCAGGGCAGCCAGATGCTTCATATATATAGCAGATGAGAACGCCTTCTAGATCGACTCGCATCGGATAAAACGAATCCGACAAGTACCATAAGTAGAACAGGAGAACCGAGTCCGATTTGGAGGGCAACTATTCGCCTTTCTGCAATTCCTTCCCCGCCGCCTAAGCCCCTATCTGTTCCACGGCGCGCGGGGGAGTTAGCATGCATCTGTTGGAATTAATCCTGTTCTAAGTTTATGAATGTTAGAGATATACTAGAAAATATGCCCGTGCGTTGCAACGGCAAAAAAAAAAAATATATCCATCTATCTCAATCTGGGCAGATGTGTGAATTTTGTGTCATGTTTTTCCTAGATGCAATTGAGGAAACAAAAAAATGATATCGAAATAAGGTCACTGGTATACTCAGTTGATCTTTCGTCCAACTTCATGTTGAAGATCAAGGTATAGATGCATTGTGACGAAGCATATCACACCCCCAAATTAACCTTCACATCAGACCTCCATACAACCTCCATACAATTGTTCCTCCTCGATGCAATTGTTCCTCCATAAAACCTCCAGCTAGCATGTCCAAAGCAACAACTTTATTGAGATCATACTCTGTGATCATGAATTCTAAATGTATGTGTTTTTTTGGTGCTGGTGGTTTACTATACAATCGCTTATTGACGTCTATGTGCTAACCTGTGTATATATATTGGTTTACTTGTGTGTGTGCGCGCGCACTAACCTGTGTATATACAACTCTCTCTCTCTCTCTCTCTCTCTCTCTCTCATTAATTCAACCTTCCTTACTCTCACCCCTTAATTGCATGATTTTGATCCTCTCCTTATCAATTTTCAGGCGGCTTATTGTTATCAACTGGTAGATGTATATAAATTGATGAGATTTTATGTGCGGGAGCGAGGTGGGATAAAGTAAAACAGATGAACCAAATTGAACACAACAGCAAGCTAGGTCAGCTGACCGCTTGCTCCAAAATAGAATAGTAGGTCGGGAGTTTGACTCCAATTACCTATACTAGCACATACGCCCGTGCGTTGCAACGGGAGAGAAAATTATCGTGTCCTTCAGAACATTCACCAACGCGACACACCATCCTCTGGACAATGCCACCCAGGGATGGTAGTGGGGCAAATAAGGTGGGCTTCTTCCCGATGGCGCCCAAGGAAGAAGTGCATCGGTGCGGGAGTCGGCTAGTTGACGCGGTAGTTGGTGAAGATGTGATGCCATGTCGTGTGCATGCGCGCACCTTGTACACGTCCACACCCGCCTATCTAATGCTACCGCCTTGGACATGACTCCTGGACGATCTCATATGTCTAGATTATCAATGAGAACTTTCATTGAAAAATGAATGTCACCATAATTAGCGCATCTGTCTGTATTTGGACATCTAGCGGGAGTTACACAGTAGTATCAATATTGACGGTAGGTCGAGATGTTGCGATTGCCTCCACTGAAGCTTGAGCCAAAGGATATATATAGGCCTTCCTTAGAAGATTGCCTCCACTGAAGCTTGAGACTTCTGAGTTTTGGGTTGTGCAGAGTACCTGGCACACAATGTATCCTGGAGTTCCACGAGTGGAAGAAGGTCGAGCCTCAGGGCAAGCCTCTTACTCAGGTATGGTTACATTTTTCCAGGGCTCCCTCGAAGCCGATGCAGGATGCTAGGGTAGTGGTTAGCTTGGGCATTATGGTTGGGAAAACTGAGAGAGTGGATATGGCTTTTACCCGAGCTCACGGGGTGGCCCGACTGCTGGTGAGTGTTTTGGATATTGAGTTTGTGCCTGATGTGGTCTGCACTTCAAATTGTTGCCCCCTAGTACTTCTCTATGATCGTTCACAATTTTGCTCCAGTCTTTCACTATTAAGCATTCCTCGCTTTTAGAAATCCTGAATGCACTAAAGTGCATTGTAGGATATCTTGGCCGTAAGCTAACCATTCTCATGCGACCTTTAGTCTCGATCCAATGAGGCACAACATTCATCGGGAGTCCCTGTTGAAAAACATCGTATATTAACATACTTAGCAATGAAGTTTAGCTTAAAAATAATATATGCAAAAGATGCACTGAGGACAAATAGTAAATATTTTACCATCTTTCCTAAATAGATTTGACCGTATACGTAGTTCAATACAAACACTATTGGTCACACGTTTTGAGTACTAAGATTTTGAAGTCCAGGAAAATAATTTGTCTTGACAGTGTGAAGATCCTCAAGCCATGAAACATAATGACCTACCTCCTCGCAGTTTAGTTCATCCCCAGGACAGTTGACGGTCATGTCTACCAAGCGCCGTACATGTTTGCTTGAATGGAAATAAGCTGTCAATAGAAATTAGTTGTCAACTATTTTTGAATAAACAATATCGAAGACATAAATATGGTTGAGAAACTCACATAATGGTATAACTGGAGGCGTCTGCACATCGACCCAGATGTCGATATTACCTTCAATATCATCTTCCGGACGAATATCAAAGGTGATAACCATATCATGCTCAAATGCATAAGTCTTGCATAGTGCTTGCCAAGTTTTGCATTCAAAATAGGTGTAGGTGTCTGCGTTGTATAATTTTGCATGGAAAGTATAACCATGCTCGGTCTTCAAGTAAACTCTCTTTACCTCCATAGTAGTTTTCATAGGACTTAAACCTATCTTATCCAAGACAAAAACTCTTGCATGGCAGGAGATACGCTAGTAGAATAGTAATTTTTTTAAATTATAAGTTGAAGCAAATGAAGCAGATGTCATGCTTAATTACGAAAAAGACTTGTCATTGTGACTTACTGTATCCACTTCAAAGTCTCGTCCAGCTTTATGCTAAAGCGCCTATCATCATCTTGGAAGATTCTGTCGCACAGGCCGCGCTCGTCTACGCAGTATTCGCAAATACCGAAATCCTTTTCGTTGTCAGACATTTCCTATGTTCATAGTTGAAACATTAATTGAAAATCGAAGGCAACTACCAGGATATTCAACACACAAATCCGGGGCACTCGATATTTCCTACATATTCTGGCACAAGTCATGCCAAAATTCACGGAAAAATCCTGCATGACCTTTGCTAAAATAGGACATATCGAGCGCCTGAAATTTGCCGGAAACAAAAATGAATCAACACTCCGGCAAAACATAGGCCACTTGAAGGTGTAACCTGCAAACATGACCGACCACTTGTGCAAGCACATATCCTATTTGAGCAACACAAGATATACATTTCAAAATATCTTATAGGACTCATATTGACATGAGCATTCAATAAGCAAAACCAAATCGTAAAATAAATAAGTATTCAAATTAGCATGCATTCAATAAGCAAAATAAATCATCTCATGCGTCCGTACATCATCGAATATTATCACTATACATCTCGAATAGTATCATACAAATAACATCACTAATACAACTAAAACCCTAGCGCATGACGGGTATCGGCGCGGGCGGTGGACACCCAAAGAGAAGGAACCATCACAGGATCATAGCTCCAGTGAGATCCCTGGAGAACCTACCAGGTATTGGAGAACCTGTGCTCCAACGCAAACAAGTAGCGACGGACGTGCGCGTCCTCCTCGCTGACACGGTGACGTACCGCCTCCGCGGGGTCCTCAAGCCTCTGTGCCGTCACTGGCCCACGCGACCGCCACCAAAGAAGGTTCGGGTCAACGACGGGCTGGCTCCTCACCAAGCTGCGCCTCCCAGTACCAGCCCGGCAGAGCCCAGTCCCGGACATGGCCCATCTGGTCAAGCAGGTGTCCTCCGCTGAGTCGACGACGAGGATGCGGGGTAAGCATCGTCGACGTCGATGCGGGAATAATTGCTTTAACTAAGAAAATAACAATAATGTGACATGTTCAACTAGTTCTATTAATTCAACTAGTTCTTACTAAAAATAAACTTAAAAGTTACGGGGCTTTTAAGATCTGGAGGCAAAAAAATTCAAAAAATTTCAAGAAGTATTATGGTCAAACTACTTATTCAAGAAGTATTAGTGTTACTAAATAATTATTCAAGAATATTAGTGTTACTAAATAATTATTTCAGTTTTTTTGAATTTTGGTCAAATCTGGTCAAACAATGGTCAAACTATGGTCAAACAATGGTCAAACTAATTATTCAAGAAATATTATTGTTACTAAATATTAGTGTTATTTTTTAGAACCATAGTTTCAAACTCAAACAGTGAAATGTGTGACTTAATGCTCAAGCTAAATTCCTGAGGTTAATAGGATTGACATCTTACTATTGTCAGGAAAACAACAAGTGCAGACTTGGAAACATGGGAGAATAGAACCCGGAAGTTAAGCGTGCTCAGGCTGGAGTAGTGAGAGGATGGGTGACCGTCCGGGAAGTTAGATGATGAGGGGTGATTAGAGGTTAAATTGAGCAGTGATGAGGGGTGATTAGAGATGAGGGGTTAAAATAATTCAGAAATTTGAAAATAAAAAAAAAGTTCCAAAAAAAAAAATTCAATTTTTTTTTAAAAAAAATCATAAATTTCCTTTAGTACCGCTTGGTGTTACCAACCGGGACTAAAGGTGGACCTCCAGGCAGCGGCCACGTGGAGAGCCTTTAGTCCCAGTTCATGTAAGAACCGGGACTAAAGGGGGAGGCTTTAGTAACGACCCTTTAGTCCCGGTTCCAGAACCGGGACTAAAAGTCCTTTTTCTACTAGTGCCAGATTGTGGAGAGGCTTAAGGAAATAGCTCTAGGTGACTTCCAGTGGGAGCTCGTTAGTCTCGAGGCCAACATGTTTAAGGTTGACTTCGCTTCGCTTGAGGATTTGCAGGGACTTCTGAGTTTTGGGTTGTGCAGAGTACCTGGCACACAATGTAGCCTGGAGTTCCACGAGTGGAAGAAGGTCGAGCCTCAGGGCAAGCCTCTTACTCAGGTATGGTTACGTTTTTCCGGGGCTCCCTCGAAGCCGATGCAGGATGCTAGGGTAGTGGTTAGCTTGGGCATTATGGTTGGGAAAACTGAGAGAGTGGATATGGCTTTTACCCGAGCTCACGGGGTGGCCCGACTGCTGGTGAGTGTTTTGGATATTGAGTTTGTGCCTGATGTGGTCAAGTGGACATATAGGGGCCATATTTACAACCTCGAGATTGAGTTTGAGGATGTTGATCTGTTCGCTGAGGCTATCAATGGGACTGACGTAGACATGCACGAGGGAGATGACATCTCGGGTGCTAAGGAGGCACCAGTCGGTGATGCTAGACGAGAGTTGTCCAACGGATCGGGGTCCCTTTCTCAGACGCCCGGGGATGGTACGGCACCAACCTCTTCGGTGCCAATGACTTCTCTGAGATTTGGGTCATTTGAGCCTGCTTCTGCTCCTCCCAGACTCTGGAGTGACCGGATGGAGTCCGACGATCTGTTTGAGAGCATGCTACCTACCCTGGATTTTGAGGATGCTGATAGTCCCGTTCTCGGGGGTGTGATGACCTCGGTCGAGGGAGGGGGGAGGAGCTTGGGCAGGTGACCACTCTTTCTCCCGCTCTGTCCGTTGTCTCACCTTAGGCGACGGTACCGGTGATGGAGGTTGTACCTAGGGGAGGGGGTCCGAGGCAGGTGGCCTCGGCGCCTTCTTCTCCTATTGTGGCGATGGAGCCGAAGTTGGCGGCTCAGCTTAGAGGAGGCGGCCCGGGGCAGGTGGCCTCGGCTCTCTCTTCCCCTATGGCGCCTAGGGTGGCCGCACCCCTTGTGGCTCCGGCGAGTCCCTCTAGCCAGAGGGCCTGGGTGGGTGGGGAGTACGGGCAGGCGGCCCACACACTTCCCTCCGCCGGCACGCCTGCGCCTCAGTGCCGCGGTTTGCGGCTGACGTCGGTGGCGCCGTGGAGTTCCCCGCCGCCACTTTCGGCTGCTCTTGCTGTTTCTTCGACGGGTGCAGCCCTGCTGGGTGTTGGGGGTGAGGACGGAGGCCCCACTCCGAGCAGGGTCACTCAGGAGGAGGTTATTGCTTTTGGAGGGATTCCGGATCCCGTCTCTACGGGGCGACGGATGAGCTGCCGTCTCCAGGATCATCCGGAGGTTGATGACATGCAGCAGTGGTGCGCCATGAGGGCGGCCAAGCTTCGTGACATTAAGGTAGATATTGGTATGTCGGCCAATACCTCTAATTCTATTCTGCATTTTACTAATAATGAGATTACTAATAATGCAAACCAATTAGGATTTTCACTAGGTAGCAATGATAGTGAAATTTCAAATTTCGTTAATGATATCCTGGATATGGAAGCGGAACGCGCTTCAGAAATGATTCGAAACTTAGCAGCGGTTAAACCCATGAATGATTCCAATATTGATGCATTGGGGGTCAGGTGCTCGATAATTTTTGTGTGGATGTTGCACCATCCCTTCTTGAGTCTGAGGAAGAGGATAACACTTTTGAGGCTGCAGTTGTTAGGCCACAGAGCCTGGTTGTGAGGACCGGCTGGAGGATCAGAACAAACCTAAACGCAAGTGGAAGCAGAAGATTTACCCGGCTTCGGCGGTGCGTAGGAGTGCTAGGATCCGTACTACTAAAAAATTTAATGACGAAATATGAAAGGAATATTTTGGAATAGCAGAGGTCTGAAATACTTGGCTAAAAGAAGGTTTCTTGCAGATGCGTCTATCGAGCATAGGCTGGATTTTATTGCATTATCGGAAACTGGTAGAGATAATTTTTTGCCCCAGTTTCTCAGTAATTTATCGGGAGGTATCGATTTTGATTGGCATTGTCTGCCTCCGAGAGGAAGATCGGGTGGGATCTTACTCAGAGTTAGATGCGATCCGCTCGAAGTGCGAAGTGTGGTGATGGGAGATTTCGCAGTTAAGTTTCGGGTGCGGTCGAAAGCCGATGGGGTTAATTGGGCTCTGGTGGCGGTTTATGGTGCCGCGCAACCCAAACTCAAACCAGATTTCTTGGCAGATCTTGTTTAGATTTGCGGCTCTGAGCAGCTCCCAATCCTGGTTGGGGGTGATTTCCACATTATTAGAAGGCGAGAGGAAAAGAACAATGATAATTTCGATGGGAGGTGGTCGTTCATGTTTAATACCATTATTGAAAGCTTGGATCTGAGAGAGATAGAGCTTTCGGGTAGAAAATTCACCCGTGCCAACGCGTTGCCAAATCCGATGTTTGAAAAGCTGGATCGAGTCCTAGCGAGCGTCGAATGGGAATAGAAGTTTCCCTTTGTAACGGTACAGGCACTTTCGCGTGGTATTTCAGACCACACATCTTTATTTGTGGACTCTAGTGAGGCAACCCACATGGGGAACAAAAACTCTTTTTCGTTCGAACTGGCTTGGTTTGAACAAGAAGGCTTCTTGGATCTCGTAGCCAGGGAATGGGCTAAGGATGCAGGAGGCAGGACTGCGGTTGAGCGATGGCAGAATAAGATAAGGCACTTGAGAAGTTTCTTGCATGGGTGGGCTAAGCATCTTAGTGGGATTTATAAGGTCGAAAAGGAAAGGCTTCTTACACTTATTCAATCCCTAGATTTAAAAGCCGAATCCACAATTATGCCAGCCTCCGAGCTTCATGCTAAGCTTGAGGCGGAGATGAGATTGAAAGAGCTTCTCCGTGAAGAGGAATTAAAGTCGTCGCTGCGGGCTAAGGTTCGCGAAGTTGTCCAAGGGGACGCGAACACTCAATTCTTTCACATGATCACCAATGGCAAGCATAGAAAGAAGAGGATCTTTCAGCTTGAACAAGATGAAGGAACAATTTTAGGACAGGAAAACCTAAAATTATACATTATACTACAAGCAGTTGTTTGGGCCTCTAGAGGATAATTGTGTATCTCTGGATGAGTCTAGGATTGAGGTTGTTCCTCAACTTGCTGCTGATGAGAATGATATTAACTGCCCCTTTTTCTGAGAAAGAGGTGTTTGAGGCCATTTCATAGATGAAAAACAATAAGGCTCCAGAACCGGATGGATTTCCGGCGGAGTTCTATAAGAAATGCTGGCATATTATTAAGGGGGATTTGTTATCGATGTTCATTATTTATTCTCGGGACAGCTTCAGTTATTTCACCTGAATTTTGGAACGATAACCCTGCTTCCTAAGAAAACAGAGGCTGTGAGAATTGAGCAGTTCAGGCCCATCTCTCTTCTTAATGTTAGTTTCAAATTTTTTACTAAGGTTGGCACTAATAGGCTCACGCAGATTGCGCATTCTGTGGTGCAGCATTCCCAAATTGCTTTCATGCCGGACAGAAACATCCTAGAAGGGGTTGTGGTCCTTCATGAAACGCTCCACGAGATTCACACGAAAAAACTAGATGGAGTTGTATTCACATGAAGTTGTTTTCAAGGTGGATTTCGAGAAAGCGTATGATAAAGTCAAATGGCCTTTCCTTCAACAGGCCTTACGTATGAAAGGTTTTGATGAAGCCTGGCGACGCCAGGTAGAATATTTCACGCAAAAAGGGAGTGTCGGAATTAAAGTGAATGACGACATAGGTCATTATTTCCAGACACATAAGGGCCTGAGACAAGGTGATCCGATGTCTCCTATTTTGTTTAACATTATGGTTGATATGTTGGCAATTCTAATAGGAAGGGCTAAGGAGGCTGGTCAGGTGGGTGACTTGGTGCCTCATCTAGTTGATGGAGGTGTGTCTACCCTACAGTACGCTGATGATACGATCATCTTTATGGAGCACGACTTGGCAAAAGCGAGAAATATGAAGCTGGTGTTACGCTTATTTGAACAATTGACCGGGTTAAAGATTAACTTTCATAAAAGCAAATTGTTCTGTTTTGGTAGAGCAAATGAGGAACAATAGGCTTATAGGCAATTGTTCGGGTGTGAATTGGTGACTTTACCTTTTAGGTACTTAGGTATACCCATTCACCATCGTAAGCTGACAAACAGAGAATGGAAGTGCATCGAGGATCGATTTGAGAAGAAACTGAGTTGCTGGAAGGGCAAGCTCATGTCATACGGAGGCCGATTAATTCTCATTAATTCGGTGCTCACGAGTATGCCTATGTTTCTCTTGTCTTTCTTCGAAGTCCCAGTTGGAGTTAGGAAAAGGCTGGACCTGGATCAACCCGATTCTTCTGGCAGAGCGATGAACTAAAAAGAAAATACATACTCGCCAAATGGGATATTATATGTCGACCAGAAGACCAAGGCGGTCTTGGCATTGAAAATCTTGAAGGCAAGAACAGATGTCTTCTCAGCAAGTGGCTGTCTAAGTTATCCGTTGAGACTGATGCCACATGGGCGCAGATTCTCCGTAGTAAGTATCTGCAGTCCAAAACATTGTCCTAGGTGACAGTGAGACCGACGGACTCGCCTTTTTGGAAGGGGCTCATGAGAGCAAAATCAGCCATTTTCAATAGGACAAAGTTTATAATCGGTAATGACACTACCACGCGTTTCTGGGAGGATACCTCGCTAGGAGAGACGCCACTCGCACTTCAGTACCCGTCCGTTTATAGTATTGTTCAACGACGTGATGCTTATGTTGCAACGATACATCAGTCCATCCCCCTTAAAATTCTTTTTAGAAGGACGCTTGCTGGAAATCGTTGGGAAGTGTGGCTTCATTTAGTTAGTAGACTGATGGAGGTTCAGCTATCTCAACAGCCCGATCAGTTGCGCTGGAAGCTCACTAGGTCTGGAGAGTTCACAGTTAAATCAATGTATCTCGATGTTATCAACTCTAGCGCCATTCCTAGTTCCAAATATGTTTGGAAAGTCAAATTTCCTTTGAAAATTAAAGTTTTTATGTGGTTTGTACATAAACACATCATATTAACTAAGGATAACTTGGCAAAGCGCAACTGGACAAGATCTACTAGGTGTAGTCTTTGTGATCGGGATAAAACTAGCAAACACATTTTTCTTGAGTGCCCGTTGGCCAAAGTTTTGTGGCAGATGGTGCACATAGCCTTTAACATTACTCCTCTGAATTCTGTTAGCACGTTATTTGGAACTCGGCTTAATGGGATAGAGTCGGAAATAGCTAGACATATTCGCGTAGGAGTATGTGCTTTATTGTGGGCAATTTGGAACTGTAGAAATGATTTGGTTTTTAACAGAAGAACAAATATTTATTTTTTGCAGGTTATCTTCCGAGCCACTGCGCTGATCCGTATGTGGTCGCTACTCACTCCGACGGAGGCCAGGGAGCGTTTGGTTACTGGATCTATCCGGTGGGAGATGGTAGCATGGGATATCTTCAACCGGTTTGGATGGCGGTCATGTAATAGGATAGGCAATTAGTTTTCCTAACTTGCTTATGCCAGCCGGTTGTGGCCTTTTGGCTTTTCTGCTTTTGGCCCTTTGGCTCTTTGTGAGCTTGCCTTTACTTTTGTTTCAGATTTTAAGACCTTGTTGAACCGATTTGCTTATTTATAAAGTTGGTTGTATGCATCATTCTGATACACAGGCCGGGGAGTCCCTCCTTTTCGAAAAAAAAGCAATGAGAATAGACAGTGGATTCCTTGTAAGTTGAAGTACTATCAGATGGTGGTGGCTCCACACCTAGACCCGCTTTCCATCGTAGTCCCAGGACTTCCAGCACTACTTTTTGTGCACCTCGATAGTGGAAAAATCAGAACTAATGCGGCCCATTGTCCCTATAGATTTAGTCTTGGAAGCGAGCACCACCCCCACTGCAGGGATCGACTATTTACTGGTGCACGCCAACGGTGGCTAAGGCTAGCTTATATTGGTAGCGTTTTTTCAAACATGTGGTGTGCACATGACAGAGTGAAAACTCTGAAAACTAATCTGTGATTTACAATCGTGAATCCAAATGAGCTACAAATCCCAACAAAAAAGGAAAGCTTTTGTCTGATCCATATGAACCAGAACAAAAACGACATGTTATACAATGTTGTAATCTAGGTTGAGGAGACACAGAAAATAAGCCTCACCTCCGCAGCAAGGTGGGCACATCAGGAACACCTCGTCCGTGCGTCCGCAAGGAGGGGCGACCTACCTCCTCTCCACACGTGGTAAAGATTAGTAGGTAAAGAAAAGATAAAGATAAAATAGGTATACGTGAGCATGGGACGTCTCGCACTCCCGAAGAATTGCACGTTCGACGCTGGTCAGGAAGTACCACACCGAGATGTCCTCCACCAACTCCTCGTGCATGCGCTGCCACGACGGGCGCGAGGCCACCGACACGCCCTCCATCAGCCATACGCCATGCACGCCCTCCAGGCCGTCATGCGGGAGCATCGAGTCGCCCTTATCATCGCGGATGTCGAACACGCACAGCCGGAGCACTGTTCCCACCTTGCCCGGTGCCTGCCCCACCCGGCACTTGGATTCACGATGCTGCCCTTGCGCCAGCTGAGCCATTAGAAGCAAGTGCCGACGTGGACGCCGGGGGATGCGGCTCCGAGGCGGCGCGCCACGCCTTCCGACCGGAGCTCCCTCACATTCCACGTACCGGTTGTGGACGAGAAGGTCTCCACGAGCCCGCGGTGGAGCCTGCGCCGGAGGAGAAGGACCACGGTGAATAACGCGTTACCGGTGGACACGTCGACGTGGTACTCGAGTCCGGAGTTGGCGTCACGGTCCGGTGCGATGGTTGATGCCGGAAGCACGAGCCAGCGGTTCGCACCTGGGTCGCATACATAGTACCCGCTCTGGCTGCGGGCCAGCAGTAGTCGGCCATGGGATGCAACGATGGAGATGTCGAGCATGAGGACGGTCTTCTCAAAGAAGACGACGTAGTCATCCACGTGCACTTCAGACGTTGGCGGCGAGCCGGGATGCTGCGAGGGAACAGCGTCCGGCTCAGCGACATCCATCACCGTGGCGGTAGGGTCAACGACCCCAGCCTGCTGTTCAGTGGCGGCGTCCTCATAGTAAGAGCCGTCAAACAAGCTGCCGACCACTGGCAGTACTGCTTCAGCGGCTCTGTCCTCGGACTCAGACTCAGACACATAAGGAGCGTCGTCTTCGTCGTCAGCACCGGTGGAGTAGAGAAGGCAAAGAACTGATTTTTCGGTGCCCTTGTCGAGGAGGGCGGGTGTCGGATCTGGCCGTGGAACTCGGACGATTTGCCGTGGTGAAGGACGACGATCCTTGTACCTATCGAGACGGGGAATCTGACAGGGAAGCTGTCACCAGGGTTGGTGGTGACGAGAGTGAGGTGTGTGTACACGATCTTGCCGCGTGGCTGGAGGATGAAGGCGGACGGGCCGTCGTCGAGTAGCGGTAGAGGCCGCGGGGAGAGGTGGCGGCAGAGGAATGTGGCCTGGCAGAGCACCGTGCGCCACCTATGGTAGACGGTGGCGAGACGGTATGCTTCTTTGGTGGGGAGCCGATGCAGGATCTCAGAGACGATGCCATCGTCCAGGTGCGGCACGGCTTGCATGCCGGCGGCGCTAGAGATCGAGCCCGATGTGATGGCGTCCGCAATATGCACGTGGAGTCGGAATCAACTCGTAACTGGGTCGGGCGTTAAGTGCGTCTGCGTGTACTCCCCAATGTATATGTAGTATACGCAGGTAAAACAGTACCACCTCGGATGTATAAAATAACATAGGTAAAAAAACTGAAAGTGTAAATTCATGGGAAGAAGCGTATTGTGACGGTGAACCCACGGAGTAATCTGTGCTTTATTATTAGGGAAAGATTTGGTTTCAATATATACTCGCCCTCGAGGCTCAATAATACATCCATCATATTGCGTCAATTCCTCTCTATCTCTTCTAATATTGTATCAGCATAACCGATCCAGCCCTAGCCGTCGTCCGCCCCGCATGCTGCCCTTGGAGCGGTCGGCCTCCATGATCGCCGCCGGGGGACGCACCGCCCGTACCTAGTGTTCGTCTACCGATCGTGTTGACTGGCTTCCCTAGAGTCTTTTTTCCCGATTCTTTGATCCGCGGTTTTCTCTCTCTTGCCAGTCGTTTTGATCGCGTTTACTTTTTGGTTTTCCGATCTCAAGGACGCTTTGAACGTCATGGAGCATATGAGATGTTCCAAGAGTTGAAGATAGTATTTCAAGCAAATGCCCGAGTTCAGAGATATGAAGTCTCTAACAAGTTTTATAGCTGCAAAATGGAGGAGAACAGTTCTGTCCGTGAACACATACTTAGAATATCTGGGTACGATAACAAGTTGACTCAGCTGGGAGTTAATCTTCCGGATGATAGTGTCATCGACAGAGTTTTTCAATCACTGCCACCAAGCTATAAAGGCTTCGTGATGAACTATAATATGCAAGGGATGAACAATACGATTCCCGAGCTCTTCGCAATGCTCAAGGCTGCGGAGGTAGAAATCAAGAAGGAGCATCAAGTGTTGATGGTTAACAAGACCACTAGTTTCAAGAAAAAAAGGCAAAGGAAAGAAGGGGAACTTTAAGAAGAATAGCAAGCAAGTTGCTGCTCCCGGGAAGATGCCCAAGTCTGGACCTAAGCTTGAAACTGAGTGCTTCTACTATAAAGGGACTGGTCACTGGAAGCGGAACTGCCCCAAGTATTTGGCGAATAAGAAGGATGGCAAAGTGAAAGGTATAATTGATACACATGTTATTGATGTGTACCTTACTAATGCTCGTAGTAGCGCCTGGGTATTTGATACTGGTTCTGTTGCACATATTTGCAACTCGAAACAGGGGCTACGGATTAAACGAAGATTGGCTAAGGACAAGGTGACGATGCGCGTCGGAAATGGTTCCAAGGTTGATGTGATCGCCGTCGTCATGCTACATCTACATCTACCTTCGGGATTAGTTTTAGACCTGAATAATTATTAGCATTGAGCATAAATATTATATCTAGATTTTGTTGGATGCGAGACGGTTATTCATTTAAATCAGAAAATAATGGTTGTTCTATTTATACGAGTAATATCTTTTATGGTCATGCACCCTTGATGAGTGGTCTTTTTTTGTTGAATCTCGATCGTGGTGATACACAATTTCATAATATTGATGTCAAAAGGTGCAAAGTTAATAATGATAGTGCAACATATTTGTGGCACTGCTAGGTCATATTGGTGTAACGTGCATGAAGAAACTCCATGCGGATGGGCTTTTGGAATCACTTGATTATGAATCACTTGATGCTTGTGAACCATTCCTCATGGGCAAGATGACTAAGACTCCGTTCTCACAATGGAGCGAGCGACTGATTTATTGAAAATAATACATACTGATGTATGCGGTCCATGATTGTTGAGGCTCGCGGCAGGTATCGTTATTTTCTGACCTTCACAGATGATTTGAGTAGATATGGGTATATCTACTTAATAAAACACAAGTCTGAAACATTTGAAAAGTTTAAAGAATTTCAAAGTGAAGTGGAAAATCATCGTAACAAGAAAATAAAGTTTCTACGATCTGATCGCGGAGACGAATATTTGAGTTACGAGTTTGGTCTTCATTTAAAACAATGTGGAATAGTTTCGCAACTCACGCCACCTGGAACACCACATCGTAACAGTGTGTCGGAACGTCGTAACCGTACTTTATTAGATATGGTGCGATCTATGATGTCTCTTACCGATTTACCACTGTCATTTTGGGGTTATGCATTAGAGACAATGGCATTCACGTTAAATAGGGCACCATCTAAATCCGTTGAGACGACACCATATGAACTGTGGTTTGTCCAGAAACCTAAGCTGTCGTTTCTTAAAGTTTGGGGTTGTGATGCTTATGTGAAAAAGCTTCAGCTTGATAAGCTCGAACCCAAATCGGAGAAGTGCGTCTTCATAGGATACCCAAAAGAAATGGTTGGGTACACCTTCTATCACAAATCCGAAGGCAAGATATTTGTTGCTAAGAATGGATCCTTTCTAGAGAAGGAGTTTCTCTCGAAAGAAGTGAGTGGGAGGAAAGTAGAACTTGATGAGGTAGTTGTACCTTCTCTCGAATTGGAATGTAGTTCATCACAGAAATCAGTTCCAGTGATGCCTACACCAATTAGTGAGGAAGCTAATGATGATGATCATGAAACTTCAGATCAAGTTACTACCGAACCTCGTAGGTTAACTAGAGTACATTCCGCACCACAGTGGTTGGTAGTCATGTTCTGGAAGTCATGTTACTAGACCATGACGAACCTACTAACTACGAGGAAGTGATGATGAGCCCAGATTCCATGAAATGGCTTGAGGCCATGAAATCTAAGATGGGATCCATGTATGAGAACAAAGTATGGACTTTGGTTGACTTGCCCGATGATCAGCAAGCCATAGAGATTAATTGGATCTTCAAGAAGAAGACTGACGCTGATGGTAATGTTACTATCTACAAAGCTCGACTTGTTGTGAAAGGTTTTCAACAAGTTCAAGGAGTTGACTACGATGAGACCTTATCACCCATAGCAATGCTTAAGTCTGTCCGAATCATGTTAGAAATTGCCGCATTTTATGATTATGAAATTTGGCAAATGGACGTCAAAAGTGCATTCCTTAATGGATTTCTTAAAGAAGAGTTGTATATGATGCAATCAGAAGGTTTTGTCGATCCTAAAGGTGCTAACAAAGTGTGCAAGCTCCAGCGTTCCATTTATGAACTGGTGCAAGCCTCTTGGAGTTGGAATATATGCTTTGATAGTGTGATCAGAGCATATGTTTTTATACAGACTGAAAGTGAGTGGGAGCTCTGTAGCATTTCCAATATTATATGTGGATGACATATTGTTGGTTGGAAATGATACAGAATTTCTGGATACCATAAAAGGATACTTGAATAAGATATTTTCATTGAAAGACCTCGGTGAAGCTGCTTATATATTAGGCATCAAGATCTATAGAGATAGATCAATACGCTTAATTGGACTTTCACAAAGCACATGCCTTGATAAAGTTTTGAAGAAGTTCAAAATGGATCAGTCAAAGAAAGGGTTCTTGCCTGTGTTACAAGGTGTGAAGTTGAGTCAGACTCTATTCCCGACCACTGCATAAGATAGAGAGAAAATGAAAGTCATTCCCTATGCCTCAGCCATAGGTTCTATCATGTATGAAATGCTGTGTACCAGGCCTGATGTGTGCCTTGCTATAAGTTTAGCAGGGAGCTACCAAAGTAATCTAGGAGTGGATCACTAGACAGTAGTCAAGAACATCCTGAAGTACCTAAAAAGTACTAAGGATATGTTTCTCGTTTATAGGGGTGACAAAGAGCTCGTCGTAAATGGTTACGTCGATGCTAGCTTTGACACTGATCCGGATGACTCTAAGTCACAAACCGGGTATGTATTTATATTGAATGGTGGAGTTGTCAGATGGTGTTGTTCCAACCAGAGTGTCGTGGCGGGATCTACGTGTAAAGCGGAGTACATAGCCACTTCGGAAGCAGCAAATGAAGGAGTTCATATCCGATCTAGGTGTAATACCTAGTGCATCGGGTCCAATGAAAATATTTTCTGACAATCACTACTAGGAAAAGGCCTACTAATGGCGCACAGGTTTTGCCTACTAATGGCGCACTACTGGTGCGCCATTAGTACCACGCCACTAGTACTTTAGTATACGAGATACTAATGGCGCACCTGTAGTGCGTCATTAGTATGCCTAGAGGTGCGCCATTACTATCTGACTTAGTAATGGCGCACCACATAGAAGTGCGCCATTAGTAATAATTTTTTTCAAAATTGTTTTCAACTTTTTATTTATTTATTTTTTCGTTTTTTTCTTAATCTCGGGTCACTATGGCTTAATCTCAGGTCAAATTGCACTCCATGGTCAAACTTCCCGAAAGGTCACCCATCCTCACACTACTCCAACCCAAGCACGCTTAACCTCAGAGTTCTATCCAACCCCAGCACCAGCTCACTTCACAGGCACTTGTTGATATATCTAGCATATCAATCCTATTAAACCTTGTTGATGTTTAGGACTTTGTTCATGTTCATGAGTGTGATGAAATTTTGAAAAAATATTTCAAACTTCCGTTCATATTACGTATCATATTTTGAAAAAAATCCCGAAAAAAAATCGAAACTAATTTTTTTTTCTGTTACTAGTGGCGCACCTTGCGCCACTAGTAAGTTTGAATTTTTTTGAATTTTTTGCCTCCAGATCTTAAAAGCCCCGTAACTTTTTTTTCTGTTAGGTTTTTGAGGATTTTTGAGGATGTAACTTTTCGAGTAGATGATTTTTCATATAGAAAACTTTTTAATCCGAGTTCGTATGCAAAAGTTATGCCCATTTTACAAATTCCAGAGAGATTTTGCAAATAAAGTTGAAATTCATATTTGTAAATTTTCCCAACAACTAGACCACATATCACATGGGAAACTTATTTTATTTTATTTTTGATATTTTAATCATTTTATTTTATTTTTTAAAACTGAAAAGGCGGTCCACGTGGGGGGTGCATTCGGTGGAATTTTTGGGCCAAGTTAGTAATGGCGCACTGTGGGAGTGGTGCGCCATTACTAGTTCAACCAGTAATGGCGTACCACTCCCATGGTGCGCCATTACTAGTTTTGAAAAAAAAATTGGAAAAAATTTTGAAAAAAAATTACTAGTGGTGCACCGTGGATGTGGTGCGCCATTACTAGTTAAAACTAGTAATGGCGCACTATCCCCTGGTGCACCATTAGTAGTTTTGAAAAAAAAAATTAAAAAAATTTGTTACTAATGGCGCACCATGGATGTGGTGCGCCATTAGTATTTGGACACTAATGGCGCACCAACACATGGTGCGCCATTAGTATATAGTAGTGGCGCACCACATGTCTGGTGAACCATTAGTGTTCATTTCATCTATAGCCCTTTTCCTAGTAGGGAATACTGGAGCAAGTGCCTTAGCGAAGGAATCCAGATTTCACAAGAGAACCAAACACATCAAGAGACGCTTCAACTTCATCTGTGATCAAGTCAAGGAGGGAGGCATAGAGATTTGCAAAATACAAACGGATCTGAATGTTGCAGACCCGTTGACTAAGCCTCTTCCACAAGCAAAACATGATCAACACCAAGACTCCATGGGTCTTAGAATCATTACATTGCAATCTAGATTATTGACTCTAGTGCAAGTGGGAGACTGGAGGAAATATGCCCTAGAGGAAATAATAAAGTTGTTAGTTATATTTCCTTATATCATGATAAATGTTTATTATTCATGCTAGAATTGTATTAAATGGAGACTTGATACATGTGTGAATACATAGACAAAACAAAGTGTCCCTAGTATGCCTCTACTTGACTAGCTCGTTAATCAAAGATGGTTAAGTTTCCTGACCATAGACATGTGTTGTCATTTGATGAACGGGATCACATCATTAGGAGAATGATGTGATGGACAAGACCCATCTGTAAGCTTAGCATAATGATCGTTAAGTTTTATTGCTATTTCTTTCTTCATGACTTATACTATTCCTTTGACTATGAGATTATGCAACTCCTGAATACCGGAGGAATACCTTGTGTGCTATCAAACATCACAACGTAACTGGGTGATCATAAAGATGCTCTAAAGGTATCTTCGAAGGTGTTTGTTGGGTTGGCATAGATCAAGATTAGGATTTGTCGCTCCAAGTATCAGAGAGGTATCTCTGGGCCCTCTCGGTAATGCACATCATGATAAGCCTTGCAAGCAATGTGACTAATGAGTTAGTTACCGGATGATGCATTACGAAATGAGTAAAGAGACTTGCCGGTAACGAGATTGAACTAGGTATGAGGATACCGACGATCGAATCTCGGGCAAGTAACATACTGTAACGCCCCGGATCCGATGCGCCAGGTGTCTTCCAATTATTCGCCATAGTTGCCATGTCATTTGCTTGCGTGCTGCATTTTGCCATGTCATCATCTGAATTTCATCTGCATGTTTTTCAAAATTTGCATCCGTTCGGGTTCCCCCGGTTTTCTCCGTTGTCCGTTCTGAGCCCAACCACACTCGCACGCGCCCGTCGCACCTCTCAGACCTTGTTTCGTGAGCGGGAGAAAAACGTTCTGGGAATGCACCGAGATTTGCCGAGTGGCCTTGGTATATCACCAGTAGACCGCCCGTCAAATTTCGTTCCATTTGGAGGTCGTTTGATGCCCCAACGGTTAACCGCGTAGCCCGAAACCCCTCTCCCTTTGCAGCCCAGCCCCTCTTCACCACAGCCCATGAGCCCATAGAAACCCCCTCCATGCTCTCGATCGTTTGATCACGATCGTGTGGGCGAAAACCGCACCTCATTTGGACTCTCCTAGCTCCCTCTACCTATATAAACACCCCCTCCCCCGAAATTCTCGGTCTAACCCTAGCATCTCTCCCTCTCAGCCGCCGGACGTGTCCGCCCGCCGCCGGATGTTTCAAGCCCGCTGCCCGAGCAGTGAGGCCCTGCCACATGGCGCCCGCCGCCCTCCTCTCTCCTCCCGCCATGCTGGCCCGCTCGGCCAGCCCTCGGCCATGAATCCGAGCCGCCGCCCTTGAATCGCTCGCAGCCAGCTCCCTCCACCAGCGCAGCCTCTACCACCGTCGTCCAGCGCCACCTCCTCCACGTGCCGATGACCCCGCCGCCTGACGCCACTACAGCGCCCGCGTGCCACCTCCTCCGCCGCCCGGCGACCCGCCGCCTGACTCGCGCCGCTGATCGTCCATTTTGCATCATACTTTTATGTCAATATTTATTGCATTATGGGCTGTTATTACACATTATATCTCAATACTTATGGCTATTCTCCCTTATTTTACAAGGTTTACCATGAAGAGGGGGAATGCCGGCAGCTGGAATTCTGGCTGGAAAAGGAGCAAACATTGGAAACCTATTCTGCACAACTCCAAAAGACCTGAGACTCCACGAAACAACTTTTCAGATTTAATAAGAATTTTTGGGCAAAAGAAATAGGCCAGGGGCCCCACACCCTCTCCAGGAGATAGGGGGCGCGCCCCCTATAGGGCGCGTCCCCCTATCTCCTGGGCTCCCTGGTGGGCCTCCGATGTCCATCTTCTGCTATATGAAGGGTTTTCACCTGGAAAAAATCGTGGACAAGCTTACGGACGAAACTTCGCCGCCACGAGGCCGAACCTTGGCGGAATCAATCTAGGGCTCTGGCGGAGCTGTTCTTCCGGGGACACTTCCCTCCGGGAGGGGGAAATCATCACCAACGTCATCACCAACGATCCTCACATCGGGAGGGGGTCAATCTCCATCAACATCTTCACCAGCACCATCTCATCTCAAAACCCTAGTTCATCTCTTGTATCCAATCTTGTATCAAAACCACAAATTGGTACCTGTGGGTTGCTAGTAGTGTTGATTACTCCTTGTAGTTGATGCTATTTGGTTTACTTGGTGGTCGATCATATGTTTAGATCCTTTATGCATATTATTACCCCTCTGATTATGAACATGAATATGCTTTGTGAGTAGTTACGTTTGTTCCTGAGGACATGGGTGAAGTCTTGCTATTAGTAGTCATGTGAATTTCGTATTCGTTCGATATTTTGATGAGATGTATGTTTTCTCTCCTCTAGTGGTGTTATGTGAACGTCGACTACATGACACTTCACCATTATTTGGGCCTAGAGGAAGGCATAGGGAAGTAATAAGTAGATGATGGGTTGCTAGAGTGACAGAAGCTTAAACCCTAGTTTATGCGTTGCTTCGTTAGGGGCTGATATGGACCCATATGTTTAATGCTGTGGTTAGGTTTACCTTAATACTCTTTTTGTAGTTGCGGATGCTTGCAATAGGGGTTAATCATAAGTGGAATGCTTGTCCATGTTAGGGCAGTACCCAAGTGCCGGTCCACCCACATATCAAATTATCAAAGTACCGAACGCGAATCTTATGAACGTGATGAAAACTAGCTTGACGATAATTCCCAATGTGTCCTCGGGAGCTCCTTGTTCATTATTAGAATTTGTCCAGGCTTATCCTTTGCTACATAAAGGATTGGGCCACCTTGCTGCACTTTATTTACTTTATTTACTTTTGGTTGTTACTATTTATCTTATCACAAAACTATCTATCACCTACTATTTCAGTGCTTGCAGAGAAAACCTTACTGAAAACCGCTTATCATTTCCTTCTGCTCCTCGTTGGGTTCGACACTCTTACTTATCGAAAGGACTACGATAGATCCCCTATACTTGTGGGTCATCAAGACTCTTTTCTGGCGCCGTTGCCGGGGAGCTTAGCGCTCTTGGAGAGTGGAACTTGGTAAGGAAACATTTATATAGTGCGCTCAAATTTTTTGTTACTTGTTACTATGGAAACTAATCCTTTGAGGGGCTTGTTTGGGGTATCTTCACCCCAACCAGAAGAGCAAAGAGATGCTCCTCAACCTACTGAACCTTATGAAAATATTTACTTTCACATTCCTTCGGGTATGATAGAGAAACTGCTAGCTAATCCTTTTGGAGGAGACGAAACATTGCATCCCGACTTACACCTCATCTTTGTGGATGAAGTTTGTGGATTTTTTAAGCTTGCAGGTATTCCCGATGATGTTGTCAAAAGGAAGGTCTTCCCTTTATCTTTGAAGGGAGATGCAATAACATGGTATAGGCTATGTGATGATACGAGATATTGGAATTATAAGCGATTGAAGTTGGAATTTCACGAGAAGTTCTATCCTATGCATCTTGTTCATCGTGATCATAATTACATATATAATTTCTGGCCTCGCGAAGGAGAAAGATTCGCTCAAGCTTGGGGGAGGCTTAAGTCAATGTTGTATTCATGCCCCAATCATGAGCTCTCTCGGGAAATGATTATTCAGAATTTTTATTCTCGACTTTCTCTTGATAATCGCAACCTGCTTGATACTTCCTGTGCTGGTTCCTATATGCTGAAGACTATTGATTTCAAATGGGACTTATTGGAAAGAATTAAACGCAACTCTGAAGATTGGGGTTCCGACGATGGTAAGGAGTCAGGTATGACACCTAAGTTTGATTGTGTTAAATCTTTTATGGATACCGATGCTTTCTGTGGATTTAGCTCTAAGTATGGACTTGACTCTGAGATAGTAGCTACTTTTTGTGAAACTTTTGCTACTCATGTTGATCTCCCTAAAGAGAAGTGGTTTAAATATAATCCTCCCGTTGAAGTGAAAGTAGTTGCACCTATTACAGTCGAAGAGAAGACTATTACATATAGTGATCCTATTATTCCTACTGATTATGTCGAAAAACTTCCTTTTCTTGTTAGGATAAAAAATCATGCTAAAGCTTCGACTGTTGTTCGTAAGAGCAATGTTAGAACTTATACACCTCCTGAGCAAATCAAAGTTGAACCTAATGTTGCTATTGTTAAAGATCTCTTGTCTGATAATATTGATGGGCATGTTATTTATTTCTGTGATGAAACTGCTAGAATTGCCAAACCTTGTGCTAAAGATAAACATAGACCTATAGTAGGCATGCCTGTTATTTCTGTTAAAATAGGAGATCATTGTTATCATGGCTTATGTGATATGGGTGCTAGTGCTAGTGCAATACCTATTGACTTATACAACGAAATTAGGCACGATATTGCACCTGCTGAGTTAGAAGATATTGATGTCACAATTAAACTTGCCAATAGAGATACTATTTCACCAATGGGAATTGTTAGAAATGTTGAAGTCTTGTGTGGGAAAACTAAATATCCTGTTGATTTTCTTGTTCTTGGCTCCCCACAAGATAGCTTTTGTCCCATTATATTTGGTAGACCCTTCGTGAACACCGTTAATGTTAGGATAGATTGCGAAAAGGATGTAGTTACTATTGGTCTAGGTGATATGTCTCATGAGTTCAACTTTTCTAAATTTCGTAGACAACACCATGAAGAGGAACCATCTAGTAAGGATAAAATTATTGGTCTTGCTTCCATTGCTGTTCCTCCAACTGATCCGTTAGAACAATATTTGCTAGACCATGAAAATGATATGTTTATGAAGGAAAGGGAAGAAATAGATGAAGTGTTCTTTAAACAAGAACCTATGCTGAAACATAACCTTCCCGTTGAAATTCTTGGGGACCCCCCTCCACCCAAGGGTGATCCCGTGTTTGAACTCAAACCATTACCTGATAATCTTAAGTATGCTTATCTTGATGAAAAAGAAATATATCCTGTTATTTTTAGTGCTAACCTTTCAGAGAAAGAAGAAGAAAGATTATTGAAAACTCTGAAGAAGCACCGAGCTGCTATTGGATATACTCTGGATGATCTTAAGGGCATTAGTCCCACATTATGTCAACACAAAATCTCAGTGGAGAAAGATGCCAAACCAGTTAGAGATCCTCAAAGATGATTAAATCCCAAAATGAAGGAAGTGGTAAGAAAGGAGATACTAAAACTCCTTGAGGCAGGTATTATTTATCCCGTTGCTGATAGTGAATGGGTAAGCCCTGTCCATTGTGTCCCCAAAAAGGGAGGTATTACCGTTGTTCCTAATGATAAAGATGAATTGATCTCGCAAAGAATTATTACAGGTTATAGGATGGTAATTGATTTCTGTAAGTTAAATAAAGCCACTAAGAAAGATCATTACCCTTTACCTTTTATTGATCAAATTCTAGAAAGGCTATCCAAACACACACATTTTTGCTTTCTAGATGGTTATTCTGGCTTCTCTTAGATACCTGTTTCAGCGGGGGATCAATCTAAAACTACTTTTACTTGCCCTTTTGGTACCTTTGCTTATATACGTATGCCTTTTGGTTTATGTAATGCACCTGCTACCTTTCAAAGATGCATGATGGCTATATTTTCTGATTTTTGTGAAAAGATTTGTGAGGTATTCATGGATGAATTCTCCGTCTATGGATCCTCTTTTGATGATTGTTTGAGAAACCTTGATCGAGTTTTGCAGAGATGCGAAGACACTAGTCTCGTCCTGAATTGGGAAAAGTGTCACTTTATGGTTAATGAAGGCATTGTCTTGGGGCACAAGATCTCCGAGAGAGGTATTGAAGTTGATAAAGCCAAAGTTGATGCTATTGAAAAGATGCCATGTCCCAAGGACATAAAAGGTATAAGAAGTTTCCTAGGTCATGCCGGTTTTGATAGGAGGTTCATTAAGGACTTTTCTAAAATTTATAGGCCTCTGACTAATTTATTGCAAAAAGATATTCCTTTTGTCTTTGATGATGATTGTGTCAAAGCATTTGAAACACTTAAGAAGGCTTTGATCACTGCACCTATTGTTCAGCCACCTGATTGGAATTTACCTTTTGAAATTATGTGCGATGCTAGTGATTATGCTGTAGGGGATGTTTTAGGGCAAAGAGTCGATAAGAAATTGAATGTTATTCATTATGCTAGCAAGACTCTTGATACTGCCCAGAGAAATTATGCCACCACTGAAAAAGAATTCTTAGTAGTTGTGTCTGCATGTGATAAGTTTAGACATTATATTGTTGATTCCAAAGTCACTATTCACACTGATCATGCTGCTATCAAATATCTTATGGAAAAGAAAGATGCTAAGCCTAGACTCATTAGATGGGTTCTCTTGCTCCAAGAATTTGACTTGCATATTATTGATAGAAAGGGAGCTGAGAACCCGTTGCTGCATAACTTGTCTAGGATAGAGAATGTTCTTGATGACCCACTGCCTATTAATGATAGTTTTCCTGATGAACAATTAGCGGTTGTCAATGCTTCTCGTACTGCTCCTTGGTATGCTGATTATGCTAATTACATTGTTGCTAAATATATACCTCCTAGTTTCACATACCAGCAAAAGAAAAAGTTCTTTTATGATTTAAGACATTACTTCTGGGATGATCCACACCTTTATAAAGAAGGAGTAGATGGTATTATTAGAGGTTGTGTGCCTGAGCATGAACAAGAACAAATCCTATGCAAGTGTCACTCCGAATCCTATGGAGGACACCACGCTGGAGACAGAAGTGCACACAAGGTACTACAATCTGGTTTTTATTGGCCTACTATTTTCAAAGATGCTCGTAAGTTTGTCTTATCTTGTGATGAATGTCAGAGAATAGGTAACATTAGTAGACGTCAAGAAATGCCTATGAATTATTCTCTTGTTATTGAACCGTTTGATTTATGGGGCTTTGATTATATGGGACCTTTTCCTGCCTCCAATGGTTATACACATATTTTAGTTGCTGTTGATTACGTTACTAAGTGGGTAGAAGCTATTCCAACTAGTAGTGCTGATCATAACACCTATATTAAAATGCTTAAAGAAGTTATTTTTCCGAGGTTTGGAGTCCCTAGATGTCTTATGACTGATGGTGGTTCACACTTTATTCATGGTGTTTTCCGTAAGATGCTTGCTAAGTATGATGTCAATCATAGAATCGCATCTCCTTATCACCCGCAGTCTAGTGGTCAAGTAGAGTTGAGCAATAGAGAGCTCAAATTAATTTTGCAAAAGACTGTGAATAGATCTAGAAAGAATTGGTCTAGAAAATTTGATGATGCATTATGGGCCTATAGAACTGCATACAAAAATCCTATGGGTATGTCTCCATATAAGATGGTTTATGGAAAAGCATGTCATTTACCTCTTGAAATTGAACATAAAGTATATTGGGCTATTAAAGAGCTCAATTATGACTTCAAACTTGCCGGTGAGAAGCGGTTGTTTGATATTAGCTCACTTGATGAATGGAGAACCCAAGCATATGAGAATGCTAAGCTTTTCAAAGAAAAAGTCAAACGCTGGCATGATAAGAGGATACAGAAGCATGAGCTTAACGTAGGAGATTATGTGTTATTGTTCAACTCTCGTTTAAGATTTTTTGCAGGAAAACTTCCCTCAAAATGGGAATGTCCCTACGTTATTGAGGAGGTCTATCGTTCTGGTGCTATAAAAATCAACAACTTCGAAGGCACAAACCCGAGGGTGGTAAATGGCCAAAGAATTAAACATTATATTTCAGGTAATCCTATCAATGTTGAAACTAATATTGTTGAAACCATAACCCCTGAGGAATACATAAGAGACACTTTACAGAATGTTCTAGACTTCGAAAAGGCATAGGTACGTGGTACGGTAAGTAAACCGACTCCAAAACAACTCTAATGGCAATTTTTATCAGTTTTGGATTATTTAAGGATTTTAGGAAGAAGAAGTAGTCCGAAGGGACACGAGGCTCCCACGAGAGAGAGGGCACGCCTCCAGTAGGGCGCCCCTGTCTCGTGGGCACCTCGTGTGCCTCCCGGACTCTGTTTTCTTGTATGTTACGTATTTTGGTCAGTAAAAATCCATTATATATACTCCCGAAGGTTTTGACCACCGTATCATGCAAATATCCTCTATTTTCGTTTCGAGCTGTTCCTATTGCAGAATAAAGCAAGATGTCTTCTCGGGAATCAGTTGGGGAGAGCCGGGTGTCTCACCCAATGCTAGGTCCAGGAGCAAATAGCGATGCCCATCACTTTGGACCATCAACGGAGGACGAGATGGAGGCTGATTTGAAAAGGGTAGATGCCATGGAGGAAGATCAAGAAAAGCTATGCAACATCCTTGGGTAAAAGGAGCTTTGTCTGTCACGGGCAAGCTCCGTAAAGAAAATATGGACCTCAAACAACAAGTCAATAAGCTCGAGGAGGAGAACCGTATCCTGAAGGGCATAATCGCCAAGAAGATCATAACACCAACCGTGAAGAAGGAGAAATAATCACATCGGTATGGGCACTCCCCTTGGCAACTGCCAAGCTTGGGGGAGGTGCCCCGGTATCGTATCACCATCACACTCCTATCTTTACCGCTTTATTTAGTTCGATCCTTTTAGTAGTATCTTGATCTATTAGTAGTTGAAGTTTTGATATCAAGTAGTTTTGAGTTTTGCTTTGTGATCCCTTTCTGTAATCGAGTCCGTGTGCTATCTATAATAAAGATTAGTGTTGAGTCAAGGGCTTTGCTATGTTGCTATGATATTGAAAAGGTAGAAAGAACAAAAGAGTTCATATTGATCTTATGGATAGTGATAACTTCACACATAGAAAGTATGAGGCATAAAAATTGTTGAGAGTTGATGAACGTAGCCTTGGTCATCGTTGCAATTAATAGGATGTGATAAGGAAAGAGGGGTTCACATATAAATATATTATCTTTGAGATCTTTTATGATTGTGAAGCACTCATTAAGTATGACATGCTAAAAGAGTTGACGTTGGACAAGGAAGACAACGTAATGGTTTATGTTTTCCGACATCTCAGTTAAAGTATATTGTCATTGACCTTCCAAACATGTTGAGCTTGTCTTTCCCCCTCATGATAGGCAAATTCCTTTCACCAAGTAGAGATTCTACCTGTGCTTCCAAATACCCTTAAATCCAGTTTTGCCATGAGAGTCCACCATACCTACCTATGGATTGAGTAAGATCCTTCAAGTAAGTTGTCATCGGTGCAAGCAATAAAAAATGCTCTTTAAATATGTATGAGTTATTAGTGCAGAGAAAATAAGCTTTGTGCGAACTTTTTGTGGAAGTAGTAAAAGCGACGGACTGCATAATAAAGGTCCACATACAAGGGGCAATATAAAGTGACGTTCTTTTGCATTAATATTTCATGCATCAACCCTAAACGCACATGACAACCTCTGCTTCCCTCTGCGAAGGGCCTATCTTTTACTTTATGTTTCACTTTATGCTTGAGTCAAGGTGATCTTCACCTTTCCCTTTTTCATTTTATCCTTTGGCAAGCTCCTCGTGTTTGAATGATCATGATGCATATATCCAATTGGATGTAAGTTGGCATAGGCTATTATTGTTGACATCACCTAAAGGTGAGTATGTTGGGAGGCAACACAATGAGCCCCTATCTTTCTCAGTGTCCGGCTGAAACTCTATAACCACAAGTATTGCGTGAGTGTTAACAATTATAGGGGACTACGGGATAGTTGAGTATGTGAGCTTGCTGAAAAGCTCTATTATTGACTCTTTCTGATGTTACGATAAATTGCAATTGCTTCAATGACTGAGATTATAGTTTGTTAGTTCCCAATGAAGTTTTTGAACCATACTTGACATTGTGAATTGCTTATTACTTGAACATAGGAAATCATATGACAAAATCCATATATGTTTCTGTTATTAGAATGATCATGATGCCCTCATGTCCATATTTTATTTTTATCGACACCTTTATCTCTAAACTTGTGAACATATTTTTCGATTTCGGCTTCTGCTTGAGGACAAGCGAGGTCTAAGCTTGGGGGAGTTGATACGTCCATTTTGCATCATGCTTTTATGTCAATATTTATTGCATTATGGGCTGTTATTACACATTATACCTCAATAATTATGGCTATTCTCCCTTATTTTACAAGGTTTACCATGAAGAGGGGAATGCTTGGCACTGAATTCTCAAGGAAAAGGAGCAAACGTTGGAAACCTATTCTGCACAACTCCAAAAGACCTGAGACTCCACGCAACAACTTTTCAGATTTAATAAGAATTTTTGGGCAAAATAAATAGGCCAGGGGGCCCAGACAGGGGGGCGCGCCCCCCTGTAGGGTGCGCCCCCTATCTCCTGGGCTCCCTGGTGGGCCTCCGATGTCCATCTTCTGCTATATGAAGGGTTTTCACCTGGAAAAAATTGTGGGCAAGCTTACGGGACGAAACTCCGCCGCCACGAGGCGGAACATTGGCGGAATCAATCTTGGGCTCTGGCGGAGCTTTTCTGCCGGGGACACTTCCCTCTGGGAGGGGGAAATCATCACCAACATCATCACCAACGATCCTCTCATCGGGAGGGGGTCAATCTCCATCAACATCTTCACCAGCACCATCTCATCTCAAAACCCTAGTTCATCTCTTGTATCCAGTCTTGTATCAAAACCACAAATTGGTACCTGTGTGTTGCTAGTAGTGTTGATTACTCCTTGTAGCTGATGCTATTTGATTTACTTGGTGGAAGATCATATGTTCAGATCCTTTACGCATATTATTACCCCTCTGATTATGAACATGAATATGCTTTATGAGTAGTTACGTTTGTTCCTGAGGACATGGGTGAAGTCTTGCTATTAGTAGTCATGTGAATTTGGTATTCGTTTGATATTTTGATGAGATGTATGTTGTCTCTCTTCTAGTGGTGTTATGTGAACGTCGACTACATGACACTTCACCATTATTTGGGCCTAGAGGAAGGCATAGGGAAGTAATACGTAGATGATGGGTTGCTAGAGTGACAGAAGCTTAAACCCTAGTTTATGCGTTGCTTCGTTAGGGGCTGATATGGACCCATATGTTTAATGCTGTGGTTAGGTTTACCTTTATACTCCTTTTTGTAGTTGCGGATGCTTGCAATAGGGGTTAATCATAAGTGGGATGCTTGTCCATGTTAGGGCAGTACCCAAGTGCCGGTCCACCCACATATCAAATTATCAAAGTACCGAACGCGAATCTTATGAACATGATGAAAACTAGCTTGAAGATAATTCCCAATGTGTCCTCGGGAGCTCCTTGTTCATTATTAGAATTTGTCCAGGCTTATCATTTGCTACATAAAGGATTGGGCCACCTTGCTGCACTTCATTTACTTTATTTACTTTTTGCTTGTTACTATTTATCTTATCACAAAACTATCTATCACCTACTATTTCAGTGCTTGCAGAGAAAACCTTACTGAAAACCGCTTATCATTTCCTTCTGCTCCTCGTTGGGTTTGACACTCTTACTTATCGAAAGGACTACGATAGATCCCCTATACTTGTGGGTCATCACCGCCCCGACTCCTAGCCACCTCTCCATGCCTCGCCGCCGCCCTTCGCCGGGCGCCCCGCGACACCGCCGGAGGCCAACGACCACCCGCTCCCGGGCGCCTCCTCCCACAGCTTACGTCGAGCTCGGACGCCGCCCGTGGGATTACGCCACGCCGCCGGCCATCTCCAGGGCCTCCGCGCCCCTCTCCATGTCCCCTCCGCCGGCCTGATCCGGAGCTCGCCGGAGCCGCCCCGCTGCTCGCCGGAGTTCCTCTCCTGTCAGATCCGCTGCGGGTGGACGAGATCCACTCGTTCGCCCAACCAAACACGCCTCCCCGTGCCCTGGATCCCTCCGTCCTGCACCGTCCCGTCCCGCGTTGACTTTTCGGGGAGGTAAAATTCCACCAAGTCCCCAGAAAACCATATTTATGTGTGCATGTTCGTGCTGTCATAACTTCATGGTCGGTGCTCCGATTCATGCATATGATATATCAAAATGTTCATTGTGAGATGCTCCTCATGTCATTCCATTGTGCCATGCTTGTTTGAATCAATCTTGATGCCCTTATCATCGTTGCAAGAGTGATATATGAAGTTAACTGATGTCTATTAACAGAACTTGGTGATTTTTCTTTTTCATTACATTTTGTGTGTGCATCCTATGAGCTTGATGTCTACATGAGTTTTGAGCTACATCAGGTCATCTTTATAGTGGTGCAATCCGTGTATTTTTTTGAGTCTTTTAGTTAGTGCGTCAAGCTCGTGAAGTAGGGTACTTGCTGTTACTATTTTGCTAGGCTGAATCTGTTATATCATGATGCTATGTAAACCTGCTGCTGCAAGTCATTCTATTCATAATATGGAGATTTTAACTAAGGATGTTTTGTTATACATTTCATGCTGTATCCATCCTTTCCATTGGTTGCATTTATAGCCTGCTGTAGCTTGTTGTTGTCATGCTCCAAACTTGCTAAATAATGTTGATGTCAGCCTGTTAACATCAAGTTCAGTTTTGCCATGTCAAGAACTAGTGATCCATGTACCCTATGGACTTGATCTTGCCATTATTAGCTTCCCAAACATGTCTTCTTACTGTTGGTTGACTTCACATGCCAGGACATGCTCTGTGGACAGTTGTACAAGCTCACCAACATTCCTACTTATTGTTGTTCCTGCCATGTACTGTTATTCTGGATCTGTCATATCATTTGCCATGTTTGCATATATGCTACCATCTTTTCTGTTGATCTTTGGAATTAGTTCATTAAAGGAGTTATGTTCTTTGCCTTTATTATTAGCATGCCATGATCTAGTTTTCCATTTTAGCTGGCTGTAACATGATTTTTGATAGCTCTAAACATTTTGCAATCTTGCCATGACTTTTTGAGCACGTTCTAGTGATTTCTGGAGATAGCTCAGTGTTCATATTTTGTAATGCTTTATCTGTACTTCATACCCATGCCTTTTGTTCTTATGTTGAGGTGTTGTAGCATATTGTTTTGATGCTTGCTAGATGCCTAGTTGCTGTTTTGGACAGCTTATCCTTTAAACTTGTTTCATGTGTATGTGTTGAACCGTTGCTCCGTTTTGAGTGTGCTTTATATGAAACTTGCTTAGAATTTCATGTAGCTTCGTATTATCATGTTGCATCCTTGTTTTGAGAGTGTTGTTTATTGTTTGAATGCATTTTGTATGAATGCCATGTTTAACTTGTTTTGCTCATATCTTCTAGGCCGTAGCTCTGAACTAAATGAACTTTATATGTAACTTGACTAGATTTTCGTGTAGATCATCTGGGTGCATCTTAACTTGCTGTTTAACAACTTCAACTTAATGTTTATTCAGATCTGGACCAAATACTAAATTTGCATATGAGGACTTACCGAAATTGTTATATGTTGTTACCGGCCTCATTTAAACTTGCTTTGATGTGTTGCTCTTGTATGCATCATCTCTTGCCATGAGTAGCCTCATATAGCCTTTGTCATGCATCATGCTTGGTTGCGCATCATGCCATGTCTATGTGTTGTGTGTTTACCTTGTTGTTTGCTTCTTTCCGGTTGTGCTCCTTCTCATTAGTTCCTGTTTCGTTGCGATCGTGAGGATTCGTTCGTCTACGCTTGCTTCCTCTTCGTGGCTTCATCTTCTTCATGGACTCGTTGTTCTTCCTTGCGGGATTTTAGGCAACATGACCGTCACCTTGGATCTCATTACTATCATTGCTATGCTAGTTGCTCCGTTCTATCGCTATGCTACGCCACCTATCACTTGTTCATCAAGCCTCCCAAACTGCCATGTCAGCCTCTAACCTTTTCACCCTTCCTAGCAAACCGTTGCTTGGCTATGTTACCGCTCTGCTCAGCCCCTCTTATAGCGTTGTTAGTTGCAGGTGAAGTTGAAGATTGCTCCATGATGGACAGGATTATGTTGGGATATCACAATATCTCTTATTTAATTAATGCATCTATATACTTGGTAAAGGGTGGAAGGCTCGGCCTTATGCACTGTGTTTTGTTCCACTCTTGCCGCCTAGTTTCCGTCATACCGTGTTATGTTCCTTGATTTTGCGTTCCTTACGCGGTTGGGTGATTTATGGGACCCCCTTGACAGTTCTCTTTGAATAAAACTCTTCCAGCAAGGCCCAACCTTGGTTTTACCATTTGCCTACCTAAGCCTTTTTCCCTTGGGTTTCCGGAGCCTGAGGGTCATCTTTATTTAACCCCCCGGGCCAGTGCTCCTTCGAGTGTTGGTCCGAAACGGGCAGACTGCAGGGCCACCACGGGGCAACTCGTGGGCTGGTTTTACTCATAGGCTGACCTATCCAGTGTGCCCTGAGAATGAGATATGTGCAGCTCCTATCGAGATTTGGCGGCACATCGGGCGACTTTGCTGGTTTTTTTTACCATTGTCGAAATGTCTTGTAAACCGGGATTTCGAGACTGATCGGGTCTTGCTGAGAGAAGGAATATCCTTCGTTGACCGTGAGAGCTTGTGATGGGCTAAGTTGGGACACCCCTGCAGGGTATAAACTTTCGAGAGCCGTGCCCGCGGTTGTGGCAGATGGGAATTTGTTAATGTCCGGTTGTAGATAACTTTACACTTGACTTAATTAAAGCGCATCAACCGCGTGTGTAGCCGTGATGGTCTATTTTCGGCGGAGTCTGGGAAGTGAACACGGTTTTTGGGTTATGTTTGACGTAAGTAGGAGTTCAAGATCACTTCTTGATCATTGCTAGCTTCACGGCCGTTCCGTTGCTTCTCTTCTCGCTCTTATTTGCGTATGTTAGCCACCATACTTGCTTAGTCACTGCTGCAACCTCACCACTTTAACCCTTCCTTACCCATTGAGCTTTGCTAGTCTTGATACCCATGGTAATTGGATTGCTGAGTCCTCGTGGCTCACAGATTACTACTACAACAGTTGCAGGTACAGGTTATGCGATGTTCATGACACGAGAGCGTTGCTTGCTTGTCTTGAGTTCTTCTTGTGCTTCTTCTTCGATCAGGGGATAGGTTCCAGGTCGGCAGCTTGGGCTAGCAGGGTGGATGTCGTTTGAGTTTCTGTTTGTGTTTCATCCATAGTCGGATGTTGATCTTATGTATGATGTATTGTTGTACCCTTGCGGCATTTGTATGCCTTGTATGTATCCCCATCCATTATGTAATGTTGATTTAATGATATCCACCTTGCAAAAGCGTATCAATATGCGGTTCTATACTTGGTGGGACCTTCGAGTCTCTTTAGGATAGTATCACATATTGGGCGTGGCAAGTTGGTATCAGAGCCTCGACCGACCATAGGAGCCCCCTTGATTGATCGTGTAGTTTGGCCGTTGTCGAGTCTAGAAGAAAACTATTTTGGAGTCTAGTTATATCGGAGAGTAGGAATTCTTTTTACTCCTCAGCCCCTTCGTCGCTCTGGTGAGGAATCTTGACGTACGTGTTTTGAATTGCTCCTCTTCCCTTTCAAACTTTCTTTAGGTTCACGCAGTTGGTTTTTCGGTCGTTGGTTTCTCATCTCTTTTCATCCGGTGCATTTCTTGTCAAGTTGATCCGATCCTCTTCATCTTTTGTGAGATCAATCCTATGTTCTTTCTCGGCGACGAGGTTTTCCCCATCCTCAGTTGTTTTCTTTTTCCCACCCGCCCACCCCTTTTCTTCTCGGAGCCCGAGTCCGTAATCGAGTATCCATCCTACTCGTGCGAAGCCTTTGCTTTCTTTCCCCAATTATTTCAACTGGTGTTTTCTCTTCAAGATATTCATCGGTTTTCCCCTTTCCAAGTTGCCTTTGTTTTCCCGCCCTCCCACCCTGTTGTGGAATTGTCATGTCAGATGTCCTCGTGAAAGGACTTAGTTGTGGAGCCATCGCAACTAGGAAGCTTGAAGAGGTTAAATCGGGACAAAGGACACGAGAGGGTTTATACTAGTTCGGCCCCTTACGGTGAAGGTAAGGCCTACGTCTAGTTGGGTTTGGTATTGATGTTTCGATGACCAGGGAGCAAGATATGCTATGCCCGGCTCTCGATGAGTTGTTTCTTGCCCTAAGCCGCCAGCAGGTCGTCCCCTTATATACACGGGTTGACGCCCTGTGGCTTACAGAGTCCCGGCCGTCTTATAAACATTGTCCGGCTCGGTGACTAGTTAAATCTACCTTATGATACAAGTCATGCCATCATAGCGGTTTACTACAATGGGCCTTAAGTCGCCTGTGGGCTTTAAGCCCTTTATTGAACCACCATCTTCATGCTTGGTCTTGGGCTTCTTTCAGGTGAGTCTTCTTTGCGTAACCCGGCCCCTCCTGGGCGCTTACACAAATAGTTATATCCCCAACATTAGGCCCCAGATTGATTTCAACCTATTCATGTCAATCCTAAAAATACCTTTAAAGAATTAATCTTCAGTCTTCTGACTATGCAGAGGGTTTTCTTTAACCCGCCATGACGTCATCTTCTGGATCCGTGTTAACCCGGCGTGACGCCATCCTCTCTTAAATTCCTTCTCTATTCCACCGTATCCTTCAACGGATCACTGCTTTTATTAACTGTTCCGAAAATCGAGGCGTCAGGGCCGCTGGATAATAATTCTTATCTCCTCGTTTCCCGCGCCCTCTCAGTTATCCTCTCCTTATAAATAGGCACGACCTAGGTCTCCCATTCTCCTCCTTCCAGTCGTCTTCTTCCTCTCGCTGCTTCTCTGCCACTCGAGCTTCGCCGCCGCCGCCACAGATCTGCTTGTCTTCACCAACTCAGGCCGCTGCATCAACCTGGTTGGACCAGAAAAAACGCGACACCCTTCTGCGGCAACCTTGCATCAGTAAGTCTTCCCTTTCCTGCTCCTTAGATCTACATTAAGGCCTTCGAGTTCTTTGAGTTCTTCGCGGTTCAGTAGCTTTCTTTCATAGATTTCATTATCGTCGCTCTTCTTGATCTTGAAGATGATAAAAACTGATGCGGTAGATGTTTTGCACCTACTTTGAAATGCAAATGAACCCCTTTCTGTCGCATAGAGGTCCCATTCGAGCCCTTGAGCTTTATCCGCTCCAGTCTTAGGTCTAGAAAACTTCCTTTTCAGAACAGTTATTTGATCCAAAATAACAGTGGTAGATTATGAAACCTGTTTGTATCACCCGGAAATTTACTTCTGTCGAATACCCATAAACACAGCTGTCCATATAGCCGGCTTAAATAAGTGATACTGAGCTGTAAACCTTGCTTGCTTCTCATGACCTTAGGAAATTGGAACTGCTTTTGATACTTGTGGCATCTTAAACACTGTTGCACAGTCACCCTTATATCATTAGACCCCTCATTAAACCGCCACCTTGAACAATTAGGATATTTCTCCCGGGTTAAAATTGAACCGGATCTTCTTATTTTGTAATAGGCCAACTGTCGTCATGGCACCTAAGGCGGCCAAGGCCCCTGTAACCTGCAATTGGGTCCCATCCACAGTTACTAAGAGTAAACTTGCTGAGTTCGTGAAGTCTGGCCACCTGCCAAAAAAGGAGGTCATGTCTTATCGTGCCCCTGACCCGTCTGAAGAGAGGCCTCAACCCAAAGAAGGGGAGGTGATAGTTTTCACGGATCACATGAACCGGGGATTTGCCCCTCCCGGCTCAAAATTCTTCAGGGAAGTTTTGAATTTCTTTGATCTTAGACCTCAAGACATTGGACCCAATTCCATGTCAAATCTTTGCAATTTCCAAGTCTTCTGCGAGGTGTACCTGGGAGAGGAGCCAAGTCTGCTTTTGTTCAGAGAACTTTTTTACTTGAACCGACAGAGTGAACGTGCCAACGGGCCTAGTCTTGAACTTGGTGGCATCTCAATCCAGCGTCGGAGAGATTGTCTTTTTCCTTACGCTGAGCTGCCGAGTCACCCAAAAGATTGGAACCAGACGTGGTTCTACTGTCAGGACACTTCACCGGCTGATGAGAGGCCTCTGCCCGGCTTCCGCACCCTACGCCTTGAATCCAACCATCAGCTGGCAGATAAGTTGACCGCTGTTGAGCGCCTGCCTCTCAATCCCACCATCAAGAAGATCAAAGCTCTTTGAGGAAACGGGTTAAACAGTATCGATCTGGTTCGAGTCTAGGTCACCTCGCGGATACTACCATTAGGCCGCCGCTCCGGCTTAATGTGTACTTACACAGGCGAGAAGGATGATCCAATGCGTCATAGTCCTGACGACTTACCAGATGATGTGGTAGATGCTACAACCCAGTCACTGCTGAAGGAGGGCACTGTAACTAGCAATGCCTTCGGCTTACTTCCTTTCTGCAAGAAGAACCCGACCCCTGCAGTGAGTTATCAATCTTAATAAATACTTTTTAACATGTTATGCCTTATTTGTACTTATAATTCCTTGTCTTTTTCCACAGGCCGGTGATAGTTTCTGGAAGGTCAAATATGACCACGAGGCTGCCAAACAAGCCAGGGCAGCCAAGAAAAGTGAAAGGAAAGCCGCGAAGATGGGAACCTCAAAGAAGAAGAAACCCAGCGCCTCCGACTTATTAAAATTGGATGATAGTTCTTCAGATGATGAAGAGGTAATCTTTTAGCTTTCTTAACTCCTTTGTCGTTACTTTACTGACATTCTATCCTTTCAGGAGGATACAAGGAACAGTCAAGCAATTGACGAAGAGGTAACTATAATCTCCTCCGACTCAGAGCCTTTGCCAAAGCAAAAAATCCGAAGGGCGACCCGGAAAGTAAGATTTTCACATCCTCTAGCTTACCAAGATCCTCAATTTCTTTTGAAGCAATAACAGCTTGAGAACCAGAGGCAGACTCGGGCCAATCAAGACGCAGAACTCTCCTCCGGCTTACCCGATGTAACCAGGAAGCATCGGACCGAGGTTATCTCTGATTTACGTTCTGTTTTACCTTTGGCAGGTTTGATTCGCCAACCTCTCAATTCATCTGACTCCAATTATCAAGATACCTCTCCTTCTTTCGATGAGTCTATGCAATCAAACATGCCGGCTTTCAAAACGGCTCCCGGGTAATGTAACCTTTCTTACTTTTGGTTTTACCATAATTATGCTTTAATACTCATCCTTCTATCTTTATTGGCAGTCTGGAAGTGAAGCCCAGCAAGAGGGCAAGGAAAAATAAGCCGTCCCAAGCCCCGGTTGTCACTGAACCGACGCTTGACTTGTCCGCTCCTGATAACTCCACCCATCAACCGCCGCCTGAACCGGCTTCTGATATTCTGATGCCAACTTCTGACCCACCTGCTGAAGATGTTATCCACAACTCTGATAACCCAGAAGCTTCTAGTCCAGCCAAGACGACTGACCCGGAAGTTGAATATCTGAAGAGTCAATTTGTTGAACCGGGCCAGCCTACTGTTCTTGCCCAATGCACTGCCAAGGAAGAATTTGCTCAACTTTGAAAAGCCAAACAGGACATCACTGACTACACTCACTTAAGCATTGGTGATATAGTCTCGGGCTATCTGAACCAAGTGCATAGTAGTCGTGACCTGGAAATTGACATGGTGAAACAAATACAACACAAATCTGAGGTATAACTTATGCTATTTTCCTGAATCTTACTTACTGTACCAGCCCCCAAGTCTATTGCTTATGAATAAATATGTTGTAGACTTAGAAATATACTTACTTATTGGTTTGTCCGGCTTAAAGAAAACATATTTAACCCGGTTTTAGCATGATAATTTTAATTTGCAATACACATTAGCCCCCAAGTGTCAAGTATCTTTACTTGTAAAGTGCTTGAGACTTGATATGTATGACCCGACAGGGTAGGTAAAAAATTCTTTAAGCATACATTAGCCCCCAAGTGTCAAGTATCTTTACTTGTAAAATGTTTGGGACTTGAATGTTACCTTACCATGATTCTTACTGAAACCTGGTACCGATACAGGCCACCAAAAGTAAATTTGAATCGGAGCTTGCTGATCTGAAGAGCCAGCTGAAAACTCAAGAGCTTGAAACTCAGAAAGCCAACTCCAAGTTTGAATTCATCGTCTCTGAACAAGAGAAGTTGAAGCAAAATTTTGAATCAGAGAAGAAAATCTGGGCTGATGAGAAGGCTTCACTTGTGACTCGAGCCGAGACGGCAGAAGCATCTCTTGCAGAGGCAACAACCGAGCTGTCCGATTTAAAACGGCAGATATCCCAAATGGTCTCAGCCATCTTCGGTAAGTTACTCTGAAAAACCTCAAATATTGTAACCTTCCAATGATTATTGCAATAGTTATCTCCGGCTTATTGTTATGCTTGTGAACATACAGGCCCCAGGAGTACCAACCTCAAGCAAAACATGCTGATCAAGCTTAAGGCGGTTTACACCTTAGTGGAGCAGCTGTACTCCGAGTCACAACGTGCCTTGGCCATCGTGACCTTATCAAATGCCACTCCCCACCTCCTACAAGATGTGCTGAAGCATCTCGCAGTGCTACCTCAACGAATTCAGGATTTAAGGCGGGCATCTTCAAGAGCCGGAGCCGTGGCCGCATTAAGCCGGGCAAAGGCATGGGTGCCAGAGCTTGACTTGGCTGACCTCTCTCTTGGATATCCAAGCCTGAAGGAGGACGGTACTGCATTTGATGATCAAGATTTCACCGCCTGTGTCAAAGTCGTACGTCCCTTGGCTACCCTTATTGGGAATGATACTCATCTTACTAAGTACTCGCCGGGCTATGATAGCGAGAACCGGAGAATTCCAAACATTCCATACGACCAAGTCAGCCTGATCCCTCCAACGCGTAAGCATACCTTTGCCCCTGAAGTGGACCCGGCCGGTTTAATAGATGATGAGGCTGAGTTTGAAGCCTTGAGTGGCATTGACTGGGCTTCGTCCACCTTCCAGGACAAAGCAACCAACGGAGAGGCGGAGAAGGATAACCCGGAGTCTTCAAGCCCGCCGAAGGAAAGAACCGCCAGGCGTTTTATAACTTTGCCAAAACAATGCTTCACTTATTCAGACTCGGGGAGTCTTGTAATAGGATAGAAAAAACCTCTTAATGTTTGTCATGCCCTTGCACATGTTTATGGTGCTTATTACTTTCGTAAGCCGCCATCACTATATTTTGCTGGCTTACATTGACCGCTTATTTCCTTGATGTTTAACTTGCTTTGCCTTGTCCTGCACATAAAACAAGCAAAATTTTCTTGGCGGTTTATCACGCCAGGGGTTTATATAGAGTATTGATAACCCGAAACATGACCCAAAGACATCATATATAGGCCGGTTTATGATTATTTATTAAATATAATCACAATAGCATACCTGCAAACCCTTCGATAATCCTCCCGGCTCATATGATGCTTTACCTGACACTTTGGAACCTGGGGTAATCAATATTAAACAAAAAAGAATCAAGAACCATCTCATAATGCTTGCAAGAAGGTTTTAAGATAGTTAAAGTAACTATATTCATAACGGATAATAAGCAATGTTCCCAGGCTCCTGATTCGAATACGATCAGAAAACCGTCCCAAAGGGGTTAAGCTAAGATTCGGATACGATCATATAGCCCCCAGTGGCTTTGGCGATGCCGATCAAGTGGGTATCGACAGCTATGTTCTCTTTGGTTCGAATACGACCTATGTTTGAACAGGAAGCCCCCAAGTGAACATAAGAGTTGTTTAATGACGCTGATTCGAATACGATCCACGTCAGACCCAAAGGGGTTAAGCTATGATTCAAATATGATCAAGAAGCCCCCAAGTGGGTTTGGCAGTATGCCGATCAAGTGGGTATCAACAGCTATGTTCTCTTTGGTTCGAATACGACCTATGTTTGAACAGGAATCCCCCAAGTGACCATGGCTAGATTCAGATATGATCATAAGCCAGTCCAAAGGGAAAGCCGGATTCGGATGCGATCCGCTCCTTGTTGGTTTTCTCCACTAACTGATAAAGAAGACACATAGATTTTTGAGGGTAAAAAGGACGGAGGCCCTGTTTTATTCCTATATATAATATATACATTGCCAAAAAATATATACATCTTGAAAGCCGGTGGCTTAAGTATAATAAGGCCGGAGATGAGCAATATTCCACTGCCGGCGGGTTTCCTCCTCCAACTTACGTGAGTCTTTGTGCTCTCGAACATCGATGAGGTAATATGACCCGTTATGCAGATTCTTGCTGACCACAAAGGGCCCTTCCCAAGGCGGGGATAGCTTGTGCATGTCAGACTGATCCTGGATGAGGTGGAGCACCAAGCCACCTTCTTGAAAGGTTCTGCCCCTAACCCGGCGGCTGTGATAGCGGCGCAGGTCTTGTTGATAAATCGCCGAGCGGGCTATTGCCAAGTCTCGCTCCTCATCTAATAAGTCAAGTGCATTTTGACGAGCTTCTTCGTTGTCAGCCTCAACATAAGCCGCCACACGGGGTGAATCGTGCCGTATGTCACTTGGCAGGACCGCCTCTGCACCATACACCACAAAGAAAGGCGTGTAGCCTGTAGATCTGTTAGGCATAGTGTTGATGCTCCATAACAAAGAAGGTAACTCCTCCACCCAACAACCCGGAGTCCGCTGTAAGGGGACTAAGAGCCGGGGCTTGATACCTTTCAGGATCTCTTGATTAGCTCTTTCTGCTTGACCATTGGATTGAGGATGAGCAACAGCCGAAACATCAAGCCGGATATGTTCTCTTTGACAGAACTCTACCATGGCACCCTTGGAGAGATTAGTTCCATTATCAGTTATGATGCTATGTAGGAAACCAAAACGAAAGATCATGTTTTTCATAAATTGAACCGCTGTGGCTGCATCACACTTACTGACCGACTCTGCCTCAACCCACTTGGTAAACTTATCCACTGCCAACAGGAGATGTGTCTTTTTATCCTTAGACCTCTTGAAAGGCCCAACCATGTCAAGCCCCCAGACTGCAAACGGCCAAGTGATTGGGATCATCCTCAATTCTTGAGCCAACACATGAGCTCGTCGTGAGAACTTTTGACAACGGTCACATTTGCTGACCAGATCTTCCGCATCAACATGAGCCATCAGCCAGTAGAAACCATGACAGAAAGCTTTTGCTACCAGAGATTTTGACCCGACATGATGGCCACAATCCCCTTCATGGATCTCACGAAGTATTTCTTGGCCTTCCGTAGGGGACACACAACGTTGAAATGCCCCAGTGACACTTAGGTGATGTAACTCGCCGTTAACAATCGTCATAGATTTGGAGCGCCTGACGATTTTTCTTGCCAAGGTCTCATCCTCAGGTAACTCACCCCGGGTCATATAAGCCAAATAGGGCACTGTCCAATCCGGGATAGCATGAAGAGCCGCCACCAGCCGTGCCTCCGGGTCTGGCACTGCTAGCTCTTCCTCGGTAGGCACCTTGACAGAAGGGTTATGTAAAATATTGAGAAAGGTGTTAGGCGGCACCGGCTTATGTTGGGATCCCAACCGGCTTAAAGCATTAGCCGCCTCATTCTTCCTTCGATTAATGTGCTCCACTTGATAACCCTTGAAGTGACCAGCCACAACATCTACTTCACGACGATGAGCCGCCATAAGGGGATCCTTGGAATCCCACTTGCCTGACACCTGTTGAGCCACGAGATCTGAGTCGCCCAAGCACCTTACCCAGATTAAGTTCATCTCCTTAGCCATTCGGAGACCATGGAGTAAGGCCTCGTACTCAGCTACATTGTTAGTACATGGAAACATAAGCCGGAGTACATAACAAAATTTGTCACCTCGAGGGGAAGTTATCACCACTCCAGCCCCCGAGCCTTCTAATTGCCTGGACCCGTCAAAGTGAATCGTCCAATATGTGTTATCTGGATTCTCCTCATGTTCCTGTAATTCTGTCCAATCATTGATAAAGTCCACCAAAGCCTGAGACTTAATGGCAGTACGTGGCATATACTTCATCATGAGGCCCAAGCTCGATGGCCCACTTGACGACTCGTCCTGTGGCTTCCCTATTTTGGATGATGTCTCCCAAAGGAGCAGAACTTACCATAGTTATAGGATGACTTTGAAAGTATTGCTTCAATTTCCGGTTGGCCACAAACACTCCGTAAACGAGTTTCTGCCAATTTGGATATCTTTGTTTAGACTCAATGAGCACCTCACTAATGTAATAAAACGGCCGTTGAACCGGATGCTCCTTGCCAGTTTCCATACGCTCCACCACGATGGCAACGCTGACGCTCATGAATTGGCAGCCACGTATAGCAGCAACGACTCTTTATCAATGGGAGCCGCAAGAACCGGCGGTTCAGACAACTGTCTCTTCAAGTCTTCAAAGGCAGCATCAGCAACATCACTCCAGACAAAAGTGTCTGTTTTCTTCATCATCTAATATAGCGGTAGGGCCTTCTCACCTAACCGGATTATGAACCGGCTTAAAGCGGCAACATGACCCGCCAATCGCTGAACATCATTGATGCACGCCGGCTTAGCCAGAGAGGTAATTGCCTTAATCTTCTCCGGATTAGCTTCAATGCCTCTGTTTGATACCAGAAAACCCAAAAGCTTTCATGCAGGCACACCAAATACACACTTGGTCGGGTTAAGCATCATTTTATAAACCCGGAGATTATCGAAGGTCTCTTTTAAATCGGATATTAAGGTTTCCTTTTCTCTGGACTTCACCACAATTTCATCTACGTAAGCATGAACATTACGCCCGATTTGATCGTGTAAACAGTTCTGCACACATCTCTGATAAGTCACCTAAGCACTCTTGAGCCCAAACAACATAGATACATAACAGAAGGCCCCAAACGGAGTGATGAAAGCCGTCTTCTCCTGGTCCTTAACTGCCATTTTGATCTGATGATAACCAGAGTAAGCATCCAAAAAGCTCAAACGTTCACAACCCGCCGTAGCATCAACGATTTGATCAATACGGGGGAGAGCAAAAGGATCAGCCGGACAAGCCTTGTTTAAATGCGTGTAGTCCACACACATTTGCCAGGTGCCGTTCTTCTTGAGGACAAGCACCGGGTTAGCCAACCACTCCGGGTGAAAAACTTCAATGATAAACCCGGCCGCTAAGAGCCGGGCGACTTCGTCTCCAATAGCTTTCCGTCTTTCTTCGTTAAAACGCCGAAGAAACTGCCTGACCGACTTATACTTCGGATCAATATTGAGAGTGTGCTCAGCGAGTTCCCTCGGTACACCCGACATGTCAGAAGGTTTCCATGCAAAGATGTCCCGGTTCTCACGGATGAACTCGATGAGCGCGCTTTCCTATTTGGGATCCAAATTGCTGCTGATGCTGAATTGCTTAGAAGGGTCACCCGGGGTAAAGTCAACAAGCTTTGTCTCGGCAGCCGATTTAAACTTCAACGCCGGGTCGTGCTCTGTAGTTGGTTTCTTCAGGGAGGTCATATCCGCCAGGTCAACATTATCTTGATAAAATTTGAGCTCTTCCGCTGCACAGGTCGACTCAGCATAAGCCGCGTTGCCTTCTTCACACTCCAACGCCACCTTCCGACTAGTGATGGTGCCCTTGTGAACCGGCATCTTGAGCTGCAAATAAACATAACACGGCTGGGCCATGAACTTAGCATAAGCAAGCCGCCCGAACAGAGCTGATATGGGCTCCTGATTTTGACCACCTCAAACGTCAACTTCTTAGCTCTGGAGTCATATTCGTCTCCGAAGGCCACCTCCATCTCAATCTTGCCAACTGGGTAAGCCGACTTACCAGGGACCACTCCATGGAAAACAGTGTTGGACGTCCTCAAATTTTTATCAGTTAACCCCATGCGTCGAAAGGTCTCATAATAAATGATATTGATGCTACTACCCCCGTCCATGAGTACCTTAGTGAATTTATATCCACCAACCTGAGGTCCTACCACCAAGGCCAACTGACCTGGATTATGGACTCGTGGAGGGTGATCTTCTCTGCTCCATATGATGGGCTGTTCTGACCACCTCAAATAACGAGGAATTGCCGGCTCGACAGAATTGACGGCCCTCTTATGAACCTTCTGGTCATGTTTGCATAAGCTAGTGGTAAACACGTGATACTGCCCACCATTCAACTGGTTCGGGTTGCTTTGATGTAACGCCCCAGATTCGATGCGCCAGGTATCTGCCAGTTATTCGCCGTCATTGCCTTTTCATTTTCTTGCGTGTTGCATTTTATCATTTCATCATGTGCATTTCATTTTGCATACGTGTTCGTCTCATGCATCCGAGCATTTTCCCCGTTGTCCGTTTTGCAATCCGACACTCCTATGTCCCCCGGCGCCCCCTTTTGCCTCTTTTTGTGTGAGGGTGTTAAAAGTTCTCGGAATGGACCGAGGTTTGTCAAGCGGCCTTGCTATAGCACCGGTAGACCGCCTGTCAAGTTTCGTGCCATTTGGAGTCCGTTTGATACTCCAACGGTTAACCGGGTAACCGTAAAAGCCCCTTCTCTTTGTAGCCCAGCACCCCTTCATCACAGCCCACTAGCCCATCCAAAACACCCCATGCTCTCGGTCGTTCAATCACGATCGCGTGGTCGAAAACCGCTCCCCATTTGGACTCTCCTAGCTCCCTCTATCTATAAATACGACCCTCCCCTTCCATTTTCACGGATGAATCCCCCCGAAACCCTAGCCCCGTTCCTCTCACCCGCCGGACATGTCCGGATCGGACCGGACATGTCCGCTCCACCGCGCCGCCGCCCTCAGCGAACTAGGGAGCGCCACGTGGCACTCCCCGCAGCCAGCCGCCGCCCGGCCCTGCGGCCAGCGGGGCCCTCCTGCCCATGAGCCGCGCCGCCGCCCGGCGCTCGCCCAGCAGCGCCGCCGCCGCCGCCGGGCCCGCCGCCCCGGTCCCGTCCCCGCCGCCTCGCGCCTCGCCGCCGCGCTGCCCGCGGCTTCGCCCCGCTGTCGCGTCCGTCCGTCGGCGCCGTCAAGGCTCCACTCCGGCCGGCGCTTCGCCTCCGCCAGCGCCACCCTCGCCGCCCGGCTCCCTGCCCGCCGCCGCCCAGCTGGGCCCTCTGCGCCGGCGCCCGGTCTCCAGCGCCAGCTGGAGCGCCGCCACCGCCACCCGCATCCGGCGCCGCTCCCCTCCTCCGGCCTCCTCCGACGCCAGATCCGGGGGCCCCATGCCCGGATCCGTCCCCCGGCTTCCCAGCGTCTCCCTCGACTCCGGCCGCCGTCTCCGTCCTTCTCCGGCGAAGTTCCGGCGAGATCCACCGCCCACGTTGACTTTCTCGCGAGGTCCAAATTCTTCTAAGTCCCGAAATATTTGCATTTTCATGCACTTTTCAACGCATCATAACTCCCTGTGTGCTGCCCCGTTTTGCATGCATAATACATCAAAATGTTCATCATGAGATGCTCTTCATTTCATTCCATTGTGTCATGCTTGTATGAGATCATATTGATGCCTGAATCATCGTTGCAATAGTGCTATATGATGTTAATCTGCTGAAACTGTTATAACTTGATGATTTGTCATTTTTGTTGCATTTGATGTGTGCATCCTATGAGCATGAGCTCTACATGTGTTTTGTAGTAAATCATGCCATCTTTGCAGAAGTGTAATCCATGTATTTTTGTGAGTCTTATAGTGAGTTCATCGAGCTCGTGAAGTAGGGTACTTGCTGTTACTGTTTTGCTAGACTGTTTCTGCTATATGATGATGCTATGTAAACCTGCTGCTACAAGTCATTCTATGCATAATCTGGAGATGTTCACTAGGGATGGTTTGTTATACATATCATGATCTATCCATTAATGCCCCTGGTTGCATTTATAGCCTGCTGTAACTTGTCGTAATCTTGCTCCAAAATTGCTGAATAATGTTGCTGTCAGCATGTTAACATTAAGTTCAATTTTTGCCATGTGTGTTGCTCGTGATGCATGCACCCTATGAACTTGTTATTGCCATGCTTAGCTTCATAAACATGCGTTCTTACTTTTGGTTTCCTTGCCATGACATTTATTGCTCTGTGGTGAGTGGTACAAGCTTACCAACACGCCTACTTATTGTTGTTCCTGCCATGTATGAATCTGTCATATCACTTTCTATGTTTACATGGGTGCCATCATATTTTCTTTGCCCTTTTGGCTCATGGTCAGTAAGGGAATTTTATTATGTGCAATTATTAGATTTATGCCATGCCTTTGTTTACCATTATAAGTTCCTGTAACATGTTGTTTGATAGCTCTAAACATTGTTACCTGATGTTATTTCTGCTAAGCCTGAAATTATTATTATTTGCAACTTTGCCATGTCCTTTTGAACATGTTCTAGTGTTTTCTGCAGATAGATCACTGTTCATGTTTTGTCATGCTTTACCTGTACTTCGTGCCCATGCCTTTTGTTCTTATGTTGGGGTGCTGTAGCTTATCGTTTTGATGCTTGCAAGATGCCTAGTTGCTGTTTTGGACAGCTTGTCCTTTAAACTTGTATAGTGTATGTGTTGATCCGTTGCTCCGTTTTGAGTGTGCTCTATATGAAACTTGCTTGATTTTGCATTAAGTTTCATATTATCATGTTGCATCCTTGTTTTGAGGTGTTTGCTTGATGGTTGGATGCATTTAGCATCAATGCCATGTTTAACTTGTTTTGCTCATATCTTCTAGGCCGTAGCTCCGAATTAAATGAACTTTATATGTAACTTGACTAGAATTTCGTGTAGATCCTCTTGGTGCTCTTTAACTTTCTGTTTAACAACTTCAACTTAATGTTTATGCAGATCTGGACCACTTTCGAAATTTGTATATGAGGACCTACCGGATTTGTTATACGTTGTTTCCGGCCTCATTTAAACTTACCTGATGTGTTGTTCTTATTTGCATCATCTCTCGCCATGAGTAGCCTCATCTAGCTTTGTCATGCATCATACTTGAGTGTGCATCATGTCATGTATATGTGTGTTGTGTTTACCATATTATGTGCTTCTTCTCGATAGTTCCCGTTTCGTTGCGATCGTGAAGATTCGTTCGTCTACGCTTGGTTCGGCTTCACCCGTTCGTCTTGTTCATGGACTCGTTCTTCTTCCTTGCGGGATCTCAGGCAAGATGACCGCTACCCTGGATCTCACTACTATCATTGCTATGCTAGTTGCTTCGTTCTATCGCTTTGCTGCGCTACCTATCTTTTGCTCTTCAAGCCTCCCAAATTGCCATGTCAGCCTCTAACCTTTTCACCCTTCCTAGCAAACCGTTGCTTGGCTATGTTACCGCTTTGCTCAGCCCCTCTTATAGCGTTTCTAGTTGCAGGTGAAGTTGAAGATTGCTCCATGATGGACAGGATGTTGTTGTGATATCACAATATCTCTTATTTAATTAATGCATCTATATACTTGGTAAAGGGTGGAAGGCTCGGCCTTATGCCTGGTGTTTTGTTCCACTCTTGTTGCCCTAGTTTCCGTCATACCAGTGTTATGTTCCCGGATTTTGCGTTCCTTACGCGGTCGGGTGATTTATGGGACCCCCTTGACAGTTTGCTTTGAATAAAACTCCTCCAGCAAGGCCCAACCTTGGTTTTACCATTTGCCTCACCTAGCCTTTTTTCCCTTGGGACTCGCACATCCCGAGGGTCATCTTTATTTTACCCCCCGGGCCAGTGCTTCTCCAAGTGCTGGTCCAAACCGAGCGATGTCCGGTGCCCCCTGGGCAACCAGGGTCTATGCCAACCCGACGTTTGGCTCATCCGGTGTGCCCTGAGAACGAGATATGTGCAGCTCCTATTGGGACTTTTCGGCACAGCGGGCGGTCTTGCTGGTCTTGTTTTACCATTGTCGAAATGTCTTGTAAGCCGGGATTCCGAGACTGATCGGGTCTTCCTGGGAGAAGGTATATCCTTCGTTGATCGCGAGAGCTTATCATGGGCTAAGTTGGGACACCCCTGCAGGGTATATCTTTCAAAAGCCATGCCCGCGGTTATGTGGCAGATGGGAATTTGTTAATGTCCGGTTGTAGAGAAGTTGACACCAGATCCGAATTGAAACGCATCAACCGCGTGTGTAGCCGTGATGGTCTCTTTACGGCGGAGTCTGGGAAGTGAACACGGTTTCTGTGTTATGTTTGACGTAAGTAGGAGTTCAGGATCACCTCTTGATCATTGTTAGCTTCACGACCGTTCCTTTGCTTCTCTTCTTGCTCTTATTTGCGTATGTTAGCCACCATATATGCTTAGTCGCTGCTGCAACCTCACCACTTATCCTTTCCATACCCATTAAGCTTTGCTAGTCTTGATACCCATGGTTATGGGATTGCTGAGTCCTCGTGGCTCACAGATTACTACAACAACAGTTGCAGGTGCAGGTTATGCGATGATCATGACGTGAGAGCGATGTTTGCTTGTTTTGGAGTTCTTCTTCTGCTTCTTCTTCGATCAGGGGATAGGTTCCAGCTCGGCAGCCTGGGCTAGCAGGGTGGATGTCGTTTGAGCTTCTGTTTGTGTTCCATCTGTAGTCGGATGGTGCTCTTATGTATGATGATGTTGTATTCGTGTGGCATTGTATGCCTTATGTATGTATCCCTATCTATTATGTAAAGTTGATGTAATGATATCCACCTTGCAAAAGCGTCTTCAAGATGCGCTTGTATCCTTGGTGGGATCTTCGAGTTCCTTTAGGATAGGGTCACATCTTGGGCGTGACAAGTTGGTATCAGAGCCTTGACCGACCTTAGGAGCCCCCTTGATTGATCGTGTAGTTTGGACGTTGTTGAGTCTAGAAGAAAAACTGTTTTCGGAGTTTAGTTATATCGGAGTGTAGGAATTCTTTTTACTCCTCTGCCCTTCGTCGCTCTGGTAAGGAATCTTGATGTAGGTGTTTTGGACTACTTCTCTTCCCTTTCAAATTTTTCTTTAGGATCACGTGTTTAGTTTTTCGTTCGTTGGTTCTCAGCTCTTTTATCCGGTGCATTTCTCGTAAAGTTGACTCGACCCTCTTCATCTTTGCCAAGTTCAATCCTCAATTGTTTTTTTCTTTCCCACCCGCCCACCCCTTTTTCTTCTCGGAATTGCAGTCCGTAATCGAGTATCCATCCTACTCGTGCGAAGTCTTTGCTTTCTTTCCTCAATGATTTCAACCAGTGTTTTCTCTTCAAGATATTCATCGGTTCCCCGTCCAAGTTGCCTTTGTTTTCCTGCCCTCCCACCCTCTTCTTCCCGGAGCCTGAGTCTGTTTCGAGCATCAATATCATTCGTGTGGAGCCTCTTCAGTCTTTCGCCAATTGTTTCAACCGGTGAATTCTCTTTTGTTCGACATTCTTCATCTCTTTTTCTTCTCCGGTGGACTCAATTCAAGTTTTTTGGGTTGATCACATTTTTTTCCTTGGATCAAGTGTTCTCCTTGCTCGTTTGCCTCTCGCCATTCAATCATTCCGGAGTTTGAAAGACATCTCAGGAGATTCGTCTGTGTTCCAATTAATTCGAGGTTGTCACCTCATTCAAATATTTCAATTGTTCTGGTGCATCATCATATCTCTTCAACAATCCTTTCCAACGGTGTTTTTCTCTTTAGTGGGCCCTAACCCATAGATCTTTCCCCAGGATCTTACCTGACTCTTCTTATTTCCCGGAGCTTTTCTCAAATCCGTTTCAAAGTTTGACGTAAGTATGAATTTCATCAGTCAGATCTTTTCCAAGATCAATTTGAAATCATTTTCATTGTTGCCTCAACCTCTTCGTTTTTCGTTCTCCCGGAGTATCTCAGCAATTTTGGTGGTGTTTCTCGTCGTCATTTGAAGATCGAAGAAGAGTTCCTCTTAAATCTTGTCCGTTCTCTCGAAGATTCGCGATTCTAGCTTCATGTTATCCTCTCGAATTATTCCATTTGTCAGATATTCTTTTCTTAACCATCCGGAGTATGTCACTAGTTATTTTTCCATTCCTTCTCACCGGAGGCCATCATTCCAGTTATCGTTCTCCATTTAACCCGGCGCTTCGTTCATATGTTCTTTAATCAGCTCGAGTTCATCCCATTCTCTTGTATCTAAATCCCCTCTAGCATATTGGTTCTTTTAATTCTTCCCGGTGTTTCTTTATCTTTTCTTCGTTCATTTTCAATTCTTACGGTGGTTCGTTCGAGATTCCTCTTCCTTTATTACCGTATCATTTCATTCGTTCTTTCCTATCCTCCCGGTGATTCGTCGAAGACTTCTTCAAGTTGGCGCTATATCTCTCTTCAATCCTTTCTACAGGGTTAAATTGCATGCCAAATCCGGTTGTCATCAATTTAATTTTATGAAGGATAAGCATACAATAAATCTTATTCTTATTTCATCCAAGTGAGTAATCCCTTCCTTAGGAGTTTGTTCTTTGTGAATAAATTCTAGTTCCAAGTGATTATATCTTTTCTTTTCCGGAGTTCAAATTTCCTCGGACATTTCATCGGAACCTCCATCTAAATCACCGCAAGGCTCATCTCATTCTTTCTTCCTTCATTCTATCTCATCATCCTTTTTCCACCGGAGTTCTTATGGTGGTTCGTAATGATTTAATTTCATTCTTCAAGAGTTCATCAAGATTTTGTAGGAGGAGTTCAAGTATCTTTCCTTCTCGCGTCTTCCAAGGATGCGATCGAATTCATTCATGGTGGAAGTTGTTGTTCTCTCATACGTTCTTTACATTCCATTCTTTCAATTCTTCTGGAGGCATTGCGTTGTTCATCTCGTCAAGTGCCATCCCATCTTGTGAAGTTCATGTTCTATTCCATCTATGTTCAGCCAGAGTGCTGCCAAAATTCTAATGTTCTTATTCCTTTCCTATCCTATTCTAACCAGAGTGGTTTCAGAGTCTGTCTTGTTTCCATGAGCATTTGATTCTCTTCATACTCGCTTTTCCTCTTTCTATCGAATGCTCTCGACCTTTTTCATCTTATCTCGTGCACTCTTGTTTCACCTCTTCCTCTTTCTCTTCCGTCTCGTTCCTAAGATCTCGGGACGAGATTTCTTGTTAGCAGAGGAGAGTTGTAACGCCCCGGATCCGATGGGCCAGGTGTCTTCCAGTTATTCGCCGTAGTTGCCATGACATTTGCTTGCATGTTGCATTTTTCCATGTCATCATCTGCATTTCATCTGCATGTTTTTCAAAACTTGCATCCGTTCGGGTTCCCCCAGTTCTCTCCGTTATCTTTTCTGAGCCCAACCACACTCGCACGCTCCCGTCGCACCTCTCAGACCTTATTTCGTGAGCGGGAGAAAAAGGTTCTCGGAACGGACCGAGATTTGCCGAGTGGCCTTGGTATATCACCGGTAGACCGCCTGTGAAATTCCGTTCCATTTGGAGGTCGTTTGATGCCCCAACAGTTAACCGCGTAGCCCGAAACCCCTCTCTCTTTGCAGCCCAGCCCCTCTTCACCACAGCCCATGAGCCCATCCAAACCCCTCCATGCTCTCGGTCGTTCGATCACGATCGTGTGGGCGAAAACCGCACCGCATTTTGACTCTCCTAGCTCCCTCTACCTATATAAAGCCCCCTCCCCCGAAATTCTCTGTCTAACCCTAGCCTCTCTCCCTTTCACCCGCCGGACGTGTCCGCCCGCCGCCGCCCCGAGCCAGTGAGGCCCTGCCACGTGGCGCCCCGCCGCCCTCCTCTCTCGCAGCAGCGCAGCCGCTGCAGCAGCCAGCGCGCCGCCGCCTGCGCAACCTCCACCGCCATCGTCCAGCGCGCCGCCGCCTCCGCTTCTGCCGGCGACCCGCCGCCAACGCTGCGCCACAAGACCGCGCCTCGCCCACGGTGACCCCGCCGCCCGACTCGCGCCTCTCGCGCCTCGCCCGCCGTCGCCGTCAGGCGCCCATGACGCCGCCGAGGCCGGCGACCACCCGCTCCCGGGCGCCTCCTCCCGCAGCCTCCGTCGTGTTCGGGCGCCGCCCGTGGGAGTACGCCACGCCGCCGACCATCTCCAGGGCCTCCGCTCCCCTCTCCGTGTCCCCACCGCCGGCCTGATCCGGAGCTCACCGGAGCCGCCCCGCCGCTCGCCGGAGTTCCTCTCCTGTCAGATCTGCCGCGGGTGGACGATATCCACCCGTTCTCCCAACCAAACACGCCTCCCCGCGCCCTGGATCCCTCCGTCCTGCACCGTCCCGTCCCGCGTTGACTTTTCGCGGAGGTAAAATTCCACCAAGTCCTAGAAAACCATATTTATGTGTGCATGTTCGTGCTGCCATAACTTCATGCTCGGTGCTCCGATTCATGCATATGATATATCGAAATGTTAATTGTGAGATGCTCTTCATTTCATTCCATTGTTCCATGCTTGTTTGAATCCATCGTGATGCCGTTAGCATCGTTGCAAGAGTGATATACGATGTTAACTGCTGTCTGTTAACATAACTTGGTGATTTGTCTTTTTCATTGCATTTTGTGTGTGCATCCTATGAGCTTGATGTCTACATGAGTTTCGAGCTACATCATGTCATATTTACAGTGGTGCAATCCATGTGTTTTTTTGTGTCTTGTAGTGAGTGCGTCAAGCTCGTGAAGTAGGGTACTTGCTGCTACTGTTTTGCTAGGCTGAATCCGGTATATCATGATGCTATGTAAACCTGCTGCTACAAGTCATTCTATGCATAATCTGGAGATGTTCACTAAGGATGTTTTGTTATACATTTCATGCCCTATCCATCAATTCTGTTGGTTGCATTTATAGCCTTCTATAGACTGTTGTTATCATGCTCCAAACTTGCTAAATAATGTTGCTATCAGCCTGTTAACATTAAGTTCAGTTTTGCCATGTCAAGAACTAGTGTCCATGTACCCTATGAACTTTATCTTGCCATTATTAGATTCACAAACATGTCTTATTACTGTTGGTTGACTTCACATACCAGGAAATGCTCTGTGGTGAGTTGTAAAAGCTCACCAACCTTCCTACTTATTGTTGTTCCTGCCATGTACTGTTATTCTGGATCTGTCATATCATTTGCCATGTTTGCATGGATGCTACCATCCTTTCTGTTGTTCTTTGGAATTAGTTCATTAAATGAGTTTTGTTCTTTGACTTTATTATTAGCATGCCATGCTCTAGTTTTCCATGTTAGCTTGCTGTAACATGTTGTTTGATAGCTCTAAACATTGCAACCTGATGTTATTTCTGTCATGCTCAGTGATTTCTGCTAAGTCTGTGAACTGTTATTATTTGCAATCTTGTCATGATGTTTTGAGCATGTTCTTGTGATTTCTGGAGATATCTCAGTGTTCATGTTTTTAATGCTTTGTCTGTACTTCATGCCCATGCCTTTGTTCTTATGTTGAGGTGCTGTAGCATATTGTTTTGATGCTTGCTAGATGCCTAGTTGCTGTTTTGGACAGCTTATCCTTTAAACTTGTTTCATGTGTATGTGTTGAACCGTTGCTCCGTTTTGAGTGTGGTTTATATGAAACTTTCTTAGAATTGCATGTAGTTTCGTATTATTATGTTGCATCCTTGTTTTGAGAGTGTTGTTTGTTGTTTGAATGCATTTTGCATCAATGCCATGTTTAACTTGTTTTGCTCATATCTTCTAGGCCGTAGCTCAGAACTTAATGAACTTTATATGTAACTTGACTAGATTTTCGTGTAGATCGTCTTGGTGCATGTTAACTTGCTGTTTAAAAACTTCAACTTAATGTTTATTCAGATCTGGACCAAATACTAAATTTGCATATGAGGACTTACCGGAATTGTTATATGTTGTTACCGACCTCATTTAAACTTGCTTTGATGTGTTGCTCTTGTATGCATCATCTCTTGCCATGAGTAGCCTCATGTAGCCTTTGTCATGCATCATGCTTGGTTGCGCATCATGCCATGTCTATGTGTTGTGTGTTTAACTTGTTGTTTGCTTCATTCCGGTTATGCTCCTTCTCGTTAGTTCCTGTTTCGTTGCGATCGTGAGGATTCGTTCGTCTACGCTTGCTTCATCTTCGGGGCTTCATCTTCTTCATGGACTCGTTCTTCTTCCTTGCAGGATTTCAGGCAACATGACCGTCACCTTGGATCTCATTACTATCATTGCTATGCTAGTTGCTCCGTTCTATCGCTATGTTGCGCCACCTATCACTTGTTCATCAAGCCTCCCAAACTGCCATGTCAGCCTCTAACCTTTTCACCCTTCCTAGCAAACCGTTGCTTGGCTATGTTACCGCTCTGCTCAGCCCCTCTATGTTAGTTGCAGGTGAAGTTGAAGATTGATCCATGATGGACAGGATTATGTTGCGATATCACAATATCTCTTATTTAATTAATGCATCTATATACTTGGTAAAGGGTGGAAGGCTCGGCCTTATGCCTGGTGTTTTGTTCCACTCTTGCCGGCCTAGTTTTCTTTATACCGGTGTTATGTTCCTTGATTTTGCGTTCCTTACGCGGTTGGGTGATTTATGGGACCCCCTTGATAGTTCTCTTTGAATAAAACTCCTCCAGCAAGGCCCAACCTTGGTTTTACCATTTGCCTACCTAAGCCTTTTTCCCTTGGGTTTCCGGAGCCCGAGGGTCATCTTTATTTAACCCCCCCCCCCCCCCCCCCGCCCCCGGGCCAGTGCTCCTTCGAGTGTTGGTCCGAAACGGGCAGACTGCAGGGCCACCACGGGCAACTCGTGGGCTGGTTTTACTCGTAGGCTGACCTATCCGGGATTTGTCGGCACATCGGGCGGCTTTGCTGGTTTTGTTTTACCATTGTCGAAATGTCTTGTAAACCGGGATTCCGAGACTGATCGGGTCTTCCTGAGAGAATGAATATCCTTCATTGACCGTGAGAGCTTGTGATGGGCTAAGTTGGGACACCCCTGCAGGGTAAAAACTTTCGAGAGCCGTGCCCGCGGTTATGTGGCAGATGGGAATTTGTTAATGTCCAGTTGTAGATAACTTGACACTTGACATAATTAAAATGCATCAACTGCGTGTGTAGCCGTGATGGTCTCTTTTCGACGGAGTCCGGGAAGTGAACACGGTTTCTGGGTTATGTTTGACGTAAGTAGGAGTTCAGGATCACTTCTTGATCATTGCTAGCTTCACGACCGTTTCGTTGCTTCTCTTCTCGCTCTTATTTGTGTATGTTAGCCACCATACTTTCTTAGTCGCTGCTGCAACCTCACCACTTTACCCTTCCTTACCAATTGAGCTTTGCTAGTCTTGATACCCATGGTAATGGGATTGCTGAGTCCTCGTGGCTCACAGATTACTACTACAACAGTTGCAGGTACAGGTTATGCGATGATCATGACGCGAGAGCGATGCTTGCTTGTCTTGAGTTCTTCTTCTGCTTCTTCTTCGATCAGGGGATAGGTTCCAGGTCGGCAGCCTGGGCTAGCAGGGTGGATGTCGTTTGAGTTTCTGTTTGTGTTTCATTCGTAGTCGGATGTTGATCTTATGTATGATGTATTGTTGTACCCTTGCGGCATTTGTATGCCTTGTATGTATCCCCATCCATTATGTAATGTTGATGTAATGATATCCACCTTGCAAAGCGTATCAATATGTGGTTCTATCCTTGGTGGGACCTCCGAGTCTCTTTATGATAGTATCGCATATTGGGCGTGGCACATACCGATGACAAAGGGAATGACGTATGTTGTCATTGCGGTTTGACCGATAAAGATCTTCGTAGAATATGTAGGAACCAATATGAGCATCCAGGTTCCGCTTTTGGTTATTGATCGGAGATGTGTCTCAGTCATGTCTACATAGTTCTTGCACCCATAGGGTCCGCAGGCTTAATGTTCGATGATGATTTGTATTATGAGTTATGTGTTTTGGTGACCGAAGATTGTTCGGACTCCCGGATGGGATCATGGACATGAATGAGGAGTCTTGAAATGGTCGAGAGATAAATATTGATATATTGGACGATGGTATTCAGACATCGGAATGGTTTCAACTTGGGGGCGCGCCTTGGCCGGCCTCCTCTCCCCTCCCTCCTTTATATACGTGGGAGGAGGGCACCTCCTAGACACAATTGTTCCAAGCCGTGTGCGGAGCCCCCCTCCATCGTTTACTCCTCCGGTCATATTTTCGTAGTGCTTAGGCAAAGCCCTGCGCGGATCACATCACCATCACCGTCACCACGCCGTCGTGCTGATAGAACTCTCCCTCGACACTTTGCTAGATCAAGAGTTCGAGGGACGTCATCGAGCTGAACGTGTGCACAACTCGGAGGTGCCGTACGTTCAGTGCTTGATCGGTTGAATCAAGAAGACGTTCGACTACATCAACCGCGTTAAGCTAACGCTTCCGCTTTCGGTCTACGAGGGTACGTGGACACACTCTCCCCCTCTCGTTGCTATGCATCTCCTAGATAGATCTTGCGTGATCGTAGGATTTTTTTGAAATTGCATGTTATGTTCCCCAACAGCCACAAGGTTGGAGGGCGCGCCCCCCACCCTTGTGGGCCCCTCATGACTCCACTGACCTATTTCTTTCGTCTATATATTCTCAAATATCTCAAAAACTTCCAAGGGAGCCACGAAACCACTTTTCCACCGCCGCAATCTTCTGTACCTGTGAGATCCCATCTAGGGGCCTTTTCCGACGTCCTGCCAGAGGGGGATTCGATCACGGAGGGCTTCTACATCAACACCACTTCCTCCGATGAAGCCTGAGTAGTTTACCACAGACCTACGGGTCCATAGCTAGTAGCTAGATGGCTTATTCTCTCTCTTTGATTCTCAATACAAAGTTCTCCTCGATGTTCTTGGAGATCTATTCGATGTAATACTGTTTTGCGGTGTGTTTGCCAAGATCCGATGAATTGTGGATTTATGATCAACTTATCTATGAATATTATTTGAATCTTCTCTGTATTCTTATATGCATGATTTGATATGTTTGCAAGTCTCTTCGGACTATCGATTTGGTTTGGCCAACTAGATTGGTTTTTCTTCCAATGGGAGAAGTGCTTAGCTTTGGGTTCAATCTTGCGGTGCTTGATACGTCTCCGTCGTATCTACTTCTCCAAACACTTTTGCCCTTGTTTTGGACTCTAACTTGCATGATTTGAATGGGACTAACCCGGACTGACGCTGTTTTCAGCAGACTTTCCATGGTGTTATTTATGTGCAGAAACAAAAGTTCTCAGAATGAACTGAACCTCCATGGAACATCTTTTTGGAAAATATTAAAAATACTGGAAGAAAAATCCACGTCAGGGGGCCCACACCCTGTCCACGAGGGTGGGTGTGACGCCCGGATAGTTAATCTACAGTGAACCTCCGCAAATGATGCCACGTCCCCTCACTTATTGTTGATAAACTCGCGTCAGTATGAAACCCAGTTCAAAATTTAAAATAAAAACAAACAAAAAAAGTTTTCAAACAATAAAACAAAAATGTTTGGGTTGTGGCAAATATTCCATACTAAATATTGGTGAAGGAACCACACTTCTGTAAAGTATTTAAGTAAACTATATTAATTAAAATAGCATCCAAAACAATTAATTAAATGCATTTTACAATTAATAAAGTATTCAACTATTTTACTAGGGTAAGATAATTATCGTGGCAGTAGTATATTTGTTAATACCAATTTAGGTGTTAGTGGTAACTTTTGTAAAGCTAAATTCAAAAAGAAACTAAAAGAAAACAGAAAAGGATGATTAAAAAGATACACAAAACAAAAGCAAACAGAAGAAAAAATAAAATAGAAGAAGGCCCCCTGGGCCACCAGCCCAGCTGGCCAGGCCGCCCCAAGGCCCAACCCAACTTGGCTTACCTCCCACTTCCCGCTACAGGAGGCAGGGGTGCCGTGGCGGCCATCCGCCGGCGATGCCTGTGCGTGGCGGCCATCGATCCCCTTTGCCCGCCTACTAGTCGCCCCCGAGAACCACCCCTCCTCCCTAAAACCCTAGCTCACTTTCCCCTCTCCCTCGCGACGCTCTCTTCTCCTCAACATGAACCCGAGCCACCTTCGCTATGGATATTCTCACCCGCGTGCTCTCCGTCGTTCTTGCGAGCTTGTAACTTGTCCTGAAGCTCCTTCATGCTCGACTACATATACCCTCGAGTTCGAGCTCTCCGCCTCTCCATCACCGGGATCGACACCGTCTTCCTCCTTCGGCCACCGTCGCGCCATCAACAATTGTCGTCATTTTGCTGCTACTAAGCTTTCATCGGGCCACCGTGTGCCTCCGCGGTAAGCATACGCGTGTTTCCCCTCTGTTACCCCTCGACCCGTTGCCTTGCACTGATGCCACCTACGACCGTAGCTCACTCGATCTCCTCGCGTAGCACCGATGCCGGAGACGCCCACCTTATGTCGCAACGCTTGACTCCGGCCACTTCTACTCGTGTTGCTCACACCATTGAACGCATGGTCGTTCAGTCATTCGAACGCGCCTTTCCACGCTAGATTTGGTTGACCTTAGCCGAATCCCGACGAGTCCCACACCCGTGCGCCTCGTCGCCCGTCCTCTCTGCTAGATGCTGTCCGCAACTGCTCCTGCTAACGCTCCTATTTGTTGCCGCTTGCTTCTCCCCTACTGGCCTTCGCCGCCCTGCTAGCCCCGCCGTGCCCAGCGCCAGTCCACGCGCGCCCACGCGCCCCCTTTCACTGCTGCACTACTACGCCTGCTGCTCCCGTGCGCCACTGCTAGCTGTTGCCGCTCGCCTCCCCTGCCTCGCCCGTCTGGCTGCCCAGGTTGCGCCCTCGCGCGCGCGCCCTCCCGTGGTAGGCCCTGCCCCGCGTCTGTGCATGGCTTCGCCGCGCTGCTGCCGCCGCACGGTCCACCTCCGCCCGCGACGCCCGGCGGGTTTCCCCCGTTGCCCGACGACCTCGCCCCGCTTCCCTCCGGTCGTGTTGCTCCCGTAACCGCTAGCGCCCGCGCCCGCTATGGCTCCCCAGAGCCACTGACTAGGGGGCCCCACGCCCCAGAAAACATTAAGAAAAGTGATTAAAAACAAATAAATAAATATTTAATTAATTAATTAATTACGTTTAATTAAGCTAATGAAACTTAGTTAACCTAATAATTAACTAATTAAACAAATAAATCCTTTTTAGTTAGTCTGAGTCAATGACAAACGGGACACACACGTCTGTTGACCCAGTCAACAGATGGTTGACTGATGACATCATGCTGACATCACACTGACATCATAATTACATTTTATAATTAAATTAATTCTGTTAATATAAAAAATGAATTAAAACTTTGAAAATTAATATAAAATAAACCGTAACTCGGATGAAAATGTTTTGTACATGAATGTTGCTTAGAACGACGAGACGAATCCGTATACGCAGCCCATTTGTCTGTCACACATCCCTAGAATAGCAAACATGCAACTTTCCCCCTCCAGTTCATCTGTCCGAAAACGCGAAACACCAGGGATACTTTCCCGGATGTTTCCCCCCTTCGCCGTTATCACCTATCCCTACGTTAGGTCACCCGTAGCACAACGTTGTGTCGCATCTTGCTTGTTATATTTGATTGCTCTATTATTTATTGTGTTCCCCCTTCGTTAATTCTTTCTGGTAGACCCTGAGACCGGCGCTGATGCCACCGAGTATGACTACGTCACCAACGATCCTTCTTCCCGTACAACAAAGCTTCCAGGCAAGCCCCCCCTTGATCACCAGATATTGCCTATTCTCTCTCTATTGCTTGGATTAGAGTAGTGTAGCATGTTACTAGTTTCGTTGAATCCTATTCTGCTGCATAGCCTGTCATTGTTTCTATAATTGTTGATACCTTTACCTGCTATCCTAATGCTTAGTATAGGATTCTAGTGTTCCATCAGTGGCCTTACACTCTTGTCCGTCTGCCATGCTATACTACTGGGCCGTGATCACTTCGGGAGGTGACCACGGGCATATGCTATATACTTTATACTGTTACATTACTTATGATACTGTTCGGAGATGGGGGCTGAAGGGGCAGGTGTCTCCATCCCGGTAGAGGTGGGCCTGGGTTCCCGATGGCCGCCGACTGTTACTTTGTGGCGGAGCGACACAGCAGGTTGAGACCACCTAGGAGAGAGGTCGGCCTGGCCCTGGTCGGCACTTGCGGATACTTTAATTAACATGCTTAACGAGATCTTGGTATTTGATCTGGGTCTGGCCACTGGCCTATACGCACTAACCAACTATGCGGGAACAGTTATGGGCACTCGACGTCGTGGTATCAGCAGAAGCCTTCTTGATGTCAGCGACTGAGCGGCGCGCGCCGGGTTGGACTGGAACGGCTGCTCTTGTATAAGGGTGGCTAGGTATGCTCACCGGCCGCGTACGCAACGTGCAGGTGTGCAATGGGCGATGGGCCTAGACCCCTGCGCGCATAGGATTTAGACCGGCGTGCTGACCTCTCTGTTGAGCCTAGGTGGGGCTGCGACATGTTGATCTTCCGAGGCCGGGCATGACCCAGGAAAGTGTATCTGGCCAAATGGGATCGAGCGTGCTGGGTAATGTGGTGCACCCCTGCAGGGAAGTTTATCTATTCGAATAGCCGTGATCTTCGGTAACAGGACGACTTGGAGTTGTACCTTGACCTTATGACAACTAGGACCGGATACTTAAAAAAAACACCCTTCCAAGTGCGAGATATAACCCGGTGATCTCTCTTGCATGCAGGCGGCGAGAGGATCGCTGTAGGATATGCTATGCGATGCTACTTGGAGGACTTCAATCTACTCTCTTCTACATGATGCAAGACGGAGGCTGCGAGAAGCGTAGTCTTCGATAGGACTAGCTACCCCCCTCTTATTTTGGCATTCTGCAGTTCAGTACACCGATATGGCCCTTTACACATATAACCATGCATATGTAGTGTAGCTCCTTGCTTGCGAGTACTTTGGATGAGTACTCACGGTTGCTTTTCTCCCTCTTTTCCCCCTTTCCCTTCTACCTGGTTGTCGCAACCAGATGCCGGAGCCCAGGAGCTAGACACCACCGTCGATGATGACTCCTACTACACTGGAGGTGCCTACTACTACGTGCAGGCCACTGACGACGACCAGGAGTAGTTTAGGAGGATCCCAGGCAGGAGGCATGCGCATCTTTCGATCTATATCCCAGTTTGTGCTAGCCTTCTTAAGGCAAACTTGTTTAACTTATGTCTGTAATCAGATATTGTTGCTTCCGCTGACTCTTCTAAGATCGAGCACTTGTATTCGAGCCCTCAAGGCCCCTGGCTTGTATTATGATGCTTGTATAACATATTTTATTTTTAGAGTTGTGTTGTGATATCTTCTCGTGAGTCCCTGATCTTGATCATTACGCTTTGCGTGTATGATTAGTGTCTGATTGAATCGGGCGTCCGCATTGAAGCGCGCCTGCCCTCTGGGCGCCCCCTTGCCTCGTGGGCCCCCTAAAGCTCCACCGACCTCGACTCCAACTCCATATATTCACTTTCGGGGAGAAAAAAAAATCAAAGAGAAGGATTCATCACGTTTTACGATACAGAGCCGCCGCCAAGCCCTAAAACCTCTCGGGAGGGCTGATCTAGAGTCCGTTCGGGGCTCCGGAGATGGGAATCCGTCGCCGTCGTCATCATCAACCATCCTCCATCACCAATTTCATGATGCTCACCGCCGTGCATGAGTAATTCCATCGTAGGCTTGCTGGACGGTGACGGGTTGGATGAGATTTATCATGTAGTCGAGTTAGTCACTACTAGGAAAAGGGCTATAGATGACATGGACACTAATGGCGCACCCGACATGTGGTGCGCCACTAATATATAGCAGTGGCGCACCATGTGTTGGTGCGCCATTAGTGTGATAGACACTAATGGCGCACCAGACCCATCCTGCACCACTAGTAACAATTTTTTTTCCAAAAATACTAATGGCGCACCAGGGCACAGTGCGTCATTATTAGTTTTAACTAGTAATGGCGCACAAGCCACACAGTGCGCCACTACTATATTTTTTTGCAAAATTACTAATGGTGCACCACCAGCTGGTGCGCCATTAGTAACCAGGGTTACTAATGGCGCATTTGTAGGTGGTGCGCCATTAGTAACCTGGGAGCAGCTAGATATTTTGGACAGCCACCTACACACTCACTTTCCCCACTTCATTCTCACCACCTACTCCTCCAAGCTTGTCTCGGATGCCTCCTCTTCATCACCTCATTTGCACCATAGATTCATCCAAATTAAGTGGTTAAATTACCTTTTTTTGATAGGTAAGTAAGGGGAAAGCTTTCTTTATGTTGTAGATCTACTTTTTTTCTCCCTCCAACAACGTGCACATGCACTTTTTATGGCCTAGCTAGATCTATGTATGTTTGTGGTGTTGCATATGTTTGTGGTGTTGCATATATGTTTGTGTTTGCAGGTACCGGTATTTGAAATGCGATAGTTGCCAATATTTTGCCGGAATGTTGATTCATTTCCGTTTCGGCGAGAATTTTGGCACTATGCATTCTTTTTGGTCCTATTTTTAGGCAAAGTCATGCCAAATTTTTTGTTGGTTCTAAAATATCGTTTTGCTCTACCCCGCAGTCGACCATGGTTCGCACGATGACCGAAGGCATCGTGAATAGGTTTTTGAGCTCCGTGAAGGCCGAGATGCTTCAAAAGAACGAGACGGAGATAAGATGTTCGTGTCGAAGATGCAAGCTGAGGAGCCTTATGGACCCGGATTCCTTACAGGTGCGGGACCACCTGCTCTTGCGTGGTTTCATGGATGGCTATCGGTGGCAAAGTGATGAAGATGATTATGAAGTCGTCCATGGGGGTCGGGCAAGAAATGAGGAAGGGCAGCAAGACAATCGTGGCGAGGCGGGCGAGAAGACGAAGAATCTCCAGGACATGATCACGAAGTAGATGCAGTACACTGTCATCATGTAGAAGATGCCGGACATGATGATGAGGAAGATGCCGGAGCAGACGAAGGGCATGATCATGAAGATGAATATGCCGGAGCAGACGACGATGGACCATCGATGGGCTGGGTGCAGGACCCTCATATTCAAGAGCTGCTTCTCAAGCAGACAGATAACACAAGAGCTGCCACCCAAGAGAAAGCCAAGCTGGATCAACTAGAGATAGACGCGGTTACTCCATTGTATGATGGATGCAGGCCCAAGGATACCCGCCTGAAAGTAACGCTCATGGCTCTGGAGATGAAGGTAAAACACAAAATGACCGACGCATGCTTCGATGAGAACATGTCATTCTGGCACGAACGTCTTCCCAAGGGGAACAAGTGCCCGACCAGTTTCGAGGAGGCGAAGAAAATCGTGTGTCCTCTGGATTTACCGCATGTGAAATACTATGTGTGCATGAACAATTGCATCATTTATCGGGACGAGCATGCGGAGTCTACCATATGTCCGGTGTGCGGCATCACTCGACATAAGAAGAGGAAGAAAGCTCCTCGAAAAGTGGTGTGGTACTTTCCGATCACTCCTCGTCTGCAGCGGTATTTCGCGGACCCTAAGGTAGCAAAGCTCCTGTGTTGGCACGCGGATAGGCAGGAGAAGAAGCAAGAAGATGACGCAAATGATCCGGAGATAAATAAAAAAGACAAGATGCTGAGTCACCCTAAGGATGGGAGCCAGTGGCAAGCGTTGAACTTCAAACACCCAGAATTTGGGAAGGATCCAAGGAACATCGTGCTGGGCGCGAGTACCGATGGAGTCAATCCGTTTGGCAGCCAGAGAAGCACACATAGCACCTGTCCTGTGTTAGTGTGGATGTACAACCTTCCCCCTGGTTGTGCATGAAGAGGAAGTACATTCACATGAGTATGTTAATTGAAGGGCCAAAACAACCAGGGAATGACATCAATCTATATCTGGGGCTGCTGAAAGAGGAGCTAGACACGCTGTGGAAAACGCCAGCCAATACGTGGGACGCTGTAGAGAAAGAATATTTCCCTATGAGAGCCGCACTGCTCATGACGGTGCAGGACTATCTCGGTTACGGATATGTCGCGGGGCAGGTGGTCCATGGATTTTCTGGATGCGTCAGGTGCATGGAGGACACAACGTATCGCCAGCTAGATAGAGATCCCGGGTCGTCGAAAACTGTGTTCATGGAACATCGAAGGTGGTTTCGCGACGATGACTCATGGAGGAAACGCAAGGATCTGTTCGATGGTGAAACCGAACCCCGAAGACGCCCGTGTACGAGGAGCGGCGAGGAAATAGATGAGCTGTTGAAAAATTGGAAAGATTGCCCACTGCCGGGAAAGAAGAAAAAGGCGCCAGAGCCGGGAAAGAAGCGAAAGGCGCCAGAGTCGCTGCTGAAGGTGTGGAAAATGAGGTCTATTTTCTGGGACTTGCCGTACTGGAAGATCCACCGTGTGCCTCACAGCCTTGCTGTCATGCATATCACGAATAACGTGTGCGAGAGTCTGCTTGGTACCCTGCTCAACATGCCAGAGAGGACCAAAGATGGGCCGAAAGCAAGGCCAGACTTGAAATCAATAGGCATCAGGGAGGAGCTTCACGCTAATGATGATGATGATGAGGCGAAGCAGGAGACAGAAAGTCATCGCAAAGGCAAAAAGGCTAAAAAGACCGGAAATGACTTTCCTCCCGCGTTGTCGGATTTCGGGTTCCGGCAGACCCTTGAGGTTCGAACACTGGGGTGCGCACGGAGATTACGCCCTCTGCCTACCTGCTCCTCACCGAATCTCTAGGGACTAAACTACGAACAGATCAACACAAGAGACACAAGATTTATACTGGTTCAGGCCACCAGTGTGGTGTAATACCCTACTCCAGTGTGTGGCGTGGTGGATTGCCTCTTGGGCTGATGATGAACAATACAAGGAAGAACAGCCTCGCGAGGGTCTGTTCTTGGCTGGTGCGATTAACTACCAGGAGGGGTTCAGTCGCTCTATCTACCAGTTTCTCGGTGGGGGACTCGATGCTGATCGATCTCTCTCTTAACCTGTGGGTGGCTAGTCCTATTTATAGGCAAAGGCCCTGGGCCTCTTCCGAAATATTGGCGGGAAGGGCGCCAACAGTTGGCCATTTTGAAGGGGAACAACGGGTACACTTATCCTGACTAAAGTTGGTCCTCGCCTGTCAAAGGCTCTGGTGGTGACGCCGGCTTGGGCTCCACAGTGACCTCCATCCTGCCGTTGGACTGGTCTTGGTCTTGTTGCATCGAAATGGATGCCTTTGCTTGATGCTCTCGCCTGCGTTTGCTCCCTTTGCACCAAAGAGTAAAGGAGGACACTGCGCGGGCTGGCGCCCGATTGGCGCCCCTGGTCGTCATGGCTTGCGTCATGGGCACCTCGCGAGGTACCCCGCCTTGAACTCTCCGCCTCCTCGGGAGCCAGCCTGATGAGGCCGTGCCTGAGGAAGCCCCTTGTCGTCCGCCCCGCGAGGCTTGGCCCCTCGCGAGGGTCTTAAGCTTATGTTGATGGAGATGGGCTGCGCCGGGCCCCATTTCGAGCCACGCCACAGGCCGCACGCAGGCAAGTCTGGGGACCTCCGTTCCCAGAACGCCGACAGTAGCCCCCGGGCCCACGGCGCGCCCGGACTTGGCCGTGCATAGAGGCGAAAGGGCAAGTGCGAAGCGTCGCGGGCCCTAACAGCCCGCGGCCTTGGGCGCCGCGTGGCGGTTGATTGGTCGTGGGCGGCTCCACTTCCCCACATAGTCCCTGCATGCACGGATGCGACTAGTCCCTGCATGCAAAGCGGGTCATGATTACCTGCAATCGTGGTGGTCGACTGTCTCGCCCAATATGCGACCCTATCCAAAAGGAAATCGAAGGTCCCACCAAGGATTGACCCGCATATTGAAACGCTTTTGCAAGGTGGATATCATTACATCAACATTACATAATAGATGGGGATACATACATAAGGCATACAATGCCACACGAATACAACATCACAATACATAGAGCATCATCCGACTACGGATGAAAACACAAACAGAAACTCAAACGACATCCACCCTGCTAGCCCAGGCTGCCGACCTGGAACCTATCCCCTGATCGAAGAAGAAGCAGAAGAAGAACTCCAACACAAGCAAACATCGCTCTCGCGTCATGATCATCGCAAAACCTGTACCTGCAACTGTTGTTGTAGTAATCTGTGAGCCACGAGGACTCAGCAATCCCATTACCATGGGTATCAAGACTAGCAAAGCTTAAAGGGAATGGAAGGGGTAAAATGGTGAGGTTGCAGCAGCGACTAAGCATATATGGTGGCTAACATACGCAAATAAGAGCGAGGAGAGAGCAAAAGGAACGGTCGTGAAACTAGTAATGATCAAGAAGTGATCCTGAACTCCTATTTACGTCAAACATAACCCAGAAACCGTGTTCACTTCCCAGACTCCGCCGAGAAGAGACCATCACGGCTACACACACGGTTGATGCGTTTTAATTCGGATCTGGTGTCAAGTTATCTACAACTGGATATTAACAAATTCCCATCTACCTATAACCGCAAGCACGGCTTTCGAAAGATTATACCTTGCAGGGGTGTCCCAACTTAGCCCATGACAAGCTCTCGCGATCAACGAAGGAATATACCTTCTCCCAGGAAGACCCGATCAGACTCGGAATCCCGGTTTAGAAGACATTTCGACAATGGTAAAACAAGACCAGCAAAGCCTCCCGCTGTTTCGACAAATCCCGATAGGAGCTGCACATATCTCGTTCTCAGGGCACACCGGATGAGCAAGACGTCGGGTTGGCATAGACCCTGGTTGCCCAGGGGGCGCCGGACATCGCTCGGTTCGGACCAACACTTAGACAAGCACTGGCCCGGGGGGGTGGGGGCTAAAAAAAAGATGACCCTCGGGTTGGCCGACCCAAGGGAAAGGGATAGGTGGTGGGGAGGCAAATGGTAAAGCCAAGGTTGGGCCTTGCTGGAGGAGTTTTATTCAAAGCAAACTGTCGAGGGGGTCCCATAAATCACCCGACCGCGTAAGGAACGCAAACTCCGGGAACATAACACTGGTATGACGGAAACTAGGGTGGCAAGAGTGGAAAAAAACACCAGGCAAAAGGCCGAGTCTTCCACCCTTTACCAAGTATATAGATGCATTAATAATATAAGAGATATTGTGATATCCCAACCAAAATCCTGTCCACCATGGAGCAATCTTCAACTTCACCTGCAACTAGCAACGCTATAAGAGGGCTGAGCAAAGCGGTAACATAGCCAAGCAACGGTTTGCATAGGAAAGGTGTCAAAGGTTAGAGGTTCATGGCAATATGGGATGGCTTGATAAACAGGTAATAGGTAGCGCAGCAAAGCGATAGAACGAACCAACTAGCATAGCAATAATAGTAGTGAGATCCAAGGTGACGGTCATCTTGCCTGAAATCCCGCTAGGAAGAAGAACGAGTCCATGAAGAAGACGAACGGGAGTAGTCGAACGAATCCTCACAATCACAACATTACCGGAACTAAGAAGCAACACCGGAAAGAAACAAACAACATGGTAAACAAACATGACATAAACATGGCATGATGCACAATCAAGTATGATGCATGTCCGGTTTAAATAGGCATGGCATGGCAAAATGCAACAAACCATACTACAAGTTAAGTGGAGCTCAATATGCAACGAGTTGCATATTGACGAAACACCACATGCAATTATTTAGTTTGATCTCGGTTATATACCCAACAACATTAAATGTTATTAAACATGGCAAGGGGTGAAGCACAAGAAAACTACCTTTCTAGGCAAGTTTAAATGAGGCCGGAACAACAAACAACAATTCCGAAAAATCCCCATATGCAATTTATGAATTTGGTACTGTTCTGCCCTAAAATATATTTTAATGTTTTTAAACAGTAAAACAAAGTGCACCAAGTTAATCTATGCATTTTTCCACCCCATTTACATATAAAGTTTATTAAAATTGGGGTTACGGTTATTTAGTTATGAAATAAATCATTTCAACATGGCATTTGAGCAAATTAATGCAAACAGCAATTTAAACATTTTAAACATGAATGAAAGTTGGATATTGTGAAACTAGATAGAATTCTAAGCATTTTACATATATTTTTTGTTTAATTTGGATGCATGCATATTCAGTTATTGACATTTCAAAATGATGGAAGGGGGTGAAGCACAAGAAAACTACCTTTCTAGGCAAGTTTAAATGAGGCCGGAACAACAAACAACAATTCCGAAAAATCCCCATATGCAATTTATGAATTTGGTACTGTTCTGCCCTAAAATATATTTTAATGTTGTTAAACAGTAAAACAAAGTGCACCAAGTTAATCTATGCATTTTTCCACCCCATTTACATATAAAGTTTATTAAAATTGGGGTTACGGTTATTTAGTTATGAAATAAATCATTTCAACATAGCATTTGAGCAAATTAATGCAAACAGCAATTTAAACATTTTAAACATGAATGAAAGTTGGATATTGTGAAACTAGATACAATTCTAAGCATTTTACATATATTGTTTGTTTAATTTGGATGCATGCATATTTAGTTATTGACAATTCAAAATGATGGCATTTTTCTGTAATTATGCATGCACTAGAGAAATGCTAAATTGCAGTGAACAGGAAAAAAAGCATAGGCGGGCAGAAAGTAATGCACTGTGCAAGCACATCAGCAGATTTGGCCCGAAGCGGATGTGGTGTGCAAAATAACAGGGAAACAGAGAAAAATAGGGGCCGGCTGGGACTCGAACCCGCGACCACCTGCATAGCGGAGCAGAGCGCTGACCAGCTGGCCCAGCTGAGTGTTTGTGATAGGGAGGGACATACATCCTTTTGAACAGGCAGAGGCTCGGTCTTGGAAACGCCATGAACGCACAGCAATTTGCCGGCGACAACGGCAAGCAAAGCAGCGGTTGCCGGTGCAGCAGAACACCGGCGGGGATGCGGGTTTGGAAGGTGGATGCACAGGCGGCGAGGCAGGCGCAACAAAGGTTCGGGTGAGCGAGATCTCAAAGACGTGTCTTCCTTCTACATGGCGGAGAGCTATCCCTCGCCGGCGACAGGAACAAGCAGCGATGACTGCTGCGGCTACCAAGCGCCGGCGGGAGTGCGGAAAAGGCTTGCGGTGGGCGTCGTGGGATGTGTATGAAATGCAGGAAGGGCGTGAGTACGTGGAAATGCGGTTGCTTGCGCGTGCGCGTGCATGCAGAGGAAACAGAGCAACCTCGCCGATGACCAAAATGATGGCGGAGGTCTCGCCGGAATTACCTCTCCGGCGTGCTCGAAATGCAAGGGTGTGCGTGTTGTGCTCATTGCGTGAATCCTCACCTCCGAACGTGCCATCCATCTCCGGACGTCCATGGAAACGACGCCGGCAACGATCAGCCGCGGAGACGTGCGTAGGGTGTGGATGGATCGAGCCTATAGGTGCTACGGCTGCTACGAAACACGGACGGAAACTCGCCAGCGCGAATGCAAAGATGCAACAGGACAAACTAGATGTCACCGGAACGAGGCCGACGACGTGGTCGTGGCGGAAGAACTATCGGGCATGCGAGCAAACGACGATAGAGGATGCAATCGATGGGAAAAAGGTCCGGAGAAGCGTGGATGCTCACATAGGGTCAGTTGGAGGAGTCGATAGAGCTCGGGGACGACCGGCGGCGACGAATTCCGACGGTGATGTCCCGGACCCGAGGAAGGAGGAGATGAACGCGACAGCGTCTTGGCGTTCCACGGTGATGAAGAGGACGTCGGGGAGGAAGCGCCAGAGTCCTTGAGGAAGCGAGCGTAGACGACGAAGACCGAGTCAAGGGTCGCAACACTCCCCGCGGAAGTAGACGGCGGCGAAGGGAAGGATGATCGCGCCGGAGAAGAGCTCGGGTTCTCTCCAGCCATGGCGTGGGCGAAGCGTGGGCGACCTACCTGGAGCGGCGGCGGCGCGGAGGAAGGGAGGAATGGGCAGAGGAAACCCTAGGGAGTCGCGGGGCTGCTTTTATAGGGGAAGCGTGGGCGTCGGGGTGGCCACGGTGGCCTTGCGTGCTGCCTCTCTCTTTTTACTGTGAGAAGGAGAGGAACCGGGAGGAGGAAGAAAAGGTGAGGGGAGAGAGGTTGACAGGCGGGCCCAGGGTGAAAAAGTGCTGCGTAGAGGTGGAATTACCAGAGGGCGAGGTAGTTGGCGGGCTGGGTTGTGGCTCGGCTGGGCCGCACCGCTACTGCGCTACTGGGCTGCTGCTACTGCCGCTGTCTCTTTTCATTTTCATTTCCCTCAGCCAGAAAATAAACAGAAAAGCACAGGGATAAAATAGGTGTGTATGAGACATATAAGAATATCCCCATGACCCTGGAATTATGCACTAATTGAAATAATTGATTTGGGCAACTTTAAAGAAAGAAAATTATCGCAAGTTTGAACTAAATTAAAACTTGAGGCAATTTTGATTCCAACCAAATCAAGTCCAAAAGAGCTGAAAATTGGCAGAGATGGTTTAGGCATGGTGAACTAGCATCAGGAAAAGAATGAACATTAATGGGGGCAGGGAAGAACTCACTTGCATAAAGAAGTAAAAGAAGAGGAAGAAGAAGGTGATGGTGCATGGCTAGGTTTGAGAGAGATATCAAAGGGGTTGATACATATGACATGAATATAGCAAGACAACAGCATAAGGAATGCAATGCAAAAAGACAAGAGGCACAATGGAACATAACAATGATGAGCATGGCATATGCAACAAATAAAAGGAACAATGCAAAACAAGATGACAATGGAAAACACACCATGCCCAAGAAACAAAACACAAGGATGGAGTGGCACTATCATGAACATGGCAACAATCAAATGAAATACACGACGTTGAAGAAATAAATGGAAGGCAACTCGAGCATCGGTCTTGGGGCGTTACATCGACGGTTGGCCTTCGTCGGCTATAAGTACGGAACGGCGCGAGCCACTCCAGTTCATCTTCCCCTGCTACTTCTCCTCTTCCTCATCTTCGCCACTGCTCCGCCTTGCCGCCTTGGCTCCGATACGCCGATTCTCCGCAGAAAGGAAGGGGAAGGCCCCCCGAGAGGGCCCCGACCCACTTCCGCCGAAGAAGCGGCTGGCCCTCTACCGCCGAGATGAGGGCGCGCGGCAGGAGGTGTCGAGGCCTTGGTGTGAGAGGACGCCTCCAGGGTTTCCTCTGACCCTGTACACCCGCCTTGAGGGCCCTGCAGGAGCCGATGCTGAGCGCCACGGATGACGCCGCCGTCGTCGTCGGCGGGTCACGGTGGTGCGCGTTGTCCCCCCGGGAGTTCACGCCGAGGCCTCCTCCCGAGAGTTTGTGCTCCACGCCGCCATGCCTCCTCAATCTTGGATTCGCCTTCCTCCTTCCTTCGTCTTTGAGATCCCGCCTAGAGGGCCTTTCAGGCTCTGGCTGCAGCACGCCGATTGCCAGACCCCTGCGACCGACGCGGATGTTGAGGTCACCGCTCCAGGTAAGGTCTTCATGACCCGGGGCTGGGGCGAGATCGCCCGGGTTTCCAGGACGAGGGGCGCCCTCGTGATCCACCTGGAATTCGACGGTGCCTCCACGATGCTCTTCAAGGTCTTCGACGCGGAGGGTCGCCGGCTGGAGTGCTGCCCCGGGAGAGGTGGTAGGGACCCTTCTGCGGTGAGGCAGAGGCCGGCCAACTGCTCCCTTGGCAGCCCCTCAGGCGATTGTGGCGCCGGAGGATCCAGCGACTCCGCCGAGCTCTTCGCAACCCCGGAGACGAGCGACGACAACTACGAACCCCCGAGCCTGCGCAGTTCTCGGAGCAGGGCGGGCTCGTCAGGCCGTCGCCGCCCCTGATCTGGATGGGTTCAGCGCCGATGCTGGACGGCCCACTGTTGATGATGGCGTCTGCCGCGATGGTTCCCGTAGTTAGGGCTCCTTAGGATATGCGTCTTTTGTTCCTGTGAACAGCCAAAAATGTACCCCGCGGGGGCTTGTAAGATGTTTGTAGCTCCGTTTGTCAATATGATCCTTATCGCGAAGCAGTGCGAGATGCCTATTCCGTCTTAGCTTAGTCTCTTCCTTTCAGACCTCACGAGGGCCTGGTGCTCTACGCCGATAGGTCCCGGTCCCAAGGCGGCTTCAGCCATCGCTGGTATGCCAGGTCGCGATGTCGTGGTCAAGGCCAGGAGATGAGCGGCCCGGGGTCCAGTAAGAGCCCCTGAGTCGCGATGCTCAGGAGGTCCGCTTTAGCGCTCACGCAGCCATCACTTGGTGAGAAAGGAATGTGACGTTGCTAACACGGGATTGCATCGGACGTGGTGACGGTGTTGCGATAGCTAATGTTCTCGTAGGATGACTTATCTCGTGGGTCAGGAAATACTTCCTGGTGAGGGGCTAGGTCCGTGCCTTGGCTGGCGAGGGATTGCTTGGTGAGGTCCTCACGTGCTCCCCCCTCTCGTCTTTGCTCCCCTTTCTGCTCTACGTCCTCGGGTCCCGGCCCTCGAGCTGGTCTCAGCCGTCGCTGGCATGCCAGGTCGCGATGCCATGGACATGACCAGAGGGTGAGGGCTGGAGGGCCAGTAGGAGCCCTGAGTCGCGATGCTCCGCCACCCCCCCTTTAACGTGCAAGCGGTTCGCGCGGGCGAGAGTGAAGAAGACACCGTGAGGGCCTCGCTTGATGCTGCTCCTTGGAGGGAACCTGCAGGCTCAACACAAAGGAACGAGAGTTCGCTGTGACAATCGACAGTTAGCTGTTAGCTGCTTTGGAGAGGGGATGAGGCGCGAAAGGCCTGGCGGGGTGTATTGGGGCACCCGTGAGCCAGCGGGGACTTATGGGGCCCAACCCTAGGGCGGGTTGCGCCCGGCACGGGGCCTTATCTTGGAGTCTGTTCCTGCAAATTTTCTTAGATGCCGGTGCTCTACGTCCTCGGGTCCCGGCTCTCGGGCTGGTCTCAGCCATTGCTGGTATGCCAGGTCGCGATGCCGTGGACATGACCAGAGGGTGAGGGCCGGAGAGCTGGTAGGAGCCCTGAGTCGCGATGCTCAGGCACCCCCCCTTTAACACGCAAGTTGTGTTGGACGTCGAAACTCTACGTCCTCGGGTCCCGGCTCTCGGGCTGGTCTCAGCCGTTGCTGGTATGCCAGGTCGCGATGCCGTGGACATGACTAGAGGGTGAGGGCCGGAGAGCCGGTAGGAGCCCTGAGTCGCGATGCTCAGGCACCCCCGCTTTAACGCGCAAGCTGGGTTAGACGTCGAAACTCTACGTCCTCGGGTCCCGGCTCTCGGGCTGGTCTCAATCGTCGCTGGTATACCAGGTCGCGATGCCGTGGACATGACCAGAGGGTGAGGGCCAGAGAGCCGGTAGGAGCCCTGAGTCGCGATGCTCAGGCACCCCCCCTTTAACGCGCAAGCTGTGTTGGACTTCGAAACTCTACATCCTCGGGTCCTGGCTCTCGGGCTGGTCTCAGCCATCGCTGGCATGCTAGATCGCGATGCCGTGGACATGACCAGAGGGTGAGGGCCGGAGAGCCGGTAGGAGCCCTGAGTCGCGATGCTCAGGCACCCCCCCTTTAACGCCCAAGATTCCGACATCCAAGAGAAAAGGTACCGTGAAGAGGCACCAAATAACAAGCATGATGGGTCGAAAGCATGGCCCTAAGGTGAATGTAAATGGGGTACATGCCACTGGGTCTGGCCCGAGCGGCTTGGGGATGATGCAGCCCGAGGGGCGCCCCCAGCAGAGTAAGCTAAGAACATGAAACAAAAGGGATACACGCCACAGGGACGGGCCCATGCGGCCTGGGAATAACGCGGCCGTGAGGGCGCTCCCAGCTGGAAGTGAAACTTGAAAGACATCACCTGATGATGCTGAAGACGAATGGGTGTTGATGTAGCAGACTCGGTGGGCTGCGGGAGCCGATCCTCACGAGCCCCAAGGCCCTGGGGCCTCGGGAGGCTCCGGATGCACTGGCGGCTCCGCGCGGACCATCTCCATCTCCATCAGGGCTGCGGAACGCCTGACCTCTTGAGCCTCCAGGATGGCCCTCATGAGGCACTGGTACACGGCAGCCGCGTTCGGCAACCCATAGGGCATGCGAACGTAGCTTTGGGGCGGAACCTCGCAGCGTCCCACTTGCGAAGGCCAGAGGCGCTCCTGAGACGTGGCTTGGTTGAGCCCTGGTATGTCGATGCAGACGCGCAGCCCACCATCCTCGCCTGGATGGGGGGCCACAACGGGCAGCCGACGGCTGCCTCTCATGACCCTTGACTCATGTAGCTCCTGAATGGCCTTGCCGACGAACTCCTGAGGGCTTGGCCCTCCTTGCCTTGCTCCTTCTTGAGGGAAACGTGCTTCGAAACACGCCTCCACATGGTGCCCAAGCGCCTCCCTCGTGACCTTGGCGAGGTCGGCGGCCCTCCAGGGGAGAGCCCCCGAGCCCCGCCTGAGGGGGGCGCCGGGCGCCTCCCCTATGCGATGAAGGAGCCCCTCGAGCAGCGCTGGTTTCGAGGGGCCTGCCTCCCGAGGCCAGCCGCACGATGTTTTGTTCTTCTTGGGGGTGGCCTCGGGAAGCCTCCTGTTTCCGTGGTCCGGGTCTTCCAGTGGCGCGGCCTGAAAGGCTCGCTCCAGGGAGCACACTGCGTCTCTTTCGTCGCAGGGCACCTTGATGAGTCCGCCACTTCCTGGCATCTTGAGGACGTTGTAGCCGTGGTGGGTTACGGCCATGAACTTGGCCAGCGCTGGGTACCCGAGGATGGCGCTGTAACGGCAAACGTAATATGGGCGACGCCGAAGTCAATGAGCTCGGTGCGAAGTTGTCGCGCGCCGAAAGTGACAGGAGGCTAACCTGCCCGATCGGGACCGTGGAGCCGTCGGTGACTCCGGAGAAAGGCTTGGTTGGCTGAAGCTGATTGTAGGGCACTTGGAGGTTGTTGAACGTTTCCACGGACAGGACGTTGAGTCCTGCCCCGCCATCGATGAGGGTCTTGGTGACTAGCACATTGCTGATGATTGGGGAACAAAGCATCTGGAGGACTCCGGCTGTGGCTGCGCACTTGAGCTGATCCGCAGAGCTGAACGTGATGGCGCATGCCGACCACCTCAGAGGGCGTGTGGCCTCGAGCTTGGGAAGGGCTGCATTTACTTCACGGGCGAACTGCTTGAAGATGCGCTGGGAGGCTGGGGCTTGAGCTCCGCCTAGGATGCAGGCGATTGCGCGAGGCTCCTGGAAGCCCCCAGCCCCCTCGTCCTGATGACGGTCCTTGTTTCTTCTTGGCTGCGGCGGCAGCGGAGGGAGGCCTGCGTTCCCTTGCGGGCGATCCTCGCGAGGCTGATCCCTCCAGCTTCCCTCGTGAGGCGGGTCCTGCCAGCGATCCTCGCGAGGTTGGTCGCGCCACCCTTGATGTGGGCTGCGGTCTTCCCAGTGTCCTGCGTTCCTTCCTCCTCCACGGCCGTAGCCCCGGTCGTTGCGGTCGGGACGCCGGCCGACCCTTCCTTCACGCACAGCCCGGAGCTCTTGGCATTCATTGGTGTTGTGGGTGTGGAGGTCGTGGTACACGCAGTACCGACTGCCCTTGGAGAGTTCGGGCTGATCTCTGCCCCGCGTGGTGTCTGGCTCTGCCGCGAGCACGACAGCCCCCTTGCGCTTCACGTCCTTGGCCTTGGGCTTCTTCTCTTCTGGATCCGCGGCGGGCAGCTCGAGGAGGGAGAGGTGCCCCTCCTTAGCCCTGGCGCACTTGGTCGCCAAGTTGAACAGCTCCAAAGAGGTGCACAGGTCTTCATGCATCGCCAGCTCCTCCTTCATCTTGACGTCGCGCACACCGTCGGAGAAGGCAGAGATGATGGCCTCTTCGGTCACCTTGGGGATCTTGAGGTGCGCGTTGTTGAAGCGCTGGATGCTACTTGATACGGCGCATGTCGCTCACGGCAGGCGGCCGCTCGCGAGTACCCTGGAAGTTGGCGATGAAGCGGGTGCACATCTCTTCACAGGAGGAGATCGTGCCTGGTGCCAGATTCAGGAGCCAGGTGCGGGCCCCGTCCTTGAGCGCCATGGGAAACCAGTGCACCATGACCTTCTCGTCTCCATTGGCGGCCTCGATGCCCAGCTCGTAGAGCTGGAGGAACTCTGCAGGGTCAGCCATGCCGTCATAGCGGGGAGGCAGGTCCGGCTTGAACTTGCCGAGCCATGCGACGATGCGTAGCTCGGGGGTGAAGGTGCGACAGCCCGCTGTGGCCACAGGAGGCCTTGGGTGACGAAGAGCTTGGTCCTGTGGGTCCCCTTGCGCTACAGCTGGGAGCAGCGCGGGGTCTTGACGTGCCGGAGCAGGGAGCGCTCGAGCAGCTTCTCGAGGGCGTGGGACTTCTTGGCAGCTCTGCTCCTGCCGCGCTGGCGCCTGACGGAGCGGGTTCCGCTTAGGGGCCGCGCGCCTTGGAGCCAGAGCGCCTTCTCAAGGGGGAGGCGGCTGAGGCGCCCCAGGAGCTTCATTGCCCGCGCAGGGCAGAGCGCGGTGCAGCGAGGGGGACGGCGCGGGGGAGTCCCCAGCGGCGCGGATGAGCTCAGCGACTCGGTCGAGCCACTCCTCGTAGACGTCGTTGATTGGGCGGTAGCATAGGAGCTCGTTTGCCGCGATGAGCGCAGCTCGAGCCTCCATGGCCGTGCGGGGCGCGCGAGAGGAAGAACCAGTAGGAGTGAGCGAGGGTGTAGCAGTGCGGCCGTCTCGCCTCATGGATGGGTGCTGGGACGATGCTTGCTGTTCGTTTTCCGCTGGGACGGTGGCGGCATTGACGGCGGGTGACGGGGAACGACGGGGACGCCCGCCGACGGGGGCCGTCTGGGCGACGCGGGAAGCGAGGGCGGCGCGGCGCTCGACGCGAGCCCGACGTAGGCGCCGATATGGATGCGATGGTCGGAGAAGAACAGAGCGACGGAAGGCGACCGTGCACCTTACCGGGCGCGCAAATGTCGGATTTCGGGTTCCAGACCCTTTGAGGTTCGAACACTGGGTGCGCGCGAGATTACGCCTCTGCCTACCTGCTCCTCACCGAATCGCTAGGACTAAACTACGTAACAGATCAACACAAGAGACACAAGATTTATATCGTTCAGGCCACCACTGTGGTGTAATACCCTACCCAAAGGTGGCGTGGTGGATTGCCTCTTGGGCTGATGATGAACAATACAAGGAAGAACAGCCTCGCGAGTGTCTATTCTTGGCTGGTGCGATGAACTACCAGGAGGGGTTCAGTCGCTCTATCTACCAGTTTCTCGGTGGGGGACTCGATGCTGATCGATCTCTCTCTTACCCTGTGGGTGGCTAGTCCTATTTATAGGCAAAGGCCCTGGGTCTCTTCCCAAATATTGAGCGGGAAGGGCGCCAACAGTTGGCCATTTTGAAGGGGAACAGCGGGTACACTTATCATGACTAAAGTTGGTCCTCGCCTGTCAAAGGCTTTGGTGGTGACGCCAGCTTGGGCTCCACGATGACCTCCATCCTGCCGTTGGACTGGTCTTGGTCTTGTTGCACCAAAATGGATGCCTTTGCTTGATGCTCTCGCCTGCGCTTGCTCCCTTTGCACCAAAGAGGAAAGGAGGACACTGCGCGGGCTTGCTCCCGACTGGCGCCCCTGGTCGTCATGGCTTGCGTCATGGGCACCTCGCGAGGTACCCCGCCTTGAACTCTCCGCCCCTCGCGAGCCAGCCTGATGAGGCCGTGCCTGAGGAAGCCCCTTGTCGTCCGCCCCGCGAGGCTTGGCCCCTCGAGAGGGTCTTAAGCTTATGTTGATGGAGATGGGCTGCGCTGGGCCCCCTTTCGAGCCACGCCGCAGGCCGCAGGCAGGCAAGTCTGGGGACCCCCGTTCCCAGAACACCGACACGCGTGCTTCACTCTAACTCAGGAGGAAATCGATCAGTTTTTCACCTGCCTCATAGGAGTAAAACTTCCTTACGGTTACGCGGGGAAGATAAGCAGATACCTAGACTCAACGAAGCACAAGCTCAGCGGGATGAAGTCTCACGACTGTCACGTGTTGATGATACAGATACTTCCAGTTGCAACCAGTAGGATCATGGACGCGCACGTCCGTGAAACGCTATTTGGCCTATGCAACTTTTTTGACGCTATCTCGAAGTCGGTTGGCGGAGGCAACTCGTATACAGTGAAGAGATCGTGGTGATACTATGCGAGCTTGAGATGTACTTCCCGCCCGCATTCTTTGACGTTATGGTGCATCTGCTGGTCCATATCGTGGAGGATTTCATCCAACTCGGGCTGACGTTCCTGCACAACATGATGTTGTTCGAAAGGATGAATGGTGTCATCAAAGGATACATTCGCAACATGTCACATCCAGAGGGAAGCATAACCTGGGGATTTCTGACCGAAGAGTGCATCTCCTACTGCACGAATTATCTAGGCATCGAGAACCCCATTGGTCTGCCCGTCAATAGGCACCTCGGCAGGCTCGCTGGATGGGGTCACCGTGAGGGTCGCCGCAAAATGCATGTCGACTTCGAGGGTCAACTCGCCGACTTTCAAAGAGCAAACCTAGTCACGCTACAACACATAGACATCGTCGATCCTTGGGTGGTAGAGCACAAAAACTTTATTGAGAAGAGGTACAATAACAGAGGCCAACAGAGGACGGAAGGAAATATAATCAAAGAGCACAACTCATGTTTCACGCGTTGGTTCAAGCAGAAGCTTCTGTCGTACCCTTTGCATGAGGATTCTTCTGCAGAAGAACAACTCATGTTCGCCTTGTCACAGGGCGCCGAGCACAACCTGATGACGTATGAGGCATACTATATCAACGGCTACACATTCTACACCGAGGGAAAGGACATGAAGAGTGATAGTTATCAGAACTCCAGGGTAATGATGGAATCCTACACCGGTAACGACAAGGACATATACTACGGAAGGATCGAGGAGATCTGGGAGCTGAGCTACGCTGGAGAGAAGATCCTAATGTTCCGTGTCAGATGGGCAAATAGCATTGAGGGAGTTCCGGACTAGGGGGTGTCCGGATAGCCGAACTATCATGATCGGCCGGACTCCAAGACTATGAAGATACAAGATTGAAGACTTCGTCCCGTGTCCGGATGGGACTTTCCTTGGCGTGGAAGGCAAGCTTGGCGATACGGATATGTAGATTTCCTACCATTGTAACCGACTTTGTGTAGCCCTAGCCCTCTCCGGTGTCTATATAAACCGGATGGCTTTAGTCTTTAGGACGAACAACAATCATACCATAGGCTAGCTTCTAGGGTTTAGCCTCCTTGATCTCGTGGTAGATCCACTCTTGTAACACACATCATCAATATTAATCAAGCAGGACGTAGGGTTTTACCTCCATCAAGAGGGCCCGAACCTGGGTAAAACATCGTGTCCCTTGTCTCCTGTTACCATCCGCCTAGACGCACAGTTCGGGACCCCCTACCCGAGATCCGCCGGTTTTGACACCGACATTGGTGCTTTCATTGAGAGTTCCTCTGTGCAGTCACCGATAGGCTCGATGGCTTCTCCGATCATCATCAACGACGCAGTCCAGGGTGAGACCTTCCTCCTCGGACAGATCTTCGTATTCGGCGGCTTCGCACTGTGGGCCAATTCGCTTGGCCAACTGGAGCAGATAGAACGAAGCAACTAGCATAGCGATGATAGTAGTGAAATCCAAGGTGACGGTCATCTTGCCTGAAATCCCGCTAGGAAGAAGAACGAGTCTGTGAAGAAGATGAAGCCACGAAGACGAACCAAGCGTAGACGAACGAATCCTCACGATCGCAAGAAACAGGAACTAACGAGAAGGAGCACATCCGGAAAGAAGCAAACAACAAGGTAGATCCACTCTTGTAAACATCCACAATATCAATATCAATCAAGCAGGACGTAGGGTTTTACCTCCATCAAGAGGGCCCGAACCTGGGTAAACATCGTGTCCCTTGTCTCCTGTTACCATCCGCCTAGACGCACGCCTCGGGACCCCTACCGAGATCCGCCGGTTTTGACACCGACATTGGTGCTTTCATTGAGAGTTCCTCTGTGCCGTCACCGATAGGCTCGATGGCTTCTCCGATCATCATCAATGACGTAGTCTAGGGTGAGACCTTCCTCCCCTTACAAATCTTCGTATTCAGCGGCTTCGCACTGCGGGCCAATTCGCTTGGCCAACTGGAGCAGATCGAAAGCTACGCCCCTGGCCGTCAGGTCAGATTTGGAAGTTTGAACTTCACGGCTGACATCCGCGGGGACTTGATCCTCGATGGATTCGAGCCACGGCCGATCATGCCCCACTGTCACGGCGAGCATGATTTAGCTCTGCAGCCGGACAGTACCCTGGAGGCCGCACTCGAACCCGCTCTGATATTCAATTCGGAGCCGGCTGCGCAGATCGAGGACGGATGGCTAGACACCGCCTCAGGGGCTGCAACCTCTACGGCGATAGAGCCGAACACTGACCTTGTCCCTCATAAAGCTCATGACTCCGAGGTGCCGGACGCCTAGCCGGACTCCGAACCTCCCGCGCCCCCTCCGATCGAATCCGATTGGGCGCCGATAATGGAGTTCACCACAGCGGACATCTTCCAACACTCACCTTTTGGCGACATCTTGAGTTCGCTAAAGTATCTCTCGTTTTCAGGAGAGCCCTGGCCGAACTGCGGCCAGGACGGTTGGGATGCGGACGACGAAGAAATTCAAAGCCCACCCACCACCCACTTGGTAGCCACTGCCGACGATCTAACCGAATGTTAGACTACGATTCAAGACATCGACGGTATGGACGACGATGCCGGAGACGACCAAGAACCAGCGCCTACCGGGCACTGGACATCCACCTCATCATATGACATATACATGGTGGATATCCCAAAGGATGGGAATGGCGAAGGAGCAGCGGAGGATGACCCATCCAAAAAACAGCCCAAGCGCCGACGTTAGCGGCGCCGCTCTAAATCCCGCCACAACAAGAATGGCGATTCCGGCACCAGAGATAATAATACCCCGGACAGTGCCGAAGACAAGCCCCTCCAGCAAGATTCAGTGCAGGAGGACGGAGACGCCAGCTCTCATGAGAGAGCGGCAGAAGAAGAGGTAGAGGATTATATGCCTCCCTCCGGAGACGAGGCGAGCCTCGACGACGACGAATTTGTCGTGCCTGAGGATCCCGTCGAACAAGAGAGTTTTAAACGCAGCCTTATGGCCCCGGCAACAACCTCAAGAAAAAGCAGCAACAGCTTAGAGCTTATCAAGATCTGCTAGCCGACAGATGGACTGAAGTCCTCATGGCCGAAGAGCATGAGCTCGAACGCCCCTCCAAAAGCTACCCTAAACGCAAGCTACTCCCCCCGATTAGAGGAGGAGGCAAATGAACCTGCATCACCAGCAGACAATACGGCTAACCGACCACCCCGTGGTCGCGACAGAGAGGCCTCTAGGCCCTTAACTAGAACCGCACTCGCACGCCGAAAAGCACAAGGCCACGTGGGAACGCCTGCATCGCGAGATATATTGGAGGATAAGGCAAGACAATCAAGATCGATCTATGGATCGCGTATGCCCATACGATGCGTGGCGACAACCGTCAGCGGACACAGTAAGTCCGCCGGGCGAACAAAATAGACAAAGCTCTCTTGAGCTCCGTCGTGACATCGCCCAGTATAGAGGCGCCGCACACCCACTATGCTTCACAGATGAAGTAATGGACCATCAAATCCCCGAAGGGTTTAAACCCGTCAATATCGAATCTTATGATGGCACAATAGACCCGCAGTTTGGATCAAGACTATGGGTCAGTTTGGATCGTGTCCTCACCGATTTGCTCGGAAAAATAGCTGCTCGAGCTGCTCGACATCTCAAAGAAAATGCCCGGCAGCACGACCATGTTTCTAGGCTGCGCTTTGGTTGTTGACCGAACGTGCTCTGTGTGGATAAATGGCCCGCAGTGTTTGGTTGCTATTTTGCTCGGGTTGAGATCACCTTTGTGCATTTGCTATATATATAATTTGACTTCTCAAAAGCATAACAAAGCCAAATAATTTGACTTCTCAAAAGATAATAAAGCCAAATAATTTGACTTCTCAAAAGCATAACAAAGCCAAATAATTTGATAAACAAAAATAATAATAACCTAAAGTTTCATAAGCATAACATCAAGGCAAATGATATTATAACTCGACGATACACAACAACATTGTTGTTGAATAACCGCAAGGCATTACATTTGATTAAAAATCATTGTCCAGCACATCCGAATGCAAAGAGATACACGAAGTCTAATTATGTATGCATCTTGATACTACCTAGAAACTTATCCAAAAGTCGAAAGCAACATAGCTTTCACATTAGCATCTAATAATCATATCATGCATGCTGATACTACTTGGAAACTAAGGTATAAAGGTAGCAAAATAATACCACCATCATCCATTACTTAGACATCAGCTTTGCATAGCCAAAAGCTAGTCATCGACTACTTAGAAACTAGTGTTTTTGCAACCAAAAGGATCCAACAATATGGTAGACCACCAATCAATCTTACTCAGAAAGGGCTAGAGTTAACAGCAGGATCATCACCAAGGTTACTAGCAGGATCATTGTTTCCAAGGTTCCCAACAATATCATCACTGGCACGTTTGCCAGCAGGATAATTGTCAGATAAGTATGTATACACCCAACGCTCCAGGTATTCTTGACCCATGCTGACAAGAAAACCTCGATGGACTGCAAATTCTGGCTTGCATAGATGCATCCCAACCGACATCCTCGCATCAGGTGGCAACGGAATCTTCTTGAGCATGTCCCATAAAGGAGCATTTGGGTCCTTTGGGGCTACAGTCTGTACTGGACTTGCAAGGGTTTCTCGTATGCCTATCAAAGTATTTCAGAGCAGCACATCCATATCAAGGTCATCTTGTGATGCTTGAGCTGATCTTGGCTTTGACTTTTAGCTTTATCATTTTGTGGTGGTGGCGTAGTATTTGGCTTTGCACTTTTTTGAAACTTTTCTTGTTAGGCTTTAGAGCCGCAACATTGGAGGAGGAAACTTGACTTTCGGGCCAGCAGCAAGAGCAGCCACCGCTTCACAATCATCACTATCTGTGTCTAATTTATCCGAGTCATGACCTGTTGGACCCTTCGCTTCATCAAAGGTGGACATATCATTCATCATGTCATCTTTTACCTTATCATCATTGTCAGTTTCAGCTGCAGAGAAAGGGTCTTGCATAAAAGAGCCATCTGCCGAGGAGCCACTAAATAATTCCTTCAACTTGCGTAGAACTGAATCGGTTTAGAGAGAATTCCACGATCATTGGCCTACATGAATTTTATTGTTAGTTCCACATCATTAGTTGAGCAGTCGACAAATAGATAATTTGTATGAGATAATTACCGATAAGCCATCTAGAGTAGATTGAGAGAGTATCACTTGTTTGTTGACATCATCAAACCCACTGCCACTCTCATTGCTATATCTAGCAACTAGCCCACATGTCTCTTTATGACGCCTAAAGTGACGTTGAACTTGCTCGACACTATAAGAACAGCCATACTTCTTATTTATTGCTGTTGTGCAAGCAGTGTGATGCATCTTCTTGAATACTGCTTTAGGAGGCATCTCAATCTTCTTCTCAATGTACCAGTCAAGAAGAAACTCAGATATAGCTACAGGCCAATTTATAGGTTTTGCCCTTGCATTCTTGTCACCTTTGCATTCTTTCCCCTTACTGATCATATTGCTTTCAGCTTCATCCATTTTATGAACTACAAGATGATACATGACATAAATAGTAATGACAGAACAAGGAAATAATGATAGCATCCATAAAAAAAATTGTCATACAAACAACCAGATCCATTACATGATAGAAGCGTCTAGAATATAAATTCACTGCCTTGCAAATAACCAAATCAAGTACAAGATACTGGCACACATAATAGAAAACTATTGTCTTGCAAGCAAGCCGAAAGTAAAACAAATTGCAGCAAAGGGAATATCAATGATGAAATTGACGACGCTCCCACATAGTATTTGCTAGATTGTCTCGCTTTGCCACCCATTGCCTATTGTCCCTTCCATTATCTGTTGCAACTCTAGATGACCTAGGCAGCTTATTATACCAACGATCTTCATCATATATGATGTTGTCGGGACCATTATCAAGGATCCAATTGTGTAGAACACAACAGGCTATGACAATCTTCACTTGTTTTCTAAATGGAAAGAATGGCTTGTTTGCAAGAATTTTAAAATGATTCTTTAAGTTCCCAAATGCTCGCTTAACGGTTGTACGAAGGGATGAATGTCGAAGGTTGAATAATTCTTGTGGCGTTTCTGGACGTCTCCCACCCCTGAACTCCTTCAAGAGGTATCGGACACCTCTATATGGCGGTAGTATACCAGGCCTTGCTGCATACCCAGCATCAGCTAAGTAATATTTGCCTACAAGAAAATATGAGACGAATGGTTTTACTGCCTTTTCAAAGTTATTGTACACCTAAAATAGCTAATGTGTCGTGCGAACCTTCCGGCATTGGAATCCCATTTGTTCTGTTAAGGGCAGCCTTCAGAACTACCAAGTCATGAGTAGACCCCTCCCATCCAGCAAGTACATAGGTAAACCTCAAATCAAAATCCACAACCGCAAGGACATTCTGGGTTGGGTATGACTTCCGACCTCGAAATCTGTTCGCTATGTTCTCAGGGACAAATGCAGGGATGTGGGTGCCATCAAGTGCCCCAATGCAGTCCTATATTAATTACAAGGAGTTGTATTAGTCGAACAATTGGATGATGCAAACCAAAATGTCAAACAGATGTAACACTAGGTACCTCAAAGTAGGGGTAGAACCGACCGGGGCTATCAAGTATCTTTTGGTGGGTCTCTATTGACCTAAGATTTATCATATCTTTCGCAAGATAACACAAGGCATTCAAGACCTCATGGAAGATTTGGCTTACTGTATAGCTAGATCTCTTGAGGAAAAATCCGACCACTCTATTTCGCAAATTATGGCCCATCGTATGTAGGAAAATGGCTAATTTTCTTCAACCGATACATGCACTGAATCACATACAAGACCGCATCACGCAAATGGGTTGACAGCTTCCAAAACACGCCTTTCCTCATCCGGAGTTGATGATGCAATTTTTATCGGTTGAATTGTACAGTCATTCAAATTTTTTGCCTCTCGCATCTCTATCAACCAATGGCCCATATTTTCTCCGACACATTCTAAGACTGTAATGTCTACGTCGACGACGCCACCGGACAATGGCCAACATTACAGCTAGAACACCTAACACCCGTCGTTTCTTGATAACATAATGGACATATTCCGTATACATCGGATATTAGATGAAATAAATGTATAAGGAACAAGTGAGATGTACGATATGTAGTCGAGAGAACCAATAATAGAGAGATTGATCTATGCCAGATTTAAGGTTACATGCGTGCACACATATATGCAAAGTACTGCTAGATTATTGCTCTAGTAAGAGGTTTCTTCAGATCTGGAAGGTTGTAGCTTGCAATCAAGTAAAAAAAAGAATCCAAATAAAAAGGAGCACTAGATGTCTTCATACTAGCAAGTTCTAATCACAAGAACAAATAAACAGAGAAGGGGGCAGCAAATCGTGGCACACATGATAGGGTAAAAATTGCAGTCTCACCTTCAGGATTTCACCAGATCTGACTAGGAACTAGAAATATTGTTGGGGGAAAGAAGAATCAAAGCCAATAATCAGTTTCCCATGCAATTCCTTCTCCCCTTCTCTCAAGAACAAACCCAGAGAGAGAGAGAGAGAACAGATTGTGAGCTGTGGGGAGGGGAAACGAGAGTGGAGGTGGAGGGGAAAGTGCGTTGCCCATATATTACCGGGTTAGTAAATTACAAGTGGGGCCATCTTGCCCAGGCAGGTTGGGGAGAGGGCCAGTGTCCAATTTGTTACGCTGGAGCCGAACAACTTACCCAACAACTTCACCAGCAGAAAATCCTGTGTCACTAACCAAACACACCCCTGTGCAGATTCCGTGCAAGCTCCGTGCCAGTGCAGATTGAAATGTGGACATGAACCAAACTGACCCTATCTCCTTCACATCCACATGGCCCATGTGATGATCTTCACGCCATCAAATATCTCCCCTGAAGCTTAAAGGACCAGCCCGGCATTGGCTTAACAGCTTGCCGCCAGAAAAATTGAAGTTGGGAAGACTGAACCGCATTCCTCGATAACTTCCAAGGCACGATAAAGCGACCACCGACGCTGATGACCTAAGCCACATAATTCAGCAGCTGCAGACGAATCGGCCGCACAATTCTCGACACGGTTCTTAACCAAGAAAACTAAATCGTCGACCGTCCGGATGCGGAGGCCTCGCGCCTTCAAGCATAACATCCGCGACGAGTGGCTCGCCTGCACCGACAGAAAAGTCAAATCCATGGCAGCCCTCACATCACTCATGACCCGCTTCTGCGCGGGTGAGGACAGCTGGCTCTAAACCCGGTCAGCGGATTTTAAGGACCGAAATGGCAGGTCGCGTCATAACAAAAAAAACGCCGCATTAACAGCGACAATAGTGAGGATACGGCAGTCAATGCCAGATTCAGAGGCTCTAAACCCGGTCAGCGGAAAAAGCCATTCAAAATAACTACTCCGGGTCCGTCCAATTTGGACAGAATACTCGACCGCTCGTGCCAGATACACGGCACCCCCGAAAAACCAGCCAACCACACCAACAGGGATTGTTGGGTATTCAAGCAGGCAGGCAAGTTAATTGCCGAAAACGATGACAAGGGGTTACATAGCGATGACGAGGAAGAGACCCGACCGCCGAACAATAGAGGACAGAAGGGTTTCCCCCCACAGGTGCGGACGAGGAACATGATATACGCAACGCACATACCCAAAAGGGAGCAGAAGCGTGCACTCAGGGATGTATACGCGATGGAGCCAGTTGCCCCGAAGTTCTATCCATGGTCCTCCTACCCGATCACTTTTGACCGAAGGGACCACCCCACCAGCATCCGCCACGGCGGATTCGCCGCATTGGTTTTAGACCCAATCGTTGACGGATTTCACCTTACCGAGTCCTCGATGGATGGCGGCAAAGAGCCTCGAACCTGCTTTACCAGGATACAGTGTGCAAAATGGGCATAGACCCCTCAAGGATTAAACCTACCAAGACGACCTTTAAAGGCGTCATACCAGGTGTTGAAGCCAATTGTACAGGCTCAGTTACACTGGAAGTGGTCTTCGGATCCCCGGATAACTTCCGAAGCGAGGAGTTAATCTTCGACATAGTTCCGTTCCGCAACGGCTATCATGTCCTGCTCGGACGTACCGCGTTTGCAAAGTTCAACGCGGTGCCGCACTATGCATACCTCAAGCTCAAGATGCCAGGCCCTCGAGGAGTCATCACGGTCAACGGAAACACTGAGCGTTCTCTCCGCACGGAGGAACATACAGCAGCTCTCGCGGCAGAAGTACAATGCAGCCTCTTAAGGCAATTCTCAAGTCTGGCCGTTAAGCGGCCGGACACAGCTAAGCGCGCCCGGAGTAACCTACAACAAGACCACCTGGCACGCCCGAGCACGCCAGAGCAAGGCGGCCCCAACCCCAGCCCCGCAAAACGCCAAGACAGGTCCTTCGCAGTACACCATTACGCCTCAAGATACCATGGGCATGGGAGAGGGCACGACCACGATAGGCCCAGATCGCGCTCAACCACACCAGGGCTCTCAAGTGTGTCGTTCTTTTTTTTCTTTTCTCTTTTTTATTTATTTTTTACCCACAGGACTCCGTTCGTCAAAGGCCCTGTCCGGCAGCAGATCTGCCGAACTCACGATGCAACAACCAGGGAAGGATAAAGGCTACAACGAATATCCAGGTGGTCTCCATTACGAGCATTAAATCTGTTTTATACACCACTCCGCAGCCTACCCCTGGAGCGGGACATGCTTAAAAAGTCCCGTACCTTGCTTATCACACTATTTGTATCGTTCTACATTCATAGCAGCACTTCTTGAATAAAACAATGCAACACCTTTTTGCTTATAATTGCATTTCCTTTTTATACATATGTTCATTTACGGCATGTTGCAACCGTACACTATGGTACTGTTCAAATACACCAGGGGCTTATGTTTCCCGCATCATGGTGTGATAAGTCCGAACACTTTCACAAGTGCGGCACCCCGAACTTATAGCATTATATGCATCGGCTCCGAATCATGTCTTGGGTCAATAGTTGGGTTTGCCCGGCTCCCATGTTTTGGTACCTTACGTTTCGTTGTATCGGCTAAGGTAGCACTGGGAGAACCACTGCAATTGCGCCCCAGTTGAGCTGGGTTAACGCCTCAGTGGAGAAAGCTAAAACTGACCGTCATGATGAGGCGAGAGCCGGTCGCTGTTCGAGAGGTTTTTTGCGAGTCCTTAAAGACTTACGCCGCTTAGAGCGAGGAGTTGGTTTTTGTCCGGCCCAGGCATGGATAGCGCCCCAAATTCGACCTTTCGAATACTAGGGGTTCGCCGAAATTTAAAATTATAGAATTCTATGGCTAAGTGAGAGTGTTCAAGCATTATAAGTCCGGGTGCCTTGTTCGTCGTGTTGAGCGCCTCCCTAGATGGACCCAAAAATGGGAACAAGAGTGCTCAAGTTTATCCCGAACACCCCAGCACTCGCGGCATGGGGGCTGAACCCGACGACTTGCCATCTCTCAGATTTGATAAACAACCGCACATACGGTAATATTTTAAATTAACAAGCGTTGCTTAGCGCATATGAACTAAGGTTTAGCGCACAGGATAACAAAATGCGAGTCTATCAAATATTACATCTTTGGAGCACTCACCCGCAATAGTGCGGGCACCCTTCAGGACACTCTTATAATACATCTCGGGCGTGCGGTACTCCTTGCCCTGCGGTGGCGGGTCCGTCACAAGCTTCTGGGCATCCATCTTGCCCCAGTGCACCTTTACGCGGGCAAGGGCCCGACGGGCACCCTCAATGCAAGCGGAGTGCTTGATGACTTCAACCCACGGGCACGCATCCACCAGCCGCCGCACCAGGCCGAAGTAGCTCCCAGGCATGGCCTCCTTAGGCCACAACCAAACTATGAGGCCCTTCATGGCCTGTTCGGCCACCTTGTGGAGCTCGACCAGCTGCTTCAGCTGGTCGCTAAGGAGCACTGGATGTCCGGCCTCAACATACTGAGACCAGAAGACCTTCTCCGTCAGGCTCCCCTCCTCGGCCCGGTAGAATGCGGCAGCATCGGATACGCTGCGAGGAAGATCTGTGAACGCTCCTGGAGAGCTCCGAATTCGGGTAAGTGATAGGTAATTCACACTCACATGCTTACTTTGCATGAAAAATGCCTTACCCGCTGCTATTTTCTTCAACGCCTCGATTTCCTCGAGGGTCTTATAGGCTTCTGCCTTAGCGGTTTTGGCACTCTCAAGAGCCGTCGCAAGCTCAGACTCTCGAGTCTTCGAGTCACGCTCCAAACTCTCATGTTTTTCCATGAGAGCCTGGAGCTCCTGCTGTACCTCCGCCACCCGCGCCTCATGCTTCTCTCGCTCGGTGCGTTCCACGGCCGCACTACGTTCGGCCACGGACACCGCCTCCTTCAGGGTTGCCACCTCGTTCGTGGCCCCTGTTACATCCACGTTATCCTTGTCATTTTTCTTGCAACCAAAATCCTTTTCTATAAGGTACAATTTTAATAAGGTGTTACTCACCTTCCTGGTCCTCGAGCTGCTTTTTGGCATGGCCGAGCTCGTTCTCGGACTGCTCGAGGTTTTCCTTCAAAGTATTGACCTCCGCAGACAGTGCGGCGGAGGTCAGCAGCACAGCCTGCAATCCCATATTGTCATATTTTTTATGACTCCTGCGTATATCTTTTTAGATCCTCAGTCCGGCTTTTCTTTCCGAACTCCGAACCGAGCATCAGGGCCTACTGTCTATGCGGTACCATTTTATATATATCAAAATTGTTACCTCAAAGCCTGTTAGAAGGCTGCTGCAGGCTTCGGTCAGCCCGCTCTTGGCGAGCTGAACCTTCTGAATCACCGCACTCATAACAGTGCGATGTTCCTCTTCAATGGAGGCGCTATTGAGCGCCTCCAGCAAGTTATTCGGCGCCTCCGGTTGGACGGAGGCTGCCGGCGTCACGGTCTTGCCCTTCTTACGAAGGGGTCGCCGGCCGGACTCCGGAGCCACTGTAGGCTCCGGGGCCGAGTCCGGTGCAAAGTCCGGGAGGTTGTCCTGCGACACCTCCGGGGTCTCCTCCTCCTGGTGGGTCCCTTCCTGGGATCTGTTAGGACCCCGATCCTAAGTCACACCGATCTAGCATGTAACACATCATATCGCTTTGCGACCTCACGCACGGTATTCCCACGGGTGCCACCTTACCTGGCCCGGGACCGTTTGCGCCTTTTGGCTCACGTATATGATAATGCCGCTAGCATCCATATGACAAAGAACCCGGGCTGACATGGCTAGTCGTGAACCCAAAGTGGCACTAACTTACAGGGACAGGCATACATGACCCAGCAACGAACGTGTCGGTCATCAGCGAGTAAATCCAGGTTGTAGCACTAGGCTAGCAGGACTCCGGTGAACCGGGCTGTAGCGGGCTAACAGGACTCCGGAATTCATCGCGTGGCATTTCCCCAAGGGGACAGACACAGGAACGAAGAAGGACACATGCCGGCTAGCCTAAGTGTTCCGGAGCAGTAGCATGCCACCATGGCTCAGTGGAAACACAAGGAGACATTTCCCGGTAAGAGAGGCTACTAAGGATAAACAACTAGATAGTCAGATCCCACACACACCAATCATTTCAATAACATACACACAATATGCTCGATATGTGCAAATATAACATGGCATCACAACATGACTCTACAACTCAAGTATTTTATTCAATAGGCTCCGAGGAGCGAGATGTTACAATCATGGGTCTCATGACCCAACATTCAGAGCAAACAAGTCAAGCACAAGCGGAAGCTTAACATGTCTGAGTACAGACATCTACAAAACAAAAGGGCTGAGAAGCCTGACTGTCTATCAGATCCTGCCGAGGGCACAAGATCGTAGCTGAGGTAACAAGCTAAACGTCGAAGTCCACGCGGTACTACTAGCAAGACTGAAGTCTCTCTGCAAAAACATAAATTAAGCAACGTGAGTACAAATGTACCCGGCAAGACTTACATCAGATCTAACTACATATGCATCATTATCAACAAGGGGATGGTGGGGTTTAACTGCAGCAAGCCAGCTTTGACTCGGTGGCTATCCTGAACTACGACTGCAAGTAACTCTTTTGAGGTGGCGCACACGAGTCCACGTATTCACCATATCAATACACCACTATGGATCCACTCCCATCTCCCTACGAGAACGCCATCCATAGCACTCATGCTTATCTTGCGTATTTTAGAGTATCCACTTTCACTTGTCTATGAACTGTACAGCAACCCGTAAGTCCTTTACATGACACGCCTATTCAATAGATCATATTAACCCTGCAGGGGTGTACTTCTTCACACACGCTCTCACCACTTACCGCCGTGTACACGACATGTACTCGGCAACCTTCAAGCGGAAGCCCAGCGAGGGTGTCGGCCACGACCTGACTAACCACACAAGTCTCTTGTCCAGGTTTATCGCCTATTCAGGTTCCATCCGCAAGGAGATCCGGCCGGGGTGTCGCTCACGGCCCCAAACGATGTGTGCAGGGTTCCCAAGCCCACCTCGACGGGTGGATCTACGCTTGGTACACTGTGCGACGGTGCCTAGTCTGTCCCAAGCCCACCTGTACCGGGTACCACTTGGTAGACTACTAACGCAACCTACAAACACCAGACACTAGTTGCAACTCCTGGACAGAGATCGAGTTGATTAATAAGCCGAGAGGGGCACTTAAGCATTCCAATGCGTGGTAGTAACTGGTCATGGATCACAAACACAGAACTCAATTCCTGAGGACGGCTGCAATGAGACAACCCACCATGTACTCCTACATGGCCTCTCACCGCTACCTTTACCAAATCGTGTTCACACACTTAGCTCTCAACAGTAGGACATGTTCACACACCTCCAATTCATCCCGATGAATCGAGACCTGACTCAACTCTAAGCGAGAGCAGGCATGACAAACAAACATGAATGAGTAGGCACAACAGGGCTCAAACAACTCCTACTCATGTTAGTGGGTTTCATCTATTTACTGTGGCAATGACAGGTCATGCAAAGGATAAAGGGGTTCAGCTACCGCAGCAAGTTACAGATAAATCGTTGTTGTCCTAATGCAGTAAAAGAGAGCAGGAGCGAGAGAGTGGGATTTTATCGGAATGAACAAGGGGGTTTTGCTTGCCTGGCACTTCTGAAGATAATATAGTTCTTCATCGGTGTCATCGAACTCATCGTCGGAACATTGTCTACTGAGAGGGGACAAATACCAGCAAACAAGGGAGAACACAATCAATGCAATGCAACAATATGATGCATGAATGTGACATGGCAATATGCTATGGTTTGAGCTAATGCAACTAGCAACAAGTTAAATGAAGTTGGTTTGAATCAAAGATTCAAATTCAAACTCCATATGTGATTTATTACATGCCATTTAATTGAATTGTCCTAAACAGTAGTCATAAGTTGTTCTAACATGCATGAAAATGGTACAGATAGATAGATTGGATTTTTCTGATCATTTTTCCTATATAAATTATTTCATTCTGAGTTACGGTTGATTTTATATGATTTTTAGAAGTTTTAGGCATTTTCTGAAAATAAATAAATCAAATAGATTTATTTAAAATCCAGAAAAGCATTACTGCGTCAGCCTGACGTCAGAATGACATCATCAGGTCAACATCGTCAGCCCAGGTCAAACCTGACGCTGGGACCCACTGATCAGTGACTAACTAAACTAACCTAGTTTAATTAGCACTAACCTAGTTTAAACTAATTAAATTTAAACCTAAGCTAGATTAATTAGCCGGGCAGGGCCCGCATGTCATAGACCCAGGGGAGGTCAAATCCCCTGGTCAACCGGGGCTAAACCACCGGCGTTGAGTCGCCGGCGAGGCCGAGACGGCGGAGGGCATCGGGATTCCTCCTCCGGCGACCAAATGGCCGGCGGAGGACATCTACGCGTAGCCCGGGCTCTCGCGCATCCAAAGCAACAGGTGGCGGAAGCTGGGGTGGCCGGAATCTTCGCCGGCGACGACCCTGGCGGTCATCGGAGTTCGTCCGAGGTCGAACACGGTGCTAGTGGGCACGGCGAGGCGCGTGGGGTGGCGTTTTGGACTCCTGCAAGTGCGGTGAGGGCGGTGGTGTGCTCGGAAGCGAGCTTGCGCGACTGTGGCCACGGCTACGCTATGGCCGGCGGCGAGGAGCAATCGGCTCCGGTGACTAGGGCGGCTAGAGGGTGCGTACGGGCACGGGGAACAGGGGAGAAGAAGGCGGAGCTCACAGCGGGGTCGGAGACGGTCTCAACGAGCTCGGGGAGGCGGAGACGGCGGCATATCGACGGCGGCGATTCTCCATGGCCGAGGAGGGGAACGGCGGAGCTGGCGGCACCCAGGGCTTCCGGCGCCTTCCGTCTTGGTGAGGAGGAAGAGGGGGACGAGGCGGGGCGTCTGGGCGCAGCGGCAGGGCGAGGGGTGGCCGGCGGCCACGGGTACGGCGACGATGACGACGAGCTCCGCTCGGTGGTGCGTGCGAGAGGGGAGCAGAAGAAGGGATGGGGTCCAGGGGAAGAAAGGAGAGGTGCAGTGGGGCGATGGGGGGTGCGTGGCACTCAGGGCTGGCTCCAGAAGCGGCGGAAGCAGGAGGTGGCTCGGGCGCGTGCCGGCGCGCGGTGGCCACACGCCCTCCTGCCTAATGGCAGGGGGTTGAAGACGGTGGCGGCTGCGGTGGGCTGCGAGGTGAGCGCCAGGTACTTCTCTCTCTATCTCTCTTTTCCTGTTTTCAATTTTTCTGCAGCTTTGTGGCTTTATTAAAAATACTAAATCAATCCCAAAATTCATGCAACTGCTCATGACCACTGTTAGAAATATATCCTACAATAAACATTTCAGTTTGGGATTATTTGAGCATTTAAAATATTTTATAGTATTTAAATGCCCAAATGCAAATAAGTAATGATTTAATTCAAAAATCCAGAATGGCCTAAAAATATGTGCATCATTTTTGGCAAAGGTTTTCACCTTTACCAGAAATCATGAACATTTCCAGAGGGCATTTTGGGTTTATTGAAAAATATTTTATTTTGACCCTAGTTGAATTCATTAGCTGCTAGGGTTTATCAGCCCCCATTTCAAGTTTCATAAAAAAATTAAACATGATGCATGGATGCTAAAGCTAAAACAAGCAAGGCCTGAACTGGGGATGTGACAACTCACCCCCACTAAACGAGAATCTCGTCTCGAGATTCAAGCGTAGGGTAAGATGACGGGGGGACGCAAACTAACACAATCTTCACGATCCAAGGTGCACTTCATGAGAACGTTGATTCGATCACCATCTTTGTTTCAACGTCTTGCTCTAAGATCTCCATCTAACATGACAACGAGAGGAAAAGGACAACTCCAGAAGAATCGATCTTCTCGAAGATCAATCAACTTAGGATCAACTCACAAGGTGAGTCATAGAAACATCTCTTGAGCTGAGAGACGAAGCATACATATAGAGGCATGGAGTGGAACAAATGACAAGGGTTCACTAGGTAGACAACAATTCCACGCTTAAGGGGGTGGTGAACGGTTGTCAACGTAGCGAGGAGTTGAGTTGCCATGATGCCACAGCGGGACATCCTGGAGGAGGGTGATTCGTAGATTATTACCTTAAGTGGCAAAAAGAATTACCTTTGATATAGAGATCATTGAAACTCTTTATACCGACTTAAGGCAAATCACAAATGATCCTTTGGAAGAGTTCAAAAGAGTGGCATACTTAGTTTGGAAAGGAAACTAGAGTTATAAGACAACTCGGCAAATGGAAGGCACAATCCAATGGATACCGGGGATATAACCTAGTGACTGAGCGTGCTCTCAAGAACTTGAGCATTTCCATATTCATCAGGGTCTTACCAACATCCGTGTCAAAGGTGCTGACAACACAACATACTACCATGATGAATAGCGATGGACGATGCAGATGCAAAGGAAGATAACACTTTCTCAGATTTCACCTTAGCGAGGCCAAGGAAACAAAATCTGGATGATCGACCGAGAGACATTTAGCACTCCACTTCTAATGTTCTCCTTGAGGTGCTAGCGTAATCCATAGATAATTATGGTTTGATATCTAGAACATCAAGTAAAAGGTCGGACTTCGGGAACACAAAAATACATAAGTAACAACTAGGGAGTAGATCCTACGAAATCCTTATGGGGAGGTGGCCAACTCCGTCAATAAAGATACTACAATATTAGGTCTTTAGGGTGGGTGGTGTTGGCCACGACAACCACTTTACCGGGTTACAAAGAGACCAATATTATAGTACTTTGGAAAACGTTCCAACCATCATATCTGCCTGAGATTCAGATCTGGCTGGTGTCAGGATATTCCAGACTCATCGAGTCTAGGAAGAAAAATGAAAGTTTGCAACACAATTCGACGAGATGACGTTGCGAGATTCTCGGGAAATGAACTACGATAGCAAGCTCCAAAACATGAGCTGGTTCTGCTACATACATGTGAACACGCTGTTCCAGACAAGCATGACCACGTTGTAGTCTTATAATAAAACACTACCGGGTTCAGGTTGGGAACCATCATCGAGGATGTCGAAGTCTTGTGCATGACCTAGGATTAGCACATCAACTCCTTTTCCTTGAACAAATCAATCAGTGGCTTGGTGTGCTACGGAATACATATGGAGTGGAGGTAATTAATCTACCAAACCACAGTATACTTTGCACATGCATGACTGACTTGGGACGATTCCATAGGAAACAAAACAAACCTTTCTCAAACCCACGGCGGCAACTTGCACCAAATGCACATGAATTAGAGGAAGTCACTTCTTTCATCCGAGCATATGCTTCATGAGCGGGACATGAAGGTAATGCTTTTTAGAAGTTTCCAACACTAGCTGGATGTTCAACATGAATCATGGAGATGATGAAAATGTTGTCAATGGGCTCAACAACAATTTATCAAGATTTCCATATAGATGGAATTCCATAACTATGTGAACAAGGCAATAGCATTGGTCAGACCAAAAGATGTAATGGTGTATGCTCGAGGGTTCAACCACGAATAAGACAACATTATGAACATCGTTGGTTATGATTTGATCTAAGAATAGCCCATACTAAAATCAAAAATTGGATAAGATGATAGGTCCATTAACTGATCACACAGACCAATCGGTGAAAATATCATCTTTCTTCAACACACACACACACACAAAGATATCCCTTTGGAATGAGCTAAGTCAGACAAGCTTTCATCTTCCAACTCTCCAAGTTGTTGTTTAGCTTAACCAACTAGCTCAGGGGTATCCAACACGGATTCTTGGAGAAAGGGTGGTTTCAAAAACCAACTTGGTCACGAGCTCAACATAGCAGTCAGGTGACGACTTGGTGATACTTTCGAGAAGATATACAGAAAATCACGAACCACCGATATGTTACCAAGCTCGAGAGCAATCTTGCTTTCCAGGCAAGATGATATGATCAAATGAGCGAGGGATTGACAAAATCTTAACTCACCGATCGAAGGGTGCACCAAAAATGAGGACTAGGTAGCACGTTCAGTCTTAGAATGATGATTCAAGAACCAACGCACTAAGAATGAAACTATTGTCCTTTAACTACCAAGCAACAAGGTTGCTAGGAGTAATGATTTCACACATCACGATTCACTTGTCGACATTACGGTTGCAACAACACGGGAACCGAGAAATGAATAATGATGGAGAGAGTATCACTGTATCAAGAGTTCATAGGATGGTGTGCAATTCCCATGATATTCTTGATATAAAGATGGTAATACTCCAAGGTGGAGCAGAGCAAAAGCTGGATTAGTATTTGATCTGCGGAGCACAACTACTTTGACCCAATCCTAGATATGGATGAGGTACTGGAGTTTGTTTCTCCTAGTCATTCTGGAATAAAATGGCATGATGGACCACAAGAGTAATAGACATCGATGAACGAATGCACACATACTCTTGACTATCAATTGATAGACGAGGGTCGGAAGACAACTAAAGAGGGACAACTCAAAGGAACATACGATTTTCTGAGTTGTGGATGCATGGTTTAGCATGTCGAACGAAGTTCAACATATTTCTTCCGGAAAACCCATGCAGAAAGGTAGAACTGGCAGAGCCACAATATAGAATGGATAACTCATCGAGGATATTCGTGTTGTGATCTTTTGATCCAACAAACTTCTGCCATAAAGTGGTTCATAGTATTTGGAAGAAGGAAATACCATGAACTTCGAGGACTATCGTAAAGGTTACTAATAACCTAAAGGAACTAGCAAATACCACCAACAAGAAGTAGGTACGGTGAATCTCGGGTTCAAAACCCAGGAATAGAATGCCTACTAAATAAATGGCATCACGGGATGCTTTCGAGAATGACGGTCAGAATCATCACAGTGGGAACACAGAGCATGGCTGGATTACTAGATGATACTCTAGACACCTAGGGTCATAATAATAGCTCCAACATAAATGTCGAGGCAATTGAATACCTCAACTCAACAATTAGTGTGATTAACCTGGCCTAAAAGAACATCAAAATCAGAGGGAAAGGATTTTGCAAATGCACCAGATTGTTTAGAAACCTGGGACGACTCGGACAGCATCACGGGTGTAAATGCTCCAAAGGATTTAAGACATCCTACAAAATGGTGGCATAGCCACTCGAATATCATAATATCAAGGTTCTGAAATCAACTATGAATACACGGAGATAGTAGGAACTGAACTGAGGCTTGAATCCATCGATCCTATAAGTCTACGGATTAGTAACACATGATCCTAATAGAAGAAAGAGAAAGCCTAGTTCCTTAACCCCGCAGGAAAGATAAGATGACTCAAATCAGAAGGGCATGAGATATAAGGAGTAAAAAGAGCCTTACGTTCCATCCCACAATCAATTCCCCTACATATAACTAAATCATTTCTAGACTCAACTTCGACCAGTTTGGCTTGGTAATCCTACAGGCAGTCAAGCTCTGATACCAATGCTGTCAGGACCCCGATCCTAAGTCACATCGATCTAGCATGTAACACATCATATCACTTTGCGGCCTCACGCACGGTATTCCCACGGGTGCCACCTTACCTAGCCCGGGACTGTTTGCGCCTTTTTCCCACGTATATGATAGTGTCGCTAGCATCCATATGACAAAGAACCCGGGCTGACATGGCTAGTCGTGAACCCAAAGTGGCACTAACTTACAGGGACAGGCATACATGACCTAGCAACGAACGTGTCGGTCATCAGCGAGTGAATCCAGGTTGTAGCACTGGGCTAGCAGGACTCCGGTGAACCGGGCTGTAGCGGGCTAAAAGGACTCCGGAATTCATCGCGTGACATTTCCCTGAGGGGACAGACACAGGAACGAAGAAGGACACATGCCGGCCAGCCTAAGTGTTCTGGAGCAGTAGCAAGCTACCATGGCTCAGTGGAAACACAAGGAGACATTTCCCGGTAAGAGAGGCTACTAACGATAAACAACTAGGTAGTCAGATCCCACACATACCAAGCATTTCAATAACATACACACAATATGCTCGATATGTGCAAATACAACATGGCATCACAACATGACTCTACAACTCAAGTATTATATTCAATAGGCTCCGAGGAGCGAGATATTACAATCGTGGGTCTCATGACCCAACATTCAGAGCAAACAAGTCAAGCACAAGCGGAAGCTTAACATGTCTGAGTACAGACATCTACAAAAGAAAAGGGCGGAGAAGCCTGACTGTCTATCAGATCCTGCCGAGGGCACAAGATCGTAGCTGAGGTAACAAGCTAAACGTCGAAGTCCACGCGGTACTACTAGCGAGACTGAAGTCTCTCTGGAAAAACATAAATTAAGCAACGTCAGTACAAATGTACCCAGCAAGACTTACATCAGATCTAACTACATATGCATCATTATCAACAAGGGGATGGTGGGGTTTAACTGCAGCAAGCTAGCTTTGACTCGGTGGCTATCCTGAACTACGACTGCAAGTAACTCTTTTGAGGTGGTGCACACGAGTCCACATATTTACCATATCAAAACACCACTATGGATCCGCTCCCGTCTCCCTACGAGAACGCCATCCATAGCACTCACGCTTATCTTGCGTATTTTAGAGTATCCACTTTCACTTGTCTATGAACTGTACAGGCAACCCAGAAGTCCTTTACCGTGGACACGGCTATTCGAATAGATCATATTAACCCTGCAGGGGTGTACTTCTTCACACACAATCTCACCACTTACCGTTGTTTACACGACATGTACTCGGCAACCTTCAAGCGGAAGCCCAGCGAGGGTGTCGGCCACGACCTGACTAACCACACAAGTCTCTTGTCCAGGTTTATCGCCTATTCAGGTTCCATCCGCAAGGAGATCCGGCCGGGGTGTCGCTCACGGCCCCAAACGATGTGTGCAGGGTTCCCAAGCCCACCTCGACGGGTGGATCTACGCTTGGTACACCGTGCCATGGTGCCTAGTCTGTCCCAAGCCCACCTGTACCGGGTACCACTTGGTAGACTACTAACAAAACCTACAAACACCAGAAACTAGTTGCAACTCCTGGACAGATATCGAGTTGATTAATAAGTCGAGAGGGGCACTTAAGCATTCCAATGCGTGGTAGTAACTGGTCATGGATCACAAACACAGAACTCAGTTCCTGAGGACGGCTGCAATGAGACAACCCACCATGTACTCCTACATGGCCTCTCACCGCTACCTTTACCAAATCGTGTTCACACACTTAGCTCTCAACAGTAGAACATGTTCACACACCTCCAATTCATCCCCGATGAATCAGACCTGACTCAACTCTAAGCAGTAGCAGGCATGACAAACAAACATGAATGAGTAGGCACAACAGGGCTCAAACAACTCCTACTCATGCTAGTGGGTTTCATCTATTTACTGTGGCAATGACAGGTCATGCAAAGGATAAAGGGGTTCAGCTACCGCAGCAAGTAACAGATGAATCATTGTTGTCCTAATGCAGTAAAAGAGAGCAGGAGCGAGAGAGTGGGATTTTATCGGAATGAACAAGGGGGTTTTGCTTGCCTGGCACTTCTGAAGATAATATAGTTCTTCATCGGTGTCATCGAACTCATCGTCGGAACGTCGTCTACTGAGAGGGGACAAATACCAGCAAACAAGGGAGAACACAATCAATGCAATGCAACAATATGATGCATGAATGTGACATGGCAATATGCTATGGTTTGAGCTAATGCAACTAGCAACAAGTTAAATGAAGTTGGTTTGAATCAAAGATTCAAATTCAAACTCCATATGTGATTTATTACATGCCATTTAATTGAATTGTCCTAAACAGTAGTCATAAGTTGTTCTAACATGGATGAAAATGGTACAGATGGATAGATTGGATTTTTCTGATCATTTTTCATATATAAATTATTTCATTCTGAGTTACGGTTGATTTTATATGATTTTTAGAAGTTTTGGGCATTTTCTGAAAATAAATAAATCAAATAGATTTATTTAAAATCCAGAAAAGCATTACTGCGTCAGCCTGACGTCAGAATGACATCATCAGGTGAACAGCATCAGCCCAGGTCAAACCTGACGTTGGGACCCACTGATCAGTGACTAACTAAACTAACCTAGTTTAATTAGCACTAACCTAGTTTAAACTAATTAAATTTAAACCTAAGCTAGATTAATTAGCCGGGCGGGGCCCGCATGTCATAGACCCAGGGGAGGTCAAATCCCCTGGTCAACCGGGGCTAAACCACCGGCGTTGAGTCGCCGGCGAGGCCGAGACGGTGGAGGGCATCGGGATTCCTCCTCCGGCGACCAAATGGCCGGCGGAGGACATTTACTCGTAGCCCGGGCTCTCGCGCATCCAAAGCAACAGGTGGCGGCAGCTGGGGTGGCCGGAATCTTCGCCGGCGACGACCCTGGCGGTCACCGGAGTTCGACCGAGGTCGAACACGGTGCTAGTAGGCACGGCGAGGCGCGTGGGGTGGCGTTTTGGACTCCTGCGAGTGCGGTGAGGGCGGTGGTGTGCTCGGAAGCGAGCTTGCGAGGCTGTGGCCATGGCTACGCCATGGTCGGCGACGAGGAGCAATCGGCTCCGGTGACTAGGGCGGCTAGAGGGTGCGTACGGGCACGGGGAACAGGGGAGAAGAAGGCGGAGCTCACAGCGGGGTCGGAGACGGTCTCAGCGAGCTCGGGGAGGCGGAGACGGCGGCATATCGACGGTCTCGATTCTCCGTGGCCGAGGAGGGGAACGGCGGAGCTGGCGGCACCCAGGGCTTCCGGCGCCTTCCGTCTTGGTGAGGAGGAAGAGGGGGACGAGGCGGGGCGTCTGGGCGCAGCGGTAGGGCGAGGGGTGGCCGGCGGCCACGGGTACGTCGACGATGACGACGAGCTCCGCTCGGTGGTGCACGTGAGAGGGGAGCAGAAGAAGGGATGGGGTCCAGGGGAAGAAAGGAGAGGTGCAGGGGGGCGAGGGGGGGTGCGTGGCACTTGGGGCTGGCTCCAGAAGCGGCGGAAGCAGGAGGTGGCTCGGGCGCGTGCTTGGTGTGGCAGTGGCCACGATCCTCCTGCCACCTTGGCAGGGGTTTGAAGAAGGTGGCGGCTGCGGTGGGCTGGGCCGCTGGAGTTGGGCCAGGTGGGCTGCGAGGTGAGCGCCAGGTACTTCTCGCTCTATCTCTCTTTTCCTGTTTTCTATTTTTCTGCAGCTTTGTGGCTTTATTAAAAATACTAAATCAATCCCAAAATTCATGCAACTGCTCATGACCACTGTTAGAAACATATCATACAGTAAACATTTCAGTTTGGGATTATTTGAGCATTTAAAATATTTTATAGTATTTAAATGCCCAAATGCAAATAAGTAATGATTTAATTCAAAAATCCAGAATGGCCTAAAAATATGTGCATCATTTTTGGCAGAGGTTTTCACCTTTACCAGAAATCATGAACATTTCCAGAGGGCATTTTGGGTTTATTGAAAAAGATTTTATTTTGACCCTAGTTGAATTCATTAGCTGCTAGGGTTTATCATCCCCCATTTCAAGTTTCATAAAAAATTTAAACATGATGCATGGATGCTAAAGCTAAAACAAGCAAGGCCTGAACTGGGGATGTGACAGGATCCCACCTCGGCATCGTCCGCATCACGGGGAGTGGAGGCAGTCGGAAGGGAATCCATGTCCGACGCACCTAAGGACCCGCTCGACGAAGTAGGAAGATCATCCTTGGGCGGACTGCAGGGTTGTATGCGACATTAGAAAGACATTATGTGGCGAAAAGAAAAACCATGAAGTTATTCGGGAGTCCGGATACTTACGATCTCGCCAGGGGCTTGGCCCTTGGAGGCCAGTCCTTGTCGTCGTCAGTAGCGTTGGCAGAGCAGTCCGGGGAAAGAGCTTTTCCCTTCTTGGACCCTTCAGCCTCCCTTGTTGGGGAGGCCTTCCTTTTCTTCCATCCCCCCACTGGGGAGAGGCTTTCTTCTTCTCCTCCTCGCCTTTGTGGGAGGAGTCGGCTTTGGATTCATCATCCGATAACACTTGAAAACGGGAACTCTTTCGAGTACCCGTGGCCTTCTTCTTGGCCTTCTTCTCCGGCACCACGTGGGGTGCCGGAGCCAGCAGCCCCGTTAGGCGGGCGTCCGCTGGGTCCTCTGGCAATGGGGCCGGACAGATAGTCTGTTCGGCCTTCGCCTGCCAGTCCTGTCAAAGGTAAAGGGATTTTAGATCCTGCATAGAGTCAAACTATGGAAAACAAGCGACAAAATTGCTTACCTCGTCAGCTGGACGCTGCGAGCTGAATCCGTGATCTTCAGTAGCGGATGCGGGAGCCTCGGCGCCCTTGAACAGCACCTTCCAGACATCTTTGTACGTAGTGTCGAAGAGCCCTTTCAGAGTCTGGTGCTGCGCCGGATCGAACTCCCACATGTTGAAGCCCCGTCGTTGGCACGGGAGAACCCGGCGGATGAGCATGACCTGGACTACGTTGACAAGCTTGAGCTTCTTGTCCACCAGCTTTTGGATACAGGCTTGGAGTCCTGTCAGCTCCTCCGAATCACCCCAGATCCGGTCGCTCTCTTTCCAGGAGGTGAGCCGTGTAGGGACGCTAGATCTGAATTCGGGGGCCGCTGCCCAATCAGGGTCACGCGGCTCGGTGATGTAGAACCACCCCGATTGCCACCCCTTAATGGTTTCCACAAAGGTGCCCTCCAGCCAAGTAACGTGGGACATCCTGCCCACCATGGCGCCTCCGCACTCTGCTTGGCTGCCCTTCACAACCTTCGGCTTGACACTGAAGGTCTTGAGCCACAAGCCGAAGTGGGGTTGGATGCAGAGGAAGGACTCGCACATGACGATAAACGCCGAGATGTTGAGGATGAAATTCGGGGCCAGATCATGGAAATCCAGGTCGTAGTAGAACATGAGCCCCCGGACAAAGGGATGAAGTGGGAAGCCCAGTCCGTGGAGGAAATGGGGAAGAAATACCACCCTCTCATGGGGCCTGGGGGTGGGGATGAGCTCCCCGTCGTCGGGGAGCCGGTGCACGATGTTGCTGGACAAATATCCGGCGCTGCGCAGCTTCTAAATCTGCCCCTCCATGACGGAGGAGGCCATCCACTTGCCTCCCGCTCTGGACATAGTTGGAGAAGGTTGAGGTGAGAAGTGCGGACTTGGGCGCTGGAGCTTGAGTTCGCGGAGATGGATAAGCCAAGGAGGAAGAAGGCGCAGGTAAAAGGGTTGGATCTTTATCCCCTTATATGGGCGGACAAAAACATGTGTCCCCACCGGCCTGGTAAAACTCGCTTATCTCCCAAGCGCCGCAATCAATGGCGCAGTTGGGTTACCCACGTCTGTATTGATGGGAATCCCGGAATAAGGGGAACACGATCTCTGCTTCGACAAGACGTGACAAGGAAACCGCTTCGCTAAACGCGCTGAGGTGGTACAATAAAAACAATTCGAGTAAAGGCTTGGTAGTGGTGTGACGTCACGCCACAGAATACGTCGGCAGATTGAACTCGTGTAATATTATTCTCTCTACGGTGGTACGTGGAATTTATTTTTTGCAGAGCCGGACACTATCCTGGTGTTCACAATCTTCTATAAATTATTTGGAGGAAGAACCCGCCTTGCAATGCCGAAGACAACATGCGCGCCGGACTCGTCGTCATTGAAGCCTGGTTCGAGGACTCTTGAGGAGTTCGGACTAGGGGTGTCCGGATAGCGAACTATCATGATCGACGGACTCCAAGACTATGAAGATACAAGATTGAAGACTTCGTCCCATGTCCGGATGGGACTTTCCTTGGCGTGGAAGGCAAGCTGGGCGATACGGATATGTAGATTTCCTACCATTGTAACCGACTTTGTGTAACCCTAGCCCTCTCCGGTGTCTATATAAACCGGATGGCTTTAGTCCATAGGACGAACAACAATCATACCATAGGCTAGCTTCTAGGGTTTAGCCTCCTTGATCTCGTGGTAGATCCACTCTTGTAACACACATCATCAATATTAATCGAGCAGGACGTAGGGTTTTCCCTCCATCAAGAGGGCCCGAACCTGGGTAAAACATCGTGTCCCTTGTCTCCTGTTACCATCCGCCTAGACGCACAGTTCGGGACCCCCTACCCGAGATCCGCCGGTTTTGACACCGACATTGGTGCTTTCATTGAGAGTTCCTCTGTGCCGTCACCGATAGGCTCGATGGCTTCTCCGATCATCATCAACGATGCAGTCCAGGGTGAGACCTTCCTCCCCGGACAGATCTTCAGATTCGGCGGCCTTTGTGGGCCAATTCGCTTGGCCAACTGGAGCAGATAGAACGAAGCAACTAGCATAGCGATGATAGTAGTGAAATCCAAGGTGACGGTCATCTTGCCTGAAATCCCGCTAGGAAGAAGAACGAGTCCATGAAGAAGATGAAGCCACGAAGACGAACCAAGCGTAGACGAACGAATCCTCACGATCGCAACGAAACAGGAACTAACGAGAAGGAGCACATCCGGAAAGAAGCAAACAACAAGGTAAACACACAACACATAGACATGGCATGATGCTCAACCAAGTATGATGCATGACAAGGCTACATGAATCTACTCATAGCAAGAGATGATGCATACAAGAACAACACATCAAAGCAAGTTAAATGAGGCCGGAAACAACATATAACAAATCCGGTAGGTCCTCATATGCAAGTTTCGAAATTGGTCCAGATCTGAATAAACCTTATGTTCAAGTTGTTAAACATCAAGTTAAAATGAACCAAGATGGTCTACATGAAATTCTAGTCAAGTTACATATAAATTTCAATTAGTTCGGAGCTACGGCCTAGAAGATATGAGGAAAACAAGTTAAACATGGCATTGAGGCAAAAGGCATTCAAACATCAAACAAACACTCTCAAAACAAGGATGGAACATGATAATATGAAACTTCATGCAAAATCAAGCAAGTTTCATATAGAGCACACCCAAAACGAAGCAATGGTTCAACACATACACTATACAAGTTTAAAGGACAAGCTGTCCAAAACAGCAACTAGGCATCTAGCAAGCATCAAAAAAATATGCTACATCACCTCAACATAAGAACAAAAGGCATGTGCACGAAGTACAGATAAAGCATTACAAAACATGAACACTGAGCTATCTCCAGAAATCAATTGAACATGCTCAAAAGGTCATGGCAAGATTGCAAATAATAACAGTTCACAGACTTGGCAGAAATAACATCAGGTTGCAATGTTTAGAGCTATCAAACAACATGCTACATGGCAAACAAAGGAATGGCATGATAATACTAAAGAGAAAGAACAAAACTCCCTCACTGAAGTTATCCCAAAGATCAACAGAAAACATGGTAGCATCCATGCAAACATGGCAAATGATATGACAGATTCAGACATGGCAGGAACAACAATAAGTAGGCATGTTGGTGAGCTTGTACCACTCACCACAGAGCAACACATGGCATGACAATGTGACCAACAGTAAGAAGACACATATATGAAGCTAAGCATGGCAAGATGAAGTCAATAGGGTGCATGGATCACTAGCACAACACATGGCAAAACTGAACTTAATGTTAACAGGCTGACAGCAACATTATTCAGCAATTTGAGAGCAAGATTAGAACAAATTACAACGGGCTATAAATGTAACCAGGCGCATGTATGAATAGAGCATGACATGTATAACAAAACATACTTAGTGAACATCTCCAGATTATGCATAGAATGACATGTAGCAGCAGGTTTGCATAGCATCACGATATAGCAGATTCAGACTAGCAAAGCAGTAACAGCGAGTACCCTACTTCACGAGCTCTATGCACTCACTACAAGATTCACAAAAATACATGGATTGCACCACTGTAAGGATGGCATGATGTAGCTCAGAACTCATGTAGACATCAAGCTCATAGGATGCACACACAAAATGCAATGAAAAAGACAAAACAGCAAGTTCTATTAACACACAACAGTTAACAACATATAGCACTCTTGCAACGATGATTAGGTCATCAAGATTAACTCAAACAAGTATGGCACAATGGAACAAAATTAAGAGCATCTCATGATGAACATTTTGATATGTCATTATGGCATGATGAACAGAGGCATAAAATTGCAACAATTTCGGGACTTAGGCGATTTTCACCTCACGAGATGTTGGACGGGAAGATCCTGGGATGGAGTGGAGCGGGACGGGGAAGCGCAGGCGTTTGGTTCCGGGACGGGTGGATCTCGTCCAACCCGTCCGGATCTGGGACGGGGCGGCCGCCGGCGGTGGCGAGGTCGCCGGAGGAGGGCCGGGCGCACTACTAGGAAAAGGCCTACTAATGGCGCACCTAATTTGGCCATTAATGGCGCATTAGTGGTGCGCATTAGTGGTGCGCCATTAGTGCTACGCCATTAGTATATTTTACTAATGGCGCACCACCGGATGCGCCATTAGTATGCCTCCCAGGGGGCCATGTATACCCAGGTGCTTTGGCATACTAATGGCGCACAGCAACAAGATGCGCCATTAGTAACTTTGGCATACTAATGGCGCACTGTTTGATGATGCGCCATTAGTATCCTTTGTCATACTAATGGCGCACTGTGATGTGATGCGCCATTAGTATGAATATTAGGTTTTTTTAATTTTCTGTTTTTTGCACAGGTTACAAAATGTTTAATTGAACAAAATATAGACAGCACACAACAACAACAGATTCATCGAATACAATAGAAGATTAGTCTCTGAATACAATTCATCATATTAGTCTCTGAATACAATTCATCATATTAGTCTCCGAATTGAAAAGACCGAACAAAGATAGAACATTATATTACAAATCTCGAGACCGCGAGTAGCGAGTTTGTCTTCACATTACAAGTCGATATCGATCATCTAAACTACCATCACATAGAAGAGAGCTGCGGTCAACACGATGAGCATCATCACAATGAAACTCGTCTTCATCCGTTTCCTCCAACGCTCCCTCCCCTCTCCCGCTAGATAGCGGGCGTATCTAGATTCGTCCTCGGCCCTAGTGGTGTACCCTTTGTAACTGTTACCGCTGAATCGGTGAACCTGTCTCCGACACTCCTCCCAATCGTCGCAGACTCCGGGAACCTTACCCTTGTACACGACATACGGCGGCATCGCTATGCACTAGCCAAACGCAAGCGTTAGTACCAATTCACGACAATACATTAGCAATATATAAGTATGCAAATGAGCGATCGGAAGAAAAGCAAGACATTAATAGCATCGATTACATCTAAGTTGAGCGACTCTCGATACCAAAGAGACATACTACAAGTTCATTAAAGTTTAATTACAACATGAGCCAATCGATGTTTCAGAACTAGACAACTAGACTCAAGGGACGGAGCGTGGATGAAGCCACCGTCTATCGTGGGAGTCATGAAAGAGCAGGCGTTGTCATCCTGCATTTGTAGCATTGTGTCGATGTCACTTTGTTGGACGGTTGATTTCTGAGGTAGAACTGCCCCAAGGTACGAAGGACATCTTGATGGATGATTTCCGCAAACTCCATTTGGATGCGAAAGAATTCTTGTCGATGTCTGCGTCCTGGATTGCCGACACGCTTCGGCCCAATCTTGGGTTTACTCGGTAGCAGAAGTTGATGATGGTCCCGTACGATCGCCCGCATGTGATGGATGGCGTAGTAGGCACCCTTCTGACCGCCAGGCGCCTGCTTGACGCAGCAGAACGTCGTATTGTGAAGGTGCCTCCAGATTGGGCGTAGCCGGGGAGAACATCATCAAGAACCTTCTTGATATTTGTGTAGTCTACGTTCGACTGACGGTCCGGGTCGAAATACGTGGCCATGGAATATTTGGGGCTTAGGAGGATGAGCGTGCAATGTGTGTCGCTGCAGAAAACACGGAATGTTAAAAGAAAAACGATCGAAATCTAAGAATTCATATATTACGGGCGGTTGAGGGAGGACTTACTCGGGAAAGTAAGGCACGAGGAAGTTATCCTTATCTTGGTTTGCCGAATGACGCCTTGAGGTAAGAACTTCGCGACTTGCGGTCCCAGCGCTGCCCAAGATCTTGGCACGCATGTAGAAGGGGTCGACTATCACGATGTCCGGGTCTTGTCGCGAATGATCCGCATCTCCATACTCAGCGAAAATAGCGAGCGAAGGTGTAGTGGAGCGGATGAAGGTTCAACATAGCGTGGATGTCATCAAACCGCAGGACGATCGTGACGCCCGATGGAGTTATCCACAAAGCCCTTGCCCTCGCACCTTGGCCACGAAAACCGTGTATGCCACATCCTTCTCTCGAGACGCCGCTTCTCCAAAGAATGAACACCATCATGCAGACTCCGCATAGCACCGGTTGCAGCATTGAGCATATTTGTCGGTAGCATCGCCCTACCCGCCACATGCACCCTCCTCGAGATATCCTCGGTGAAGGTGGCCCGTCCCGAGCACGGGTCGTTACTCGGTGCGGCTGGCCCGCACCCTTGTTAGTCTTTCTTTTGCGTGCCTTCTTCTTCTCCTGTAATGGGACCGAGTTCTGCTCACAGACCGCCTTCTTGAGTGTGTTGGGGCTGATAATATTTCGCACCTCGCCTATCTGAGGCTCGGTGAAGTCGGCAGCCGGGGCGTCTCTGAGAGCTGAGCGGCAGATGGCGCCTGTTGCAACTTGGCTTCTCCGCGGTACCAGCTAGATCGCGCACGTCTTTTGTTGGGTTGGGTTCTTGAGAAGGAGGCCCCATGAAGTCGCCACCGTACCCATGATCGGCAAAGTACTGATCGACGTTGGCAAATGTATCGTCGTCGTCGTCGTTCTGATCCTGTGCCATATGCATGTTTGGATCCAGTGGCATAGGGATGTCCGGCACCGTTGCGGCGGTCTTGCCATGTGGCCGACTTGGCGCTGGCACGACTGGCGGTGTTGTCTTTGGGGTGGTGTCCCCCGCCCCCAAACGAATCTGGCTCTTCGGCCAAAGTAGGGGCCAGCTCAGGCAGGCGCTGAGGGTCATCACGTCATCATCGTCGGCCCCGACGGGTTGAATCGGAGGTAACAACTCGTCGCAGCCTGGCAGCACCCGAACCTGGCATCTGGGTACCGTGGAACAAGGGGTTGCCTAGTTGAACAATTCTGCCCTTGGCGACATCGACCAACTCGTTGTTCACGAAGTGCAGGAGAGTGCACGGAACGTCGGCGGCGCCCTGCAAAAACATGTAGGGCGTCAGGGATGCCCAGTCAAAGGCAAGGAGATGAAGTCCTCGACCGAGAGGCTTAATTAGTTACCGTGATGATGGCGTCGAGCTCGGCTAATGTCGAGGCACCGCCAACGGCGGGCGTGCAGTTGACGGAGGGGCCGCTTGCTGCAGAGGTGCCGGCCGGCGTACACCCGGGTGCATTAAGCTCCCGTGCCGGCGTCGGAGACACCAATGCCGCCTCCGCCGGAGACACCAATGGCCCCGCCATCGCATTCTGCGAGTTGCTGGCCGTCAAGCTAGGAATTGGGGGCGGCCCCTGTTGGCCGCCCGCAATCCACGCACTCAACCCCTGGATCAAGGTAGGCACAATGGCGGTGATCGTCGCTCCGAGTTGTTGTTGCACTTGCTCTTGGACAATATCCGGAATCCGTGCCACCTGTGCCTTGAGTTCTTGAACCTCGCGTGCCTGGCTTTCCGAGCTGGTCTTTTTCTCCTTCCGCACACCAGCGGTATAGTATGACCCCCATTTTGTGGACAAGCCTTTGCCGGCCACACGACCAGCTGACGTCGGCTTACTGAGCTTATCCTTGTTCTTCATTACATTCAACGCCCTATTGAGAGTGGTGTCCCAAGGGTTGCTCTTAGTCGACCCAGCCATCTGCTTCGATCGCTGCGGAAGGAATGTGAACCATTTAGAAATTTGGCTTCATTAATTAGAATGCAACCATATGGAGCTAATTACCCGGGGTGGTATTCCTTACGAGAACAACCTCAAGCGCCCTGGTCTTGGATCCGTGGTAAGCTCCTTTGTTTTCGGGTCCTTCTTGTACCGGGCCCTGACAAAGTTCCTGGTCTGCTTGTCACCGTATTTATCGAAGAGGGGCGGTAGGCCTTGCTCGGCACGCTCCGCGTCCTCCTTGTGCCATATAGGCTCCGCCACTCTGTAACCGCCGGGACCAAGTGTGTGTTCCCCTAAGTTCAGCTCCCGAATTTCTTTCCCCCACTGACTTGATTCGGAGTTTGCGGTGCTCGAGCAATTGATCTTGAAGTCGTTGTAGTCATCTTCGGTGATCGAAGGATTTTTCTCCTTGATCTTCTCATAACTCTCACCTTTCTCGTTCATTCTCTTCACATTGCTTTTCCAAGTAGACAGGGCCTTGCTCATCTTCGTGAGGGCAGCATTGTTCACTTTATTCCCTTTGAGGCATGTGTTTTCAAAAGCAGCGGGGAACTTGTATCGTTCGTGCAGCTTCGTGAAGAGGAGGTTGCGCAAATTCCTCGGTCAGATGCCTCGGGTTCTCGGTGTTGATCGAGGCGGTGCTCGGAGAATGCACCCGAGCTGAAGCGAGTACCCTTGACTATTCGTTCGGGCGCCGTTGGATTCCGTCGGAGTCCACTTGATAACTTCCTCCTTGAGGGTGCGAACACGGTCGAGCGCCAGTCCTTCCGTTGCCTCTTCATTGGCTGCCATCGTGCGTGCGCCGCCATCATCGATGGTGGCATCCTCGGCGCACCATCGGTGGTGGCATCGGTGGGGTCATGCTCGGCGGTACCATCGGTGGTCTCGAGGATCGGTGGGGAAGGCGGCGTCCTCATACAAGTGAGGTTGTTCCTCCATCTCTGGGACAGCTCCTGAATGCCTTGCCGCCTGAACCCCGGCCTCATCGTTGTGGGCCATGTTTCTCTCTAAATAGAAACAAAGTTTGGTCAAAAGTTGGTTATTGTCAAGGAACAAGATCATGGTCTCATCATTTAGGGTTTGTCGACACGAGGCATCCTAAAATCTAAGCTTTTATCATTGAGGGTTTTTCGACGCCGAGGCACCCTAAAAGCCTAAGCTTTCATCATTTCGGTTTATATCGACACGAGGCACCCTAAAAGCCATGCATTAGTCACAAATGCGGGGCACTTGATCCTACCTAATTAACTACTAAGATACCCCGCCCATGCATTAGTCACAAGTACCCCATATGTCCTATTTTTAGCAAAGTCATGCTAAAATTCACGGAAAATTTCAGCATGACCTTTGCTGAAAATAGGACATATGGAGTACCAATTTGCCGGAATGGAAGTTAATCGACATTCCAGCAAACTCAAGGGCCTCTCGGTGGACAAGGCAAAAAGGCCTCCATCACAACATGGAAAAATATATATCAGCAAACTCAAGGGCTTTTGCTTTTGCTTTTCAATGCCAAATTGTAGCTAGTACCAGCAAATTAACATCTAGCAGCAATCTTCCTAGTCTAAGCATCATCGACCTGGTAGCGGTACCAGTTTGGTTCAATTAAAAAAGACCTGGTAATCTGTACCAGCTACCACATTGTTCACGGACAGCTACCAAACTGTTTCGTATCAAAACAACATGGTAGCTGTAAATGTGGCAAAGAAGCACAATAAATCTGATAAGTTGGTATACAACTTTAGGTTCCATACAAAGTCAAATGCCAATGGGCAAAAAAGTAAGTAGCTAGTTAATTGCCTTATTTTCAGTGTAACAAAAATTATGGAAAGCATGAGGTTACACTATAATTATAGGAAAATTTACACTGTTATTAGGGAAGTTTTATACTGTAATTACATATAAGAAGCATCAGGGCTACACTGAAAATTGCTGAGCTTACACTAAAATACATCTGCACTGCAGGGCTTGTACACACAAATTCAGTTAGATGATCTAACACTGACAAAATAAAGGAAACACCTACTGAACCAATACAGAGATGTGAAAGCACAAGTTACTAGCATTTGCCTAAAAACTACATAACTAGGATATGAAAGCACAAGTTACTAGCATTTTCCTAAAACTACATAACTAGTGGACCAACTCTCATGCAGAACAAGAACTATAGATCATGGGTGCTCGGGGAAAGTAGCACAAGCAGACAATGCAAACAACCAATCAACTAGTGAAGCCAATCAAGAACCTAGAGATATAGCTAGCAAACTGAGAAGCACATGCAGAGCAAGAGCAGAGCTGAGCAAAAGAACAAAGCATCAACTTTGTCAAGCGTATGAAATTGCTTAGGTTCAACAGAAAACAAGAATGCCTGTCAATTTTCAATGCCTGTTTAATTGACCAAACAAGTGTTTTATAGGCATAATACATCAAGACAGCCCTGTATAAACTAAACTGATAGCACCCCCGAACTTAATATCGATTGATGCACACAGCCTTCTATTGTTGCATAGTTATTTATTTATTTTATTTGTGGTGTATTGCACAGTACTCCTAGTGATTCTTGGTGAACTGTGGAAGATTAAAGTACCAGATACTAACCATTTAAATAAATATTAAAATGGCCAAAAAGGCATCATTTGATGAAGCAAACTTGAAGCGATAGATTAACCAAAATAAGCAACCCTTCAGATACTAACCATTTTATCTAGTGTATAGTTTCTTTGTTTGAGATAGAACCAAGTTTTATCTAGTAGATTAACCAAGTTTCAGATATTAACCAAGGATCTTCCCTTGCAGAAATTGCACATGCCATTCAGAAAGAAAAAGCATCGCAGGTATAACTATAACATTCTGAAGTAGAGTTCAGAAAACTGCAAGTTGAGCCAAAATCTGGAGTCAAGGCTGGACGAGGGCTGGAGGCAAGGTGGTGGTGGTGGTGGTCGGGCAGCAAGAATATGTGTGTTGTCTTTTCTTGTGTGTTGTATTTTCCCCCTATCACTAGTATCATGATACAAGAATAGGATCAGATGAGGGAACCAGCGGGCATGTAGGAAGTGGGCGACTCAGTTAGATCTAATATGTGATGCAAGCTGAAGTGAAATGCAGAAGTCTAGGAAGAATGGTGAGTTTATGAAGGTGTGAGGGATCTGAACTTGGTAGAAGGGTGGACAATGGAGGTGGCGTTGCAAATGCATTGGGTATGCATATATGATCAGTTCCGCACCTTCACATGGTATGTATATACCATCTAACCAGGTTCCTTTTCCAAAAAAATTGTCATCATCAACTAACGTCTCAAATGACTTCTCTGTTTTTTATTTTTGAATTCTGGACTTCTACTGTTTTGTTATGTTGGGCTGCACGATGCCATACATTCCTCTATGCACTTCTAAACTTGTAAGATGTAACCTTTCTATTACACTACAGAAAGAACAACATGGACGTCTCATGACAGCCGGGAGGAGACTTGGAGTCAAACTACCGCTAGCTTGCTGAACTCCCTATGTTCCGACCTCCACGTACAACAGGTGGTTGCGTGCAAATTCTACCTACTCTTGGAAACATATAGAGTCAGAGGGCGTTCCTTTCTTGTTTCTGTTCAAGAACCTTGAGAGGAAAAGACAACAAGTTGATGATTATTATCAGCAAAGACTAGCCAAGACAAACAACGCTATAATGGTCATCACAGCACTCGCTTTCTTGAACACATGGAGCAGTTTGATACTTTCGTATCACAAAGCACTCTGCTTTGTTAAACACGAGCACTCTGCTTTCCCTAGTGTGTATCTTTAGGTAGCGAAAAACTATATCTGGAGGAAGTAAACAACAATTGTTGACAATGGATTCTAAAAAAATAAAAATCTACAGCACCACGTAACTAAAAGAGGCGAGTTGTACCAAAAATGCAATCGTATGATTCTTCCATTCAATCAACTGGAACAAATTCCTTCCAAAAAAGCAGTAGCTACCAGGCAAAATGACTATTAACTCTAGGTAGTTGATTATATATTTGCCACTACGGGCAAATACATTGTATACTGTATATTTGCCATCAAAGAAATGTACACAACAGAAGTGTTTTGACAGTCTTGAAAAATACTATTAAGTCTAGGTAGGAATAGAATAGTGCATCTCTTGCACACTAAAAAACTATACAGAGTGGCCACATGATGAAAAACTAACTTGACAGCAGCGAAAATCACTTCTTCTTGTGGTAAAAAGCACTGTTAATCAGCTGTAGTCTGCTTGCTGTGGCACCAGTCCCATTTTCACTGAATAAATTAGTTTTGATTGCATTTGGTTTTTCTCGATGTACAATATCTAAAACTAATGAACCAGGAAGAAAAATGTGAAAATTTGTGAGAGCTAATATATATTCACGGGGGGAGGAGGAGGAGGGGGAGAGGAGGAGGGGGAGCTCACGGGGGCAGTGGGGCGCGAGGAGGATGTCGGGGCGACGGCAGCCTTGAGGGAGGAGGCGACGAGGTCGGGTGGTGGTGGTGCTCGGCGACGGTGGTGTGGACGGGGCGGCGTCCGGGCCGCCGGCGACGAGGGCGACGAGGCGATGGCGTCCAACGAGGTGGGGCGACGGGGAGAGTGGCGCCGACGCCGGGCCTCAGCGGCGGTGGTTGGAGACAGCGACAGAGGGACGACAGGCGCCAGCGATGGGCGCGAGGGGCAAGGCGGCGGGCGGCGTCGGGCGGCGAACAGCGGCGTCGGGGAGAGGAGAGGAAGGGATCGAGGCGAGGGGCGAGGGAGAGGGATTGGTGTGGGCCCGGAGGAAGTATGGATGGGGCGGCACAATACTAATGGCGCACCACACCTCGGTGCGCCATAAGTACATCCATACTAATGGCGCACCTCACCCTAGTGCGCCATTAGTATTTTTTTTTTGATTTCTGCTCGATCCAACATGTTATCTCCCACCTAACCTGATCCACATCAAGTTCCCTCTACTAGCTCGACTGGTCAGCAGCCAGTTCTCACACCAGGAGGTCCTGGGTTCGATTCCCAGGCTCCACAAAAAATTTTATGCATTAAAAATGCTGTTTGATACTTACTTGTGTTTAAATATGTTCAAACTTGTTTAAATCATAACAGTAGTATTTTTTTATAAGACAGTAATATTTTTTTAAAAAATATCATCAAACAGTAATGCCGGTGGAGCGGGGAGGTGCGGGAGTGCGGGGGTCGTCGGCGGTGGTTGAGTAGGGAGGAGTGCGGGGGTCGGCGGCGGTTGAGTAGGGAGGGTGCGGGGGTCGGCGGCGGTTGAGTAGGGAATCGAGGTGCGGGCGGTCGGTGGGCGGCGGCCGTGGACGGATCTGGCGAGTGGGATAGCGATCGAGATGGAGGGGGATCGAGATGGAGGGATCAGTGTCCATGAAATTAAAAATATTCATGATAGTTCAAAAGTGCCCATGAAATACAATCGAGAAATGAAGTCTCGATTTAAATACAATCGATCTTAGCTAGCTATCTCTTCACAATCTTCTTGCCCTTCTTTTTCGCAAATGGAGTTCTTCTATGGAGCAGACGTCCTTTAGGTAGGGTGGTCCTGCTTCTTCTTGTGGTGTATGCTGCTACTTCATCATCGCCGTCATGTTCGATCCTCGGTCGCCGTACTTGTCGAAGTCTTGCTCATTGGCTACTCCATCCATTCCGATGATCTTCCTTTTGCCTCTCCTCACGACAACACGACCGGGCTTTGGCGGGTCGGTAATGAAAAGCATTGGTCCACTTGGGAAGCCAGTACCCATGGTCTTGGATTTTGCGGTGACGTTTGCGCCATGATCTTGGATTTGGCTTCGTATAACCATGGTGGTGAAATACCGGTCTTCTTTTATGACGTTCTTGGCCCATCGACCACGGAACATCGGACCTTCTCTCCAACGTAGCTCAGCTCCCAGATCTCCTCGATCCTTCCGTAGTATCTGTCCTTGTCGTTACGGTGTAGGATTCCATCGTTACCTCGGAGTTCTGATAACCATCGCTCTTCATGTCCTTGGCCTCGGTGTAGAATGTGTAGCCGTTGATATCGTACGCCTCATAGGTCATCAGGTTGTGCTCGGCGCCCTGTGACAAGGCGAAATTAGTTGTTCTTCCGCGAAAGAATCCTCATGTAAAGGGTACGATAGAAGCTTCTACTTGAACCAACGCGTGAAACATGAGTTGTGCTCTTTGAGTATATCTCCGTCCGTCCTCTGTTGGCCTTGGTCATTGTACGTCTTCTTAATAAAGGTTTTGTGCTCTACCACCCAAGGATCGACCACGTCTATGTGTTGTAGCGCGACTAGGTTTGCTCTTTCAAAGTCGTGATCGACCCTCGAAGTCGACATGCATTTGCGGCGACCCTCACGGTAACCCCATCCAGCGAGCCTGCCGAGGTGCTGTTGACGGGCAGACCAGCGGGTTCTCGATGCCTAGATAATTCGTGCGAAGGAGATGCACTCTTGATCGAAAAGCCCCGGCTATGCTTCCTTCGGGCGTGACATGTTGCGAACGTATCCTTTGATGACACCATTCATCCTTTCGAGCGGCATCATGCCGTGCAGGAACGTCGGCCCGAGTTGGATGATATCCTCCACTATATGGACCAGCAGATGCACCATAACGTCGAAGAATGCGGGCGGGAAGTACATCTCAAGCTCGCATAGTATCACCACGATCTCTTCCTGTAGCCTTCTGAGTTGCCTCACGCCAATCGACTTCCGAGAGATGACGTCGAAGAAGTTGCATAGGCCAAATAGCGTTTCACGGACGTGCGTGTCCATGATCCCACGGTTGCAACCGGAAGTATCTGCGTCATCAGCACGTGACAGTCGTGAGACTTCATCCTGCTGAACTTCTGCTTCACTGGGTCTAGGTATCTGCTTATCTTCCCCGCGTAACCGTAAGGAAGTTTTACTCCTAGGAGGCAGGTGAAAAACTGCTCGATCTCCTCCTGAATTAGAGTGAAGCACGCGGGAGGGTAGTCATTTTCGGTCTTCTTGGCCTTTTTGCCTTTGCGACGACTTTCTGTGTCCTGCTTCGCCTCATCATCATCATCATCATCATTAGCGTGAAGCTCCTGCCTGATGCCCATTGATTTCAAGTCTGCCCTTGCTTTCCGCCCATCTTTGGTCCTCTCTGGCATGTTGAGAAGGGTACCAAGCATACTCTCGCACACGTTCTTCGTGATATGCATGACATCAAGGTTGTGAGGCACACGGTGGATCTTCCAGTACGACAAGTCCCAGAAAACAGACCTCGTTTTCCATACCTTCAGCAGCGGCTCTGGCGCCTTTCGCTTCTTTCCCGGCTCTGGCGCCTTTTGCTTCTTTCCCGGCAGTGGGCAGTCTTTCCAATATTTCAACACATTGTCTATTTCCTCGCCGCTCCTCGTACACGGGCGTTTTCGGGGTTCGGTTTCACCATCGAACAGATCCTTGCGTTTCCTCCACGGGTCATCGTCGCGAAGCCACCTTCGATGTCCCATGAACACGGTTTTTGAAGACCTGGGATCTCTATCTAGCTGGCGATACGTTGTGTCATCCATGCACCTTACGCATCCAGAAAATCCGTGGACTACCTGCCCCGCGAGATATCCGTAACCGAGATAGTCGTGCACCGTCGTGAGCAGTGCAGCCCTCATAGGGAAATATTCTTTCTCTGCGGCGTCCCACGTATTGGCTGGCGTTTTCCACAGCGTGTCAAGCTCCTCTTTCAGCAGCCCGGATCTGATTGATGTCGTTCCTGGTTCTTTCGGCCCTTCAATTAGCATACTCATGTGAATGTACTTCCTCTTCATGCACAACCAGGGGAAGGTTGTACATCCACACAAACACAGGCCAGGTGCTATGTGTGCTTCTCGGCTGCCAAACAGATTGACTCCATCGGTGCTCGCGCCCGCCGCGATGTTCCTTGGATCGTTCCCAAATTCCGAGTCTTCGAAGTTCAACGCTTGCCACTGGCTCGCATCCTTAGGGTGACTCAGCATCTTGTCTTTTTTATCTATCTCCGGATCATTTGCGTCATCTTCTCGCTTCTTCTCCACGAAATAGCGCTGCAGACGAAGAGTGATTGGAAAGTACCACACCACTTTTCGTGGAGCTTTCTTCCTCTTCTTGTATCGAGTGACGCCGCACACCGGACATATGGTAGACTCCGCGTGCTCGTCCCGATAAATGATGCAATTGTTCATGCACACATGGTATTTCACGTGCGGTAAATCGAGAGGACACACGATTTTCTTCGCCTCCTCCAAACTGGTCGGGCACTTGTTCCCCTTGGGAAGACGTTCGGGCCAGAATGACATGTTCTCGTCGAAGCATGCGTCGGTCATTTTGTGTTTTACCTTCATCTCCACAGCCATGAGCGTTACTTTCAGGCTGGTATCCTCGGGCCTGCATCCTTCATACAATGGAGTAACCGCGTCTAACTCAAGTTGATCCATCTTGGCTTTCTCTCGGGCGGCAGCTCTGGCGTTATCCGTCTGCTTGAGAAGCAGCTCTTGAATATGAGGGTCCTGCACCCAGCCCATCGATGGTCCAGCGTCGTGCGCTCCGCGGCATCATCATCTTCAAGATCATGCCCGTCGCCTGCTCCGGCATCTTCCTCATCATCATGTCCTGCATCTTCTACATGATGACTGTGTACAACATCACCGTCGTGATCATCTCCGGGGATTCTTCGTCTTCTCGCCCGCCCGAGCATGGTGGTTGTCTTGCTGCCCTTCCTCATTTCTTGCCCGCCCCCATGGGCGACTTCGTAGTAATCTTCATCACCTTGCCACCGATAGCCATCCATGAAACCACGCAAGAGCAGGTGGTCCCGCACCTGCCGAATCCGGGTCCGCAATAAGGCTCTTCACTTGCCTCTTCGACACGGACATCTTATCTCCGTCTCGTTCTTTTGAAGCATCTCGCCTTCGCGGACCTCAAAAACCTATTCACGATGCCTTCGGTCATCATGCGGACCATGGTCGCGCTGCGAGTAGAAACAAAAGCGATATTTTAGAACCAAACAAAAATTTGGCATGACTTTCCTAAAAATAGGACCAAAAGAATGCTTAATGCCAAAATTCTCGCTTGAAACGAAATGAATCAACATTCCGCAAAATATTGGCAACTATCGCATTTCAAATACCGTACACCTCCAAACACAAACACATATGCAACACCACAAACATATGCAACACCACGAACATACATAGATCTAGCTAGGCCGTAAAAAGTGCATGTGCACATTGTTGTAGGGAGAACAATATAAATATAGCTTCCCCCCTTACTTACCTATTAAAACAAGGTAATTTAACCACTTAATTTGAATGAATCTATGGTGGAAATGAGGTGAAAAAGAGGAGGCACCCGAGACAAGGAGGAGGTGGAGAGAATGAAGTGGGGAGAAAGTGAGTGTGGGTAGGAGAGGCTGTCCAAAATATCTTGTTGCTGCCCACTTACTAATGGCGCACCAGCACTAAATGCACCATTAGTAATCCAGGTAACTAATGGTGCACCTACAGGCGGTGCGCCATTAGTAGTTTTGCAAAAAAAAATTACTAATGGCGCACTGATCCGCAGTGCGCCATTACTAGTTTAAACTACTAATGGCGCACTTCATCCGGATGCGCCATTAGTATGTTTGGACAAGCACACTAGTTAAATTTTTTTTGATACTAATGGCGCACCCTTTGCATAGTGCGCCATTAGTAGTTATAACTACTAATGGCGCACTTCGTCTGGATGCGCCATTAGTATGTTTGGACAGGCGCACTAGTTGGAAAAAAAACTTTTTGATACTAATGGCGCACCCTTTACATGGTGCGCCATTAGTAGTTACAAGTACTAATGGCGCACACAATCTGGATGCGCCATTAGTATGTTTGGACAGGCGCACTAGTTCAAAAAAAAAATTGATACTAATGGCACACCCTTTTCCTGGTGCGCCATTAGTAGTTTCAACTCTAATGGCGTATCAGCAGGTGGTGCGCCATTAGTATATACTAATGGCGCACCAACTTCCTGGTGCGCCATTAGTGTCAATCACATCTATAGCCCTTTTTCTAGTAGTGGCGGCGACGGTGGCGAGGCGGCGCGGGACGGGGAGCTCCGGCGGCTCGGGTGGCGGCGCGCAACACGGCGAAGCGGCGCGTTGGGGCGGCAGGGCCGACAAGAGGCGCGGCGAACGGCGCGGAGGAGCTTCGCCCGGCGGTGAGGAGCTCCGAGGCTCGGGTCGCCAGGCGGGGCGGCGATGGGTCGCGCAGACGGCCGGCGGAGAGGAGGAGCCGCGGCTCGGGCGCTCGGGCGCTTTCGGCCGGGAGGGCAGCTGCGGGCCTCGGCGGGCTTCGCGGCGGGCGGCGGAGCGCCGGGACACGTGGCAGCGTCTGGTTGGACGAGGGCGGCGGCTGGCTGACGTGGCACATCCCCATTGGTCGGGCAACGTGGCCGGCTGTGGTGGACATGTCCGGTCGTCGGCGGACGCGTCCGACAGCGCTAGGAGGAAGAGGACTAGGGTTTGTACCATGAAAAATGAGGAGGGGAAGGAAAATATATAGGTAGAGGGAGCTAGGAGACTCCAAATGGAGTGCGGTTTTCGCCCACACGTTCGTGATCGAACGACCAAGAGCATGGAGGGGGTTTGGATGGGTTAGTGGGCCACTTTGGAGGGGTGTTGGGCTGCATAGAAAACAGGCCTTTACGGTTCCCCGGTTGACCGTTGGAGTATCAAACGGACTCCAAATGGCATGAAACTTGACAGGCGGTCTACCGGTGGTGCACCAAGGCCGCTTGGCAAATCACGGTCCATTCCAAGAATGTTTAATAACCGCTCACAACAAGAGACAAAAGGGGGACGCCGGATGACATAGGAGTGTCGGATTGCAAAACGGACAACGGAAAAAATACTCGGATGCATGAGACGAACACGTATGCAAAATGAGATGCACATGATGACATGACAAAATGCAACACGCAAGAAAATGACCTGGCAACACCGACAAATAACTGGCAGACACCTGGCGCATCGAATCCGGGGCGTTACAACTCTCCTCTACTAACAAGAGATCTCGTCCTGAGATCTTAGGAACGAGACAGAAGAGAAAGAGGAAGAGGTGAAACAAGAACTCAAGAGAGAAAATTAACAAAGACGAGAGCACTCGGGTAGAAAGAGAAAAGGTGAATATGACAAGAATCAACGCTCATGGAAACAAGATAGACTCTGAAATCACTCCGGTTAGAACAAGATAGAAAAGGAATAAGAATGGAAGAATTTAGGCAGCACTCCGACTGAAAATGGAAGGAATAGAACATGAACTTCACCCAATGAGATGGCACTTGACGAGATGAACAATGCAATGCCTCTAGGAGAATTGAAAGAATTGAATGAAAAGAACGGAGAAGAAAATGACAACTTGTGCCACGAATGAAATAGAAAGCATCTTTAGAAGGAAGGTTTAAACGGAGTTGTTGAGAAAATCAACAACGAAAAGAATAAGCTTGTTGTGGTCTTATGGTAACATCTCAAGACCATAAGGTGATAACCGGACACAAACGGAAATGATTGGATAGCTGAGAAGAACGAAGAAATGCAAAACTCCACTTCAAAAGAATACGGAGAATTAATTACACTTCGAGACGCGAGAAGAAAAGATACTTGAATATCTCCAACAAAGTCTTGTTGAACTCTTGAAGAATGAATTAAATCATGAAGAACCACCATGAAGAACTCCTGTGACAAAAAGGATGATGAGATAAAATGAAGGATGAAAGAACAAGATGAGCCTTGCGGTGATTCAGATGGAGCTTTGCGACGAAACCAGCGAGAAGGTTGGAACTCCGCAAAGAAAAGACGAACGACTTAGATCCGAGAAAATCACTCATCACGAACAATCTCCGAAGAAAATAATTAATCAACTTGACCACGATGAAATGAGAATAAGAATTATGTTATGCTTATCCTTCATCAATTAAATTGATGAGAGCAATGGATCCACGTTGGAAAAGATTAAAGGGAGATATAGCGCAACACTTGGGAAGGTCTTCATGAGCCACGGGTCGGATTGAAAAGAACGAATGAATATATGTGAAAAGAACAGAAATAAATCTTGAACGAACCACCGTAAGAATTCGGAAATGACTGCCGAAAGAGAATGAATCACCGGGAAGAATTAGAAGAACCAATATGCTAGAGGGGATTTAGATGCAAAAGAACAAAGAGATCAAGAGCTGATTAAAGAACAGTTGAATGAAGCACCAGGATAATTGGATAACGGTAGCTGAAATGTGAGGACAAAGATTTCTTTTGGAATGATGGCCTCCGGTGAAAAGAAACAGAAATCAGCTCTTGAAATACTCCGGATGGTTGAGAAAAAGGAATTTTCGACAAACGGAATAATTCGAGAAGGTAACAAGAAGCTAGAACCACAAATCTTCAGGATAACGGGCAAGATTCAGAGGAAAAACTCTTCTTCGGTCTTCAAATGTTAAGAATGATGACGAGAAACAACACCAAAATTGTAGAGATACTCCGAGGAAACGAAAGGCGAAGAGATTGAGCCAACAATGAAAAGAATTTGAAATTGATCTTGGAGAAGGCATGTGACTGATGGAATCCATTCTTACGTCACACTTGAAAAGAATTGAGAATAACTCTGGGGGAATTAGAAGAGTCAGGTAAGATCCTGGGAAAAGACATGTGGGTTAGGGCCCACTGAAGAGAAAAACACCGTTGGAAAGGGATGTTGAACAGATAGATGATACACTGGAACAATTGAAATATTTGAATGAGGTGACAACCTCGAATTAATTGGAACACAGACGAATCTCCTGAGATGTCTTCCGAACTCCGGAATGATTGTATTGTTGGGGAACGTTGCAGAAAATTAAAAATTTTCCTACAGTGTCACCAAGATCCATCTATGAGTTCATCTAAGCAACAAGTCATGGGAGAGAGATTGCATCGACATTCCACTTGTAGATCGCGTGCGGAAGCGTTCAAGGGGATGGTGATGATGGAGTCGTACTCGCCGTGATTCAGATCACCGATGACCAAGTGCTGAACGGACAGCACCTCCGCGTTCAACACACGTACGGGATGGGAGACGTCTCCTCCTTCTTGATCCAGCAAGGGGGAAGGAGAGGTTGAGGAAGATAGCTCCAACGGCAGCACGACGGCGTGGTGGTGTTGGTGCAGCGATCTCGGCAGAGGCCGCCAAGCACGTACGGAGGAGGAGAGGTGTTGGGGAGGGGAGGGGCTGCGCCTTGGGTTGTGTACAGCAGCCCTCCCCACACCCCTCTATTTATAGGGGAAGGGGCAAGGGTGGCCGGCCCCTCTAGATGGGATCTAGAGGGGGGGCGGCGACCAGGGAGGGGGAACTTGCCCCCCCCAAGCAAGGGGGGCGCCCCCTCTAGGGTTTCCCCGCAAACCCTAGGCGCATGGGCCCAAGGTGGGGGGCGCGCCCAGCCCTCCAGGGGCTGGTTCCCTGCCCCTTGCGGCCCATGTGGACCTCCGAGAGGGGTGGCCCCTCCCAGTGGACCCCCGGAACCTCTCCGGTGGCCCCGGTACAATACGATATGCCCCCGAAACTTTCCGGTGTCCGCATGACAACTTCCCATATATAAAACTTCACTTCCGGACCATTTCAGAACTCCTCGTGACGTCCGGGATCTCATCCGGGACTCCAAACAACATTCGGTAATCACATACAAGTCTTCCTAATAACCCTAGCGTCACCGAACCTTAAGTGTGTAGACCCTACGGGTTCGGGAGACATGCAGACATGACCGAGACGACTCTCCGGTCAATAACCAACAGCGGGATCTGGATACCCATGTTGGCTCCCACATGTTCCACGATGATTTCATCGATTGAACCACGATGTCGAGGATTCGATCAAACCCCGTATACAATTCCCTTTGTCAATCGGTACGTTACTTGCCCGAGACTCGATCGTCGGTATCCCAATACCTTGTTCAGTCTCATTACCGGTAAGTCACTTTACTCGTACCGTAATGCATGATCCCGTGACCAACCACTTGGTCACTTTGAGCTCATTATGATGATGCATTACCGAGTGGGCCCAGAGATACCTCTCCGTCATACGGAGTGACAAATCCCAGTCTCGATCCGTGTCAACCCAATAGACACTTTCGGAGATACCTGTAGTGCACCTTTATAGTCACCCGATTCGTTGTGACGTTTGGTACACCAAAGCACTCTTACGGTATCCGGGAGTTACGATCTCATGGTCTAAGGAAGAGATACTTGACATTGAAAAAGCTCTAGCAAAGCGAACTACACGATCTTGTGCTATGCTTCGGATTTGGTCTTGTCCATCACATCATTCTCCTAATGATGTGATCCCGTTGTCAATGACATCTGATGTCCATAGTCAGGAAACCATGACTATCTGTTGACCAACGAGCTAGTTAACTAGAGGCTCACTAGGGACATGTTATGGTCTATGTATTCACACGTGTATTACGATTTCCGGATAATACAGTTATAGCATGAATAAAAGACAATTATCATGAATAAGGAAATATAATAATAACCCTTTTATTATTGCCTCTAGGGAATATTTCCAACAGTCTCCCACTTGCACTAGAGTCAATAATCTAGTTACATTGTGATGAATCGAACACCCATAGAGTTACGGTGTTGATCATGTTTTGCTTTCATGAGAGAGGTTTAGTCAGCGGATCTGCGACATTCAGATCCGTATGTACTTTGCAAATATCTATGTCTCCATCTTGAACATTTTCATGGATGGAGTTGAAACGACGCTTGATGTGCCTGGTCTTCTTGTGAAACCTGGGCTCCTTGGCAAGGGCAATAGCTCCAGTATTGTCATAGAAGAGTTTGATCGGCCCCGACGCATTGGGTATGACTCCTAGGTCGGTGATGAACTCCTTCACCCAAATAGCTTCATGCGCTGCCTCCGAGGCTGCCATGTACTCCGCTTCACATGTAGATCCCGCCACGACGCTCTGCTTGCAGCTGCACCAACTTACTGCTCCACCATTCAACATATACACGTATCCGGTTTGTGACTTAGAGTCATCCAGATCGTGTCGAAGCTAGCATCGGCGTAACCCTTCTGACGAGCTCTTCGTCACCTCCATAAACGAGAAACATGTCCTTTGTCCTTTTCAGGTACTTTAGGATATTCTTAACAGCTGTCCAGTGTTCCTTGCTGGGATTACTTTGGTACCTTCCTACCAAACTTACGGCAAGGTTTACATCAGGTCTGGTACACAGCATGGCATACATAATAGATCCTATGGCTGAAGTATAGGGGATGACACACATCTCTTCTTTATCTTTTGTCGTGCTTGGGCATTGAGCCGAGCTCAATCTCACACCTTGCAATACAGGCAAGAACCCCTTCTTGGACTGATCCATTTTGAACTTCTTCAAAATCTTATCAAGGTATGTGCTTTGTGAAAGACCTATGAGGCGTCTCGATCTATCTCTATAGATCTTAATGCCTAATATATAAGCATCTTCTCCAAGGTCCTTCATTGAAAAACACTTATTCAAGTAGGCCTTAATGTTGTCCAAAAGTTCTATATCATTTCCCATCAAGAGTATGTCATCTACATATAATATGAGAAATGCAACAGAGCTCCCACTCACTTTCTTGAAAACGCAGGCTTCTCCATAAGTCTGCATAAACCCAAACGCTTTGATCATTTCATCAAAGCGAATGTTCCAACTCCGAGATGCTTGCACCAGCCCATAAATGGATCGCTGGAGCTTGCATACTTTGTTAGCATTCTTAGGATCGACAAAACCCTCCGGCTGCATCATATACAGTTCTTCCTTAAGATGCCCGTTAAGGAATGCCGTTTTGACATCGATCTGCCATATCTCATAATCATAGTATGCGGCAATTGCTAACATGATTCGGACTGACTTCAGCTTCGCTACGGGAGAGAAAGTCTCATCGTAGTCAATCCCTTGAACTTGTCGATAACCCTTAGCGACAAGTCGAGCTTTATAGACGGTAATATTACCATCTGCGTCCGTCTTCTTCTTAAAGATCCATTTGTTTTCTATCGCTCGCCAATCATCGGGCAAGTCTGTCAAAGTCCATACTTTGTTTTCATACATGGATTCTATCTCGGATTTCATGGCTTCAAGCCATTTGTTGGAATCTGGGCCCGCCATCGCTTCTTCATAGTTCAAGGTTCACGTTGTCTAACAACATGATTTCCGGGACAGGGTTGCCGTACCACTCAGTGCGGAGCGTGTCCTTGTGGACCTCTGAGTTCAGTAGCAACTTGATCCGAAGTACCTTGATCATCATCATTCTTTTCTTCTTCAGTAGGTGTAGGCATCACAGGAACATTTTCCTGAGCTGCACTACTATCCCGTTCAAGAGGTAGTACTTCATCGAGTTCTACTTTCCTCCCACTTACTTCTTTTGAGATAAACTCTTTTTCCAGAAAGGATCCGTTCTTGGCAACAAAGATCTTGCCCTCGGATCTTAAGTAGAAGGTATACCCAATGGTTTCCTTAGGGTATCCTATGAAGACGCATTTTTCCGACTTGGGTTCGAGCTTTTCAGGTTGAAGTTTCTTGACATAAGCATCGCATCCCCAAACTTTTAGAAACGACGACTTAGGTTTCTTCCCAAACCATAATTCATCTTGTGTCATCTCAACGGTTTAGGCGGTGCCCTATTTAAAGTGAATGTAGCTGTCTCTAGAGCGTATCCCCAAAATGATAGCGGTAAATCGGTAAGAGACATCATAGACTGCACCATATCCAATAGAGTGCGGTTACGACGTTCGGACACACCGTTACGCTGAGGTGTTCCAGGCGGCGTGAGTTGTGAAACGATTCCACATTTCCTTAAGTGTGTAGCAAATTCATGACTTAAGTATTCTCCTCCACGATCTGATCGTAGGAATTTTATCTTTCGGTCACGTTGATTCTCCACCTCATTCTGAAACTCTTTGAACTTTTCAAAAATCTCCTTGTGTTTCATTAAGTAGACATACCCATATCTACTCAAGTCATCAGTGAGAGTGAGAACATAACGATATCCTCCACGAGCCTCAACACTCATTGGACCGCACACATCGGTATGTATGATTTCCAACAAGTTGGTTGCTCGCTCCATTGTTCCGGAGAACGGAATCTTGGTCATCTTGCCCATGAGGCATGGTTCGCATGTGTCAAATGATTCATAATCGAGAGACTCCAAAAGTCCATCAGCATGGAGCTTCTTCATGCGCTTGACACCAATGTGACCAAGGCGGCAGTGCCTCAAGTATGTGGGACTATCGTTATCAACTTTACATCTTTTGGTATTCACGCTATGAATATGTGTAACATTACACTCGAGATTCATTAAGAATAAACCATTGACCATTGGGGCATGACCATAAAACATATCTCTCATATAAATAGAACAACCATTATTCTCGGATTTAAATGAGTAGCCATCTCGTATTAAACGAGATCCAGATACAATGTTCATGCTCAAACTTGGCACCAAATAACAATTATTAAGGTTTAAAACTAATCCCGTAGGTAAATGTAGAGGTAGCGTGCCGACAACGATCACATCGACCTTGGAACCATTCCCGACGCGCATCGTCACCTCGTCCTTCGCCAGTCTCCGCTTATTCCGCAGCTCCTGCTGTGAGTTACAAATATGAGCAACGGCACCGGTATCAAATACCCAGGAGTTACTAAGAGTACTGGTAAGGTACACATCAATGTATATCAAATATACCTTTAGTGTTGCCAGCCTTCTTATCCGCTAAGTATTTGGGGCAGTTCCGCTTCCAGTGACCCTTCCCCTTGCAATAAAAGCACTCAATCTCAGGCTTGGGTCCATTCCTTGACTTCTTCCCGGTAACTGGCTTACCGGGCGCGGCAACCTCCTTGCCGTCGTTCTTGAAGTTCTTCTTGCCCTTGCCCTTCTTGAACTTAGTGGTCTTATTGACCATCAACACTTGATGTTCTTTCTTGATCTCAACCTCTGCTGACTTCAGCATTGAAAATACTTCAGGAATGGTCTTCACCTTCCCCTGCATATTGTAGTTCATCACAAAGCTCTTGTAGCTTGGTGGGAGCGACTGAAGGATTATGTCAATGACCGCCTCGTCCGGGAGGATAATGTCCAGCTAGGACAGGCGGTTGTGCAACCCAGACATTTTGAGTATGTGCTCACTGATAGAACTATTTTCCTCCATCTTACAACTATAGAACTTGTCGGAGACGTCATATCTCTCGACCCGGGCATGAGCTTGGAAAACTAGTTTCAACTCGTCGAACATCTCATATGCTCCGTGTTGCTCAAAACGCTTTTGGAGCCCCGGTTCTAAGCTGTAAAGCATGCCGCACTGAACGAGGGAGTAATCATCAGCACGTGTCTGCCAAACGTTCATAACGTCTTGGTTCTGTGGGATGGGTGCTTCACCTAGCGGTTCATCTAGGACATATGCTTTCTTGGCTGCTATGAGGACGATCCTCAGGTTTCGGACCCAGTCCGTATAGTTGCTACCATCATCTTTCAGCTTGGTTTTCTCTAGGAACGCATTGAAGTTCATGTTGACATGAGCGTTGGCCATTTGATCTACAAGACATATTTTGCAAAGGTTTCAGACTAAGTTCATGATAATTAAGTTCATCTAATCAAATTATTTTAATGAACTCCCACTCAGATTAGACATCCCTCTAGTCATCTAAGTGTTACACGATCCGAGTCGACTAGGCCATGTCCGATCATCACGTGAGACGGACTAGTCATTGTCGGTGAACATTCTCATGTTGATCGTATCTTCCATACGACTCGTGTTCGACCTTTCGGTCTCCGTGTTCCGAGGCCATGTCTGTACATGTTAGGCTCGTCAAGTTAACCCTAAGTTTTTTGCATGTGTAAAACTGTCTTACACCCGTTGTATGTGAACGTAAGGATCTATCACACCCGATCATCATGTGGTGCTTCGAAACGACGAACTTTAGCAACGGTGCACAGTTAGGGGAGAACACTTCTTGAAATTGTTGTAAGGGATCATATTATTTACTACCGTCGTTCTAAGTAAACAAGATGCATAAACATAATAAACATCACATGCAATTATATAGTAGTGACATGATATGGCCAATATCATATAGCTCCATTGATCTCCATCTTCGGGGCTCCATGATCATCTTGTCACCGGCATGACACCATGATCTCCATCATCATGATCTCCATCATCGTGTCTTCATGAAGTTGTCAAGCCAACGACTACTTCTACTTCTATGGCTAACGAGTTTAGCAATAATTAAAGTAATTTACATGGCGTTCTTCAATGACACGCAAGTCATACAAAAAATAAAGACAACTCCTATGGCTCCTGCCGGTTGTCATACACATCGACATGCAAGTCGTGATTCCTATTACAAGAACATGATCTCATACATCACAATATATCATTCATCATTCATCACAACTTCTGGCCATATCACATCACATGACAATTGCTGCAAAAACAAGTTAGGCGTCCTCTAATTGTTGTTGCATCTTTTACGATGGCTGCAATTGGGTTCTAGCAAAACGTTTTCTTACCTACGAATAACCACAACGTGATTTTATCAACTTCTATTTACCCTTCATAAGGACCCTTTTCATCGAATCCGCTCCAACTAAAGTGGGAGAGACCGACACCCGCCAGCCACCTTATGCAACTAGTGCATGTCAGTCGGTGGAACCGGTCTCACGTAAGCGTACGTGTAAGGTTGGTCCGGGCCGCTTCATCCCACAATACCGCTGAAGCAAGATAAGACTAGTAGCGGCAAGCAAGTTGACAAGATCTACGCCCACAACCAAATTGTGTTCTACTGGTGCAATAGAGAACTACGCATAGACCTAGCTCATGATGCCACTGTTGGGGAACGTTGCAAAAAATTAAAAAATTTCCTACGGTTTCACCAAGATCCATCTATGAGTTCATCTAAGCAACGAGTCATGGGAGAGAGATTGCATCTACATACCACTTGTAGATCGCGTGCGGAAGCGTTCAAGGGGATGGTGATGATGGAGTCGTACTCGCCATGATTCAGATCACCGATGACCAAGTGCTGAACGGACAGCACCTCCGCGTTCAACACACGTACGGGACGGGAGACGTCTCCTCCTTCTTGATCCAGCAAGGGGGAAGGAGAGGTTGAGGAAGATAGCTCCAACGGCATCACGACGGCGTGGTGGTGTTGGTGCAGCAGTACTCCGACAGGGCTTCGCCAAGCACGTAACGGAGGAGGAGAGGTGTTGGGGAGGGGAGGGGCTGCGCCTTGGGTTGTGTACAACAGCCCTCCCCTCACCCCTATATTTATAGGGGAAGGGGAAAGGGGGGCCGACCCCTCTAGATGGGATCTACAGGGGGGCGGCGGCCAGGGAGGGGGAACTTGCCCCCCAATCAAGGGGGGCGCCCCCTCTAGGGTTTCCCCCCAAACCCTAGGCGCATGGGCCCAAGGTGGGGGGCGCGCCCAGCCCTCCAGGGGCTGGTTCCCTGCCCCTTGCGGCCCATGTGGCCCTCCGAGAGGGGTGGCCCCTCCGGGTGGACCCCCGGAACCTCTCCGGTGGCCCCGGTACAATACGATATGCCCCTGAAACTTTCCGGTGTCCGCATGACAACTTCCCATATATAAAACATCACCTCCGAACCATTCCGAAACTCCTCGTGACGTCCGGGATCTCATCCGGGACTCCAAACAACATTCGGTAATCACATACAAGTCTTCCTAATAACCCTAGCGTCACCGAACCTTAAGTGTGTAGACCCTACGGGTTCGGGAGACATGCAGACATGACCGAGACGACTCTCCGGTCAATAACCAACAGCGGGATCTGGATACCCATGTTGGCTCCCACATGTTCCACGATGATTTCATCGGTTGGACCACGATGTCGAGGATTCAATCAAACTCCGTATACAATTCCCTTTGTCAATCGGTACGTTACTTGCCCGAGACTCGATCGTCGGTATCCCAATACCTTGTTCAGTCTCGTTACCGGCAAGTCACTTTACTCGTACCGTAATGCATGATCCCGTGACCAACCACTTGGTCACTTTGAGCTCATTATGATGATGCATTACCGAGTGGGCCCAGAGATACCTCTCCGTCATACGGAGTGACAAATCCCAGTCTCGATCCGTGTCAACCCAACAGACACTTTCGGAGATACCTGTAGTGCACCTTTATAGTCACCCAATTACGTTGTGACGTTTGGTACACCCAAAGCACTCTTACGGTATCCGGGAGTTACACGATCTCATGGTCTAAGGAAGAGATACTTGACATTGAAAAAGCTCTAGCAAAATGAACTACACGATCTTGTGCTATGCTTAGGATTTGGTCTTGTCCATCACATCATTCTCCTAATGATGTGATCCCGTTGTCAATGACATCTGATGTCCATAGTCAGGAAACCACGACTATCTATTGACCAACGAGCTAGTCAACTAGAGGCTCACTAGGGACATGTTATGGTCTATGTATTCACACGTGTATTACGATTTCCGGATAATACAGTTATAGCATGAATAAACGACAATTATCATGAACAAGGAAATATAATAATAACTGAGGGAGTCCTGGATTAGGGGGTGTCCGGACGGCCGGACTACCATCATCGGCCGGACTATCATTGGCCGGACTATCATCATCGACCGGACTCCAAGACTATGAAGATACTAGATTGAAGACTTCTCCCCGTGTCCGGATGGGGCTTTCCTTGGCGTGGAAGGCAAGCTTGGCGATACGGATATGTAGATCTCCTACCATTGTAACCGACTCTATGTAACCCTAGCCCTCTCCGGTGTTTATATAAACCGGATGGCTCTAGTCCGTAGGACTATCAGAACAACAACCCTTACAATCATACCATAGGCTAGCTTCTAGGGTTTAGCCTCCTTGATCCCGTGGTAGATCCACTCTTGTAAACATCCACAATATCAATATCAATCAAGCAGGACATAGGGTTTTACCTCCATCAAGAGGGCCCGAACCTGGGTAAAACATCGTGTCCCTTGTCTCCTGTTACCATCCGCCTAGACGCACAGATTCGGGACCCCTACCGAGATCCGCCGGTTTTGACACCGACATTGGTGCTTTCATTGAGAGTTCCTCGCAATGCCACCGATAGGAAGGATGCCTCCTCCCATCTTCTAGGGCGGTATTTTCGCCAGGAGCCACGCCGCCGCCAAACTATCCGGCTAGGTGGTTTTCTTATGACCGCTTTGTCCGCCACCGCTCGACAATGACCTCTCAAGTCGTCAAAAGCAATTTTTACGTCAGCTCGGAACTTGCCGAGCGGCTGGATCCAATAGAGCTCTCGTCCGTAAACGAGCTCTTGGATCGCATCGCCGCCCTGGGAGTCGCTACAGACTACAAACAGATTGGGCTTAAAACCGATCTGAGAGAGATTAACTCTCCCCAGGTCACCCACCACGTTGCAGTGGTAGAGGAACAATGCGGCGACGCTTCTCCTATATTGAAAACTAGTCATGTCCGGGCTTCCGAACCCCCCATGCCGGATTCCCGCGGAGGGACGGACTTCGATCAAGCACTGAACTTAAAGTCAGGCATCGGACCAGACTCGTTGGACAACGTCCAGCAATCCAAGCTTCCAAATTCGGAAACTTCTCGGCCTTCGAGCCTTGAGATGGGTAGGGTTTCGGACTTAATTCCACCTGCCCGCTCAGACATATGCGATCTATCTCTAATCCGGCAAGAGCCCGCTGAGACAGTACATCATTATTGGGCCAGATTCCTCCTGGTTATGGACAGGATAAAGGACTGCCGAGAGGAAAACGCAATCTCAATTTTTTGCAATAATTGCACGGACGAGCGACTCTTGAACGCCGTCGGTCGCGCGAATTACACGCTTAGCCGACCTGCGTCCATAGTACGAAAGTACTGTGCGATAGAGAGTTTCCGGACAACCGAAAATAATTTTTGGGACAATCCAGCCCCGAATACAACCCTAGTCCGCAACAAAAGGGTGCATTACACTCAGGCACCAGATGCAAAAACCAAAAAGCAAAGACCCCATAAAGGGCACAGAACCGTACTAGAGGGATGGCTTAGCGGACCCTGTAAAATTCACAGTACAGAAGGCGCCGTCCCAACACATAACCTTCGAGCATGTTGGATATTACGGCAGGTGGCCAAAAGTGGAGAGGAGCTTCTAGCCCCGGAAAACCACTCCAACAACATCGGTACGGTATCAACAGTCTTCGAGACTTTCGCATCAAATAATATGCGGAAACAAACAATCCGCAGCCTCGCCGAGGTCTACCAAGTAGCAACAACCAATCCATGGAGCGACACAGCCATCACCTTCAATGCCAGCGACAAACCTAAATTCCGGACAGCCCGAGCTCCAGCCGCACTGGTACGTAGTCCAGTAGTGGACGGCTTTCGACTTACAAAAGTCCTCATGGATGGCGGCAGCGGATTAAACCTCATCTACGAGGAAACCCTTCAAAAAATGGAAATAGACTGGAGCCGCATTGAGCGAAGCAGCACAACCTTTAGAGGAATAATCCCTAGCCGGGAGGCGCGCTGCACAGGAAGAATCACACTCGATGTGGTATTCGGCTCACCGGACAATTACAGATCCGAAGAAGTCACGTTCCAAGTGGCCCCGTTCAACAGCGGATATCACGCTCTATTAGGACGAGAGGCATTCACAATTTTTCAAGCCATACCCCATTACGGGTACAGGAAGCTCAAAATGCCTGGGCCCGGCGGAATAATCACTCTCGTTAGTGATCCGGACATAGCACTCCGCGCCGAAAACAAAACAGCCGCATTAGACTTAGAGGCACTATACGAAGCCATAGCGGCAGAGGAACTCACCACGCTGCGCTCTACGGTGAATAGGGACGATGTTGTACTCGATAAGAGATCCAAGTCCACCTCCTTTAAACCAGCAGATGAAATAGTAAAATTCCAGGTCCACCCAACGGACCCGACAAAGACGGCCTCCATCGGGGCACAATGAACCCTGATGTGGGCGCCGCCTTTCATGAAATTCCTTCGAAAATTGGGACATTTTGCTCGGCACCCCTCGGATATGCCCGAATCCCACGCAGATTGGCGAACACAGCCTAAACATCCTAAAAGGATTCAAGCCACCAAATGACTCTTGACGATTTTCCGAACCCAAAAGACAGGCAATGGGAGAAGAGCTAGCCAAACTATTGGAAGCCGGATTCATCGAGACATCAAGCACCGGATTGGCTAGCAAACCTGGTAATGGTACCAAAGAAGGACAAATCCTGGCGCCTATGTGTCGATTTCAAAGACCTAAATAAGGCCTGCCCAAAGGATCCCTTCCCCTCCCGATCGACCAAATCATCGATGCCACCGCAGGCACGATTCATTGTGCTTCTTGGGCGACATACTCGCTATCATCAAATCAAGATGGCAGAAGCGGATCAAGCCGCAACGGCATTCATTACTCCATATGGACCATTCTGGTTCAACACGATGCCCTTCGGACTTAAAAACGCCGGCGCAACATATCAGCGCATGATTCAGACATGTCTGGCTACCCAGATCGGCAAAACAGTAGAGGCATACGTAGACGACGTAGTCATCAAAACTAAACACGTCGAAACTCTAGTAGACGACTTGAGGCTCACATTCGACAACCTCAGAGCATATGACATCAAGCTGAATCCGGAAAAATGCGTTTTCGGTGTACCAGCTGGCACTACTACAAAAAGGGCTATAGATGGAATGACTACTAATGGCGCACCTGTGATGTGGTGCGCCATTACTATATTCTAATGGCGCACCATGTCTCGGTGCGCCATTAGTAATATATTACTAATGGCGCACCTGGTGTGGTGCGCTATTAGTAGGCCTTTTTCTAGTAGTGTGGAAAGCTGCTGGGCTTCATTGTATCCGGTAGAGGAATTGAAGCAAACCCAGCCAAGATCCGAGCTCTGTCACAGCTAGATATCCCAAAAGACCTCAAGCAAATACAAAAATTGACCGGATGCGTGGCGGCTCTAAGCCGTTTTATCTCCCGTCTAGGAGAAAAGGCATTACCCCTCTATGCTGGACGGATGCTGCCATAGACGGACTCGAAGAAATAAAGGCCATATTGGCAACAAATCCGGTCCTGGCTGCGCCCAACCTGGGCGAACCAATGTTGTTATACATCGCAGCTACACATCAAGTTGTAAGCGCGGTTCTCATCGTCGAATGAGAAACAGAAGGGCATAAATTCCCTCTTCAAAAACCAGTATACTACATATCCACTGTGTTAACCCCCTGCAAGTCCCGTTACCCGCACTATCAGAAGATAGCATACGCGGTGTTCATGGCATCCCTAAAGCTCCGACACTACTTTCAAGAGTGTTCGATAACATGGCCTCTGAAGTACCACTTAACGACATTATAAACAACATGACGCGACGGGCAGGATTGCAAAATGGGCCATTGAGCTCTTACCATTTGATATATCTTACAAACCTCGGCGAGCTATAAAGTCACAAGTTTTGGCTGACTTTGTCGCTGAATGGACCGAAGCCGAACTCACTAAAGAATACGGCGCATACTCCAATTGGATCATGCACTTCGACGGCTCTAAAATGTTAGCCGGAATGGGGGCTGGCGTCGTATTGACGTCCCTGACCGGGGACACAGTCCAATACGTACTTCAGATAATGTACACGGACTCAAACAACGCAGCCGAATACGAGGCCCTCTTACATGGTCTCCGGATGGCAATCTCCATGGGCATTCAACGCCTAGAGGTGCGCGGGGATTCAAACCTCGCAATATCCCAAAAAAACGGAGACTTTGACGCCAAAGATCCGAAAATGGCAGCATATCGCAACGTTGTCCTAAAAATGTCAGCCCGGTTCTAAGGACTCGAATTCCATCACGTAGCCCGGGATAATAACCAAGCAGCCGACGTACTGGAACGCATTGGCGCAAAACGCGACGCTGTCCCTCCTAACATCTTCCTGGAACGGCTCTTCAAGCCATCCGTACTATGGGAAGAGGAGTCCGGAACTAATAAGCCGGAACAAGCCGCACCAACCGGCGATTCAGCCGATGATATAACACCTTCCGCCCACGACATAATGGCAGTAATTGCCCCGTGGACAAAACCATTACTCGCCTACTTGCTTAGGCAAGAGCTTCCCGAAGATCAAAATGAGGCCCGTTGCATTGTTCGACGATCTAAAGCCTACAAGGTCTATGAGGGAGAACTTTATAAGAAAAGTACAACCGGAGTCCTTCAAAGGTGTATCTCCGAAGAGGAAGGGCGAAACCTCCTGGCTGAAATTCATGCCGGACTAGGCGGACACCACGCCGCAGCTCGGGCCCTTGTAGGAAAGGCATTCCGTGCAGGATTTTATGGCCGATGGCCCGAGCAGATGCTCGTGACTTAGTCCAAAGATCGTCGGTTGTCGCTCTTTGCTAATCGAGCCATATGCCACCCACCCCTCAAAACTATACCCATTACCGGCCGTTCATGTGCAGGGGCTTGACATGGTTGGAGCACTTAAAGGGGGAACCCACAAGCAAAGGTACCTATTGGTCATGGTGGATAAATTCACCAAATGGATAGAGGCCAAGCCAGTTAAAACGGCGAGTCCGACCAGTGATAGACTTTATATCCGGGTAGTACACGTTATGGTGTCCCCACATCATCATCACCGATAACGGCACGAACTTCACCGCCGATGAGGTTAAATCATGGTGCAAAAAATGGGCATCAAGCTCGATTACGCTTGATCTATCATCCTCAAACCAACGGTCAAGTGGAACGAGCAAATGGTCTAATAATGAGCGGCATCAAACCCAGACTAGTGCGGTCCCTTACGAAATCTGACACGCACTGGGTAGAGGAGCTCGACTCCGTACTCTGGGGGCTGCGGACAACGCCTAACCGTACTACCGGATTCACACCATTCTTTATGGTATACGGCGCAGAAGCAGTTTTGCCCTGCGACATCATTCATGACTCACCTCGAGTGCGCATGTACGAAGAAAGAGAAGCCGAGTTGGATCGGCAGGACAGCTTGGACGCATTGGAGGAAGAGCGCGACGTCGCCAAGGCTCGTTCCGCATTTTATCAGCAGCAGGCTCGAAGATATCAAAGCAGAGAAGTACGGGCCAAGACTTACAACATTGGCGAACTGGTTCTACGCCTGCCGGACAAGAAAAAGGACAAGCTCAAGCCCAAATGGGAAGGCCCCTTCATCATCGATCATGTCCTGACCGGCGGAGCGTACCGTCTACGAAAGGCATCGGATAACCGACTCGAGCCGAACCCATGGAACGCAGCCCGCCTCCGACAATTCTATGCCTAGCGCCGGACTAAGAGTTCGCCCCTTCCCCCGTCAATTTTTTTTTACTTCAGCTGCCTTCATTTATCTTTTCTTCTCAACCCTATTCATCCAAGCCTCAAAGGGCCTACTTGCGCAGCGTCGCGCGCAATTGATGTGCTATCCGCACTCATTATACAGGGGCTTCCTTACGGAAGCTTAATTATACGGGCTTCATGCCCAGCATGTGTCAAGCCTCCACATGTACCTTTTATTCACCATTATATGCATCGATATGACTTAATTTTTGGCCAAGCTGGGTTGCTGGCTCCTGTGCTTACCCCTCGTTCCCGATTGTTCGGCTAGGAGGTAAAGGAGCAACTCTGCGATTATTATTGCCGGTCAGCCAGATGTGTACCTCGGTGGGTGAAGACGCAGCTAGCGTTCTTAAGGGAATATTCGGTCGGTGACTTAAAAGATGATTTTGTATCCACTTATTTATCTGCCCCCAGATGTTTTTCTGCTTTGTTCGCAGACAGGACATGCACTTTAGGGCATGCCACCCCCAGAGGAAAGGAACCCTTAACGGAACTATTCTCCCTGGAAGATGTTTCTTACTACCCATGTAATATAACATAACTAGTTGGGCACTCGTCTGATAAAGCACTGATGACCCCTACGCCTGGTCTCCATGCATACCCCGGTTGTTTCATAACCGAGACGGTATTTGGACACACTCCGGACTCTAGGGTCCCAAGGTCGAAGCGAAAATGTCGTCAAAGACAAACGATCTACAATCCGGCTAGAAGGCATTTTGTATGTCATTTTACAATACATTGTCAAATCGACTAATTGTATTCTTCCTCAATCCCGTCTAACAGGGTGTCTAATTTACAATCCTGTTGGGAAAATTTAGCGGCCAACTCCACTTGGCCGTATACTAAACTCACAGGGATCTCCTTCCCATCGGGCCCCACAGGTCCGACTTCGGCCATGTGGTTGGGATCCGCCTTCTTGTACCGCGTATTTACCATGGCCCAGGCCTCCCTGGCACCTTGGCGGCAGGCAGAAATCTTCCATAAATGGAAGCGCTGCCGCACTCCCTGCAGCTTCTCCGCAAGCTCCCCAAGACCCTCGGGTAAGGAGAAGGCTGGCCACAACGCCTGGATGACGCCGCTCATTGCCTGCCGAACTCGTTCGATCAGTTGCAACAATTCGAGAAGTTGATCACCCGTTGATACAGGCATCTCCTCCGCAGGGCGACCTGTGAGCATACCTGCAGACATATTCTATCAAATTGACTTCCTCGCCGAACTCTTCTTTTCAAAGGAGTTCGCTCAAGCACTTACTATATATGCCGCGACGAAGCCGCTGATTCTCCTTAACGGAGCCCGACAGCTCGGCCCGAACGCCTTTCAGCTCTTCTCCAAGCTGGGCATGGGCATCCTGGAGCTTGTTCCTTTCATGCTGCACCTTATGCAGCACCCTCTCGCCGGCCTTTAGTTGGCGCAGAAGTTCTTGCCTGTCCGGATCTTGTCCGGCAGCACCTGCAACGTCATTTTTTCTTTCAGGCTTGCGCAAAGGCCAAACGCTACTTATCTTTCTAAAATAATGCGTTACCAGGAGAGGTCCCTGCGTTTCCTCCTGCGCCAGAAAGTGCGGCCTCCAGTTGGGCCTTGCACTCTTGCAGCTCCTGAGACAGTTGGGTATTCTTCTCGGTAAGATCCTACGTTTCATATGATCCTTAAATAAGTTAATATAACTACTTTAAGTCTCGGGGGCTACTGGCATATACAACTATTACATTCTCTTACCCGTATGTCTTTTACATACTGCTCCGTGGCTCTGATAAAATCATCTTGAGCAGCACGAAGGTGCGCGTCCCCCGTGTTAAAGGCATTCAACGCCTCGGGGAGAAGCACGCGTCATGAAATATTGTCCGGCAGCGCCTGTGATTCAGGGCACTCTCCACCTCGACTTGGTGGCGGACAGTCTGTCGGCATCCTCCGTCGGAGGAACGTCCGGCTCGCGCCTTGCGCCGCCTCCCCTCGACCAAAAAGGGGGAGCCCGCTGGTAAAGGTTGGATTGACAACTTCCACGCCCGCAGATCCGCGGGCGCTTCTTTCCCTATAAAAGTCATGAGCACTCAAACGCTTCCTAGAACGTTGCTCTAAATACTGAATTGTGAGCTACACCTTTGCGGCAACGTTTCAGTCCGCGCCGCCTCCTCTTCCGCCTCTTGGTCCGAATCGGCCCTTGTTGGTCAGCCACCGCTGGCTCGGCTTCTCGCCTAAGGCGCCTCCTGCACAGTGCCATCATATCGGTGGTCGAGGAATAAGCAAGGAAGGAATAGCGATGTCGGGCTTCGCCACAATCACACGGGAAGCGGATATAGTCCGGATAGTCGGCCGTGATGGCGACTAAAGCATTGTCCATGCTGAGCTGGTGGAACACCCGTCGATTCGCTCCACCTTTATGTCCGGATCCTCTTGGAGGCGGATCCCGGATCTCTCTGGATCCTCGGGCTGCGGAGCCGGACTTAGCATGCCCTCCACGGTCCGGCGCAGTTCCTGCGTCGAAAGAAGGACACAATATAAGAAACTTAAGTTTCGAAAAGCACGGGTCAGACACGCTGAGTGTTCGCTTACCCAAGGCCGGGGATTATTCATGGAAAAACCATTTAACGGGTTCGTCCGAAGGAAATCCTCCTTCTCCCCCTTATACAGGCCGGACAAGATCGTCACCAGATCTTGGCCGAATCCGCCCTTAAGCGGCCATGGCGGGTGGCATCGTCCTCCCGTTGAAATCCCACACGGGTGGCCTCAGATTGTAGTGGCTGCACCCCCCGCGTAATGCATGTTGCCATGATTCCAATCATGGTCAACCCGGCATGGGCCAGTAACCTTATTCGGCCCATCAAATAATGGACGCTCTTGTCTTCCTCCAGATGGGGGCTCCGCGGACGCCAACTAAGGCGTTTCTTCAGAGGAGCATTGCTGAACCCCGGGAGGCCGATCTGAACAGGGTCCGGCAGCGGAGCGTCTTCTATATAAAACTATTCCGAAGGCCAGTCTTCGGGCGCCTTCTTAGGGGTTCCGGATGGGTATCCAGTCCCGGCAATGCGCCATATTTCGGCGCCGCCCACTTGTTATATGGACCCCTCGTGAGAGCGGGGTACAAGGCAGAACAACCTCTTCCACAGCGCGAAGTGGGGCTCGACACCCAGGAAAAGCTCGCAAAGAGCTACATAACCCGCAATATGCAGGATTGAGGCGGGCGTGAGGTGATGAAGCTGGAGTCCGTAGAACTCCGAGGCCCGCGGAGGAACGGATGTCAGAAATCCGAGCCCCTTATCGAGATAGGGGACGAAGCATACCCGCTCCCCTTTGTTGGGATTTGGGATAACCTCCGCTTGCTTCCCACGTTTGTAGGTGGCCAGCCCGGCTCGAACCGGAACCATGAAGGCCGGAGGGAGATATCCCCCCATTTGGAGCTTCACCAGCTCGTTGTGCGAGCAGAGCATCTCCTCCAATCTCCCGGCAAAGGGCCGGGAGCGCGAGAAGAGGAGCCGCGTTGACGGTCCATGATGGAATGATTTCTTGGTCGAAAGCGCTCCGATGAGTATTTGCGAGAGGAAGATGGTGATTTGGATCTGGATTCTTGCCTCCCTTATAGGCAGATTGTTCGCACAACTAGGGGTAAAACATAAAGACACCACGGCTTTTCACATTACGTGCGACGCGTGGAAGAAGGCCATTATTGGGCGTGGAAGCCAAGACGCACAACATTGATGAGGAAGCTGGACACTTGTTCGCGGTACGTAGGACTTGAAGGAGAACCCGCCTTGCAACGCCAAGACTACGCGCATGCTGGACTTATCGTCATTGAAGCCTGGTCCGGGGCTCTTGAGGAGTCCCGGATTAGGGGTGTCCGGATGGCGGACTACCATCATCGGCGGACTATCATTGGCGGACTATCATCATCGACGGACTCCAAGACTATGAAGATACAAGATTGAAGACTTCTCCCGTGTCCGGATGGGACTTTCCTTGGCGTGGAAGGCAAGCTTGGCGTCTGGATATGTAGATCTCCTACCATTGTAACCGACTCTATGTAACCCTAGCCCTCTCCGGTGTCTATATAAACCGGATGGCTCTAGTCCGTAGGACTATCAGAACAACAACCCTTACAATCATACCATAGGCTAGCTTCTAGGGTTTAGCCTCCTTGATCTCGTGGTAGATCCACTCTTGTAAACATCCACAATATCAATATCAATCAAGCAGGACGTAGGGTTTTACCTCCATCAAGAGGGCCCGAACCTGGGTACAACATCGTGTCCCTTGTCTCCTGTTACCATCCGCCTAGACGCACAGTTCGGGACCCCCTACCCGAGATCCGCCGGTTTTGACACCGACAATAACCCTTTTATTATTGCCTCTAGAGCATATTTCCAACATGTATTGCGAGAGGCAAACGAGCAAGGAGAACACTTCGGTCAAGAAAAAAAATACGATCAACACCGAAAACTTGAATTGGATCCACCGGATAGAAAATGCGATGAACAATGAAGAACTAGAAAAGACTTCACCGGTTGAGACAATTAACGAAAAACTGAAGAGGCTCCACACAAATGAAATTGATGCTCGAAACAGACTCAGACTCCGGGAAGAAGAGGGTGGGAGGGCGGGAAAACAAAGGCAACTTGGAAGGGAAAAATCGTCGAATATCTTGGAGAGAAAACACCGGTTGAAAGAAAGCAAAGGCTTCACACGAGTAGGATGGATACTCGATTACGGACTCCGGCTCCGAGATGAAAAAGGGGTGGGCGGGTGGGAAAAAGAAAACAACTGAGGATTGAACTCAAAGATGAAGAGGCTCGAGTCAACTTTACGAGAAATGCACCGGATGAAAAGAGCTGAGAACCAACGATCAGAAAACCAACTGCATGATACTAAAGAAAGTTTGAAAGGGAAGAGGAGTAATAAAAAACACCTACATCAAGATTCCTCACCAAAGCGACGAAGGGCAGAGGAGCAAAAAGAATTCCTACTCTCCGATATAACTAGACTCTGAAAATTGTTTTCTTCTAGACTCAACAACGGCCAACTACACGATCAATCAAGGGGGGCTCCTATGGTCGGTTGAGGCTCTGATACCAACTTGGTACGCCCAAGATGCGACCCTATCCTAAAGGAACTCGAAGGTCCCACCAAGGATAGAAGCGCACCTTGAAGACGCTTTTGCAAGGTGGATATCATTACATCAACATTACATAATAGATGGGGGATACATACAAGAGGCATGGAATACAACACGAATACATCAATACAACATACATAAGAACCACATCCGACTACGGATGAAACACAAACATAAGCTCAAACAATATCCACCCTGCTAGCCCAGGCTGCCGACCTGGAACCTATCCCCTGATCGAAGAAGAAGCAGAAGAAGATCTCCAAAAGAAGAAAACATCGCTCTCGCGTCAAGATCATCGCATAACCTGTACCTGCAACTGTTGTTGTAGTAAACTGTGAGCCACAAGGACTCAGCAATCCCATTACCATGGGTATCAAGACTGGCAAAGCTTAATGGGAAAGGAAGGGGTAAAGTGGTGAGGTTGCAGCAGCGACTAAGCATATATGGTGGCTAACATACGCAAATGAGAGCAAGAAGAGAAGCAAATGGAACGGTCGTGAAGCTAGCAATGATCAAGAGGTGATCCTGAACTCCTACTTACGTCAAACATAACCCAAAACCATGTTCACTTCCCGGACTCCGCCGAGAAGAGACCATCATGGTTACACACGCGGTTGATGCGTTTTAATTCGAATCTGGTGTCAAGTTATCTACAACCGGATATTAACAAATTCCCATCTGCCACATAACCGCGGGCACGGCTCTCGAAAGTTTATACCCTGTAGGGGTGTCCCAACTTAGCCCATTATAAGCTCTCACGGTCAACGAAGGATATTCCTTCTCCCACGAAGACCCGATCAGTCTCGGAATCCCGGTTTACAAGACATTTTGACAATGGTAAAACAAGACCAGAAAAGCCGCCCGATGTGTCAACAATCCCGATAGGAGTCGCACGTATCTCGTTCTCAGGACACACCGGATAAGTGAAGTGTAAAGGTACCGACATAACCCAAGTTGCCAAGGGATGGTCCCGCACGGTGCTCTAGTTTGGACCAACACTTAGACAAGCATTGGCCCCCAGGGGGCTAAAATAAAGATGACCCTCGGGTTTATTACTCCCAAGGGAAAGGTATAGGTGGTAGGCAAATGGTAAAACCAATGTTGGGCCTTGCTAGAGGAGTTTTATTCAAGGCGAACTGTCAAGGGGTCCCATAAATCACCCAACCACATTAGGGACGCAAAATCTGGGAACATAATACCGATTTAACGGAAACTAGGGCGGCAAGAGTGGAACAAAACACCAGGCATAAGGCCTAGCCTTCCACACTTTACCAAGTATATAGATGCATTAATAATATAAGAGATATTGTGATATCCCAACATAATCCTGTCCACCATGGAGCAATCTTCAACTTCACCTTAAACTAACAATACTATAAGAGGGGCTGAGCAAAGCGGTAACATAGCCAAGCAATGGTTTTCTAGGAAGGGTGACAAGGTTAGAGGCTGACATGGCAATTTGGGAGGCTTGAAGAACAAGGGATAGGTAGCACAACATAGCGATAGAACAAAGCAACTAGCATAGCAATGATAGTAGTGAGATCCAAGGTGACGGTCATCTTGCCTGAAATCCCGCTAGGAAGAAGAACGAGTCCATGAAGAAGATGAAACCACGAAGACGAACCAAGCGTAGACGAACGAATCCTCACGATCGCAACGAAACAGGAACTAACGAGAAGGAGCACAACCAGAAAGAAGCAAACAACAAGGTAAACACACAACACATAGACATGGCATGACACTCAACCAACTATGATGCATGACAAGGCGATGTGAATCTACTCATGGCAAGAGATGATTCATACAAGAACAACACATCAAAGGAAGTTAAATGATGCCGGAAACAACATATAAAAAATCCGGTAGGTCCTCATATGCAAGTTTTAAAATTGGTCCAGATCTGAATAAACCTTATGTTCAAGTTTCTAAACAGCAAGTTAAGATGCACCAAGATGATCTACACGAAATTCTACTCAAGTTACATATAAAGTTCAATTAGTTCGGAGCTACGGCCTAGAAGATATGAGCAAAACAAGTTAAACATGGCATTGATGCAAAAGGCATTGAAACATCAAGCAAACACTCTCAAAACAAGGATGCAACATGTTAATATGAAACTTCACGCAAAATCAAGCAAGTTTCATATAGAGCACACTCAAAACGGAGCAACGGTTCAACACATACACTATACAAGTTTAAAGGACAAGCTGTCCAAAACAACTAGGCATCTAGCAAGCATTAAAACAATGTGCTACAGCATCTCAACGTGAAAACAAAAGATATGGGCATGAAGTACAGGTAAAGCATGACAAAACATGAACGCTGATCTATCTCCAGAAAACACTATAACATGCTCAAAAGGACATGGCAAGATTGCAGATAATAACAGTTTACCGACTTAGCAGAAATAACATCAGGTTGCAATGTTTACAGCTATCAAACAACATCCTACAGGAACTTAACGTGGAAAACAAAGGCATGGCATGCTAATACCAAATACAAAGAACAAAACTCCCTTACTGAACTTATCCCAAAGATCAACAAAAAACATGGTAGCATCTATGCAAACATGACAAATGATATGACAGATTCAGACATGGCAGGAACAACAATAAGTAGGCATGTTGGTGAGCTTGTACCACTCCCCACAGAGCAATACATGGCATGACAAGGAGACCAATAGTAATAAGAGACATATATGAGTCTAAGAGAGGCAATAGCAAGTCAATAGGGTGCATGGATCACTAGCCGAACACATGGCAAAACTGAACTTGATGTTAACATGCTGACAGCAACATTCTTTAGCAATTTGAGAGCAAGATTACAACAATCTAAAACAGGCTATAAATGCATCCAGGGACATGGATGGATATATCATGACATTTATAACAAAACATCTTTAGTGAACATCTCCAGATTATGCATAGAATGACATGTAGCAGTAGGATTACATAGCATCACGATATAGCAGATTCAGACTAGCAAAGCAGTAACAGCAAGTACCCTACTTCATGAGCTCTATGAACTCACTACAAGACTCACAAAAATACATGGATTACACCACTGTAAGGATAGCATGATGTAGCTCAAAACTCGTGTAGACATCAAGGTCATAGGATGCACACACAGAATGCAATGAAAAAGAGAAAACAACAAGTTCTGATAACAGACAACAGTTAACAACATATAACACTTTTGCAGCGATGATTAGGGCATCAGGATAAACTCAAACAAGCATGGAACAATGGAACAAAATGAAGAGCATCCCATGATGAACATTTTCATATATCATGCGCATGAAACGGGGCAGTATGCAACAAGTTATGGCATGATGAACAGAGGCATAAAATTGTAACAATTTCGGGACTTAGGCGATTTTCACCTCATGAGAAGTTGGACGGGAAGATCCCTGGATGGACTGGAGCGGGACGGGGAAGCGCGGGTGTTTGGTTTCGGGACGGGTGGATCTCGTCCCACCCATCCGGATCTGGGATGGGGCGGCCGCCGGCGGTGGCGAGGTCGCCGGAGGAGGGCCGGCGGCGGCGGTGGCGAGGCGGCGCGGACGGGAGCTCCAGCCAGGCCGGGCGGCGGCGCGCAACACCGCGAAGCGGGCAGCGTTGGGACAGCAGGGCCAACGGGAGGCGCGGCGAACGGCGCGGAGGAGCTCACCGCGGCAAGGTGCTCCGGGTCGGGTCGCGGGCGGACGGCGGCGCGCGCGGACGGGCGGCGGAGAGGAGGAGCCGCGGGCTCGGGCGCTCGGGCAGGAGGGCCGGGCGGCGGGCAGCGGCCTTGCGCCGGACGCGTGGCAGCGTCTGGTTGGACGACGGTAGTGGCGGGCTGACGTGGCACGTCCCCATTGGTCGGGCGACGTGGCCGGCTGCGGTGGACATGTCCGGCCGTCGGCGCTAGGAGGAAGAGGACTAGGGTTTGTACCGCGAAAAATGAGGAGGGGAAGGCAAATATATAGGTAGAGGGAGCTAGGAGACTCCAAATGGAGTGCGGTTTTCGCCCACACGATTGTGATCGAACGACCGAGAGCATGAAGGGGGTTTGGATGCACTACTAGGGAAAACCTTATACATAGAACTTTTGCAATAGCGTGGGTCAAAGAAGCACGCTGGTGCTAAATAGCAGCAACGCGCCTGCCGAAACCGCGTTGCAGATAGTGTCGTAGCAGTAGCGCGTCTCGGTGAATACACGTTACTACTAAAATTCTCACGGCTTAGCCGATATGGTACACATAGTAGTAGCGATCTATATGGAACCGCGCTACTGCTAGTTTCTTTGTAGCAGCGTGTTTTGCTCTAAACTCGCTACTACTAAAGGATATAAAATTAAATGAAAAGCAAATAGAAAGGTAATTGAAAATGAAAGAAATAGAAGAAGGTGAAAGGAAAAAAAATAAAATGTGAAAAAAATAAATGAAAAAGGGAAAAAGGAGAAAGTAGTAGAAGTAGCGCGTATCCCAGAACGCGCTGTAGCTAACGTAGCAGCAGTGCACTTTCAGGAAAGCGCTACTGCTACTTCTGACTTAACCACCGCGTTCCTCCTTCCCCACGGCCACTTCCCCCAAATCGAACTAATCCGCTCTCGCCGCCGCCGTCGCCCGTCGGTCGCCAGCCCTTCGCCACACCCTCTCGCCGCCCCGACCTCGGATTCAACGCCCGCCCGCCCCGACCTCAACGCCAAGACGGACGCCGGCCCCGACCTCAACGCCGCCCCGGATGCCGCCCCGCCCCAAGCCCGACCTCGACGCCGCCTTCCCCTCTCTCGCCGCAGGCACCCGATCGAGGTGAGCACGCCTGCTCCTCCCCCTCCCCTACCTCTGCCTAGATAGGGTTCTTCAAATTTTAGTTGCATCAAATAGTTAGGGTTCATCTATGGGTGGAAATGAATTGGATACAGATGCGGCTGGGATTTTTTCTTAGGTGATGTTTTCTTAGATGATGAATAAACACTAGTGTAATGCATAATAAGACGAGTAAAATTTGACCTTCTTCTATTTAGTTAGTAAGAACTAGTTAGTAAGAACTAGGTACTAATTAGGTGATTTTTTAGTTAAAGCAATTTTCCCGCCTCGACGTGGACGATGCCTATCCCTCATCCTCGTCATCGAGTCGACGGAGGACGACACCTGCTTGACCAGATCGGCCATGTCCGGGACTGGGCTCCGCCGGGGTGGTACTGGGAGGCACTACCTACCGGGGGGCGTAGGTTGGTGAGGAGCCAGCCTGTCATTGACCCGAACCTTCTTTGGTGGCGGTCGCATGGGCCAGTGATGATCCAGAGGCTCGAGGACTCCGCGGAGGTGGTGCGTCACCGTGTCAGTGAGGAGGACGTGCACGTTCGTCGCTACTTGTTTGCATTGGAGCACATGCCGTTCTCCAATACCTGGCAGGTTCTCCAGGGATCTCACTTGAGCTATGATCCCGTGATGGTGCCTTCTTAGTGGGTGTCCATCGCCCGCGCCAATACCCGTCGTGTGCTAGAGTTTTAGTTGTATTAGTGATGTTATATGTATGACACTATTCGTGATATATTAGTGATAATATTCGACGATGTACTGACGCATGAGATGATTTACTTTTGCTTATTGAATGCATGCTAATTTGACTCCTATAAGATATTTTGAAATGTATATCTTGTGTTACTCAATACCCAAGTGGCGGGTCATGTTTGCAGGTTACACCTTCGAGTGGCCTATGTTTTGCCGGAGTGTTGATTCATTTCTGTTCCGGCAAATTTCAGGCGCTCGATATGTCCTATTTTAGCAAAGGTCATGCCGGATTTTTCCGTGAATTTTGGCATGACTTGTGCTAGAATATTTAGGAAATATCGAGTGCCCCGGATTTGTGTGTTGAGTATCTTGGTAGTTGTCTTTGATTGATTTTAAATTAATGTTTTAACTATGAACATAGGAAATGTCTGACGACGAGAAGGATTTCGGTATTTGCAAATACTGCGAAGACGAGCGCGGCCTGTGCGACGGAATCTTCCTAGATGATGATAGGCGCTTCAGCATCAAGCTGGAAGAGAACTTCGAAGTGGATACAGTAAGTCACAACGACAAGTCTTTTTTCGTAATTAAGCATGACATCTGCTTCATTTGCTTCAACTTATTTTTTTTATTCTACTAGCGTATCCCCTGCCATGCAAGAGTTTTTGTATTGGATAAGATAGGTTTCAGTCATAGTATGGAGGAAAAGAAAGTTTACTTGAAGACCGAGCATGGTTATATTTTCCATGCAAAAGTTATACATTTCAGACGACTACACCTATTTTGGATGCAAAACATGGCGAGCACTATGCAAGACTTATGCATTTGAGCCTGATATGGTTATCACCTTTGATATTTGTCCGGAAGATGATATTGAAGGTAATACCGACATCTGGGTCGATGTGCAAATGCCTCCAGTTATACCACTATGTAAGTTTCTCTACCATATTTATGTCTTTGATATTGTTTATTCAAAAATAGTTGACAACTAATTTGTATTGTCAGCTTATTTCCGTGCAAGCAAACATGTCCAGCGCTTGGTAGACATGACCGTATACTGTCCTGGGGCTGAACTCAACTGCGAGGAGCTCAGTCATTTATTTCATGGCTTGAGGATCTTGATACTGTCAAGACAAATTTTCTTCCTGCATTTAGAAATGTTAGTACTGAAAATGTGCGACCAATAGTGTTCGTAATGAACTACGGTGACATCTATTTAGAAAGGATGGTAAGATTTTTACTATTTGTCATCGGTGCATCTTTTCCATACATTATTTTTGAAGCTAAACTTCATTTCTAAGTATGTTACCGTACGATGTTCTTCAACAGGGACTCCCGATGAATGTTGTGCCTTATGGGATCGAGACTAAAGGTACCATGAGTATTATCAGCTTACGGCCAAGATATCCTACAGATTACTTTAGTGCATTCAAGATTAGCGACGGATGCTTAATAGTGCAAGACTGGACCAAATATGTGATGGGGGAGCGCAGAGAAGTACTAGGGGGCAGCAAACAGATGCGCTACCCACGATTAGGAGACAGGTTCATCTGCATGCTCCAGTTTGATCGAGGAGGAGAGCTATTTATGTTTTATGTTATTTTACCTATGAGAGAGTAGCAGGAGTGATTAGCTAGCTAGAAATGAGTTTGAGGATGATGATGTGTGTCGGGGAAGCTGATCGTGGCCCACGAACACCTATGGGACCGAGTCCCTTGTGGTTCGATGGGGGCGGAGATCGCACAAAGAGCGGATCGAGGCGATGCACACGAGCAGATTTACCCAGCTTCGGAGCTCTCCGGAGAGATAATACTCCTACTGCTGCCTGGTTGATTGTATTGTGTTCTTGCTAGGGAGCAATGGGAGCTACAAAACCTAGCCTGAGTGAGTGTGGTCTCGAATGAGTCGAATGAACTGAACCGGAGCCGAACCCTTTCTACGTTGCACATGGGCCTCCTTTTATAGGCTCAAGGGGTCACCACAGGTGGCAAGTAGACAAGAGTAAAAATGGGAAAATAGTAGTTGGTACACCAACTTGTACAATGTACAGTGCTTTATACCTAACTCTGACGACAAGGGACAAGAGTAATAAATGCCCGTCCCTGTCGCCTGAACAGTGTAACAGGGACCGTCAAGTGCGCCTTCGTTCGCCACGATGGTAGCTTGTCAGTGCCGCTTATCGCTGCTCCCCCCTGGCTGCACAGCCCATCGACACGCGTGCCTGGGATAGCCCCATGGCGACACGTTGGCAGATGAGCTGGAGCGGAGATGAAGAGAGTTTGCCTGCCGCGGCAAGCACCTTGCCGCGGCTGAATCCTTATTGCGCTCGGTAGCTTGTCGCTCCCCAAGCCTTCCCGGCAAGCTCCTCTTGCCGGGGTCTTGTTTCCTTCGTGCCTTGGGTGGCCTTCCCGGCAAGCTCCTCTTGCCGGGGCCTTGAGTACTTTGTTCTTGAATGGCTCCAAAGGAGCCGCTGAGGATCTTGGCAGTCACTAAGCCGGCGCTGCCACGGGGTGCTGCGACTGCCCGTGCACGAGTTCGGGATACTAGGGTACCCCTACTCTAGTACACCGACAGGAGCCCCCGGGCCTGGGCCACAGACGGCGCCGAGCTCTGTTGGGCCAGGCCCAAAACAGTGCAGACGGCACGCGCCTAGATCGCGCAGCTTATTCGCTCTCGCACCCACCACGTCTCCCACGAACGGCACGTTCCGGACGTGGCGTCGTGGGAGAGATCGTGGGGGCTTTCTTTAATGGGAAAAACGGAACGCCCGTCCCCTCTCCCTCCTTATAAGCAGAGGGAACAGGGGCAGGACGCCCACTTGCCATTGCTGTCACATCTCAAAACCACCGCCGCTCCCCCCTTCTTCTCGAGTCCAAAGAGAGCAACGCCCCGCCCCCTCCATTGCCACCGGCGCCACCAACGCCGTCGGATTCCTACACCACCTCCGCCATGGCTCCGAAAGCCGACAAGGGCAAAGGGGTGAAGTCGGCCGAGGCGCAGCGGCTCGCGACGTTGTGGAAGGAGCGGGCTCTTTTCGATCCCCTGCTTGACGCGAAGGAGATGCGAGAGCTGTATTACCTATTCTGGTCGATGGAGACGAGGGCGCACCCGCGCACGAGGGTGATCTCCGCCGCCACATCCGAGAAGGTTTCCGTCGGGTACCCTTTCTTCGCGCTTTTCTTCCATTGCGGGCTCTGCCCGCCCTTTTCCGAATTCTTTTGCGATGTTATGAACACATATGGCCTCTGCCTCCTTGATTTCACCCCCAACGCCGTCCTCACCATGGCAGTTTTCGCACACCTCTGCGAGAACTTTGTTGGAGTCCACCCAAATGTAGCACTTTTCCGCCACTACTTCATGCCCCGCGTAGAGAGAGGAGAGCCACTTGCCGGAGGGATTCCATGGATCTCCAGGATCGGCAAGAAGGAAGCATATCTTGACGGAGAGCTGCGCAGCAAGTGGGAGGAGTGGAAAGCCGATTGGTGTTGGATTATAGAGGAGGACCCACAGCCTTTTACTGCCCTGCGCCAAAATCCCGTAGTGCGCGGCAATGATTGGAGCAACTTGGCGCCGGAGGATGCCAAGTTGAAGATTGCCGTGACTCGGATCTTGCGCCTCCGGCAAGCAGGGCTTACCGTAGGAGCTGTTGGCGCGGACTTCCTTCGCCGCCGCATTGCGCCCTTGCAGGAGAGGGGTAGGTCTGCTTGGGAGTTCCAAAACGCGGCGGACATCATGAGGCTGCGTCCGGGCCTCAACTGGAACTTCACTGCATTGGAGCTGGATGCCATGCTACGGGAGTTGTTCAAGCACGATGCAGATCATCCCGAGTGGTTTATGTTGCCGAGGGGAGTCGTCCCTTTGTGCAACAACTCGTCGCTTGACCGCATCCGCGCGATGATGCCGTTGTGTGATTCCCATGGAATCGTTCCAACTTGGCAGGAGCCCACCGACGACATCGTGCAACAGTTCTTCAACAATTTGGAAGAAGTGCCGATCCGCGCCGACGAGAAGAAGTGGCTCACCCACGACACCACCGAGCAAGAGATGGTGTGCATAGCCACAAGGTTGGAGGAGGCGGCCGAAGCTGCCGCCGCTGGCGTGTTTGGGTTTATCGTCGAGGAGGCAGAGGCAGCCGAGGCGGCAAGCCTTGCCGATCGAGAAGAGTTCGCTGACGAGGAGGAGCGGGCCGAGCCCGACGCTGAGACGGACGAGCCTGCCGGGGGCGCCTCCCCTCCGTCTTCAAGTAGCTTGCCGCAGGAGGGGCCCGCGGCCCTGCCAAGAAGACGCCTCCGCAAGACCGGAGAAGTGGCGGGGCGGCAGACGGGCCAACAATCGCCTCGCCGCCCGACGCGCTCCAACGCGGCAAGCACTGTTGCCGCGGGAGCGCCTCATGCCGCCACAGCAAGGGGAGCGGGGCCTTCTGGAGCCACGGCCCCCGCACCCGCCAAGCGTCCGAGGGAGCCTACTCCTCCAGCTCGTCGCACCGGAGCGGAATTTGACTTCTCCGCTCTCAGCTCCGAGGAAGAAGAGGAAGAGTAAGATCTCGTCGCTGCTACTTGTAATTCTTCAATTGATTGCTTTATCTTGTATTTGACTTGCTTCATTCTGAGCTCTTTCCTTTTTCAGGACGCTGGCTCAGAGGGCATCGAAGAGGGCCAAGACTCCGGTGGTTGTCGTCGAAGACGATTCCGCTGTGGCGACAAGAGGCGCTCTCGAGACCCGTTGCGGATCCGCAACCTTCCCTGAGCAGCCCCAAAGACAGCCCCAGCGTAAGTGTTTGGTTTATCTCTTACGGTTCGGTGTGCATGGGTGCTCCTCCTATACTGATATCTGACTTGCTGAATCGTGTAGGAGCAGAGCAGCCTCATTAGGAGGCCCCGGAGGTCACTCCCGAAGTTCTGCTGGCTTCGACTACACCGCCAAGGGAGAAATCTCCGCCAAGGGAGCGCTCTCCGGCAAGGGAGGCCTCTCCGACAAGGGGAGCTTCTCCGACAAGAGGCGGCGCCGGCGACCCTCCGGTGGTGGAGACCGCGGCAACAGACCACATTGCAGGTAACCTTTTTACTTGAAAATCTCCCTTGGCTTCTCTTTCTTCTGTTCTTCTTTTCGAACATTTGCTTGACTTGTTTTTTTTTTCTGATCATCAGATACATCTGCCGGAGAGCCGATGGAGACTGTGGTTGCTGGCGAGGAGGACGCTCGCGGCAACAATGACGACGCCGCCAACATGGAGGAGGAGGCCGGCGCCGACAGGTCCGCCAGCGAGGAGGCCGCCAAGGCCGCTGGTGCAGAGGCTGGGGAGGGGTCTGGTGATCGTACTGACGACCCTGAGGCCGCAGGAGCGCCAGGCGCTACGCCGACCGCAGATCCCTCCGCCAACGATGCTGCACTAGACTCCGAAGAGCCCCAGCCCGGCGCCTATCTGAAGGCCGGCGAAGGTGTCTTCATCAAGCTCCCATGGGCGTCAAGCTCCAGGGCACCGGCCGAAGGGGAGACCTTCGACGCGGAACTGCTCACCTCCGCTGGGCTGTCGCTTGTTGACGCGCCAAGCAGCAGCAGCGGCGAGCCTGAGGAGGAGCAGCTGCTGAAGAGGTTGCTATCGTTCTACCGCGCCCGACAAGCCAAGTTGGAGTCGCGGGAAGCTCTTGTCGCGAGGGCGGGAGCTGATATGGAGAAGCGCGCAGAAGAGCTACGGTGCACCAACAAAGAAACTCTCCGGGACATAGCAGAAGCGCGGGAGCAGCTTGCTGAGGAGCGCACGGCCTTCATCCTGGAGAAGGCCGAGGTCGAGGAGCAGCAAAGGCTTGCCGGCGAGAAGCTCTCTGCACAGGAAGGTGAGCTGGCGCAGCGGAAGATCAACCTCGACAGCTATGAGGAAGATCTTGCCGCACGCAAGAAATCAATTGGCGGAGCACTCACGGAGGCAAAGGACGCCACCGCGGCTGCCGAGGCCGCCAAGAAGGAATTGGAGACGAGGGTGGCGCAGCTGGAGGCCACCCTCCAGAAGAGCGGCGAGGAGATCACCGGGCTGAAGCGCGAGCGCGAGAAGGACGCCTACACTCTTGGCGAGTGCAGGGTCGTTTCGCTGAGAAGATCAAAGAGCTCGACGCCGCCAAGGACTCCAAGGCGGATCTTGAACTGAAGCTGGCTACCTTGACGGAGACGCTGGACGGCGCCAAGGAGCGGGAAGTAGGTTTGCTGGAGAAGATCAAGGCCAACGAGGAGCTGTTGGCGAATGCCGCGACTGCCCAGGATATCCTCAGGGATAGCATGATGCACTGGACAGAAGGTCTTGTTGACACTGCCGCCGCCATCCACAATGAGCTGACGGAGCTGGGGATGGTGGATCTCGGGTACTCCACCGACGAGCACCTTCAACCCAGCGCCAAACTCAGCCTGTTCTTCAAGGGCGTGGTGACGGGTCTCCAGCGGCTCCGGGAAGAGATCCCAAAGCAGCTGGCCGACGAGTCGCATCAAATCTGCGCTGGGGCTCTCCAGAAGGTGCTGATGAAGGTGGCCTTCCGCAATCCAGGCGTCAGCTTCGCCAACGTCCTCAAGTCCCTGCCTCCAACTGCTGACGTTGAAGCGCTCAAGGCCCTTGTCGCACCCATCGTGGACAGGGTGAGCAGAGTCAAGAGGCTCGATGGCGACCGCGTAGACTAGGCCGCCAAGTTTATCTTTCCCTTGTCGCTGCTGATCATGTTTAGAACATTTTATTAGATCCGCGACAAGTTATGTTTGTAATATGTTCTATCTTAGGCAACGATTGCAACGTTATTTCCTTTACTTGATTCCTTCCCTTGTATGCTGGTGCCCTACGCTTTTAGGGAACTTGTCGGCGCGGGCACCTTTGCCGCGAGCGCTGAGTGCGGAACATCAGCAGCCTGCTGGCGATGCCGCCTCCGACAAGCAACCTTATCGCAACTAGTTGCAGCACACTTAAGTTGTTGAGCGGACTCGAAACAAAGTAAGGGCGCAAATTAGCCGCGAGTTGGTTCCTCCGCGCACAGGTTTTCCATACAAAGTACTATCGTTCGAGGAAGATAACTTAAAATTTTAAAAACTGATTGCTTAAACTTTGCAACTTAGCTTTTCTGTCGTTTGCTTCCCGGCAAGGCGATCCTTCCTCGAGCGACACTTGGTGGCCCACACCATTATCTTCTCCTTCCCCCCCGGCTAACTCGTGGGTGGATGAACCTTCCCTTCTTATGAGAATAAAGAAGAGAAAATAAAGTTATGGAGCCTAGTGGCTCGTTATCGCTTACCGGGTGTGGATGCTGCACAAAATGTCAGATAATACATGCAAAATAATGATGAAAGCATGAAATTGACAAGTTGCTCGCAACACATAAGCTTTACTGATGCACGGGGTCTGCGTCCGGCTTTGTACAAAGGATTACATGCAACAGCGGCAAGACTTGTACAAAAGGGTGGTTACCGGAACGGGTTCCGGCAACCGCGCCCTATGGTTAAAACTTACGAAGAAGCTCTATATTCCAGGAGTTGCTCACCGGAACGCCATCTTCGGTCTCAAGGCGGACAGCGCCAGGCCTAGTGACTCGTTTCACCCGATAAGGGCCTTCCCACTTCGGCGTCAACTTGTTGTAATTCTTGGCGGATTGAACGCGCCGAAGAACAAGGTCGCCTTCCTCGAAGCTTCTGGCATTAACTTTGCGGCTATGGTAGCGGCGCAAAGCCTGCTGGTAACGAGCAGCTCGTACAACAGCCTGAAGACGATCCTCCTCAAGGAGCAGCGCGTCATCTTCTCGCAGCTGCTCTTGCTCAAGCTCATCATAAGCGAGTACTCGAGGTGATCCATATACGAGTTCCGTGGGGAGAACTGCCTCTGCTCCATAGACTAGAGCAAAAGGTGTCTGGCCAGTGGCTCGATTTGGCGTCGTCCTGATCGACCAAAGAACCACCGGCAGATCCTCAATCCAGTTTCTTCCGCACTTGCGCAGCCTGTCGAAAGTTCTGGCCTTGAGTCCTCGCAGCACTTCAGCGTTTGCCCTCTCTGCTTGACCGTTGCTTCTCGGGTGAGCAACAGAAGCAAAGCAGACCTTGGCGTCAAGATCTTGGACGTACTGCATGAAGGTGCGACTCGTGAATTGGGTGCCGTTGTCGGTGATGATCCGTTAGGGATCCCAAACGGCAAACAATTGACTGAAGAACTTGTCTGCTTGACCGTGTCTGTCACCTTCCTCATCGCTTCCACTTCCGCCACTTTGTGAACTTGTCGATTATGACGCATAAGTACTCAAAGCCCCGACAGCTTCGGGGAAGGGGCCGAGGATGTCGAGCCCCTGCACCGAAAATGGCCAGGATAAAGGGATCGTCTGGAGAGCTTGAGCTGGCTGGTGTATCTGCTTGGAATGGAACCGCACGCTTCACTTGGTTACTTGTGCGATTGCATCCGGAGGGCTTCCGCCGAAGAAACCTTGCCGGAAAGCTTTGCCGGCAACTACTCTTGCGCCAATGTGGTGACCACATATGCCTCCGTGTATCTCTGCCAACAGCTTCTGTCCATCTTCCCGGCAAATACACTTCAATTTCACTCCGTTGAGTCTCCTTCTGTACATGATGCTGTCAACAAACTGGTACATACTTGACTGCCGGGCTACTCTTTCCGCTTCTTCTTGCTCTTCGGGAAGTTCTCCTGTCTGAAGGAAATGGACGATCTGTTGTGCCCATGTTGGAGCTTGCGGCTCGACAACAAGAACTAAAGGCATATCTGCCGCTGTGGGAACATTAGCTTCTACGGCAAGAACCTGCGCTTCGGCCGGAGCTTGATGATCCCCGGCAAGCTTGCCGGAGCAAAGCTTGTCGGGAGCGTCTGCTTCAACGAAGCAAACCCTAGGGCTTGTCGGAGCAGACTGCTCCTCAGCGATATCTGCGTTGATTTTGGGGACCTTCTTGGCGGCGGCTTCAGGGAGCTCTGCCGGAAAGTAGTCACCAGAAACCAACTTCCTCTTCTTGTTCTGTCCAGTTGATGGTGTTACAGTTGGTTGAGTCAGCTTGAGCACAAAAATCCCTGGTTCCACAGGTAACTTGAGTGCAGCGCACTTTGACAGGCCATCAGCAATATCATTCTGAGCTCTTGGAACATGTTCCATTTGCAGGCCTTCAAAGTGCTCTTCTAGCTTTCTCACTTCTTCAACATAGGCTTCCATCAACGGACTCTGATAATCTTTGTTCACTTGGCGGACGACAAGCTGCGAGTCACCCCTGACAATCAGCTTCTTGATCCCAAGGTCTACTGCAATCCTGAGACCGGCAAGCAAACCTTCATACTCCGCAGTATTATTTGTTGCTTGCTCCTTGGGAAAGTGCATCTGGACTATGTACTTGAGGTGCTCTCCGGTGGGTGCGATAAGCAGCACGCCGGCACCGGCGCCTTGCAGCGAGAAGGCACCATCAAAATACATCGGCCACTCTTTACTTGCTTCCTTGACGGGGATGCTCGTCTCTGGAATTTCTTCATCTTGCATCGGCGTCCATTCTTCTATAAACTCTGCCAATGCTCTGCTTTGGATAGTTGAAGTGCTTTCAAACTTGAGGCCAAAGCTTGACAGTTCCAAAGGCCCACTCGACAATCCTGCCTGTTGCTTCGGATTTTGCAGTATCCTCTTCAGCGGAAAGCGAGTGACAACTGTTATCTCATGTGCTTGGAAGTAATGGTGCAGCTTTCTCGAGGCCATGAGGAGGCCTAAAAGCAATTTCTGCACACCAGAGTACCTTGACCTAGCCCCCTGCAGAAGGGAACTGACAAAGTAGACTGGGCGCTGCACCATCCTTTTCTGAATCTTCTCGCTCGTCTGCGCAGATCCTTCCTTGTCGGGACCAGAGCTTGGCAGTGAAACCCCCTGCTTGTCGCTGGATGCTCCTGTCTCGGTTGCCGGCTCATCATCTGCCTCCCTTTCCGCTACTAACGCAGCACTAACCACTTGATTGGTTGCCGCTATATGTAGCAGCAACTTCTCTTGTGGCCTAGGTGCGACAAGTATTGGAGTGGAGGACAGGTACCTTTTTAAGTCCTGCAGCGCAGCCTCCGCTTCCGGAGTCCATTTCATTGGACCTGCCTTTTTCAAAATCTTGAAAAATGGCAGGGCGCGCTCGGCTGACCTAGAGATAAACCTGCTGAGAGCAGCCACGCAACCGACAAGTCTTCTTACATCCTTGACGCGCTTTGGTGCTTCAATCTGCTCAATGGCCTTAATCTTGTTGGGGTTGGCTTCAACTCCCCGCTGAGACACGAAGAACCCGAGAAGCTTTCCGGAGGGGACTCCGGACACGCACTTCTCGGGATTGAGCTTGAGGTTGATCTTGCGCAGATTTGCAAAGGTCTCACCCAAATCTTGAACTAGAGTTGCTCTGTCCTTGCTCTTGACCACTATGTCATCCATGTAGGCTTCTACATTTCTGTGCATTTGGGGCTCAAAAGCATCGTGGACCACTCTTGCAAACGTTGAACCAGCATTCTTCAAACCGAAAGGCATCCGTATGAAACAGTATGTGCCACATGGTGTAATGAATGCGGTTTTCTCTTCATCCTCTTCTGCCATGAAGATCTGATGATATCCTGAATATGCATCAAGAAATGAAAGCAAATCACATCCAGTCGTGGAGTCAACAATCTGGTCGATACGTGGCAAGGGAAATGGGTCTTTGGGACAAGCTTTATTAATATCTGTAAAGTCAATACAGAGTCTCCATTTCCCATTTGCCTTTCGTACAACTACCGGATTGGCCTACCACGTGGGATGGAGCACTCCTCTGACAAGGCCTGTTGCTTCCAACTTCTTGATCTCCTCTGCTATGAATTCTTGGCGCTCCACTGCCTGCTTCCTGACTTTTTGCTTGACGGGCCGCGCATGAGGACAGACAGCTAAGTGGTGCTCAATTACTTTCCTGGGAACACCGGGGATGTCGGATGGTTGCCATGCAAACACATCGACATTCGCCCGCAGGAAAGCAATGAGCTCGCCTTCCTATTTAGGGTCAAGCGTGGCACTGATGGTGAAGGTACCACCAGTGCCGTCCTCCTTGGCGGGCACCTTCTTGGTCTTCGGCGGAGCTTCCATCATCTTCTTGCACTTGCCGGTGGAGCTCGATGGTGCGTCCTCAACGGTAGCGCAGCACTCCGAAGAGGTGCGCTTGCCAGACTGGGCATCAGAGCTCTTGCCGGACATGGTCTTCTTCTTCCCCCCGAGAGCTTCAGCGGCAAGTGGTTTGCTATCTGTCGCAGCTGCTGCATCCTGGTAAATCTTGTCGGCGCAGATAAGCGCATCCTTCTTGTCGCCATGGACAAAAATGACGCTTATCGGGCCGGGCATCTTGAGTAAGTTGTAAGTGTAATGAGAGGCTGCCATGAACTTGGCAAGTGTTGGACGGCCAAGTATTCCATTGTAGGGCAATGGGAAATCAGCAACGTCGAATGTGACTCTCTCTCAGTCCTGAAATTCAGTTCGCTGCCAAATGTTACTAGCAGTGTGATCTACCCTTTCGGCTTGCTCCTTCCTGGGTTGATTCCTTGGAAAGTGCCAGTCTCTTCGAGCTCGCTGTCAGGGATTTGAAGCTTCTGGAGCACTGCATAGGAGATCAGATTCAGGCCGGCCCCGCCGTCAACCAACATCTTAGTGACCTTGAGGTTGCGGATAGTTGGTGAGACCAACATCGGCAAACACCCGACCGCAGTTATGCGATCAGGGTGGTCCTCAATATAAAAAATGATGGGCGTGCTGGACCACTTCAGAGGTCTACGTGACTCCACGGAGGGTTCTGCTGCATTGACCTCCCGCATCCATTGCTTGAGTTGGCGGTGTGAGGTATGCAGAGAAGCACCACCGTCAACGCAGAGAACCTCTGTTGCCTTCTGAAACTCCTGCTCATCAGCTTCATCGTCTTCCATGTCTTCATTGTCATCATCTTCTTCATCCTTATCGCGGCCGCGGGGAGGTCTGTCTCCTTGCCGCTGCTTGGCCTTGCCGCGGCATCCTCCCCGGCCGGGTCTCTTCTTACTAGCTGCACCAGCACCTTCCTGGGCCTTCTCCATGTCTCGTCGCTCGTACTCAGCCTTCTGTAGTTCAACGAGCTGCTCGACTTTCTTGCAGCTCTGGAGATCGTGGCCCTTGGTGCGGTGAATCTTACAGTACTATTTGTTGGAGCTGTTCGGCTTGTCGGCGGCCGCCACAGCTTGGCGGTCGGTGTCAGCGGCAACCTCCTTGCCGGAGCCACTAGCTTTGGCTTTCTTGGCGCCACCTCCGTTGCCGGACTGCTCGACAACTAGTACCTCCTTGCTTTTCTTTTTCCTGTTGTTCCGCCGCCGGCTCTTCTTTGCCGGGGCGGTCTCCTCACTGTCTGATCCTGCTTCAACATTCTCTCCTGGGAGTCTTCTCCCTTCTTCAGCACATGCACACTTGTCGGCCAAGGCATACAGTTCACTGACGTCCTTGACCTTGCACATCGCCATCTCCTCCCTCATCCTGCAGTTCCGCACGTTCTGATAAAACGCGCTGATCACCGCGGCAGGGTGGACATCTGGGATGTTGTAGTGCACACGGCTGAATCTCTGGATAAACTTGCGCAGGGACTCTCCTTCCTTCTGGGCAAGCAGGTGAAGGTCACTCTCTTGGCCATGAGGTTTGTGGCCGCCTGTGAAGGCGCTGACAAACTGATGGCACAAATCTGCCCAAGAAGATATGGAGCTGTCCGGCAAGTGCATGAGCCTAGATCTGACGTTTGGCTTGAGCAACAGAGGGAAGTAGTTGGCGAGGATCTTGTCGTCTCGTCCCCCTGCAGCCTGCACCGCGATGGTGTAGATGCTGAGGAACTCCGATGGGTGCGTCCTGCCGTCGTACTTCTCTGGCACATCTGGCTTGAAGATTTTCTTGTCGGGCCACTGGACTTGCCGCAGCTCACGGGTGAACGCAGGACAACCTATCGCAGATGGCAAGTCGCTGGTTCTTCGGGCGCATGCATGTCAACAGCAGGCCCGGCGCTGGTCGATTGACGCCGCTTCTCTTGGCGCGCCGATGCGCGGTTCGAAGCGTCTTCTTGTTACCGTTTTTAAGAACTTGGCGTTGATCACGGCGAGCTCGTGGATCCGACGACGCGGTGGAGTCGCTGTCGAGGTGGATCCGAGGAGCTGGTGATCTTGGCCTTCGGGAAGGGGAGTGCATGGTGGTTGCACCCCCGTAGGTCTCTTCGCCACCGGCTCGTGCCTTGTCGTCTCGCCGCGGCTGCGACGTGTTTGGTTGCCGCGGGAGGGTTGTCTAGAAGCAGTTGAGCTGTCGCCAAGGCTTCTACTGGAGTGGTGGGTGGCAAAGGCGTACGGCGCGAGGAACGGGATGTGCTCGAACTTCTAACCAAGTTAGGAGGAGCATCATCCCGTCCAAGCGATCGTACTCCGCTCGTACCAGCATGCTGGCGTGCATGCGGGTTTCGAGGGCCTCGGGAGCGTATGGTGCTGCGAGCATCATGACGCTGTCGGTCCCGCGCCTCCTGAGACGGACGCGGTACATCTTCGGACGCTGAATCTTGCGCCGCCTTGTCCTTGGACCTGGCGGCGTCGTGGGCTCTCTCGACGACGCCCGTACCTCCGCCAGCGTCTTCCCCACTACTCGTTAGCTCCGGTGGTGGTGGGTTTGACGCGGACGGCTGTAACGCCCCCGATGCGGCTATATCTCCCACGTGTCGAGGCACGACTTAGAGGCATAACCGCATTGAAAGCAATGTCGCAAGTGAGGTAATCTTCACACAACCCATGTAATAATTAAGGGAAAGATACATAGTTGGCTTACAGTCGCCACTTCACACAGTACATAAATAAACATTCATCATTCAGAGTACACTCAAGGTCCGACTACGGAACCAAAATAAAGAAGATACCCCAAATGCTAACACAGATCCCGAATCGTCCCAACTGGGCACCACTACTGATCATCTGGAAAAGACACATAGTAACGACCACGCCTCGTCGAACTCCCACTTGAGCTCGGTGGAATCACCTGACCGCCTCATCGGAACCTGCAACTGTGGTTGGAAGTATCTGTGAGTCACGGGACTCAGCAATCTCACACCAGCGAGATCAAGACTATTTAAGCTAATAGGAAGGACAAGGTAGTAAAGTGGAGCTGCAGCAAGCGACTAGCATTTATGGTGGCTACTTACAAAAGAGAGCGAGGAGAGAAGCAAAGCGGGTCGTGAAACTAGTAGTGATCAAGAAGTGATCCTGAACTACTTACGCCGACATAACTCCAACATCGTGTTCACTTCCCGGACTCCGCGAGAAGAGACCATCACGGTTACACACGCGTTGATGTGTATTTTATTGAGATCAACTTTGGGTTTTCTACAACCGACATTAACAAATTCCCATCTGCCTCATAACCATGGGCACGGCTTTGAAAGATATTACCTGCAGGGTGTCCCAACTTAGCCCATTATAAGCTCTCACGGTCAACGAAGGATTATTCTTCTACCGAAGACCCGATCAATCTCGAATCCCGGACTACAAGACATTTCGACAGAATAAAACAAGACCAGCAAAGCCGCCCGATTGTGCCGACAAATCCCGATAGGAGCTGCACATATCTCGCTCTCGTGGCACATCCGGATGAGCAGTCCATACAACTAAAACCAAACCTCAAGTTGCCTTGAGGGGCGCTGCACAGGGCTTTAGTTCGGGCCAGCACTCGAAGGAGCACCGTGGTCCGGGGTAAAATAAAGATGACCCTCGGGCTCGCGAAACCCGGGGAAAAAGGCTTAGGTGGCAAATGGTAAAACCAAAGTTGGGCCTTCTGGGCGAGTCTTATTCAAAGCGAACTGTCAAGGGGTGCCATAAATCACCCAACCGTAAGGAACGCAAAATCAAGGAACATAACACCGTATGACGGAAACTAGGGTGGCAAGAGGGAACAAAACACTGGCATAAGGCCGAGCCTTCCACCCTTTACCAAGTATATAGATGTATTAATTAGCAGATATATATTGTGATATCCCCAACAAGTAAATATGTTCCAACAAGGAACAACAACTCCATGTTCCAACAAGGAACAACCTTCAGCTTCACCTGCAACTAGCAACGCTATAAGAGGGCTGAGCAAAGCGGTAACATAGCCAATCAACGGTTTGCTAGGAAAAGGATGGTTAGGGGCTGACATGGCAATATGGGTGGCATGATATAGCAAGTGGTAGGCATCGCAGCATAGGCATAGCAAAAGAGCGAGCAACTAGCATAGCAAAGATAGAAGTGATTTCGAGGGTATGATCATCTTGCTCGCAATGTTCTCGAGTTGTCGAAAGCTTGATCCTCGAAACGTTCTCAACAGGCTCCTCGTTCACGTACTCGCCTCCCGACTCTACCCAAAGCAACAACACAAACAAAGGAACCACAATAAATCACGGTGCAATGCACAATCAACATGATGCAAAACATGACATGATATGCGGGATGCGATATGCAATGCGATAAAAGGCCCGGAAGGTAATGATGAACCAGGCATCAACTTGGCAAACCAAGCATGCCATTGAAAGAAGAGATGATTTCGGTTGAAATCGATATAAAGATCACCGAATCGGATGCACGGTTTGCAAATGGCAAGCAAAACAAGAATGGCGCAAATCTGCCATTAACAGCATGATGCCACTTAGCAAGCAACAAATAATTGCTACTGCACCCAAACGTAACAACAAAGCACATGGCAGTGATCTACACATGATGCTCGACAAAAGATGAGCACTGAGCTACGGCTAGTTCACATCATAACAGGTTCAAACAAGCATGGCAAAAGAGCAATAATAATCAGGCTGGACATGGCAAAAACAGTAACAGGTTGCAATGTTCAGAGCATCAAAACTACATGCTACAGGACCTTAAAATAGCAAAACAAGGCATGGCATGAATCTACTCAAAGCCTATAACAAAAGTCCCTTACTGACCATAAGCCAAAAAGGACTAGAAAATATAGTAACACCCATGTCAAAATTGAAAGTCTTGTTAACAGATTCAGCAACTTGACATGTCAAAAACTGATAACGAGATGGCATGTTTACAAGCTCAATGCACTCACTACAGAGCTTCAAATGATAAACTAAGCATACATACATCAAGAAGACATGACATAGAAGACATACATGGCAAGAACAATTACATAGCATATATGGATCAACCACAACAAGCTAGGCAAAATTGAATAACACGTATACAATCTGCCAGGAAACATTTGGTAGCAAAAGTAGAGCTCGATTGACTCAAGCTATGGTATCCCATAATTGCAAACAAAGCCATGGATGGATAGAGAAAGTCATGCTTTACAAAACACCCTTACTGAAGTATCTCAAAATATGCATAAATCTCTCGGTATCATCAAGTAAACATGGCATCAAAATCAGCTAAAACAGGGCTGAAATCAGCAACATTAGGACACCTACTTTGCATGCTTGTGCTAGTCACCACATAGATCACAAAAATACATGGCATATACCACTGGAAAGATGACATGGCATTTTACAAAACTCATGTAGGACTCAAATACATAGGGTGCACATATTAATCATGGCAAAAATAACAAAAGTGCAACTCCTGATAAAAATCAGAAACTATCAGCACATAGCACTCTTCCAACAGCATTTCGGGCATCAAGATGAGCTCAAATGAAAATGATGCAATGGAATGAAATGATCTACTCTTCGAGACGACCATTTTGACATATTATACGCGAAAAATGGATCTACGGATGCGAAGATATAGCATGTTGAAAAATGCACAAAATTACATGAGAATAAGGACTTAGAGAAAAAAAGGAGGGGAGAGAGTCAACGGGCTCGCGGCTCCCGAGGCCGGATCGGGACCCGACCGATCGGATCGGCGTCGGGCGGTGGAGGACCTCGCCCAGGGGTCGGGCGGCGGCCGGCCGCGCGCCACCGGACGGGAGGCGGCGGCAGCGGCGCGATGGGCTGCCGGGGACGGCGGCCCGAGCGCGGAGGCGCCGAGGAGCTGGGCTGCGGGCGCTGGCGGGCTGCCGGGAGCTCGCCGCCGGAGGCGGGCGCTGGGAGGCGGCTCGGGCGAAGCGGCGGCGGAGACCGGGCCCGATGGGCTCGGGCGGGCTCGCCCGGCCGAGGCGGGCCAGCGCGATGGGCGCGCGGGCGCCATGGTGGCTAACGGGACTGCCACGGGCGGCGGAGGGGCCGGCGGACGTGTCCGGCCGTCCGGATCTCGTCCGGCGGCGCGAAGGGAGCGGGGAGACTAGGGTTTCGTCCGGATTTCGGGGAAGGGATCTATATTTATAGGTAGAGGGAGCTAGGAGACTCCAAATGAGGTGTAGTTTTCGCCCACACGATCGTGATCGAACGACGGAGAGCATGGAGGTGACTTAGATGGGTTATTGGGCTGTTTTGAAGGGGTGTTGGGCTGCAACTTAAAAGAGGCCTTTGCGAAGGTGCGGTTAACCGTTGGAGTATCAAACGAGCTCCAAATGACCCGAAACTTGACCGGTGGTCTCCGGGTGGTATACCAAGGCCACTAGACAAACCTCGGTCCATTTCGAGACGGTTTAATACCCGCACACGGAAAAACGTAAAAGGGACCGCCGGGGAAGATAGGAGTGCCGGATTGCAAAACGGACAACGGGAAAAATGCTCGGAATCATGAGACGAACACGTATGCAAATGCGATGCACATGATGACATAATATAAAATGCATGACATGGACAAAATGCAAAAAGGAGAAAACCCAACCACGGAGGGAATATCATATATCAATGCCGAAAATGGCAAGAGTTGGAGTTACAAATATGGAAAGTTACTTCCGGGGTGTTACAACACTCCACCACTACAAGAGGATCTCGCCCCAGATCTAGGACTGAAAGAACTCCGGATATTCGAACGGAGGTGATCCTCGCGCCCCGTGTAGCTTCTCGGTCGGAATGGTGTGACCACTTCACTTTCAGGAATTTGATTGACTTGTTGCAGTCTTGCGCCGGTTTCTTCAAGAATAGCAACGGGTGCTCATGATAAGAGAGATCTTCTTGAAGGTCAATCTCTTGAAGTTGATAGTGCGTTCAGAGTCTTGAAGCACTTGCGAAGCTGTGACACGTGGAACACATCGTGCGCTTGCAAAGTTGGATGGAAGCTCGTTGATAGGCGAGATCGCTTCTTTTCCCAATGATCTTGAAAGGACCCACGATCTACGGGCAAGCTTCCTTTGATACCGGGTTACGAGTACCTTTCATTGAGAGACGCGGAGGTAGACATGGTCTCCGATTTCAAAAGCACATCACGGTGCTTATCATCATAATAGCTTTTCCGCGCGATTATGCTGCTTTGAGATTCTCACGAATGACTTGGCACATTTCTTCCGCTTCGTGATCAAGTCATTGCCAAGAAGTTGGCGCTCACCTGTCTCGCACCAATTGAGAGGAGTACGGCACTTTCGCCATAGAGAATTTCGAATGGGGCCTTGCCCGAACTCGCTGGAAGCTGTTGTTGTAGGAGAACTCAGCATATGGAAGACAATCTTCCCACTTCATACCGAAGGAAATGACACAAGCCCCGAGCATATCTTCAAGGATTTGATTTACTCGCTCAACTTGGCCACTTGTTTGAGGATGGAAAGCTGTCTGAAACGAATGTTGGTGCCCATGGCCTTCGGAAAGAATCCCAAAACTTGGAGGTAAAGATGCTGCCACGGTCTCAAGAGATCACTTGTGGAATGCCGTGCAAGGAGACAATCTCGAGGTGTATAGCTCGCCAACCGAGCTGCAGTGATGGATTCTTTGATAGGAAGAAAATGAGCCACTTTAGTAAGCTTGTCAATGACAACGAAGATAGCATCATTTCCACGCTTGGACTTTGGAAAGCCAGTCCACGAAGTCCATTTCAATATGATCAAACTTCCATTCAGGAATAGCAAGAGGTTGGAGGAGACCAGCTGGTCTTTGGTGTTCTGCTTTCACTCTTCTGCGCAGACATCACATTCATTCACGAATTGAGCAATTTCTCGCTTCATTCGAGTCCACCAATATGACTGCTTGAGGTCATGGTACATCTTCGTACTTCCGGATGAATGGATAGAAGTGAATTGTGAGCCTCGCTCATAATGACTTTTCGCAGATCACCCTTAGGAACCACAATCCGATCCTCAAAGAACAGAGTGTCTTTGTCATCAACGCGAAGCACTTGTACTTGGAAATGCCCTTGTCGATACCACGTTTCACCTTTTCCACCATGGTATCCAGAAGTTGAGCCTCACGAATCTGATCTTCCAAAGTAGGAGATACTATGAGGTTGGCAAGAAAGCCTCGAGGAACAACTTGAAGATTCAGCTTATGGAAAGATTCACAGAGATCCGGCTGAAAGGGCTTGAGGATTAGACTGCAAAGAAGCTTTCCTGCTCAAAGCATCTGCAATGACATTGGCTTTGCCGGAGTATACTCAATACTTGGGTTGTACTCTTGAATCATTTCACCCATCGAGTCTGCCTGAGGTTGAGATTAGGCTGAGTGAAGATGTACTTGAGACTCTTGTGATCAGTGAAGATGTCCACTTTCCTTCCCAACAAGAGATGTCTCCACGTAATCAATGCATGCACAACTGCCGCCAACTCAAGATCGTGAGTGGGGTAGTTCTTCTCGTTGGGCTTCAATCGGCGAGAGGTATAAGCCACAACTCTCTTCTCTTGCATTAACACAGCACCGAGACCTTGAAGAGAAGCATCACGAAAACTTCATATGGCTTGGATTCATCAGAGGAGTCGAACAGAGCTGTGACGAGTTTCTCTTTGAGGGTATTGAAAGCAACGTCACACTCGGGAGACCGACATACTTCACATGCTTCGGAGGAGGTTGGAAAGAGGCTTTGCAATCTTGGAGAAGTTCTCAACGAATCTTCGCAATAGCTTGCAAGACCAAGAAAATCATGGAGCTGCTTGACATTCCGAGGAGGTTCCCAATTCACAATTGCGGACACCTTCTCGGGATCAACAGCGATGCCCTTGGCGAGATGATATGACCAAGATAAAGCACTTCATCAAGCCAAAATTCACATTTGGAGAACTTAGCATAGAATTGGTACTCTCTGAGCTTATCTAGCACCAATCGCAAATGTTTGGCATGATCCTTCTTATTCTTGGAGAAGACCAAAATATCATCAAGATAGACCAAGACGAATTCATTGGTGTAGGGGTTGAATATGAAGTTCATCATCCGAGAGAAAGTTGGAGGAGCATTGACGAGGCCGAAAGACATGACAAGATATTCATAAGAACCAAAGCTTGTTCGAATGTTGTCTTGGGAATATCTTGTTCACGAATGCGAATCTGATGATACCCCATACGAAGGTCAAGCTTGGAGAACACCGTAGCACCTTTGAGTTGCTCGAAAAGCTCATTGATGTTGGGAAGTGGATACTTGTTCTTGATTGTCTTCTTATTCAATGGACGGTAATCGACGCAAAGTCGGTCCGTGCCATCCTTCTTCCGGACAAAAGAACACCACAACCCCAAGGAGATGAACTCGGTCCGATCAAACCAGACGCTCTTGTTCATCGAGCTGCTTCTTCAATTCCTTCAGCTCATCAGGTCCAAGCTTGTATGGACGCTTGCAAACGGGTTCATGCGGGCTCAAGATCGATAACGAACTCAAGCGGCCGATGAGGAGGCATACCCAAGCTCTTCGGAAAGACATCTTGGTACTCACAAACGATCGAATCGAGAGATGGCATTCAATTCGCCCTTCTCATTGAGAGAAAACAACCAATGGTTTCATCACGAGAGGCATAGATGATCACATCATTAGAAGAGTGAGTCAATTGAATTTCCCTGGCAGCACAATCAAGCTGAGCTTTGTGCTGATAAAGCCAGTCCATTCCGAGAATAAGATCAATATCCGAGTCACCAAGTACAATAGGTTTAGAAAGAAATCTATAATCGCCCATCTTGATAGAAACATCCGGAACGAAAACTCAAGAAGTCATCTCCTTAGCCGGAGAAACAATAGACAAAGGTCTAGGCAAAGCTTGAGTAACCAAATCATGCATAGCCACAAAAGGTCTTGAGATGAAAGAATGCGATGCACCAGTATCAAATAAGACTTTTGCAGGAATATCATTAACTGAAAGATTACCCATTAACACATCTGAAGAATCCTCTGCCTGAGCTGCATTCATCATATTGACCTTCGCAGAATTCGGATTATGCTTGACCACTGCATTGCTTGAAGATTTCATAGGAGGAGGAGGCGGAAGACGCCTCTGGTTGAAGCACTTGTTCGCATAGTGACCCTTCTGCGACACTTGTTGCAAGTGACCTCCAGAGAGCGGACGGTGGTAAGGAGCACTTGACCTTGGAGCTTGAGAATTAGACTTGTTCTGATAGCTTGGGTTGGGTGGGTGGGAAGATCCACGGCCACCTGAGTTCTTCTCATTGGTAAGGTCAAGGAACGGAGGAGGGGGCAGGTAAAACTTCTGCTGCTTGGCTGCCACTTGAGAGGACGAAGAGGACTGAACTGCATCCCTGATTCTCTTCTTAGAAGCCTCGCATTTGAGCTGAGCCGCTTCTTGCTTGAGAGCCATGTTGTAGAAATCATCATACTTATCTGGCTCAAACAGCACAAGAGGTAATTGCAGATCTTCTCTCAGACCACCTCTGAACTGATAGATCATACTCCTTTCATCAGGTACATCTTGCTTAGCAAAACGAGCGAGCTTCTGGAACTGGATATTGTATTGATAGACAGACATGTTGCCTTGCTTGAGATTGCGGAACTCCTCACGCTTGTTCTCAACAACACTCTTTGGAATGTGATGAGCTCGGAAATCACGGCGGAACTCATCCCAGGTAATGACACGACCTCCTCTGGAATCTTTGTATTGCTGGAACCACTCAGCAGCTTGATCCTTGAGTTGAAACGATGCAAACTTGACAAAGTCCTCAGGTCTGACATTGCTACAGTCAAAGTGCTTGCAGATGTCCACTAACCAATCATCAGCGTCTGTTGCCTCAACACAGAAACTGAAAGACTTCGGCTGATTAGCGAGGAACTGACTGAGAGTAGCAAAGTGTGGCTGATTGTTGCCTTGACCTTGATTGCCTTGATTGCCTTGATTGCCTTGCCCCTGAGTACGTTCTTGCAAGAGCTGCAAAATCATCGAGCATTGGCATTGGTGGCTGCCATGATAGCTTGCCGTGCCTCCGGAGGCGGAGGTGGAGGTGGAGGTGGAGGATTCGATGATCCCCATCATTGCGATCCGGATTCGACGCGTTGGCGGAGCCATCTGAAGAGGGTGACATCCGTTAGTCCTTTGATAGACAAATTGATAAGTAGAATCAACGGATAGAAATTGCAACATATAGTCTTCACAAAAAACATTCGAACAAGAATGAACGAATGAATTCCAAAGTTAATCATCACACGTCCATTAAGGTGAGAAGCCACTTAGATAAAGGATATGGAAAACAACATCTATCTTAGAAACAAATCGAATATCACAACTGAAAACAAAAGGTTGGCTTCTAGAATGAGCCGGAACAAACACATGATAGAGATTTCGCCCAAAGTGTTCGTGGTGGGGCCCACGGACGACACGACGATAGCGGACGTCACGAATGACTAACAAGACGCCCCGAATCAGCATAGCCAAGGATTCTTTAAGACGCCTCGCGACCACTCAGAATCGACCGTGAATGGGCGGACCACTAGACGTTGAACCCCAATCTCAAATCATACATCCGCCGGAAAGAATATCCCGTAAGCTACTAGAATTCCCACCTATAAACTCCCAAACTTTCTGGTTATGCAATCTGGTGTTGGGGATACAGGGACACAAAATATATCACCCAAACTAACAATACCTAGATCCAAACAGTATCCATCCGTCAACACATAACCAAGAAATCCTCGAAATCGTGTACCTCGACCTTCAAAAACATCCGTTATGCAAGTCATGGCAATACTCCCTTTTCGCCACAAGATCGGGCTATCGGGGTTATCTCACCAACAACTGCACAAAAGAGATTTCGATGTCGGCAAAACTCGTATTCCGAATCTGCAACGATAAAATTGTGACGACAACACCTCGGAGCTCAACTCCCCGGGACACTGCCACAACCCCTAAATGTCAGGAGGCACCAAGAACAATGTTCTCGTCACAAAACCATCGGAACGATTCCAAGATACCCACGTGATCCTAAAAAATTTTTTAGTGAAATTTGAGGAGAGAAGAGTCAAAACTCTACGTCAGGATACCTCACCAGAGCGATTTAAGGACTGGGAAGTAAAAGAATCCTACTCTCCGATATATATAATCCTAAGACTCAAAACATTTTCCATTCTAGACTCAACAACGCCAACAAACAATCAAGTAGGGGCTCCTAAGTCGGGAAGGCTCGATTACCAACTTGTACGCCCGATGCGGCTATATCTCCCACGTGTCGAGGCACGACTTAGAGGCATAACCGCATTGAAAGCAATGTCGCAAGTGAGGTAATCTTCACACAACCAATGTAATAATTAAGGGAAAGATACATAGTTGGCTTACAGTCGCCACTTCACACAGTACATAAATAAACATTCATCATTCAGAGTACACTCAAGGTCCGACTACGGAACCAAAATAAAGAAGATACCCCAAATGCTAACACAGATCCCCGAATCGTCCCAACTGGGCACCACTACTGATCATCTGGAAAAGACACATAGTAACGACCACGTTCCTCGTCGAACTCCCACTTGAGCTCGGTGGAATCACCTGCACTGGCCTCATCGGAACCTGCAACTGTGGTTAGAAGTATCTGTGAGTCACGGGGACTCAGCAATCTCACACCCGCGAGATCAAGACTATTTAAGCTAATAGGAAGGACAAGGTAGTAAAGTGGAGCTGTAGCAAGCGACTAGCATTTATGGTGGCTACTTCGCAAAAGAGAGCGAGGAGAGAAGCAAAGCGGGGTCGTGAAACTAGTAGTGATCAAGAAGTGATCCTGAACTACTTACGTCAGACATAACTCCAACACCGTGTTCACTTCCCGGACTCCGCCGAGAAGAGACCATCACGGTTACACACGCGGTTGATGTGTATTTTATTGAGATCAACTTTGGGTTTTCTACAACCGGACATTAACAAATTCCCATCTGCCTCATAACATGGGCACGGCTTTGAAAAGATATTACCTGCAGGGTGTCCCAACTTAGCCCATTATAAGCTCTCACGGTCAACGAAGGATTATTCCTTCTACCGAAGACCCGATCAATCTCGAATCCCGGACTACAAGACATTTCGACAGAAGAATAAAACAAGACCAGCAAAGCCGCCCGATTGTGCCGACAAATCCCGATAGGAGCTGCACATATCTCGCTCTCGTGGCACATCCGGATGAGCAGTCCATACAACTAAAACCAAACCTCAAGTTGCCTTGAGGGCGCCTGAGGGCTCTAGTTCGGGCCAGCACTCGAAGGAGCACCGTCCGGGGGTAAAATAAAGATGACCCTCGGGCTCGCGAAAACCGGGGAAAAGGCTTAGGTGGCAAATGGTAAAACCAAAGTTGGGCCTTGCTGGACGAGTCTTATTCAAAGCGAACTGTCAAGGGGTCCCATAAATCACCCAACCGTAAGGAACGCAAAATCAAGGAACATAACACCGTATGACGGAAACTAGGGTGGCAAGTGGAACAAAACACTGCATAAGGCCGAGCCTTCCACCCTTTACCAAGTATATAGATGTATTAATTAGCAGATATATATTGTGATATCCCCAACAAGTAAATATGTTCCAACAAGGAACAACAACTCCATGTTCCAACAAGGAACAACCTTCACTTCACTGCAACTAGCAACGCTATAAGAGGGCTGAGCAAAGCGGTAACATAGCCAATCAACGGTTTGCTAGGAAAAGGATGGTTAGGGCTGACATGGCAATATGGGTGGCATGATATAGCAAGTGGTAGGCATCGCAGCATAGGCATAGCAAAAGAGCGAGCAACTAGCATAGCAAAGATAGAAGTGATTTCGAGGGTATGATCATCTTGCTCGCAATGTTCTCGAGTTGTCGAAAGCTTGATCCTCGAAAACGTTCTCAACAGGCTCCTCGTTCACGTACTCGCCTCCGACTCTACCCAAAGCAACAACACAAACAAAGGAACCACAATAAATCACGGTGCAATGCACAATCAACATGATGCAAAACATGACATGATATGCGGATGCGATATGCAATGCGTATATGCGCTCCGGAAGGTAAATGATGAACCAGGCATCAACTTGGCAAACCAAGCATGCCATTGAAAGAAGAGATGATTTCGGTTGAAATCGATATAAAGATCACCGGAATCGGATGCACGGTTTGCAAATGGCAAGCAAAACAAGAATGGCGCAAATCTGCCATTAACAGCATGATGCCACTTAGCAAGCAACAAATAATTAAGCTACTGCACCCAAACGTAACAACAAAGCACATGGCAGTGATCTACACATGATGCTCGACAAAAGATGAGCACTGAGCTACGGCTAGTTCACATCATAACAGGTTCAAACAAGCATGGCAAAAGAGCAATAATAATCAGGCTGGACATGGCAAAAACAGTAACAGGTTGCAATGTTCAGAGCATCAAAACTACATGCTACAGGACCTTAAAATAGCAAAACAAGGCATGGCATGAATCTACTCAAAGCCTATAACAAAAGTCCCTTACTGACCATAAGCCAAAAAGGACTAGAAAATATAGTAACACCCATGTCAAAATTGAAAGTCTTGTTAACAGATTCAGCAACTTGACATGTCAAAAACTGATAACGAGATGGCATGTTTACAAGCTCAATGCACTCACTACAGAGCTTCAAATGATAAACTAAGCATACATACATCAAGAAGACATGACATAGAAGACATACATGGCAAGAACAATTACATAGCATATATGGATCAACCACAACAAGCTAGGCAAAATTGAATAACACGATACAATCTGCCAGGAAACATTTGGTAGCAAAAGTAGAGCTCGATTGACTCAAGCTATGGTATCCCATAATTGCAAACAAAGCCATGGATGGATAGAGAAAGTCATGCTTTACAAAACACCCTTACTGAAGTATCTCAAAATATGCATAAATCTCTCGGTATCATCAAGTAAACATGGCATCAAAATCAGCTAAAACAGGGCTGAAATCAGCAACATTAGGACACCTACTTTGCATGCTTGTGCTAGTCACCACATAGATCACAAAAATACATGGCATATACCACTGGAAATATGACATGGCATTTTACAAAACTCATGTAGGACTCAAATACATAGGGTGCACATATTAATCATGGCAAAAATAACAAAAGTGCAACTCCTGATAAAAATCAGAAACTATCAGCACATAGCACTCTTCCAACAGCATTTCGGGCATCAAGATGAGCTCAAATGAAAATGATGCAATGGAATGAAATGATCTACTCTTCGAGACGACCATTTTGACATATTATACGCGAAAAATGGATCTACGGATGCAAAGATATAGCATGTTGAAAATGCACAAAATTACATGAGAATAAGGACTTAGAGAAAAAAGGAGGGAGAGAGTCAACGGGCTCGCGGCTCCCGAGGTCGGATCGGGACCCGACCGATCGGATCGGCGTCGGGCGGTGGAGGACCTCGCCCAGGGTCGGGCGGCGGCCGGCCGCCGCCGCCGGACGGGAGTCGGCGGCGGGCGGCGATGGCTCTGCCGGGACGGCCCAGGCCCGAGCGCGGAGGCGCCGGAGGAGCTCGGGCGGCGGCGCTGGCGGGCTGCCGGGAGCTCGCCGGCCGGAGGCGGGCGCTGGGAGGCGGCTCGGGCGCGGCGGCGGCGGAGACCGGGCCGATGGGCTCGGGCGGGCTCGCCTGGCCCCAGCGGGCCCAGCAGCGATGTGGCGCTGGGCGCCATGCGGTAACGGGACTGCCACGTGGCGGCGGAGGGGCCGGCGGACGTGTCCGGCCGTCCGGATCTCGTCCGGCGGCGCGAAGGGAGCGGGGAGACTAGGGTTTCGTCCGGATTTCGGGGAAGGGATCTATATTTATAGGTAGAGGGAGCTAGGAGACTCCAAATGAGGTGTAGTTTTCGCCCACACGATCGTGATCGAACGACGGAGAGCATGGAGGTGACTTAGATGGGTTATTGGGCTGTTTTGAAGGGGTGTTGGGCTGCAACTTAAAAGAGGCCTTTGCGAAGGTGCGGTTAACTGCTGGAGTATCAAACGAGCTCCAAATGACCAAACTTGACCGGTGGTCTCCGGTGGTATACCAAGGCCACTAGACAAACCTCGGTCCATTTCGAGACGGTTTAATACCCGCACACGGAAAAACGTAAAAGGGACCGCCGGGGAAGATAGGAGTGCCGGATTGCAAAACGGACAACGGGAAAAATGCTCGGAATCATGAGACGAACACGTATGCAAATGCGATGCACATGATGACATAATATAAAATGCATGACATGGACAAAATGCAAAAAGGAGAAAACCCAACCACGGAGGGAATATCATATATCAATGCCGAAAATGGCAAGAGTTGGAGTTACAAATATGGAAAGTTACTTCCGGGGTGTTACAACGGCTCTGCTGCCGCCGAAGCTTTCTTCTTCGGTGGCATGTTGACGAAGATTGATGAAGAAGTTGCTCGTGTGAACGCCGAATCGGGTTCACACAACCTCGACGCCCCCTACCTGGCGCGCCAAAGATGTCGGGGAAGCTGATCGTGGCCCACGAACACCTATGGGACCGAGTCCCTTGTGGTTCGATGGGGGGCGGAGATCGCCCAAAGTGCGGATCGAGGCGATGCACACGAGCAGATTTACCCAGCTTCGGAGCTCTCCGGAGAGATAATACTCCTACTGCTGCCTGGTTGATTGTATTGTGTTCCTGCTAGGGAGCAATGGGAGCTACAAAACCTAGCCTGAGTGAGTGTGGCCTCGAATGAGTCGAATGAACTGAACCGGAGCCGAACCCTTTCTACGTTGCACATGGGCCTCCTTTTATAGGCTCAAGGGGTCACCAGAGGTTGCAAGTAGAAAAGGGTAAAAATGGGAAAACAGTAGTTGGTACACCAACTTGTACAGTGTACAGTGCTTTATACCTAACTCTGACGGCAAGGGACAAGAGTAATAAATGCCCGTCCCGTCGCTGAACAAAGGTAACAGGACCGCTGTGCGCCTCCGCTTGCCACGATGGTAGCTTGTCAGCGCCGCTTATCGCTGCTCCCCGCTGGCTGCACAGCCCATCGACACGCGTGCCTGGGATAGCCCCATGGCGACACGTTGGCGGATGAGCTGGAGCGGAGATGAAGAGAGTTTGCCTGCCGCGGCAAGCACCTTGCCGCGGCTGAATCCTTATTGCGCTCGGTAGCTTGTCACTCCCCAAGCCTTCCCGGCAAGCTCCTCTTGCCGGGGTCTTGTTTCCTTCGTGCCTTGGGTGGCCTTCCCGGCAAGCTCCTCTTGCCGGGGCCTTGAGTACTTTGTTCTTGAATGGCTCCAAAGGAGCCGCTGAGGATCTTGGCGGTCACTAAGCCGGCTCTGCCGCGGGGTGCTGCGACTGCCCGTGCACGAGTTCGGGATACTAGGGTACCCCTACTCTAGTACACCGACAATGTGCTACACTATTACTATGATGATAAAATAGCTAGTGTTGGTGGTAATGACTATGATGATTATTATTAGCTAGTGTTAGTGCTAATTAAATAAATACTGTTGGTGGTAATGACTAAGATGATGATTAAATAGCTTGTGCTGGCGGATTAGATTCAAGTGGAGGCAACATGTGGTGCACATCGAAAGTACTACTAGTCCAAACTAGATCAAGTTTGGATTAGTAGTATACTTTTGACATGCACCACATATTGCCTCCACTTGAACCTAATCCACCTTCATTTATTACACTGTTATGGACATAATGATGTAAACCTCATAATAGCTGGTATTGTACCAATATTTGTATGATGGCGCATAAATACACTAAAAATAAAAATAAATAAATAAATACTAGTAGGGATGGAAAGAAAACACGCTGCAAGTAGATACCTTAGCAGTAGCGTGGTACTGAACAAACGCTGCAGCTATTTGTCCTAGCAGAGCGCTGCGCGTCTTTGGCACGCTCTCGCTAAGCAATAGTCAGAGCGCTTATTAGTAGCGCGGCCACCCGCGCTACTAGTGGGCACAAAACACGCGCTACTGCTAGGGTTTTCCCTAGTAGTGATGGGTTATTGGGCCACTTTGGAGGGGTGTTGGGCTGCACACAAAAGAGGCCTTTACGGTTCCCCGGTTGACCGTTGGAGAGTATCAAACGGACTCCAAATGGCATGAAATTTGACAGGCGGTCTACCAGTGGTGCACCAAGGCTGCTTGGCAAATGACGGTCCATTCCGAGAATGTTTAACACCCGCTCACAACAAGAGACAAAAGGGGGACGCCGGAGGACATAGGAGTGTCGGATTGCAAGACGGACAACGGGGAAAATGCTCGGATGCATGAGACGAACACGTATGCAAAATGAGATGCACACGATGACATGACAAAATGCAACACGCAAGAAAATGACATGGCAACGCCAATGAAAAACTGGCAGACACCTGGCGCATCGAATCCGGGGAGTTACACCCCCGCTCCACTGCCGCCGCCGACCCCCCGCACCCTCGCCCGCTCCACCGCCGCCGACTACCCATTGCACCCTCCCCCGCTCCACCACCACCGACGACCCACCGCACCCTCCCCCGCTCCACCGCCGCCGACAACCCACCGCACCCTCCCCCGCTCCACCGCCACCGCCGCCCCCCCGCACCCTCCCCTGCTCCACCGCCACCGACGACCCCCCGCTCCACCGCCGCCGATGACCCACCGCACCCTCCACCGCTCCACCACCACCGCTGACCCCCGCACCCTCCCGCCCGCTCCACAGCCATGAGCACCCCCACACCTCCCCGCTCCACCACCGCCGACGCACCCCACACCTCCCCAAGAATGTTTTACCAATTCACAAATGAATGCAACTAAAAATAAAAAAACAAATTTGATTATATTTTCAAATAACAAATTTGATGATATTTTTTCATATTCATAAATATTTTCAAATAACAAATTTGATGATATTTTTAAAAAATTGTTACTGTTTTTATAAAAAAATTATTACTGTTTCATATTCATATTCATTTTCTAAACAATTATTAGATGCAACAAAAAATAATTAAAGAAATTACTTATGGCGCACCGCTGGGTGATGCGCCATTGCTATGCAAAAAAAAAGTTACTTATGGCGCACCGCTGGGTGGTGCGCCAATGCTATCTAAAAAAAGTTACTTATGACGCACCGCTAGGTAGCGCGCCATTGTTATCCCTCCCCCGACTAAAATCCCCAATCCTCGATCCCATCTCACATCTCTCTCAGCCCCCCCCCCCACTACGCGCCGCTGCCCCGACCCACTGCGCCGCCGACCCTACTTGCGCCGCTGCCCCTGCGCCCCCGCGCCCCCCACCACTGCAGCTCCTCCGCCGCCCACTGGACAGCAAGCCACCGCGGCCCCCAACCATCCCGCCGCCGACCCGCAACCATCCCACTGCCGACGACCGCACGGGGTGCAGGACATGGAGGAGGACGGGATCCGTCCGTTGCTTCCGACGGCTGCCTCCGCAGACGAGCCGGGCAGCCACACGCGCCCAGCCTCCACGGCCCCGCCTACGGCACCGCAGCGCCTCCCTCCCCGTCCCCGGAGCAGCCGCCCCCGCCCAGCAACGCCGCCGCTACTCCGCCGACCGCGAGAATGACGCCAAGGTCCCCTCTCTCGACCCTCTTCTCCTCTCTGCCTTGTTTCAATCCCATTCGCTCCTCTTACATCAAGATTTTAGGGTTTCGTCATCAGTCCTTGCTCATGATACAAGTTTGGCTGCCATCCCTTCCTGCAGCAGAGCGATACTTCAGTTAACGCTGGTGCTGCTATAGTAGGCTCTAGCTAGGTTGTTGGTTTTCATACTCCTGTTTTATACTGACCAACACAATAATAGAGTTTCGGAGGTGTTCACGGTACAATTATCACAACGAAATTGATATACTAGTTATCACCCTAATACTTATGTTTCTGGAAAACTTGTTAGGTTCACAGTATTCATATACTCGAAGAGTAGTTGAAGTAGATGCACTGAATTTCATGGCCATCCTATCTAGTTGCTGGGTGGAAATTTAATGAATTTTATTTGCAGTAGATGCACTGAATTTCAAGAAGAGTAGTTGCACTTCTGAACTGCTATGAGTACAAGTACTCTTCTCATTGGAGTATGAAAGTTGTCAGCAGTTGCTTATGCTAGAGAAGTACTCCGGAACATTTAGCTGTACTCCAGTGAGTACGCCATGGAGTTACTTCCTCCAGTAGCTTAATTAAGTGCAGTTGTTTCACTTACTCCAGTAGCTTAATTAAGTTGCAGTAGTGCTTGTAAGTTTGCAAGTTTTGTGTACTGTACTGCTTGCATCAGTACTTTTGTGTAATCTGACTATAGTGCTTGTATAATTTCAGTAGTTTTTCTTCAATTATTTGTTTGGTTCTATTAGTTTAGCGTAGGACAAAAATAGTGTAGCACTTGCTGCTGCTGATAAGTTTCAGTTAATTTGTTTGGTTGAATTTTGGAGTACTGCACAAAGAAACCTTTTCAGTAGTTTGTTTTGTGCCGTCCATATTATCTCATCTTCTTGTCTTGGTGTACTCCAGCTACTGCTTGCAAGTTCCAGGGTTTGCATCAGTTTTCCTGCTTGCAGTAGTTTGAAGGAGGATTCTAGTAGTGCAATAGTGCAGGAGTATGAACAATAGTGCAGTAGTGCACTGCTTACAAATAGCCCTAAAATCCAGTAGCAAGTGCTCTCCTTTAACTGAAACTTTAAGTGGAAATTTAATTTAACTTTAAAATCAACTAAAACTTTAACTGAAACTTTAATTTAAACTTTAACTAGAACTTTAATGAAAGTTAATTTAAGTCTTTTCCTTTAATAAAAATTGTATGGTGGATGTCTTGTTGTAAAATTGTATGCGTAGTCAGGCCCTTTCATGTTTTCAAGGAAACACCAAACTTTCCAGTTAGTGCTTTCTCAAACTTCTGCAATTTGCACTTCTTGAACTACTGCTTGGAACTAAGCAGAATTATACAGTGAACTTCTGCAGGCTGATCCGAGTTGGACCATCCTCTGCAGCCAACTTCTCTTCGGCAAGAGGATGAAAGGAGAATCAGGGTAGGGTTTCATGGCTAGAAGATATATTGTTGTACAACAATTTGTTACAAATTGCATTTATTCGTATATGTACGCTAGTTTCATCATATTAGGAGCTTAGGAACTTATCTTGACTAATATATTATAGAAAGCTGTCAGAGCTCATTTCTAGAAATTAGCAATAGCAAAATGTGGTTAAGATTTAAGGCATCCGGACTAAGCTTTGCGGCCTTTATATCTAATTTGTCATGCATGAATTATGATCATGAGAGCCATGAGATCTTGTTTAGTGCATACACCATTCTTATTTTTTTCTATCCATTGCTACCCCATCTGGTAATTAGTATATCATGCTACTTTCATCTATGGAAGTATGACTTGTCACTTCTACAAATCGAACCCATGATTTAGTTATTGACCAGTATAATATAATTTGCAGTACTTGGCATTGAGCAGCTAGCACTGCTGAATCTTAGCAACAAAAGAGGCCCATTTGCTCATGAGAAAAGAATTTTGATGATAGTATTGCTTTTGCTAACCTTTTCTTCCCAGGCGTTGTTTCCACTTACTCAACATTCTGAACCTTTTATTGAGTGCAAATGTAAATTCTTAAGCATATGTTTTGGCATACAAGTATCTCTTTCTTCAAGACCGGTAAATCAAGTGGGTAAATAGATGCTGCTGCTGGACTATATGTTCATTGGTACTATATGTTCAGAATGAGTTAACTTGCTATCATTTATCTAAATTCCGAATGTGCTGGACTATATGTTCATTGGTACTACTTGTGATGCTGCTGCTGTACTACTTGGGAATTTTGTCAACTTGTGATGCTGCTGCTGTACCCCGAGAGGCCCTTGAGTTTGCCGGAATGTCGATTAACTTCTATTCCGACAAATTCGGGTACTCCATATGTCCTATTTTCAGCAAAGTTCATGCTGAAATTTTCCGTGAATTTTAGCATGACTTTGCTAAAAATAGAACATATGGGGTACTTGCGACTAATGCATGGGCCGGGGTATCTTAGTACTTAATTAAGTAGGATCAACTGCCCATTTATTCTTGCTGCATTAAACCATAGGTGGCAATAGAGCCAAGTGATTAGGCCCAACTTAGAATTCTCCTTCCCTTTTCTTGATAGGGTATATTATTAGAATATACCCATATATCTCAGTCAACCTAGGGTGCCTCGGCATCGATAAACCCTAAATGATGAAAACTTAACTTAGCATTTATGGTGCCTCAGTGTCGACAAACCCTAAATTATAAAACCTTGGCTTTTAGGGTGCCTCGGTGTCGATAAAAACCTAAATGATGAAAGCTTAGGCTTTTAGGGTGCCTCGACGTCGACAAACCCTAAATGATAAAAGCTTAGCTTTTAGGATGCGTCGGTGTCGACAAACCCTAAATGATGAGACCATGATCTTGTTCCTTGACAATAACCAACTTTTTGGCCAAACTTTTTTTCCTATTTAGAGCGAAACATGGCCCACAACAATGAGGCCGGCGGTTCGGGCAAGCAGTTCTAGGAGCTGTCCCAGGAGATGGAGGAAGAACCTCACCGCTATGAGGATGCCGCGGAAGATACTGATCCTGACTACACAACCCCTAGTGGCGTCGGCGATGACACCACTGATGGTGCCGCCGAGGATGCCCCCACTGATGATGGCAGCGCACGCACAGATGGCAGCCAACCGAATAGGCAACGGAAGGACCTGCGCCGGAACATGCTCGACACCGTCAAGGAGGAATTTACTGAAGTGAACTCCGACGGGCATCCAACGGCGCCCAAAGAATTAGTCACGGGGTACTAGGTTCAGCTCGGGTGCATTCTCCGGAGCACCGTCTCGATCAACACCGAGAACCTAAGGCATAAGGACCGAGGGAATTTGCGCAGCCTCCTCTTCGCGAAGCTGCACGAACGATACAAGTTCCCCGCTGACTTTGCAAACACACGCCTCTCAGGGAATAAAGTGGACAGTGCTGCCCTCACGAGGATGAGCACGTCCCTGTCTACTTGGAGAAGCGCGGTGCAGAAAATGATTGACAAAGGTGATAGTTATGAGAAGATCAAGGCGAAAAATCCTTCGATCAGCGAAGATGACTACAAGGAGTTCAAGATCAAGTGCGAGAGCAGCGCAACCGTGGAATCAAGTCAGTGGGGGAAAGAAATGCGGGAGTTGAACTTAGGGGTCCACCAACTCGGTCCCGGCGGTTACAGAGTGGCGGAGCCTATATGGGACAAGGAGGACGCGGAGCGTGCCGAGCAAGGCCTACCGCCCGCTTGAGAAATACCACGACAAGCGCACCAGGAACTATGTCGTGGTCCAAGACAAGGAGGACCCGTAACAAAGGAGCTTACCACGGATCCAAGACCAAGGCACTTGAGCGTGTTCAGGTAAGGAATACACCCCCGCGTAATTATCTCCATATGGTTGCATTCTAACTAATGAAGCCATATTTCTAAATGGTTCACATTCCTTCCGCAGGAGACTAAAAGCAGTAGCGCAGGGTCATCTCAGAGCTCCCCTTGGGATAGCACTCTAAATAGGGCGTTGAATGTAATGAAAAAGAAGGATAAGCTCAGTAAGCCGTCGTCAGCTGGTCGTGTGGCCGGCAAAGGCTTGCGTATAAGGTTGTGTATAAGGTTGAACTAGTTCAGGTGCTGCCAGGCTGTGACGAGTTGTTACCTTCGATTTGACCCGCTGGGGCCGACGAAGATGATGTGATGACCCTCAGCGCCTGCGTAAGCTGGCCCCTGCTTTGGCTGAAGAGCCAGATTCGTTTGGGGGCGGGGGACACCCCCCCACAGACAACACCGCCAGTCGTGCCCGCGCCAAGCCATGGCAACGCCACAAAATGGTCGTCATACTAGAACGCTGGTGGGCGAAAGGAGAGAAAGACCAGCTAAAAAAGCCAGTCGCATGAGGTTCAAGAACTCAAGGCACAAGTGGCGCGGATTTCGGAGATGGTCCAAGAGCAAGTGCAACAACAACTAGGAACGACGCTCACAGCCATTTTGCCTACCTTGATTCAGGGGCTGCAGACATGGATTGCGGGCGGCCAACAGGGGCCTCCCCCGGTTCCCAGCTTCACGGCCAGCAACTCGCACAACATGCAGGCGGCGCCATTGGTGTCTCCGGCGCAGGCGGTATTTTGTCTCCGGCGCCGGCACGGGCATTGGAGCTTACTGCATCCGGGTGTATGCTGACCGGCACCTCGGCAGCAAGCGGCCCCTCCGTCAATTGCACGCCCGCCGTTGGCGGTGCCTCGACATTATCCTAGCCCGATGCCATCACGGTAACTAAGCCTCTCGGTCGATGACTTCATCTCCTTGCCTTTGACTGGGCATCCCTGACGCCCTACATGTTTTCGTAGGTCGCCGCCGACATTCCATGCACTCTCCAGCACTTCGTGGGCGGCGAGTTGATCGATGTCGCCAAGGGCACAATCGTTCAATCAGGTAACCCCGTGTTCCATGGTAATCCGATGCCACCCACCGTGTATAAGGTTGAACTGGTTCGGGTGCTGCCAGCCTGCGACGAGTTGTTACCTCCGATTTGACCCGCCGGGGCCGACGAAGATGATGTGATGACCCTCAACGCCTGCGTAAGCTGGCCCCTGCTTTGGCCGAAGAGCCAGATTCGTTTGGGGGCGGGGGACTCCACCCCACAGACAACACCGCCAGTCGTGCCGGCGCCAAGCCATGGCAAGACCACCGCAACGCTACCGGACATGCCGGACATCCCTATGGCACAGGATCCGGACATGCATATGGCACAGGATCCGGACGACGACGACAAGGACGACGGTACATTTACCAACGTTGATAAGTACTTTGCCGAACATGGGTATGATGACGAATTCTTCGGGCCTCCTTCTAAAGAACCCAACACTGAAAAAGACGACCGCGATCTAGCTGGTACTGCGGAGAAACCCAATTGCAACAGGCGTCGTCTGGCGTTCAGTTCTCAGGAGACGCCTCCAACTGCCGTCTTCACCGAGCCTCAGATAGCCGAGGTGCAAAATATTATCAGCCCCAACACACTCAAGAAGGCGGTCTCTGAGCAGAACTCGATCCCATTACAGCAGATGAAGAAGAAGGGACGGAAACGAAAGAATAACAAGAGGGGTGCGAGCCAGCCGACACCGAGTACGATCCGTGCTCAAGACATGCAACCTTCACCTAAAGATATCTCGAGGAGGGTGCATGTGGCGAGTAGGGCGATGCTACCGACTAATCTGTTCAATGCTACAACCGGTGCTATGCGGAGTCTGCATGACAGTGTTCTTTCTTTGGAGAAGCGGCATCTCTCCCAGAATGATGTGGCATACCCGGTTTTCATGGCCAAGGTGACAGAGGGCAAGGGCTTTGTGGATAGCGCCATCGGGGGTACGATCGTCCTGCGGTTTGATGACATCTTCGCTATGTTTAACCTTCATCCGCTGCACTACACCTTCGTTCGGCTGTTTTTGCAGAGTATGGCGATGCAGATCATTAGAGACAAGACCCCGGACATCGTGATAGTCGACCCCTTCTACATGCATGCCAAGATCTTGGGCGGCGATGGGGACCGGCAAGTCGCGAGTTCATACCTCGAAGGCGTCATTCTCGCAAACCCAGATAAGGATAACTTCCTTGTGCCTTACTTTCCTGAGTAAGTCATCCCCTCAGCGCCCGTAACATATGATTTCTTAGATTTTGATCGTTCTGTTTTTTCTAACATTCAGTGTTTTGTGCAGTGACACACATTGCACACTCATCCTCTTAAGCCCGAAATATTCCATGGCCACGTATTACGACCCGGACCGTGAGTCGAAGATAGACTACACAAATATCAAGAAAGTTCTTGATGATGCTCTCCTCGGCTACGCCATATCTGGAGGCACCTACAAGAGGCCAGTTCGTAGGTACGGCAAGCACGTGTTCACCCACAATACGACGTTCCCCTGTGTCAAGCAGCCTCCTGACAGTCAGAAGGATGCCTACTACGCCCTCAATCACATGCGGGCGATCGTACGGGACCATAATCACCTTATGCTACCAAATGATCTCAAAGATTGGGCCACACGCTTGTCGGAAATCCAGGACCCGGACATCAGACAAGAATTCTTCCGCATATAGTCGGAGTTTGCGGAAATCATCCATCAAAGATGTCCTTCGTACCACGCGGCAGTTCTACCTCAGATCTCAACCGTCCAACAGTGAGATAGAAACAACGCTACAAAATGCGGGCTAACAACGCCCGCGATTTCATGACCATCACGAAAGACGGCGGCTTCATCCACACTCCGGTCCCTGAGTCGAGTCGAAAGTAGTGATGCTATGTAGTTCTGAAATGTCGATTGGCTCATGTTGTAATATTAAACTTTAATGAACTTGTATGTCTCTTTGGTTTGGACAGCCGTTCAACTCCTATGAAATCGATGCTATTTATTAGTAGGAACATGAATCGTGCTATTAATGTGTTTCTTTTCTCTTCCGATCCTTTTGTTGCATAGTTATATATTTCTTATATATTGTCTCTGAATTATTACTAACGTTTTGTTTGGCTAGTGCATAGAGATGCCGTCGTATGTCGTGTACAAGGGTAAGGTTCCCGCAGTCTACAATGACTGGGAGGAGTGTCGGAGACAGGTTCACCGTTTCAGCGGTAACAGTTACAAAGGGTACACCACTAGGGCGGAGGCGGAAGTTAGATACGCGCGCTATCTAGCGGGAGAGAGGAGGGAGCGTTGGAGGAACCGGATGAAGACCAGTTTCATCGCGATTATGCTCATCGTGATGACCGCAGCTCTCTTCTATGTGATGGTAGTTTAGATGATCGATATCGACTTGTAGTGTGAAGACAAACTCGCTACTCGCGGTTTCGAGACTTGTAGTGTTCTAACTTTGTTCGGTATTTTAAATTCGGAGACTAATATGATGAATTGTATTCGGAGACTAATCTTCTATTGTATTTGATAAATCTGATGTTTATATGTTGTGCTCTCTATATTATGTGCTGCAATATGTTTTGTAACCTGTGCAAATATCAGAAAAGAAAAAAAAATAATCCCTAATATTCATACTAGTGGCGCACCACTCAGCTCACTAATGGCGCACTGCAAAAAGGACACTAATGGCACATCATCCACTAGTGCGCCATTAGTAAGCCAAAGCACATGGGAAAATATGGCCCCTTGGGAGGCATACTAATGGCGCATTGCCAGTGGTGCGCCATTAGTAAAAAAATCTAATGGCGTGGTGCTAGTGGCGCACCTGTAGTGCGCCATTAGTAGGCAAAACAGGTGCGCCACTATAGGCCTTTTCCTAGTAGTGTTTTGTTTGGGTTTGATCCCTAGTATCCACTATGTTCTGAGATTGATGTTGCTATGACTGTGCTATGCTTAATGCCGCCCGAGTGCCATGATTTCGGATCTGAAACTATTATGTTTTCATGAATATATGTGACTTCTTGATCCTATCTTGCAAGTCTATAGTCACCTACTATGTGTTATGATCCAACAACCCCGAAGTGACAATAATCGGGACCACTCCCGGTGATGACCGTAGTTTGAGGAGTTCATGTATTCACTATGCGTTAATGCTTTGTTCCGGTACTCTATTAAAAGGGGGCCTTAATATCCCTTAGTTTTCGCTAGGACCCCGCTGCCACGGGAGGGTAGGACAAAAGATGTCATGCAAGTTCTTTTCCATAAGCATGTATGACTATGTTCGGAATACATGCCTACATTACATTAATGAATTGGAGCTAGTTCTGTGTCACCCTATGTTATGATTGTTACATGATTAATAGCATCCGGCATAACTCTACATCACCGATCCAATGCCTACGAGCTTTTCACATATTGTTCTCAGCTTATTTACTTTTCCGTTGCTATTGTTACAATCACTACAAAACCCAAAAATATTATTTTTGCTACCGTTACCGTTACTTCCATATTACCTTGCTACTAAATACTTTGCTGCAGATATTAAGTTGTCCAGGTGTGGTTGAATTGACAACTCAACTGCTAATACTTGAGAATATTTTCTGGCGCCGTTGCCGGGGAGCATAGCTCTATTCTTTGAGTCACTTGGGATTCATATCTGCCGGTCACTATGAAGAACGTGAAAGACGAGAAAACAAAAATCTATCCCTCAACTACGAGGGGAGGTAAGGAACTGCCATCTAGCTCTGCACTTGATTCACCTTCTGTTTTGAGTAAGCTTGCGACACCTAAACCTGCTTCTGCTATTCGTTCTGATTTGTCGCATGTTATTGATGATGCCACTTCTGCTATGCATGATACTTATGATGAAACTACTTCTATGCTTGATACTACTGTGCCACTTGGTGAATTTCTTGATGAACAACTTGCTAGGGTTAGAGAGAATGAAATTGTTTAAACTGATAACATTGATGAAAGTGATGATGAAGACTCCCCCCCCTAATATATATGAATCGCGTGTTGTTCCTGAGGGTTATGTTTTGGAAAAAGAAGCTGCCATAGCTATTTTAGCTTGCAAAGATAGATACGAGCTCAAGAGGTTATTAGCTAAATGGAAGCAGCAATCTCTTAATGCTAGAATGAAACCTGACCCTGCTTTTGCTACTTCACCTATCTGTGTTACTGATAAGGATTATGAATTCTCTGTTGATCCTGATGTAATTACTTTGGTTGAATTTGATCCTTTTCATGGCTATGATCTGAAACTGTTGAGTCACATCTTACTAAATTAAATGATATAGCCACCCTATTCACTAATGATGAGAAATCTCGCTACCTATATATCCTTAAAATATTTCCGTTCTAATTAAAGGGTGATGCTAAGATATGGTTTAATTCTCTTGATCCTGGTTGTGTGCGTAGTCCCTAGGATATGATTCATTACTTCTCTGCTAAATGTTTCCCTGCTCATAAGAAACAAGCTGCTTTAAGGGAAATATATAATTTTGTGCAAATTGAAGAAGAGAGTCTCCCACAAGCTTGGGGGAGGCTTCTCCAATTACTTAATGCTTTCCCTGATCATCCTCTTAATAAAAAGGAAATACTTGAAATCTTTTATAATGGACTAACCGATGCTTCCAGAGATTACCTGGATAGTTGTGCTGGTTCTGTTTTCAGGGAAAGAACACCGGATGAAGCTGAAATTCTATTGAATAATATGTTGACAAATGAAAATAATTGGACACTTCCTGAGCCAGCTCCAGAGCCAATTCCTGAGCCTATTCCTAACCCAACTCCGAAGAAGAGAGGTGTTCTATTTCTCAGTCCTGAAGATATGCAAGAGGCAAAGAAATCTATGAAAGAAAAAGGTATTAAAGCCGAAGATGTTAAGAATTTACCTCCAATTGAAGAAATACATGGTCTTAATTTACCGCCTGATGAAGAAATATATGATCCTAATCCATTACCTATGTAAGAAACGCATGGTCTTGATAACCCGGCACAGGTAGTAAAGGTAAATTCTCTCTATAGATATGATGAAGCTGAAATCCCTCCTACTAAAATTGCTAGACAATGCTTGGATGAGTTTGATAACTTTATGGTTGAGCAAGAAGATTTCAATGCTTATTTTGGTAGACAATTAAAACAAAATGCTTATATGATTGAGCACTTGGGTGATTATATGGCTAACGTTAAGGGTGAACTTAAACTTATTAGTAAACATGCTTCTATGGTTACCACTCAAGTAGAACAAGTACTTAAGGCTCAAAATGATTTGCTCAATGAATTGAATAGTAAGAAAAATTATTATGTTGTTAGAGTGGCTACTAGAACTGGTAAAATGACTCAGGAACCTTTGTATCCTGAAGGCCATCCTAAGAGAATTGAGGAGGATTCTTAGAGAAACAATGTTGATACACCTAGTTCTTCTAAAAAGAAGAAAAAGAAAAATGATAGGACCTTGCATGGTTCTAGTGAACCTGTTGTAGATACACCTGAGAATCCTAATGATATTTCTATTTCTGATGCTGAAACACAATCTGGTAATGAACATGAACCTAGTAATGTTAATGATGATGTTCATGATAATTCTCAACCTAGCAATGACAATGATGTAGAAATTGAACCTGTTGTTGGTCTTGATAACCCACAATCAAAGAATCAACGTTATGATAAGAGAGACTTTGTTGCTAGGAAACACGGTAAGGAAAGAGAACCATGGGTTTAGAAACCCATGCCTTTTCCTCCTAAACCATCCAAGAAAAAGGACGATGAGGATTTTGAGCGCTTTGCTGAAATGATTAGACCTATATTTTTGCGTATGCGTTTGACTGATATGCTCAAATTGAATCCTTATGCTAAGTGAGGGAGTCCTGGATTAGGGGGTGTCCGGATAGCCGGACTACCATCATCAGCCGAACTATCATTGGCCGGACTATCATCATCGACCGGACTCCAAGACTATGAAGATACAAGATTGAAGACTTCTCCCCGTGTCCGGATGGGACTTTCCTTGGCGTGGAAGGCAAGCTTGGCGATACGGATATGTAGATCTCCTACCATTGTAACCGACTCTATGTAACCCTAGCCCTCTCCGGTGTCTATATAAACCGGATGGCTCTAGTCCGTAGGACTCGAACAACAACCCTTACAATCATACCATAGGCTAGCTTCTAGGGTTTAGCCTCCTTGATCTCGTGGTAGATCCACTCTTGTAAACATCCACAATATCAATATCAATCAAGCATGACGAGGGTTTTACCTCCATCAAGAGGGCCCAACCTGGTAAAACATCGTGTCCCTTGTCTCCTGTTACCATCCGCCTAGACGCACAGTTCGGGACCCCCTACCCGAGATCCGCCGGTTTTGACACTGACATTGGTGCTTTCATTGAGAGTTCCTCTGTGTCGTCACCGATGGGCGCAATGGCCTCTTCAATCAACAATGACGCAGTCCTGGGTGAGACTTTTCTCCCCGGACAGATCTTCGTATTCGGCGGCTTCGCACAGCGAGCCAACTCACTTGGCCATCTGGAGCAGATCGAAAGCTACGCCCCTGGCCGTCAGGTCAGGTTTGGAAGCCTAAACTTCACGACCGATATCCGCGGAGACTTGATCTTCGATGGGCATGACCTAACTCTGCCACAGCCGAGCGTGCCACGCTGTCACGATGGGCATGACCTAACTCTGCCACCGGACAGCACCTTGGAGGCCGCACACGAATCCGCTCCGACCCATAGTCCGGAGCCGATCTCTTGAATCAAGGACGGATGGCTGGACACCACCTCGGGAGCTGCAACTTCTACGGCGATGGAGCCGAACACTTACCTTGTCCCGCATAAAGCTCATGACTCCGAGGTGCCGGACTCTCTGCCGGACTCCGAACCTCCTGCGCCCCTGCCAGCCGAATCCGATTGGGCGCCGATCATGGAATTCACCGCTGCGGACATCTTTCAGCACTCGCCCTTCGGCGATATCATAAATTCACTGAAGCATCTCTCGCTATCCGGAGAGCCCTAGCCGAACTACGGCCAGGATGGTTGGGATGCGGACGACGAAGAAATCCAAAGCCCACCCACCACCCACTTCATAGCCACCGTCGACGATTTAACCGACGTACTCGACTACAACTCCGAAGACATCGACGGTATGGACGACGATGCCGGAGACTACCAAGAACCAGTGCCTGTAGGACACTGGAAGACCACCTCGTCATACGGCATATGCATGGTGGACACCCCAAAGGGAAGCAATAACGAGGAACAACGGGACGTGGCAGAGGATAATCCCGCCGACAAACAACCAAAATGGCGACGTAGACGCCGCCCTAAATCCCGCCTCGATCAGAGCTGCCCTCCTAGTGACCCAGCGATAGAGCAGGGCAAACCAATGGACGACGAACAGGACGAGCCGGATAATCAACCCCTGCACGGAGCAATCAACAGTCCGGACACAACACCGGATCATAAGAACATACACAAAAGACTCGTCGCCACTGCAAGAAGTTTGAAGAAAGCAAAACGGAAGCTCAAAACAGCAGAAGACGCGCTCAGATTGAAGTGGAACAAAGTATTCAGGACTGCAGACAAATATGGCAATGGCCATCAAACAAAGAGCTACCCGAAGCGCAAGTTGCTGCCAGAATTTGACGAGGAAGCCATAGAGCCTTCACAGTCAAAAACTAAAGAGGCCGCCTGGCCGGATAGACGACCAGATGACAGGCCAAAAGCGACAAGCGAGGCTGCACACAAGCCGAATTATATTCCTGGGAAAACGGACGGCCCAACTAGATCCATCTACGGGCCAAAAAAGAGGACCCCAGGAAGTAACACAACATGACAAGTGTTCGAAGACAGCGGCACACCCAAATACAGGGGCGCCGCACACCCGCTATGTTTTACCGATGAGGTGCTGGATCATGAATTTCCAGCAGGGTTCAAACCCATAAACATAGAGGCATATGACGGCACAACAGACCCCAGAGTCTGGATAGAAGATTACATACTACACATACACATGGCTAGAGGAGATGATCTCCAAGCCATAAAATACCTACCCCTCAAGCTCAAAGGGCCAGCTCGGCATTGGCTCAAAAGCCTCCCAGAAAACACTGTTGGAAGTTGGGAAGAGCTTGAGAACGCGTTTAGAGCAAATTTTCAAGGGACTTATGTCCGCCCTCCGGATGCGATTTATCTGAGTCATATAACCCAACAGCCCGGAGAGTCAGCGTGCAAATTCTGGAACAGGTTCCTTACCAAAAAGAACCAAATAGTCGACTGTCCGGACGCGGAAGCCCTAGCAGCTTTTAAACACAACGTCCGAGACGAATGGCTCGCCAGACACCTCGGCCAAGAGAAGCCAAGAACAATGGCCGCGCTAACAAGCCTCATGACGCGCTTTTGCGCAGGAGAAGACAGCTGGCTAGCAAGATGCACCACCAGCGACCCGAGTACATCCGAGATCAGAGATGGAAACGGAAAGTCACGGCGCAGGAAAGACCAGCACCGGAATAAAGAAAAACGCCCAAAGGGCACGACGGTCAATGCTGGATTCAAAAGCTGACGGCCAAACAATAAAACACGGCCTCTTAAGGAGAACAGAGACGAGCTATCAAATTTAAACAAAATTTTAGATCGGATATGTCAAATCCACAGTACCTCCAGAAGGCCTGGAAACCATACCAACCGAAATTGTTGGGTTTTTAAACAGTCCGCAGACTCAACGCCGGACACAAGGCTCGATCCAAGCGAGGACGATGACGAACCCCACCAGCAGAGCACCGGAAGTCAAAAGACTTTCCCACAAGAAGTCAAAACAGTAAACTCGCTTCACGTGATAGTACGGAAAGCCAACACGGCACTCGCTAAGATAAGTGTCGCACGATCCACCCCAGTGGACCGAGATTGGATGTCAAAACCAATCACTTTCGACCATCTGGATTAGTCCAGAAGTATCCGGAACGCAGGATAGACTGCCCTGATATTGGATCCCATAATAGACAGACTGCAATTAACGCAGGTTTTGATGGACGGCGGCAGTGACTTGAACCTGCTATATCCGGACACAATCCGCAAGTTGGGATAGACCCTATTACAATTCGGCATAGCCGCACTTCCTTCAAAGGAGTGGCGCCAGGCCCTTACGCCAGGTGCACAGTTTCATTATTACTAGAAGTTGCGTTCGAGTCACCTGACAACTTCCGACGAGAAAAGCTAACGTTTCATGTCGCCCCATTTAAAAGTAGCTATCGAGCATCACTGGGACGGGAAGCTTTCGTCCGCTTCAATGCAATACCACATTACGCGTCTCTTACGCTTAAAATGCCCGGTCCACGTGGCATCATTTCATTAAAAGGTCGCTTGAGACCCGGACACGGCCGGACGAGTCCGAATAAATAAGCTAGGGCTACCTAGCCACACATTCCTTCACAAGGGTTTGCACATATAAGCCATAATGAGCTAGCATAGGCTCAGCTTTCTTAATCTATATTTTAATTTTCTATGCACTTTCTCGCACGATTTCTCAGATGAACAGCGTGCGCACCCGTCCAGGATACGGCACAACGGAGACACAGGCGCAAACGTGCAGTAGGGACCCGTTGCAAGGACTATTTTCAGACTAAGACCCTACGTAAACCTTTCTTACTGTCTCTTGTTGCTATAATCCCTGGTTTATCATTATAACCGGAGTGGAGACTGGCATTTTGGCATCGGCCGCGCCAGAAGAACCTGCCCGTACCTGGACACAAGGGGCTTAGGGCTTTCTTTTGCCCGCTATTATAAAGACCGAAGACCTTCGGGAGTGTTCGGCGTCTCAAGTTAGGCCTTATATGCATCAGCTCCGAATCATGTCTTTGGTCAAATGTTGGGTTTGCCCGGCTCCTGTGTTTTGCTGCCTTACGTTCCGTATCATCGGTATCGCGGCTCCAGGAGAACTACTGCGATTGTGCCCCAGTTCGGCTGGGCGAGCACCTCAGTAGAGAAAGCCAAAAACTGACTATCATGATACAGCGAGAGACTGGTCAACCACTCGATCGACCATGGGAATGTTTAGGATTCCCCGCTTTGTGAAGGGCCGCTTCGGCCAGTACATACGCTACCCGAATTCGAGAGCGCGGTGCCCCAGTGGGCTCTCTGTAGCCCCACCCTCGAACTCCATGGCTAAGTGAAAGTGATAAAGCATTATAGTCCGGTTGCCTCGTTTGGTACGCTACCACCTCCTTCATAGGACCGAGACGTCGGATTAAGTGTGAAAACGCACTATTTTTTGCGAACACCCCCGCACCTTGTGCGTGGGGGCTGAAGCCGACGACTGCCATCTTTCAGGTTATACACACGTATACATGAACGGCCGCATAGGAGATATTCTATTACTTGAACGCACAAGTATAAAAGGCTCTTACATCATAAATATCGTTTTACATCATATAAACGTTCATTCGAACGTAACATTTTTTGAGCACTGCGACTCTATTACACGAGCACCACGCAGCACTTCGCCAAAATAGTGCTCGGCGGGTAACCGGTTATCATCCGAACCCGGGGTCGCAACAGCAGTGGCATCCATCTCTGTCCAATGTGTCTTCACACGGGCGAGCGCCATCCGCGCACCCTCTATGCAGGCCGACCGTTTCATCGCCTTGATATGCGGCACCGCCCCAAGAAATTGCTCCAATAAGCCAAAGTAACTCTTCGGCTGGGGCCTATCCGGCCGGATATGGGTCACTATATCCGTCATAGCAAGCCCGGACAACCTATTTAGCTCAGCCCACTCAGCCAAACGATCGGTCAGCGTAAGTGAACGCTCCGGACTATGGAATTGAGACCAAAACAGCTCTTCCGTCTTGTGATCCTTCTAGCTTCGAAAATGCACAACGGCATCCGCCGCACTCGCTGCTAAGTCAATATAAGGGTCCCCCGGACACCAAAGTTGGCCCAGCTGAGCATATTTTGGATCCGTAAACCTTCGGCGCAGCAGAAACGGCTTGCCAGCTACAATATCCCCGGCCTGGCGCAGCTCTTCCTTCATAGCCCGCATTGCAGAGCGGGCATTCTTAACTTCGGTGGCCTTCCGCAGGTCTTCTTGCCCGCTTAGGCGCTCCTTCCCAAGAGCCTCATTGCGGTCGGTAGCATCTTTTAACTTCACGGCCATTTCGGCTATCTCTTCCCTGCTCCGGCAATGTGCGACCCTTTCGGCCACTAACTCCTCGGCCGCCCTCGAGGCCGCCGCATTACTCCTTCTGGCCTGCTCCTTGGCTTGAGCAGGTTCGGCCCAAAGGCTCTCCACGGCAGCGACACTATCTGCATTTCACGCACATGTTGTAAGGGGATGGCTTCGGCTCCCTTACCAAGTGACCGCGCAGTGACACTTACCTTGCGACTCATCACGTCGCCTGTTGACCAGCGTGATGTCCGCATCCGCAGCATCGAGTTGCTGCTTTAGTTCAGCAACTCCATCAGTCCGGCTGGCCCCCGGACGACCCGCCACCTGCATTGGCACGACGGGAATTTAAACCTGCGATTTTGATCCTCGGCACGCTGTCTATTTCGACACCCTATCGAGTCTCAGGGGCTACTATCTGTACAGGGCGCATTCTATATGCAAAACTATTAAAAGGTGTGTCATTTTTACGTACCTCAAACCCCACCAGCAAACTCCTGACGGCATCGTGCAACCCGCCTTCGGCGGACGAAATCCTTTCAATCACCATGCTCATCAATGCGTGCTGATCTTCTGAGATAGACGCCTTCTCAAGCAGATCCTTTAGCCGTACACCAGTTGGCGCCGAACTATCCGGCTTTGCCAAACCCGGGGGCTCCCTCCGTGACGATACTTCAGGCTCGTCTGCCCTATCCGACGGCGCCCCGGACGGAGGCGTCTCGCTCTCCATCATCTCCGGAAGAAGGTCCCCCGAAGACGAGCTCATTTGCGAAGGACGGAGATCCGAACTACAAGGTAAAAACTTTAGTTATCCTCAGAAGCACAAATAGGGATGTCCCTTATTATAATACTCCTTTCTTTCTACTTACGGCTCGTTGGAGGGCTGACTCATTAAGGGAGATTGTGCGGCCGGGGCCTCCCCGGACGCAGGACCCTTATCATCTCCGGAAGAAGGTCCCCCGAAGACGAGCTCATTTGCGAAGGACGGAGATCCGAACTACAAGGTAAAAACTTTAGTTATCCTCAGAAGCACAAATAGGGATGTCCCTTATTATAATACTCCTTTCTTTCTACTTACGGCTCGTTGGAGGGCTGACTCATTAAGGGAGATTGTGCGGCCGGGGCCTACCCGGACGCAGGACCCTCTGGCGAAGATTTCTTCCCCCGTTTAGGGGCTTTTGCCCCCGGGTCCTTGGAGGCAGTCCTCTTCTCCCCTTGGAGGGACGGATTCTCGAACCCCCCCCCCTCTTTCAAGAGCCTCCTTAGGCGAGGCAGTAGCTTTCCTGCTTCCCCCCTCACCTTCCTCTGAAGGCGCAACCTCAAGCATCCGGACCAGCACGGGATCCGGCGCGGTCTCGGGGAGGGGGGCCGGACACCGTATCAATTTTGCTTCCTCTATCCACTCCTGTGTAGAAGGAAATTGGTCATAAGGCGAATCATCGAAAGGCAAACAAACGGTATGTCCGGACTCGGAACTACTTACTTGAGTATCCGGGCGATTGCAGCTTAGGCCAGCATCCTCGGTCAATTCCGGACGCACCTCCTGCGATCCGAAGAATAATTTGTACATCTCCAGGAGTGTCATACCCATGAAGTGTTGAAGAATCCGTGGACCCTCCGGATTGAACTCCCATAGCCGGAGAGGGCGACGTTTGCAGGGCAGGAGACGCCTAATCAGCATAACCTGCGTCACCACCACCATATCGATCTCCCTCGTTAGGAGATCTCGAATCCGGCCCTGCAGTAGGGGCACGTCCTTTGACGGCCCCCAGTTGAGCCCTTGGTTGACCCAGGACATCAACCTTCGTGGAGGTCCCGGGCGGAATAAGGGCGGCGGCTTTTGCCTGTGGCCCCTCGGAACGGTAATATAGAACCACTCTTGCTGTCACGGGCCGAGCTCCTCTTGGAAGGAGCCAGCGGGCCACGGGGCATCGGCCCTCTTACTTATGGCCGCCCCGCCACACTCCGCTTGACGCCCCCCGATCATCTTCGGCGCCACATTGAAGGTCTTCAACCACAGGCCGAAGTGAGGGGTGACGCGGAGGAAGGCTTCGCAGACGACAATAAATGCGGAAATATGGAGGATGGACTTCGGAGCCAAGTCGTGGAATTCCAACCATAGTAAAACATGAGCCCTCTCACAAAAGGATCCATCGGGAAGCCTAAACCCCGACGGAGGTGGGATACAAAAACGACATACTCGCCGGGCTCGGGGTGGGGATGGCCTGCCCTTCGGCAGGCAACCTGTGCGAAATCTCGTAAGACAGGTACTTGGCCTCCCGCAGCTTTAGCACGTCCTCCTCCGTGACGGAGGAGGGCATCCACCGGCCCTGGAGGTCGGAACCGGACATCGTTGGAAGTCCGCAGCGCTCAAATCTGGAGCTCTAGGTGCTGGAACTTGGAGCGGGGAGAGGATTTGATGAAGGATTGAAGAAAAAAGAAACGAGCCTTGGTCCCGTTATAAAGAGGGAGAATACCAAGAGCCGTCTCCGTGACCGTTTGGGACTCGCCTTAGATAGAGGGGGCGTGGAGAACGGGCGCGGTTGGGTTACCCACGTCCGTATTAATGAGAATCCCGGATTAAGGGGAAACACGATCTCTGCTTCGACAATACGTGCCAAGGAAACCGCCTCGCTAAATGCGCTGAGGTGGTAGAGTAAAAACAATTCAAGTAATGGCTTGGTAGTGGTGTGACGTCATGCCACAAAAAACGTCAGCAGATTGAACTTGTGTATATATTATTATTCTCTCTACGGTGGAACGTGGAATTTATTTTGCAGAGCCGGACACTATCCTGGTGTTCACAATCTTCTATCATTCGGAGGAGGAACCCGCCTTGCAATGCCAAGCAACATACGCGCCGGACTTATCGTCATTGAAGCCTGGTTCAGGGGCTACTAAGGGAGTCCTGGATTAGGGGGTGTCCGGATAGCCGGACTACCATCATCATCCGAACTATCATTGGCCGGACTATCATCATCGTCCGGACTCCAAGACTATGAAGATACAAGATTGAAGACTTCTCCCCGTGTCCGGATGGGACTTTCCTTGGCGTGGAAGGCAAGCTTGGCGATACGGATATGTAGATCTCCTACCATTGTAACCGACTCTATGTAACCCTAGCCCTCTCCGGTGTCTATATAAACCGGATGGCTCTAGTCCGTAGGACTCAAACAACAACCCTTACAATCATACCATAGGCTAGCTTCTAGGGTTTAGCCTCCTTGATCTCGTGGTAGATCCACTCTTGTAAACATCCACAATATCAATATCAATCAAGCAGAACGTAGGGTTTTACCTCCATCAAGAGGGCCCGAACCTGGGTAAAACATCGTGTCCCTTGTCTCCTGTTACCATCCGCCTAGACGCACAGTTCAGGACCCCCTACCCGAGATCCGCCGGTTTTGACACCGACACTAAGTATATGAAAGAAATTGTTACTAATAAGATAAAGATACCGGAAGCTGAAATTTCCACCATGCTTGCTAATTACACTTTTAAGGGTGGAATACCAAAGAAACTTGGAGATCCAGGAGTACCAACTATACCATGCTCCGTTAAAAGAAACTATGTTAAAACTGCTTTATGTGATCTTGGAGCCGGTGTTAGTGTTATGCCTCTCTCTTTATATCGTAGACTTGATTTGAATAAGTTGACACCTACTGAAATATCTTTGCAAATGGCTGATAAATCAACTGCTATACATGTCGGTATTTGTGAGGATGTGCCTGTTGTGGTTGCAAACATTAATATTTTAATGGACTTTGGTATTCTTGATATTACCAAGGACGATAGTATGTCTATTATTCTTGGAAGACCCTTTTTGAATACTGCAGGGGCTGTAATTGATTGCAGCAAAGGCAATGTCACTTTTCATGTTAATGGTAATGAGCATACGGTACACTTTCCGAGGAAACAACCTCAGGTCCACAGTATCAATTCTATTGGAACAATTCCATCGATTATTTTTGAAGGTTTTGAATTTCCTCTTCCTACTATCAACAAGAAATATGATATTCTTATTATTGGGGATGTGCATATACCCGTTGAGCTAACTTAGTGTAATTCGAAATTTCTCCGGTTCCATGTTATTCGGAATGAGTTTGTTAACAAGACCTGATCAACCTTGTTAGTGGATTCCTTTTGATGAGCATGAGATGGATGAAACTAGAAGGGACAACCTTCCATACCCTTTTTCTACTTTCTGTTATTTAGTTGAAATAAAGTAAAAATAGTATTTTTCTGTCTATTTTCTGATTTATCCATGCAATATAAAAATACCCCAAAAATAAAAGTTCTCCAAATGCCCTGAAAATGGAATATGATTTTTTTCTGGAATATTTGAGAATATCTGGCACTGAGAACACTGCAGGGGGAGCAAGCACCTGGCCACGAGGGTCCAGGGCGCGCCCACCCCCACAGGGCGCGCCCCCTGCCTCGTGGGCCCATGGTGGCTCCCCTTCATTTATTTCTGCACCCACACACTTCTTCCTCCCAGAAAAATCACCATCCAGCTCAAGCACGAGTTCTAGCTCATTTTGCTGCGATTTTCGATCTCCTTGCTCAAAGCACCTCTCACAAAACTACTTGGGGGGACTGTTCCTTGGTATGTGACTCCTCCATTGGTCCAATTAGTTTTTGTTCTAGTGCTCTATTCATTGAAAATTTGTGTTGCCTAGGTGACCATGTTCTTGAGCTTGCATGTCAAATTATATGGTTCCAAGTATTTCTATTGCATGAAATAGTCTCTAGGCACTTGTAGGAGTAGTTGCTATCAATTTTGTTGAGCTTGGTTCACTTTTATTTGAAGTTACTAAAAATTTCAGAAATTTTTCAGTGGAAGAAATATGCTTAGGAAAATGTACCAAGGTGGTTCTTCAAGGAAGCAAGGACCCAGGCTTGCAATGTGTCATGCTGACGATGAGCCACCAAGGGATGCTCCAGTGCGGCCCTGTGAATGGCCTTCAAGAAACTTTATAGATCGAGCGGGAATCAAGGAAGAATTTAACGCATATTTGCATAACGCTGATCTTGTGAGCTTCGAGGCAGAAAAATGCCGCCAGTACCACTATCTCACTAGTTCCTTTGTGAGGAGGTTTGAATTTTCATCTTAACGCAATTCTCCAACTGTCCTATTTGATCTTTATGAAAATTCGTATACGATGGACTTAGAGGATTTTACCATTGCTTGCAAACTTCCACAATGGGGTGGTTCTAGTGAACCTCGCAAATCTAAATTTAGAAATTTTCTTGCTAGTATATCTGTGGGGGAATCTAGAGATATAGCACAAGCTACCATATAGGGAGCATTGATTTTCCTGCTATACATTATTTTTCTCTCTTCATAGGTAGGTGCATAAATGGTAAAGATGAAGCATGTCATATGTGTGTCCCTGACCTCAGTATTCTTAGGATTGCTGTGTTAGGAGACAAATCTTATAATTTGGGAGCCATTGTTACACGTAGGGTGCATAATAATAGATTTAATGGAGATTTCTTTGGTGGAATTTATGCAACCCACTTAGCTGATTTTCTTGGTGTAGCCATACGTAATGATGATATTGAATTGCCTCCTGCTTACCTAGACTTTAATGCTATGGTTCACCACCAGTTTGTTGAGAGGAATGAATCACCTCTCCAGTATCGCTTAATCTTTGACAGACGTCGTGCTGTCCGTATTACTCTCCCTGCTCCTGCCTTCTTTGATTATCAGGCAAAAGGAAGATATGTTATTACCAGAGAGGAGGCAGATGAGTACGAGAGGAGGGCGGAGGCAGCTCGTCACCATGCTGTAGCTTAGGAGGCGATAGCCGCTGCATCTCAGTACGACCCCGACTACAACTATGGATATCCGCCAGGCCATCCGTGGCAATAAACCAACTTAGGCCAAAAGCCTAAGCGTTGGGGAGTACGTATTTCCCACCGACATTACATTTATGTTCACACACACTCATTGCTAGATGTCGGTGCTCATACTTTTTCACTGTAATATCCATGATAGTTTATTTTCTTTTTCTTGCTTTCTTCTTGTGTGTTTAATAAACCTTAAGAACAAACAAAAAAAATTGGTGTAGCTTTTAGTTAGTTTACTTTTCTTGTTGTAGTAGTAATAATTAAAAAGAAAACTCAAAAAGATTTCCTGTTCTTCTTTTTGCTTGTTGGGAGCTTTCTCGTGTAAATAGTTTTATTTATTTTCTTTTCTTTGGGGGTCGACAGGAGAAGACCATAATTAAATTGTTGAAGTGGCTCTTATATGCATTATTGTTGATTTAACCAAGAGCCAATATTGCCTTGTCTTCTCCTGTTTATTGAATGCTCGCAAATTCCAGCTCAGTCCAATGCACGTGCACTCTTATTATTATTCACTTCATTCGGTCGTGAAAGTGAAAGGCAATTATGACGATATATGATGGACTGACTGAGATGAGAGAAGCTGGTATGAACTCGAACTCTCTTGTTTTTGTAAATATGATTAGTTCATCATTCCTGATTCAGCCTATTATGAATAAACATGTTTGCAATGACAATTAAAGATCATAGTTGCTCGTGCCATGATTGATTAGCTATGAGTTATCATGGTTTACCTTGCGTGCCAACATGCTATTAAAATGGTTCTGATGTGGTATAGTGGGGTGGTATCCTCCTTTGAATGATTTAAGTGACTCGACTTGGCACATGTTCACACATGTAGTTGAAACAAATAAACATAGCATTCACGATATTTATGTTCATGGTGGATTATATCCTACTCATGCTTGTACTCAATGTCTATTAATTTTAATGCATGTTCATGACTGTTGCGCTCTCTAGTTGGTCGCTTCCCAGTCTTTTGCTAGGCTTCACTTGTACTAAGCGGGAATACTGCTTGTGCATCCAATCCCTTAAACCCCAAAGTTATTCCATATGAGTCCACCATACCTTCCTATATGAGGTATCTACCTGCCGTTCCAAGTAAATTTGTATGTGCCAAACTCTAAACCTTCAAATGAAATTCTGTTTTGTATGCTCGAATAGCTCATGTATCAACTAGGGCTATCTGTATCTTCCATGCTAGGCAGGTTATTCTCAAGAGTGGACTTCGCTCCTCATTCACGAGAAAATGGCTGGTCACCGGGATGCCTAGTTCCATGCTTTATGCAAACTAAATCAAAATAATTGCAAAAAAACTCCCCCTGGGACTTTTGCTAATTGGAGGCACTCGTTGTTTCGAGCAAGCCATGGATTGATGGTTGTTGGTGGAGGGGGAGTATAAACTTTACCATTCTGTTTGGGAACCGCCTATAATGTGTGTAGCATGGAAGATATCGCCATCTCTTGGTTGTTATGTTGACAATGAAAGTATAACACTCAAAATATTATTTATCTCTATTTCAAAACCGAGCTCTGGCACCTCTACAAATCCCTGCTTCCCTCTACGAAGGGCCTATCTATTTACTTTTATGTTGAGTCATCACCCTCTTGTTAAAAAGCACTAGCAGGAGAGCACTGTTGTCATTTGCATTCGTTACTATTAATTTATATTGGGTATGACTATGACTGGATCTCTTTTACCATGAATTAGAATGTCTAGTAAGTCCTTGATCTTTAAAGGTGCTCTGCATTTATGTTTTGCGCTCTCAGAAAGGGCTAGCGAGATACCATCTTGTTATATCATATCATGATTGTTTTGAGAAAGTGTTGTCATCCGAGATTTATTTTTATTGCTCGCTAGTTGATTATGCCATTGATATGAGTAAACATGAGACCTAAGAGTTATTGTTAATGTGGTTAGTCATAATCTTTGCTGAAAACTTGAATGCTGGCTTTACATATTTACAACAACAAGAGCAAACAGACTTTGTAAAAGTTTTTCTTTATCACTTTCAGTTTATCAACTGAATTTCTTGAGGATAGGCAAAGGTTTAAGCTTGGGGGAGTTGATACGTCTGCGTCGTATCTACTTTTCCAAACACTTTTGCCCTTGTTTTTGACTCTAACTTGCATGATTTGAATGGAACTAACCCGGACTGACGCTGTTTTCAGCAGACTTTCCATGGTGTTATTTATGTGCAGAAACAAAAGTTTTCGGAATGACCTGAAACTCCACAGAACATGTTTTTGGAAAATATTAAAAATACTGGAAGAAAAATCCATGTCAGGGGGCCCACACCCTGTCCATGAGGGTGGGGGGCGCGCCCCCTGCCTTGTGGGGCCCCTGACGCTCCACCGACCTCAACTCCAACTCCATATATTCACTTTCGGGGAGAAAAAAATCAGAGAGAAGGATTCATCGCGTTTTACGATACGGAGCCGCCGCCAAGCCCTAAAACCTCTCGGGAGGGCTGATCTGGAGTTCGTTCGGGGCTCAGGAGAGGGGAATCCATCGCCGTCGTCATCATCAACCATCCTCCATCACCAATTTCATGATGCTCACCGCTGTGCATGAGTAATTCCATCCTAGGCTTGCTGGACGGTGATGGGTTGGATGAGATTTATCATGTAATAGAGTTAGTTTTGTTAGGGTTTGATCCCTAGTATCCACTATGTTCTGAGATTGATGTTGCTATGACTTTGTATGCTTAATGATTGTCACTAGGGCCCGAGTGCCATGATTTCAGGTCTGAACCTATTGTGTTTTCATGAATATATGTGAGTTCTTGATCCTATCTTGCAAGTCTATAGTCACCTACTATGTGTTATGATCCGGCAACCCCGAAGTGACAGTAATTGGGACCACTCCCGGTGATGACCGTAGTTTGAGGAGTTCATGTATTCACTATGTGCTAATGCTTTGTTCCGGTACTCTATTATAAGGAGGCCTTAATATTCCTTAGTTTCCGCTAGGACCCCGCTGCCACGGGAGGGTAGGAAAAAAGATGTCATGCAAGTTCTTTTCCATAAGCATGTATGACTATATTCGGAATACATGCCTACATTACATTGATGAATTGGAGCTAGTTCTTTGTCACCCTATGTTTTGATTGTTACATGATGAATCGCATCCGGCATAATTCTCCATCACCGATCCAATGCCTACAAGCTTTTCACATATTGTTCTCCGCTTATTTACTTTTCCGTTGTTATTGTTACAATCACTACAAAACCCGAAAATATTACTTTTGCTACCGTAACGTTACTTCCATATTACCTTGCTACTAAATACTTTGCTGCAGATATTAAGTTATCCAGGTGTGGTTGAATTGACAACTCAACTACTAATACTTGAGAATATTCTTTGGCTCCCCTTGTGTCGAATCAATTAATTTGGGTTGAATACTCTACCCTCGAAAACTGTTGCGATCCCCTATACTTGTGGGTTATCAGTGCTCGATCCTAGTGACAGAAGGGGAACCGACACGTATTGTATTGTTCCAAACAAGGATAAAAAGATTGGGTTTTTATCATAATGCTTGAGTTAATTCCTCTACATCATGTCATCTTGCTTAAGGCGTTATTCCGTTCTTTATGAACTTAATACTCTAGATGCATGCTGGATAGCGGTCGATGTGTGGAGTAATATTAGTAGATGCAGAGTCGTTTCGGTCTACTTGACATGGACAGGATGCCTATATTCATTATCATTGCCTTAGATATCATCATAACTTTGCGCTTTTCTATCAATTGCTTGGCAATAATTTGTTCACCCACCGTAATAATTTCTATCTTGAGAGAAGCCTCTAGTGAAACCTATGGCCCCCGGGTCTATTTTCCATCATATAAGTTTCCCGTCTACAATTTCAGTTTCCTATTTACTTTCTTTGCAATCTTTTACTTTCCGTTCCATAAACCAAAAATACCAAAAATATCACTTTACCGTTTATCCATCTATATCAGATCTCACGTTGCAAATAACCATGAAGGGATTGACAACCCCTTTATCGCGTTGGGTGCAAGTTGGTGTTTGTTTGTGCAGGTATTCGGTGGCTTGCGTGCTGTCTCCTACTGGATTGATACCTTGGTTCTCAAAAGCTAAGGGAAATACTTACTCTACTTTGCTGCATCACTGAGGGAGTCCTGGATTAGTGGGTATCCGGACAACCGGACTATATACTTTGGCCGGACTATTGGACCGTGAAGATACAAGACTCAAGAATTCGTCCCGTGTCCGGATGGGACTCTCCTTTGCATGGAAGACAAGCTTGGCGATCCGGATATTATATTTCCTTCTTTGTAACCGACTCCATGTAAACCCTAGCCCCCTCCGGTGTCTATATAAACCGGAGGGTTTAGTCCTTAGAGACAAAATCATAATCATCATAGGCTAGCTCCTAGGGTTTAGCCTCTACGATCTCGTGGTAGATCAACTCTTGTAACACTCATATCATCAATATCAATCAAGTAGGAAGTAGGGTTTTACCTCCATCGAGAGGGCCCGAACCTGGGTAAAACATCGTGTCCCTTGCCTCCTGCTACCATTAGCCTTAGACGCACAGATCGGGACCCCCTACCCGAGATCCGCCAGTTTTGGCACCGACATTGGTGCTTTCATTGAGAGTTCCTTTGTGTCGTCGCTGTAAGGCTCGATGGCTCCTTCAATCATCAACAACAATATGGTCCAGGGTGAGACTTTTCCCCCCGGACAGATCTTCGTGTTCGGTGGCTTCGCACTATGGGCCAATTTGCTTGGCCATCTGGAGCAGATCGACAGCTACGCCCCTGGCCATCAGGTCAAGTTCGGAAACCTAAACTACATGGCCGATATCCGCGGAGACTTGATGTCCAACGGATTCGGGCCTATGCCAGGAGCCCCGGATAGTCACGATGAGCACGGCTTAGACCTGCTGTCGGACAATGCTCGGGATAGCGCCCCTGTAGGAGCCCCGGACCTAAATCCGGGGCAGATTGCGTCGCCCGAGGTCGAGTGCATGGACCCCGCCCCGGAGGCTACACACCCATCGGCGGTAGAGCCGAACACAAACTTCACCCCCAAGGAAGCCTGTGACTCCGGACCCCCGGACTTGTATCCGGCTGTAGGTTCCAGTCCGCGCACCTCCGAGCCCGCCGGATCTGGTTGGGCTCCGGTAATGGAGTTCACCGCTGCGGATATCTTCCAATACTCGCCCTTTGGCGACATGCTGAACTCATTAAAGTCTCTCTCTTTGCCAGGAGACTCTTGGCCGAACTATGTCCGGCTCAAGGGGGAAGAAGGCGACGAAGAAATCTGTTGCCCACCCACCACCCACTTCATAGCCACTGTCGCTGGTGTATCAGACATGCTTGACTTCTACTCCGATGATACCGACGGTATGGACGTCAGTGCATGAAACTATTCAGAACCAACAGGGCGCTGGACTGCCACCTCGTCATATGATATATACATGGTGGATACGCCTAAAGAGGACGATGGTGACAAACCAGAGGATGAAACCACCGGACAAAAGCCAAAACGACAGCGCAGGCGGCGCTCCAAGTCCAGCAACAGTAAAAATAGCGATAACAGCGCTAGAAAGATCGCCACCACAGTCAACTCCGAAGGCAACAACGACCATATGGACCCAGCAATGGAGCAGGATGAACCAGGTCACGCCGAACACAGCTCGGAGCAGACGCCCGATCACAATGATCCCGAAGGACGAACTCATCAAACCGCTCGGGGACAAGAGCACAGTCCGGATACGATGCATTCATCATCCCGGAAACGCGCATGGAACGAGCTAACCTCCACAGAAAGCTTATGGCCACCGCAAGAAATCTAAAGAAGGAGAAGCAAAAACTTAAAGCCGCACAGGAAACGCTCAATCACAGATGGAATAAAGTGCTAGACACTGAAGAAAAGTACGGCGACGATCTCCAAACAAAGAGCTATCCAACGCGCAAGCTGCTACCAGAATTCGATGACGAGGCCGTTCCACCGAAGAACAAAACGACCAATAGGCCGAACAAACCACTTTGAAACCACAATAGAGCAGCTACCGATGACGCACATGATTTACGTGAGCTCTTGGATGAAAAGGCTGGTGCGACCAGGTCCATCTATGGAGCCAGAGGACAAGCCCCGACACAGGACTATGGTCACCAAAACGATCAGACTGATCAGATACCAGTTCGAAGTCAGTACCAGACACATCAACAGCCGACGGCATGCCATAACACATCCAGAAACAGTGGGGCTGCTCACCCGCTGTGCTTCACCGAAGAGGTACTAAACCATGAATTTCCACAAGGTTTTAAACCTGTGAACATAGAGGCATACGACGGAACGACAGGCCCCGGGGTCTGGATTGAGGATTTTATCCTTCATATCCAGATGGCTCGTGGGGACGACCTCCACGCCATCAAATACCTTCATCTCAAGTTGAAGGGACTAGCTCGGCACTGGTTGAAAAGCCTCCCTGAAAATTCAATCGAAAGTTGGGAGGAACTCGAGGATGCCTTCAGGGCCAATTTTCAAGGGACCTATGTCCGACCTCCGGATGCGGACGATTTAAGTCACATAATCCAACAGTCACAGAGAATGCTGGGTCTTCAAGCAGGCCGGCAAATTAAATGCCGAACACAAGGGAAGGGAAACACCAAGTGAAGACGAGGATGAGCTTCGCCAGCCAAACACTGGGGGACAGAAAAAATTCCCACCAGAGGTAAAAACAGTATACATGATCCATGCGACTCACATATCCACGACACTACAAGAAAAAGACACACCCGTGACATTTTGGTCCGAACGAATTTTTTTTCTGTCATACATATGACACTTCTATGACGATAATTGTGACAAAACCCGGTATCATCATAGATGTGGTGGGCTCCTACTTCTATGACAAAAAATCATGACAGAAAATGGGCTTTTCGTCCTGGGCGGGCCAGAGACACAGGTGCATGACATTCTTTGGGCCGTCCATGACGGAAAAAACCGTGGTAGAAGCGAGGGCGAGGAAAATTTCGGGGAGTTGCCGGTTACGGTGGGAGGTCGGGGGCCGAGCGATGCACATTTCTCTCGTACACGTGCGAGGCGTTGGCTCTAACTGAACCCGAGCGAGGCATTGGGCTCTAATCGAACCCGAATTGCAGACTGCAGCTACGCGTTCATCGAACCCGAGCGATCGATCGATGGCTATTAACTGAACCCGATTGAGCGATTCCTTTGCTACTGCTGCTAACTAAATCCGATTGATTGGATGAACAAAGGCGTTGTGGGGGGTGGATGAACAGAGAGCGGTGGCGTTGCCTCTGGATGAACAGGACCCCATGGTGTGGAGGGCTGGATGGACAGTAGACGGTGGAGGGGTGGTTGAATAGGACCCCGTGGTGTGGAGGGCTGGATGAACAGTAGAAGGTGGAGGGGTGCCTGTGGAGGGGTGGTTGAACAGGAGCCGGTGGAGTAGCGGGCGGTGGTGGCTAGATGAACAGGAGCCCGTGGAGGCTGGAGGAGGTCGACGGTAGCCCGTGGAGGCTGGAGGAGGTAAACGGTGGAGATGAACAGTATCCCGTGGAGTCCCATTTTTTGGTACGCCACACCCCTCCTGATGAACAGGACCCCCATTTGGACCGTAGCGCTCCAACACAAGTCCGTTTCGTCCATTTTGCGGTACGCCACACCCCTCCCGATCAATAGGACCCCTGTTTTGACCGTAGGAGGTCTGTTTCATCCCGTTTTGCGGTACGCCACACCCCTCCCGATCAACAGGACCCCCGTTTCGACCATAGGAGGTCCATTTCCTCCGTTTTGCGGTACTCCACACCCCTCCCGATCAAAAGGACCCCAGTTCCAAACGTAGGAGGTCCATTTCCTCCATTGTGCGGTCCGCCAGGCCTTGTTTCCATCGCCTGTTCCGTCCAAGCCCTCCCGAGGAACACGACCACGCATTCTATTCCGACCCAGCCGGTTGGCTCCCACACATTTCGTTGCCTCCCGATGAACACGACGCATTCCGTTGCCTCCCCATGAACACGACGCATTCCATTGCCTCCCCATGAACACGACGATGACGCTGTTTCTCTGTTCCGACCCAGCCATGTACACGAGCCCTGGCCGTACGTTTGCGCGAGTAGGCGTTCGAGACCCCGCCCCTATCTACACATACGTGGTCCTAATTTCTTTATTGCACCCTGGCCGCTGTACGTACGTGTACATGCTACATGCGCGCCTCTATTACTATCGCGCGGCGCCTCTACTCGACCGTGCGGCGCCTCTACTACGACACGCGCGCGCCTTCTCGCCGAGCGGTGTACGCATACGCTCACGACCAGGATGACAATGCTACGTACGCTTCGACCAGGTGGGTCCCGACTGTCAGGCACTTCCTTGGGTGCAAAGATGTAGCTGGTGGGTCCCAGCAGTCCGGGGGCGAATCGTTTTGTTTTCTTTTTGCCCGGACGCACTTCCTTGCATGCGAAGGTGTAGCTGGTGGGTCCCAGCAGTCAAGGGGCGAATCTTTTTTTTGCCTGAAAGCACTTCCTTGCGTGCGAAGATGAAGTTGGTGGGTCCCAACAGTCAGGGGGAAGCGTTTTTTCCGCGAAATACAGTGGCTCGTCCGGTGGGTCCCAGCTGTCAGGTGGAGGAATCATTATTTTCCGCGTAATAAGGAGGCACTTCCTTGATGCGGCCGTGGACCCAGTTGTCAGCCTCTCCACGTATAGTCCACGTCCAATGGAAGTCGTTCATTGACCACGTTGACCAGGCCGCGCCGAGAGCACCACAGCGGTGGACGACGGCGAGGCCTAGGAAGGGGAAAACGCAGAGCCAGGAAAGACACGGCAGTGGAAGCCCGCGCGGAGAGGAGTACGAGGGTTCACTGGTTCGGCTGCGGTGTGAGGTTGCCGTCGCCGCAGGGCCTGGCCAACGGTGGGAAGAGTAGGGGGCGGTGAGGCCTCCGCGGCAGCACAGCGGCCCACGGGAGGAAGGAGCATGCGGCACGACCGGCGCTGCTTTGGGCGGCTGGAGCAAGAAGACCAGAGGTTGAAGAAGCACTACGGCTGTTGGATGGACATCGTACGGTCACTGGAGCTAGAATCATTCATATTGACTAAGTTGACAAAGCCCTTCGTCCCCGTCAACTTAGTTGGCCGACAAGTCATCCTCCCACTATGGTGGGTCCCAGCTAGCAGGGTGGGTATTCATTTTTGTATGCGTAATAAGGAGGCACTTCCTTGCGTGCAAAGATATAGCTGGTGGGTCTGACATGTCAGTGGGGGGAACGTTTTTTTCGTGAAATACAGAGGCCCTTCCGGTGGGTCCCAGCTGTCAGGTGGAGGAATCATTATTTTGCGCATACAGTCCACGGCCGATGGATGTAGTTCGTTGACCACGTTGACCAGGCCACGCCTAGAGCACCATGGCGGTGGATGACGACGAGGCCTAGGAAGGGAACGACACAGAGCCAGGGAAGACTCGGCAATGGTTGCCCACAAGGTGGGGAGTACGCGGGTTTACTGGTCCGGCTGCCGTCGCCGAAAAATAACAGGAGGTGTGGGTGAGTAGAGGAATGGCCTGGCTAGCAATGAAGTAGGGCGGGGCGGTCGGCTCAGTGTCGGGCAAAGCACAGACAACCGGCACGGAGGCGGAGGAGGCAGTCCCACCGAGCTGGTTTGGGCGGCCGGAGCAAGAAGATCAGATTGAAGAAGAAGCGGCGACCGCTGGATTAACATCCAACGGTCACTGCTGCTAGAATCGTTTGTGGACTAAGTTGACAAAGCCAAAGTACACGTCAACCTAGTAGACCCACAAGTCAGCCTCCACGACGCATTCCGTTCCGACCCAGCCGGTTGGCTCCCCATGAACACGACGACGATGTTGTTTCTCCTTCGACCCAGCCATGTACACGAGCCCTGGACGTACGTATGCGCGAGTAGGCATTCGAGACCCTGCCCGTATGTACGTACGTTGCCATATTTTCTTTCTTGCACACTGGCCATTGTACGTATGTGGATATGCTACGTGCGCGCCTCTACTACGACACGTGCGCGCCTCTACTACGACACGTGCGCGCCTCTACATCGACCAATATGTACATACACGTTCACGACCAGAATGACAACGCTACGTGCACTTCGACCAGGTGGGTCCCGACTGTCAGGAACTTCCTTGCCTGCGAAGATGTAGCTGGTGGGTCCTAGCAGTCAGGGGGTGAATCATTTTTTTTTTGCCTGGACTCACTTCCTTGCGTGCGAAGATGTAGCTGGTGGGTCCCAGTAGTCAGGGGGAAACGTTTTTTCATGAAATACTATGGCCTGTCCGGTGAGTCCCCGCTGTCAGGTGGAGGAATAATTATTTTGCACGTAATAAGGAGGCACTTCCTTGCTGCAACCGTGGACCCAGCTATCAGCCTCTCCACGTACATTCCATGTCCGGTGGAAGCCGTTCCTTGACCACATTGACCATGCCACGCTGATAGCACTAGGGCGGTGGACGACGACGAGGCCTAGGAAGGGGACGACGCGGAGCCGGGGAAGACGCGGCAGTGGATGCCCACATGTAGAGGAGTACGAGGGTTCACTAGTTTGCTGCGGTTTGAGGCTACCATCACCGCAGAATAACAGGGGATGTGGGTGAGTAGAGGGATGGCCTGGCCAGCGGTGTGAGTAGTAGGGAGCGGTGAGGCCTCCGCCGCATCGCAGCCGGCCACGGGAGGCAGGAGCATGAGGCATGACCGACACTATTTTGGACGGCTGGAGCAAGAAGACCAGAGGTTGAAGAAGCACTACGGCCGTTGGATGGACATCGTACGGTCACTGGAGCTAGAATCGTGCATATTGACTAAGTTGACAAAGCCCTCCGTCCCCATCAACTTAGTTGGCCCACAAGTCAGCCTCCCACTATTGTGGGTCCCATCTAGTAGGGGGGTATTCATTTTTTGGTGCGTAATAAGGAGGCACTTCCTTGCGTGCAAAGATATAGCTGGTGGGTCCGACCTATCAGCGATGGGAACATTTTTCACAAAATATAGAGGCCCTTCCGGTGGGTCCCAGCTGTCAGGTGGAGGAATCATTATTTTGCACGCAATAAGGAGGCATTTCCTTGCGTGCGGCCCTGAAGCCAGCTGTCAGCCTCTCCACACACAGTCTACTTTCGATGGTGTCATTCATTGACCACATTGACCACTCCGCGCCGAGCGCATCCAATGTGGTGGACGACGGCGAGGCCCCGGAGAGCAATGAGCCGGAGATGGGAAGACGCGGGAGTAGAGTCGCAGACGGAGAGGTGTAGGAGGGTTAACTGGTTCTGGTGCAATGTGGTTTGGCAGTCGGTGGAGAAGAACAGGATGTGTGAAGGGGTGGAGGGATGGCCTGGCCAACAGTGGAGTAGCACTTCATAGCGAAGCGTGCTAAGCAGAGTTGCTAGCAGGAGGAGGCGGGAGCAGGTGGTCCCGGCGGCGCTGGAGGAAGAAGACGAGTGATTGAAGATGGATGTCGGTCGTTGGATGTAAATCCAACGGCTAACAATGTCAGAATCATTTATTGACTAAGTTGACAATGACTTGCATTGGCTTTGACCTATTGGCCCACATTTCAGCCTCCAAAAATGTGGCACGTATTCAACCCATTTTTTCAGAATTTACAGTCTGTTTTTGCGGGGTAGAATTTACAGTCCATTTGATATCTTTTTTTGAACTACTTTCCATTAGCTGGGCTGGGTGAACAAATAATGTAGTGTCCATGCGGCCCATTTATGTTTTTCCTAAAAAATTACAGGCCATTTGCACTTTGTCAAAATATACGATTTTGCTGGGCTTATTCTAATTATAATGTTGGGGTGGGTGTAGCAATGTTATCAAAAAATAAACAGGGGCTGAGCATTTTGTTGTATATATATATTTAAATAATAATTGATTTTTTATTACATTGGTCCTTAAATCTTACCAAGCTTTTGTACACAATCACTAGGATTTTTGTTGCCAAAAAAATCCAGGATTTTATTGTTAAGAAATTATTTTTGTAAGTTAATAAGAAGTGGAATATTGTTTTATTACATATGTAAGTATCTGTTAAATATATGATGACAATAACAATAATATAGAATAACATCTAAAATAATTTAAATATATATAATATAGTTAGAAGGGAAACATATGTTGGACCAGGTGTTCCTATTCTTATATAGAAAAGTAGAACAAACATCTGCGTTTTCTTCAAAAAAATACATAAATTGGGCTGCCAATGTTTTAGGAAAAATAAAACCTCGGATGGGAGGTCCATAGGCCAGTCGATACATGACGGCCCTCAAGAAACTACAAACATGCCTATGGACCTCCCATCCGAGGTTGTGGGTTGCGCATGTTAAAAAAGAAAGCCTAGACGGGGCAGCCCAAAACCCAGCTGATACTTGCTGCCCCAGTGATAATAAATGATACCTGCCAGCTCCCCGGCTTCATTGTGAATTTATCTCCTATAGTAACTACGTTGAAGAACCTAAAAAATGTAACTATGTTGACAAATCCGTGGGCCCCAATGTCAGTATAGCATTAGGAGGAAGTTTTTTTTCGATGAGGCACTTGCTTGCGTACGGCCATAGACCTGGTGGTTCTCGACTGTCCGCCTGTCCACGTGCAGTCCTCTCCAGATTCCTCTCGTTTGTACAGCATGTTCACAATGGTAGACAGCGGCGTCCCTCGATTTCTCTGTTTTTCGCACACTCGACATTGTGTGGGCATCTTGAAAATAGCATATCTTTTTGATTGTGCATCATATGAAGATGTGCTATGCATGAATGTTGATCAGCATGATGTTAACTGGCTGGTAGTTCCAGTTTCGACCATGAATAAAACATCCCGCATGATGTTAACACTATTTGAAAAGGCCGTGTTAATATAAATGCTCTGCCTCTGAAAGTTGCGGTTTCTTATCTGAAATTGAACTTGGCGTTTCTTATCTAAAACTGATAACTTGTATTTTCTTCTCTGAGAATCACATTGTCTGCACTTTTTTACTCCTATGAAACTACATTTTTTAAGTACTAAATATAGATCTCTAGAATTCATAAAATACTTCATATGCTCAATACTTCAAATATGAAATTCAAAAGACATTCATATCTGAAAGTACTCTCAAAATACACAACACAAAACACAATTCACAACCTGCAAATACTAACAACCCTAAGCTGCTCCTGATAATTCACAACATGCTCGACTATAGGTCTGGGGGGGGGGGGGCAATCCTCCTATTCCTCGGCGGCAGACAGCATACTGTTTTTCTCCTCTTGCAACTGGGTTTAGTCGACGAAGACTCCACCGGCTCGCTCTGGCACGACACCCTCAGAAACGGCACCCTGTAGATGCTCGATCCTTCAATCTCTGGTGGATGCTCCATCTGGGATTGATACTCCCACCACTGCTCCCTCACGATCAGATTCGGTGAATCTGTTTGCTCCATGGCCCAGAGGAGCAGCTCTATGGACTCCCGCGTGACTCCCTTCAGGAGTATCGCCACCTTTTCGCTCTGTTGCAGATATTTGGCCATGGATGTCGCCGTCGCCCCTCGTTGGTCCTTGTTGTCAAACCAAGACAGTATCTCCAACATCCTAGCTAGCTTCACAGGGTCGCCATTTGCGATCCTCACGTATCAGTTGTACTCCTCCATCGATCTACTTCTCCACAACACCTTCACTCGCCGGCGGTGGATTTTTAATTCAAGAGGAGAGGAGCAACGCTGGTTTTGGTTCAGAACAGGAGAGGAGCGACGCTGGTTTTGGGATTGGAACAGGATAGGAGGGGTGGTGGTTTTGAAATGGAAGAGGAGAGGAGCGTCGCTGGATTTAGATTAGAACAGGAGAGGAGCAGCGGTGGTTTAAGAGGAGAAGAGCAGAAGAGCGGCGCAGGTCTTGGAAGTATATTTTTTTGTTTTGCATATTTTGGGTCAAAGTTTGACCACGTACTATATTTGACAAGCAAAATGTGAATGCATGTCACCAAAAAATTTATCGTTTGGTTCGTATCTGAATGTACTTTCAAATTATATTATTTTTGCAACATATAACATATATTTTATTTGTGAAAACCATGGTCAATTATGACCCAGAATAAAAGGGAGACTGGTTAATGTGGGGTCGCTTTCTTAATTGAAGGGTAATTGATTTTGATTTTGATCCAGTCACAGCGCCGGGCCTCTCGTCCAATCCTAAATCACTGCCGCACGCTCCTCTCCCTCTTCTCCATTGCAAAACCACCTCGGACAGCCGGACTATATCCGTTGGCCGGACTTCTGTACTATGAAGATACAAGATTGAAGACTTCGTCCCGTGTCCGGATGGGACTCTCCTCTGCGTGGAAGGCAAGCTTGGCAATTCGGATATGTAGATCTCGTCCCTTGTAACCGTCTCTGTGGTAATCCTAGCCCCCTCCGGTGTCTATATAAACCGGAGGGGTTAGTCCGTAGGACAACAACAATCATAATCATATGCTAGCTTCTAGGGTTTAGCCTCTACGATATCGTGGTCGATCAACTCTTGTAATACTCATATCATCAAGATCAATCAAGCATGAAGTAGGGTATTACCTCCATCGAGAGGGCCCAAACCTGGGTAAACATTGTGTCCCCCGCCTCCTGTTACCATCCGCCTTAGACGCACAGTTCGGGACCCCCTACCCAAGATCCGCCAGTTTTGACACAGATATTGGTGCTTTCATTGAGAGTTCCACTGTGCCGTCACCATAAGGCTTGATGGCTCCTTTGATCATCGGTAACGATGCGATCCAGGGTGAGGTTTTTCCCCCCGGACAGATCTTTGTATTCGGCGGCTTCGCACTGCGGGCCAACTCGCTTGGCCATCTGGAGCAGATCGAGAGTAACACCCCTGGCCATCAGGTCAGATTTGGAAACTTAAACTATACTGCCAACATCCGCGGAGACTTGATCTTTGACGGATTCGAGCCTATGTCAGGTGCACTGCACAGTCACGACGAGCATGACTTAACTCTGCCGTCGGACGGTGTTCGGGAGATCACACTTGTGGCTACTCCGGCCCTCAATCCGGAGCAGATTGCGCCGTCCGAGGACGGGTGGATGGACCCCACCACGGAGGTCGCACACTCAGCGGCGATAGAGCCGAATACTGACTTCACCTCCTATGAGACCTGTGTTGCCGAATCCTTGGATTCGCCCCCGGCCATGGGCTCCGAACCGCCTGCGTTCGTGCCTGTCAAAGCTGATTGGGCACCGATCATGGAGTTTACCTCTGTGGATATTTTCTAGCACTCACCCTTGGGCGACATGCTAGATTCCTTGACCCTGTGCCGAACTATGTCCGGCTCGAGTGGGAAGCGGACGACGAAGAAATTTGTTCCCCACCCACCACCCACGTAATAGCCATTGTCGACGATTTAACCGACATGCTTAATTTCGACTCCGAAGACATCAACGGTATGGACGACGATGCAGGAGAGGAACATGAACCAACACCCACAGGGAGCTGGACGGCCACTTCATTACACGATATATATATGGTGGATACACCCAAAGAAAACAATGACGAGGAACGGAAAGATGAAGTGAAGCACAGTTCCCTCGAGAAGCAACCAAAGCGACGGCGTAGGCGCCGCTCCAAACCCCGCCTCGGCAAAAACAGCGATAACAGCGCAAGAAAGAATAATACCCCGGTCGACTCCAAAGGAAACGACGACCACATGGACCCAGCGACAGAGCAGGATGAACCAGCGGACGACGAGCATGGTACGGAGCCGCTGTCCGATCACGGCGACACCGACGGTAAAGCTAATCAACCTGTCTCCGGAGAGGAGAACAATCCGGACGACGATGCACACATCATCCTGGAAAGGCACTTGGAGCAAGAGAAACTCCATAGAAGACTTATTGCCACCGCAAGGAGTGTAAAGAAGCAGAAGCAAAGGCTTAAGGCCACGCAAAATACACTCAACAGTAGATGGAACAAAGTGCTCGACACTGAAGAAAAGTACGATGGCAGTCGCCACACAAAGAGCTATCCAAAGCGCAAGCTGCTGCCTGAATTCGAGTACGAGGCTTTAGAGCCTATACACCCGAAAAATAAAACGGCCGATCAGCCAGATCGACCACCCCGTGGTCGCGATAGGGCGGCTAACGATGCCGCCCATAAGTCAGCACACGAGGAATTGCACCAAAAAGCCGGTATGACCAGGTCCATCTACGGATCTAGGAAGCGCCACTACTAGGGAAAACCTTATACACAGAATGTTACCAGTAGCGCTTGTTAAAATGAGGTGCTACTGCTACTTAGCAGTAGCGCGTCTAGCAGAACCGCGCTACTATTAGCCGCTTAGCAGTAGCGTGGCAGGAGCAGAAAGCGCTACTACTATAATTGCCACACCGTTCCCGACGTGCTAGGTATAGTAGTAGCGCCCTTCTATGAACAGCGCTACTACTACGGATTTTAGCAGCAGCGCGTTTTTCCTCCCCACGCCATGCTTAAAGCTATTTTCACCTAACCCCAGCTGCCCTGATTCCCTCTCCTCCGCTTCCTCCCCAATTCTCCTCTACTATTCCTCGTGGCCTCCGCCTCGCTGCCTCCCACGACCCGCCTCGCCGTCGTCTCCCCGACCCGCCTGCCTCTCCCCTACCCTGCCTGCCTGCCGTCTCCCTCGACCCGCCTACGCCCGTCTCCCCGACCCGCCTGCCTCTCCCCGACCCCACCTCGCCCGCCCTCGGTGCCGCCGTCTCCCGACCCCATATCTCTCCCCCCTCTGTAAGCACTCTCCCTTCCGATCCTCTTCTCTGCTTAGTATGAACCCTAGCTATTTAGTGCTAGTTAGTATGAACCCTAGGCTATTTTAGTGCTAGTTAGTTAATTACTTAGATGGTAATTAGGGCAGTAGTTCCTAGGTACTAATTAGTTAGTAAGAACTAGGTACTAATTAGGTACTAGAATATTTTTATTTCTAGTAAGTTTATTTTTAGTAAGAACTAGTTGAATTAATAGAACTAGTTAGTAAGAACTTGTTTCTATTTTTTAGTTAAAGCAATTTTTCCCGCCTCGACGTGGACGATGCCTATCCGCATCCTCGCTGCCGAGTCGGCGGAGGACGACACCTGCTTGACCAGATCGGCCATGTACGGACCTGGCTCCGCCGGGTGGTACTGGAGGCGCTACCTACCGGGGGCGCGAGGTTGGTGAGGAGCCAGCCTGTCGCTGACCGAACCTTCTTTGGTGGCGGTCACAGGCTGATGGCGATCCAGAGGCTCGAGGACTCCACGAGGTGGTGCGTCACCGTGTCAGTGAGGAGGACGCGCACGTCCGTCGCTACATGCACTACTAGGAAAAGGCCTACTAATGGCGCTCCGGTTTTGCCTACTAATGGCGCACTACCGGTGCGCCATTAGTAGCACGCCACTAGATTTTTTTACTAATGGCGCACCACTAGTGCGCCATTAGTATCTGGTATACTAATGGCACACCAAGCAGTGCGCCATTAGTATGTTACTCCATGCGCCATTAGTATGCCTCCCGGGGGGCCATATGTAATCATGTGCTTTGTCATACTAATGGCGCACTCTGCCTTGATGCGCCATTAGTATCCTTTGGCATACTAATGGCGCACTCTGCCTTGATGCTCCATTAGTATGAATATTTGGTTTTTTTTTTGCTTTTCTGATTTTTGCACAGGTTACAAAATATATTATTGGACAAAATATAGACAGCAACACACAGCAACAGCAAATTCATCGAATACAATAGAAGATTAGTCTCCGAATACAATTCATCATATTAGTCTCCGAATTCAAAAGACTGAACAAAGATAAAACATTACAAGTCTCAAGACCGTGAGTATCGAGTTTGTCTTCACATTACAAGTCGATATCGATCATCTAAACTACCATCACATAAAAGAGAGCTGCGGTCATCACGATGAGCATCATCGCGATCAAACTGGTCTTCATCCGGTTCCTCCAGCGCTCCCTCCTCTCTCCCGCTAGATAGCGGGCGTATCTAGATTCGGCCTCCGCCCTAGGTGTGTACCCTTTGTAACTGTTACCGCTGAAACGGTGAACCTGTCTCCGACACTCCTCCCAGTCGTCGTAGACTCTGGGAACCTTACCCTTCTACACGACATACGATGACATCTCTATGCACAAGCCAAACAACAGACAATACATAAGCAATATGTAAGTATGCAACAAAAGGACCGGAAGAGAAAAGCAAGACATTAATAGAACGATTCATGCTCCTACTAATAAATAGCATCGATTACATCTAAGTTTAATGACTGTCCAAACCAAAGAGACATACGAATTCATTAAAGTTTAATTACAACATGAGCCAATCAATGTTTCAGAACTACACATCACTACTTTCGACTCGACTCATCGGACAGGAGCGTGGATGAAGCCGCCGTCTGTCGTGATGGTCATGAAATCGCGGTCGTTGTCACCCTGCATTTGTAGCATTCCATCTATCTCATTGTTGGACGGTTGATATCTGAGGTAGAACTGCCCCGAGGTATGAAGGACATCTTGATGGATGATGTCCGCAAACTCCGACTGGATGCGAAAGAATTCTTGTCTGAGGTCCGCGTCCTGGGTTGCCGACAACCTCGCGGCCCAATCTTTGAGACTATCTGGTAGCAGAAGTTGATGATGGTCCTTACGACGCCTCGCATGTGATGGAGGGCGAGTAGGCATCCTTATGACACAAAGCGGCTGCTTGACGCAGCAGAAATTCGTATTGTGTGAGAAGGTGTGCTTGCCGTACTTACGAACTGCCCTGGTGAAGGTGCCTCCAGATTTGGCATAGCCGGGAGAACATCATCAACAACTTTCTTGACATTTGTGTAGTCTATCTTGGAGTTATGGTTCGGGTCGAAATACGTGGCCATGGAATATTTCGGGCTTAAGAGGATGAGTGTGCAATGTGTGTCACTGCACAGAACACGGAATGTTAGAAAAAAAAAGAATGATCGAAATCGAAGAAATCATATGTTACGGAGCGGTTAAGGGATGACTTACTCGGGAAAGTAAGCCACAAGGAAGTTATCCTTATCTGGGTTTGCCAGAATGACGCCTTTGAGGTGTGAACTCGCAACTTGGTGGTCCCCAGCGCTGCTCAAGTGCTTGGCACGCATGTAGAAGGGGTCGACTATCACGATGTCCGGGGTCTTGTCTCTAATGATCTGCATCTCCATACTCAGCGAAAACAGCCGAACGAAGGTGTAGTGCAGCGGATGAAGGTTAAACATAGCAAAGATGTCATCAAACCGCAGGACGATCGCATTCTCGATGTCGCCATCCACAAAGCCCTTGCCCTCCGCACCTTGGCCACGAAAACCGGGTATGCCACATCATTCTCTCGAGACGCCGCTTCTCCAAAGAAAGAACACTGTCGTGCAGACTCCGCATAGCACCGTTGCAGATTCAGCATATTTGGCGGTAGCATCGCCTCTACCCGCCACATGCACCTCCTCGAGATATCCTCGGTGAAGGTGGCCCGTCCTGAGCACGGATCGAGCTCGGTGCCGGCTGGCTCGCACCGGCGACCTTGTTAGTCTTTCGCTTCCGTCCCTTCTTCTTGATCTTCTGTAATGGGACCGAGTTCTGCTCACAGACCGCCTTCTTGAGCGTGTTGGGGCTGATAATATTTCGCACCTCAGCTATCTGAGGCTCGGTGAAGGCGGGAGCTGGAGGCGTGTCCTGAGAACTGAACGCTAGACGACGCCTATTGCAATTGGATTTATCTACCGTACCAGCTAGATTACGGTCGTCTTGGTTGGGTTCTTGAGAAAGAGGCCCGCAGAACTCGTCAGCGTCCCCATGTTCAGCAAAGTACTTATCGACTTTGGTAAATGTACCGTCGCCGTTGTCGTCGTTGTCCGGATCCTGTGCCATAGGGATGTCCGTATCCTGTGCCATAGGGATGTCCGGCATAGGGATGTCCGGCAGGTCCGGTAGCGGTGCGGCGTTCTTGCCATGGCTTGGCGCCGACACGACTGGCGGTCTTGTCTGTGGGGTCGTGTCCCCCGCCCCCAAACGAATCTGGCTCTTCGGCCAAAGCAGGGGCCAGTTTACGCAGGCGCTGAGGGTCATCTCATCTTCTTCATCGGCCCCAGCGGGTCGAATCGAAGGTAACAGCTCGTCGCAGCTTGGCAGCACCCGAACCACTTCAACCCTATACATTGTGGGTGCCATCGGATTACCATGGAACATGCGGTTGCCCGGTTGAACGATTGTTCCCTTGGCGACATCGACCAACTCGGCGCCCACGAAGTGCAGAAGAGTGCAAGGAACGTCGGCGGCGCCTGCGAAACATGTACAGGCGCCGTGGATGCCCACCAAAGGCAAGGAGATGAAGTCATCGGCCGAGAGGCTTAGTTACCGTGATGCCTTCGAGCTCGGCTAATGTCGAGGCACCGCCAACGGCGGGCGTGCAACTGATGGAGGGGTGCTTGCTGGCGAGGTGTCGGTCGGCATACACCCGGGTGCATTAAGCTCCAATGCCCGTGCCGGCGCCAGAGACACGAATACCGCCTCCGCCGGAGACAACAATGGCGCCGCGACCGGAGACACCAATGGCGCCGCCAGAGAGACCAATGGCGCCGCCTGCGCGCTGTGCGAGTTGCTGACCGTGAAGCTGGGAACCGGGGGAGGCCCCTGTTGGCCGCCCGCAATCCACGTCGTCAGCCCATGAATCAACATAGGCACCATGGCGTTGAGCTTCGCTCCCGCTTGTTGTTCCACTTGCTCTTGGACAAGCTCCGAATCCGCGCCACTTGTGCCTTGAGTGCTTCAACCTCGCGCGTCTGGCTTTCCGAGCTGGCCTTTTTCTCCTTCCGCACACCAGCGGTATAGTATGACCCCCATTTTGTGGACAAGCCTATGCCGGCCACACGACCAGCTGACGTCGGCTTAGTGAGCTTATCCTTACTTTTCATTATGTTCAACGCCCTATTTAAAGGGGTGTCAAAAGGGGAGCTCTGAGACGACCCCGCGCTACTGCTTTCAGTGTCCTGCGAAAGGAACGTGAACCATTTAGAAATATTGGGGATTAATTAGAGTGCAACCATATGGAGCTAATTACGCGGGGGTGTATTCCTTACCTGAACAAGCTCAAGCGCCCTGGTCTTCGGATCCGTGGTAAGCTCCTTTGTTATCAGGTCCTCCTTGTACCGGGCCCTGACATAGTTCCTGGTCTGCTTGTTACCGTTGTATTTCTCGAAGCGGGGCGGTAGGCCTTGCTCGGCACGCTCCGCGTCCTCCTTGTCCCATATAGGCTCCGCCATTCTGTAACCGCCGGGACCGAGTTTGTGTTCCCCTAAATTCAACTCCCGCATTTCTTTCCCCCATCGACTTGATTCGGAGGTTGCACTGCTCGAGCACTTGATCTTGAATTCCTTGTACTCATCTTCGCTCATCAAAGGATATTTCGCCTTGATCTTCTCATAACTATCACCTTAATCAATCATTCTTTTTACCGCGCTTCTCCAAGTAGACAGGGCCGTGCTCATCTTCGTGAGGGCGGCACTGTTCACTTTATTCCACGAGAGGCGTGTGTTTTCAAATTCAAGGGAACTTGTATCGCTCGTGCAGCTTCGTGAAGAGGAGGTTGCGCAAATTCCCTCGGTCCTTATGCCTAAGGTTCTGGGTGTTGATCGAGACGGTGCTCCGGAGAATGCACCCGAGCTGAACCGAGTACCCCTTGACTATATGTTTGGACTCTGTTGGATTCCGGTCGGAGTCCACTTGAGTGAATTCCTCCTTGAGGGTGCGGAGCGCATTCGGACGCCGATCCTTCCTTTGCTTCTTCGGTTGGCTGCCATCTGTGTGTGCGCCGCCATCATCAGTGGTGGCATCCTCGGTGGCACCATCAGTGGTGTCATCCCCGACGGCACTAGGGGTTGTGTAATCAGGATCAGTGTCTTCCACGGCGTCCTCATAGTGGTGAGGTTGTTCCTACATCTCCTGGGACAGCTCCCAGAATTGCTTGCCGCCCAAACCACCGGCCTCATCGTTGTGGGCCATGTTTCTCTCTAAATAGGAAAAAAGTTTGGTCAAAAAGTTGGTTATTGTCAAGGAACAAGATCATGGTCTCATCATTTAGGGTTTGTCGACACCGAGACATCCTAAAAGCCTAAGCTTTCATCATTTAGGGTTTGTCGACGCCGAGGCACCCTAAAAGCCTAAGCATACATCATTTAGGTTCTCATCGACACCGAGGCATCCGGGGCAGCCAAGTTAAGTTTTCATCATTTAGGGTTTATCGATGCCGAGGCACCCTGGGTTGGGCCTAATCACTTGGCACTAATCACTTGGCTCTATTGCCACCTATGTTGGGTTTATCATCTAGGGTTTATCGATGCTAAGGAGAATTCTAAGTTGGGCCTAATCACTTGGCTCTATTGCCACCTATGGTTTAATGCAGCAAGAATAAAGGGGCAGTTGATCCTAATTAATTAATTACTAAGATACCCCGGCCCATGCATTAGTCACAAGTACCCCATATGTCCTATTTTTAGCAAAGTCATGCTAAAATTCACGAAAAATTTCAGCATGACCTTTGCTGAAAATAGGACATAAGGAGTACCCGAATTTGCCGGAACGGAAGTTAATCAACATTCCGGCAAACTCAAGGGGCTCTCGAGGTACCTGCAAATTCATCACGACACGATGGTTGGAGACAAAACCCAGCAAACTAGCACCACAATGTGCCTCTACTTTCATATGGATGAAAAGGCCACAGACCATATGGTCCTCTACTTTCATATGGACAAAATTCAGCTCAACTTATGTGAGCTTCCATTCCAGATCTAATAGGTCACCCAACAAAATATCATCAATATTTTAGTTGGAAAAAAATTCATGGATTGCTGTTAACTGAAAATTAGTGAAAGAAACTGTTGCTGATCATGGAGCAGTTGTACACTACACATGCTTAAACTCTGAGCAAGTGTAATGTTATGGTCAAAACTGAATGTTGATTGCTTGCATCATCTACTCTGAATGATATTAATTAGTCAAAGAAGAAAGAAAATAGATATTTTCTCTCACAACTCGGATTGCTCACTGTCTTGTTCTGCTACATATTAATATTTAAAATTAGTTGTTGCAAACAGAAATAATTCATGAGATCCTTTTTGTTCTTCTCTAATCCTTCAATTTCAGGTCTGTTCCCTATATCATACATTAATTCAATATTACTTAAAAAGTCGCCTTGCAGTCAGAGAATCTGGGTACAGAGAGAAAAAAGGGTATAAAGTATGGACTGTGACTCTTGTTAAGTGTTGTACTACCGAACACATACATATCAAGATTCAAGAGCACATGCATACTGTTATAATAAACTTGTCTAATAAAAAGTGGATATAATATTATGAACTGCACAATGGCATAAAACAGAGCTGAGGCAATCCTGAAGCAAATGCCTAATTTTGTTAGTTAAACACTACAAGGCTAAGGGGCACTAGCTCACTAGTAAGTGATAGGCAACCATCCTACATGGAAATGTGAAGAGTTACATGGATGAGTACCAGCTCTAAGTGAAGGCTCAATGGATTCAAGATCAACCAACTGAAGTTGCCCAAACCTGCAAGGAAAAGGGAGAATAATGTGTTTGAACTGCTTCTGATGGCATACATAAGCATAAGTTCAGTCCCCCAAATCAAGCATGGTTTCTTACTGCCCACCTAAACAACCACCACCACAAGGAGCAGATGCAGGTAACTCACTCAAAAAGACTAATAAACACCAGTTGCAGATGGATCACTTCCTTTTAACCTTACTAATGATATATATGTTGCCTTATTGCAACATTGCTAATAGAGGATGACATCAATTTTCTGAAATAGCTATAACAGAACATGCATAATCAATCAGCTAGAGAGCTTTTTGCCCTTTCGCTCTCGGGGATAATTCAATGATCCAGTAAAACCATGAGGAGACTTACTTCTAGGTTTTTTTTGAGAATTATCTGCTTTTTATATAATATAAGGGAAGAGTTATCTACTTTTTTGAGAATTGTCTGCTTTTTATATCTGACAGAACCCAGTTCAGGTTACCACAAATTCATTCAAAAAAAAGAGTCAACATGTACACTTATTTTCGATCGGAGGGAGTGGTACATTTTATTGCGAGCACACCTGAAGCCACAACAGGGCTGACATTTGGTTCCTAGCTTTATCATTACATACCAGCCAAACCGAACATAAAACTAACGGTATGTTTCACCTTGCAATCAGATCATGGAGTGAAAAATCACTGACCCAAACACCCAACTGTTTGATGAACTCTAGCTAAAACATCCCATATAATCTTCTATAAATTTCTTAAGAGAAACATATCCAGGAGCTTGAAATTTACAAGCTTGCAGGCTGCCGTAGGGGGAAGGAGGGGAAGGGGGGAGAGGTGAGGAATCACCTGTGGGATAACGGCAGGCTGCCGTAGGAGGACGTCGGTGTCGAGGAGGCAGCGGGCGGCAGCGCGTCGAGGAGGCGGCGCGTCGAGGAGGAGGAGGCGCGTCGAGGAGATGGCACGTCGAGGAGGCGGCGCGTCGAGGAGGAGGCGGTGGAGGCGGGGCAGCAGAGGATTCGGCCGGCTGGGCTCGCCGCGGCGGCGGCGACTAGGAACCCTAGCTGTCGCGGCCGGGAGGGAGGTTGACGCAGGCGGGGCGCTGGGGAGGGGGACGGCGAGTCTTGGCACGGGCGGAGGGGGGGCGGTGAGGGAGGTGGCGCTCGGCTCGAGGAGGGGGGACGGTGAGGGAGGACGGCGAGCACGTCGAGGGCGCAGGCGGGGCGGCGAGGGGGGCGGCGAACACGGGGGGCAGCGGAGAGATTAGAGAGATTGGGGATTTAGTGTGGGGGGAAGCTTTCTAATGGCGCACCACCATCTAGTGCGCCATAAGTACGACTATTCTAATGGTGCACCAGCACTCGGTGCGCCATTAGAATTTTGTTTTAATCTAGCCCACTAGCCCTATCTACAACCTAACCCTATCTACAACAGAACCCACCCACTAGCCTGATTGGTTAGCACGCAGCACACACACCAGGAGGTCCTGGGTTCAATTCCCAGGCTCCCCAATATTTTTTATGCATTTTGAATGTTGTTTTTTATATCTATTTGTGTTTAAATATGTTCAAACTTGTTTAAATCATAACAGTAATATTTTTTTACAAAAACAGTAATAATTTTTTAAAAAATATGTTCAAATTTGTTACTTGAAAATATCATCGGCGGCGGTGGAGCTGGGAGGGTGCGGGGTCCCGTTGGCGGCGGTGGAGCGGGAGGGTGCAGGGGTGCCGCATGGCGGTGGAGCAGGGAGGTGCGGGGTGCCTGCCAGGCGGTGGAGCGGGAGGGTGCCTGCGGTGGCGGTGGAGCGGGGGAGGGTTGCGGTGGGTCGTCGGTGTCGGTGGAGCTAGCGGGGGAGGGTGCGGGTGGGATCGAGATGGAGGGGGATCGAGATCGAGATGGAGGGGGAATCGAGATCGACATGGAGGGGGATCGAGATCCAGTGTCCTCATGAATTCAAAAAGTGCCCATGAAATTAAAAATATTCATGCTATCAAAAAGTGCCCATGAAATACAATCGAGAAATGAGGACTATGATTTAAATACAATCGATCTTAGCTAGCTATCTGTTCACAATCTTCTGGCCCTTCTTTCTCGCAAATGGAGTTCTTCTGTGAAACGGACGTCCTTTAGGTAGGGTGGTCCTGCTTCTTCTTGTGGTGTGTGTTGCTACTTCATCGTCGTCGTCATGTTCGATCTTCGGGTCGCCGTACTTGTCAAAGTCTTGCTCATTGGCTACTCCATCCATTCCGACGATCTTCCTTTTGCCTCTCCTCACGACAACACGACTGGGCTTTGGCGGGTCGGTAATGAAGAAGCATTGGTCCACTTGGGAAGCCAGCACCCATGGCTCAGTTTTCATAGACGCTTTTACCCTTGATCTTGGATTTGGCTTCGGGTATAACCATGGTGGTGAAATACCGGTCTTCTTTTAGGACGCTCTTGGCCCATCTGACATGGAACATCGGGACCTTCTCTCCAGCATAGCTCAGCTCCTAGATCTCCTCGATCCTTCCGTAGTATCTGTCCTTGTCAGTGCCGGTGTAGGATTCCATCGTTACCCCGGAGTTCTGATAACCATCGCTCTTCATGTCCTTGTCCTCGGTGTAGAATGTGTAGCCATTGATATCGTACGCCTCATAGGTCATCAGGTTGTGCTCGGCGCCCTGTGACAAGGCGAATATGAGTTGTTCTTCCGCGGAAGAATCCTCATGTAAAGGGTACGACAGAAGCTTCTTCTTGAACCAACGCGTGAAACATGAGTTGTGCTCTTTGATTATATCTCCGTCCGTCCTCTGTTGGCCTCGGTCATTGTATGTCTTCTCAATAAAGGTTTTGTGCTCTACCACCCAAGGATCAACCACGTCTATGTGTTGTAGCGCGACTAGGTTTGCTCTTTCAAAGTCGGCGAGTCGACCCCCGAAGTCGACATGCATTTTGCGGCAACCCTCACAGTGACCCCATCCAGCGAGCCTGCCGAGGTGCCTGTTGACGGGCAGACCAAAGGGGTTCTCGATGCCTAGATAATTCGTGCAGTAGGATATGCACTCTTCGGTCATAAAGCCCCTGGCTATACTTCCCTCTGGACGTGACATGTTTCGAACGTATCCTTGGATGACACCATTCATACTTTCGAACGGCATCATGCTGTGCAGGAAAGTCGGCCCGAGTTGGATGATATCCTCCATGATATGGACCAGTAGATGCACCATAACGTCGAAGAATGCAGGCAGGAAGTACATCTCAATCTCGCATAGTATCACTACGATCTCTTCTTGTAGCCTTCTGAGTTTCCTCACGCCAATGGACTTCCGAGAGATGACGTCGAAAAAGTTGCATAGGCCAAATAGCATTTCACGGATGTGCGCGCCCATGATCCCACGGATTGCAACTGAAGTATATCGTCCATCAGCACGTGATACCGTGAGACTTCATCCCGCTGAACTTCGCTACTGTTGGGTCTAGGTATCTGCTTATCTTCCTCGCAGAATCGTGGGAAGTTTTACTCCTAGGAGGCAGGTGAAAACTACTCGATCTCCTCCCGACTTAGAGTGAAGCATGCGGAGGGTAGTCATCTCCGGTCTTCTTGGCCATTTTGCCTTTGCGACGACTTTACGTGTCGTGCTTCCTGCCTCATCATCATCATCATCATCATCATCATCATTAGCGTGAAGCTCCTGCCGATGCCCATTGATTTCAAGTCTGCCCTTGCTTTCGGCCCATCTTTGGTCCTCTCTGGCATGTTGAGCAGGGTACCAAGCAGACTCTCACACACGTTCTTCGTGATATGCATGACATCAAGGCTGTGAGGCACACGGTGACATCTAGCTCCTCCTTCAGCAGCCCAAGATACAGATTGATGTCGTTCCCTCGGGTTGTTTCGGCCCTTCAATTAGCATACTCATGTGAATGTACTTCCTCTTCATGCACAACCAGGGGGGAAGGTTGTACATCCACACAAACACAGGCCAGGTGCTATGTGTGCTTCTTTGGCTGCCAAACGGATTGACTCCATCGGTGCTCGCGCCCAGCACGATGTTCCTTGGATCCTTCCCAAATTCTGGGTATTAGAAGTTCAACGCTTGCCACTGGCTCGCATCCTTAGGGTGACTCAGCATCTTGTCTTTTTAATTATCTCCGGATCATTTCCGTCATCTTCCCGCTTCTTCTCCTCCCTATCCGCGTGCCAACGCAGGAGCTTTGCTACCTTAGGGTCGGCGAAATACCGCTGCAGACGAGGAGTGACCGGAAAGTACCACACCGATTTTCGAGGAGCTTTCTTCCTCTTCTTGTATCGAGTGACGCCGCACACCATACATATGGTAGACTCCGCGTGCTCGTCCTGATAAATGATGCAATTGTTCATGCACACATGGTATTTCACGTGCGGTAAATCCAGAGGACACACAAATTTCTTCGCGTCCTCGAAACTGGTCGGGCACTTGTTCCCCTTGGGAAGACGTTCGTCCCAGAATGACATGTTCTCGTCGAAGCATGCATCGGTCAATTTGTGTTTTACCTTCATCTCCAGAGCCATGAGCATTACTTTCAGGCGGGTATCCTCGGGCCTGCATCCTTCATACAATGGAGTAACCGTGTCATCTCCGCTTGATCCAGCTTTCTTTCTCGGCGGCAGCTCTTGCGTTATCCGTCGCTTGTGAAGTAGCTCTTGAATATGAGGGTCCTGCACCCAGCCTCCATCGTCGTCTGCTCCGGCATGTTCATCTTCATGATCATGCCCTTCGTCTTTATCTTCCTCATCATCATCTTCTACATGATGATTGTGTACATCATCACCGTCGTGATCATGTCCTGGAGATTCTTCGTCTTCTCGCCCGCCCTCACCGCGGTGGTTGTCTTGTTGCCCTTCCTCATTTCTTGCCCGGTCCCCATGGACGACTTCATAGTCATCTTCATCACCTTGCCACCGATAGCCATCCATGAAACCACGCAAGAGCAGGTGGTCCCGCACCTGCCCGGAATCCGGGTCCGCAATAAGGCTCTTCAGCTTAAATCTTCGACACAGACATCTTATCTCCGTCTCGTTCTTTTGAAGCATCTCGGCCTTCGCGGAGCTCAAAAACCTATTCACGATGCCTTCGGTCATCGTATGCGGACCATGGTCGCCTCATGGGTAGAGCAAAATGATATTTTAGAACCAAGAAAAATTTGGCATGACCTTCCTAAAATAGGACCAAAGAATGCATAGTGCCAAAATTCTCGCCGAAACGGAAATGAATCAACATTTCGGCAAAATATTGGCAACTATCGAATTTCAAATACCGGTACCTGCAAACACAAACATATATGCAACACCACAAACACAAGCAACGCCACAAACATACATAGATCTAGCTAGGCCACAAAAAGTGCATGTGCACGTTGTTGGAGCGAGCTAGGGAGAAAAAAAGTAGATCTACATCATGAAGATAGCTTTCCCCTTACTTACCTATCAAAAAAAGGTAATTTCACCACTTAATTTTGATGAATCTATGGTGGAAATGAGGTGAGGAGGAGGAGGCAGCCGAGACAAGCTTGGAGGAGGAGGTGGAGAGAATGAAGTGGGGAAAGTGAGTGGGTAGGTGGGCTGTCCAAAATATCTTGTTGGTCCCAGGTTACTAATGGCGCACCACCACAAAATGCGCCATTAGTAGTTTAAACTAGTAATGGCGCACTTTGACACGGTGCGCCATTAGTGGGTTTGCAAATATATATATATATATATATATATATATATATATATATATATATATATATATATATATATATATATATATATATATATATATATATATATATATATATATATATATATATATATATATATATATATATATATATATATATATATATATATATATATATATATATATATAATGGCGCATTGTCCGGTGGTGCGCCATTACTAGTTCTAACTAGTAATGGCGCACTTTGGCATCATGCGCCATTAGAGTGTATGGAAAAATGAAAAAAAATCAATACTAGTGGGGCACCATGTACCTGGTGCTCCATTAGTGTCTTCCACACTAATGGCGCACCACGAACCGGTGCGCCATTAGAATATAGTAGTGGCGCACTGCTTACTTGGTGCGCCATTAGTATCAATCCTATCTATAGCCCTTTTCCTAGTAGTGTTGTTTGCGTTGGACCATAGGCCGTTCTCCAATACCTGGTAGGTTCTCCGGGGATCTCACTGGAGCTATGATCCCGTGATGGTCCTTCTCTGTTGGTGTCCACCGCCCGCACCGATACCCGTCGTGTGCTAGAGTTTTAGTTGTATTAGTGATGTTATATGTATGACACTATTCGTGATGTATTAGTGATAATATTCGACGATGTACGGACGCATGAGATGATTTACTTTTGCTTATTGAATGCATGCTAATTTGAGTCCTATAAGATATTTTGAAATGTATATCTTGTGTTGCTCAATATCCAAGTGGCCGGTCATGTTTGTAGGTTACACCTCCGAGTGGTCTATGTTTTGCCGGAGTGTTGATTCATTTCCGTTCCGGCAAATTCCAGGCGCTCGATATGTCCTATTTTAGCAAAGGTCATGCCGGATTTTTCCCTGAATTTTGGCATGACTTGTGCCAGAATATGTAGGAAATATCGAGTGCCCCGGATTTATGTGTTGAGTATCTTGGTAGTTATCTTCGATCGATTTTCAATTAGTGTTTTAACTATGAACATAGGAAGTGTCTGACGACGAAAAGGATTTCGGTATTTGCAAATACTGCGAAGACGAGCGCGGCCTGTGCGACGGAATCTTCCTAGATGATGATAGGCGCTTCAGCATCAAGCTGGACGAGAACTTCGAAGTGGATAAAGTAAGTCACAACGACAAGTCTTTTTTCGTAATTAAGCATGACATCTGCTTCATTTGCTTCAACTTATTTTTTTTTACTATTCTACTAGCGTATCCCCTGCCATGCAAGAGTTGTTGTATTGGATAAGATAGGTTTCAGTCATAGTATGGAGGAAAAGAAAGTTTACTTGAAGACCGAGCATGGTTATATTTTCCATGCAAAATTATACAATTCAGACGACTACACCTATTTTGGATGCAAAACATGGCGAGCACTATGCAAGACTTATGCATTTGAGCCTGATATGGTTATGACCTTTGATATTCGTCCGGAAGATGATACTGAAGGTAATACCGACATCTGGGTCGATGTGCAGATGCCTCCAGTTATACCATTATGTAAGTTTCTCAACCATATTTATGTTTTTGATATTATTTATTCAAAAATAGTTGACAACTAATTTGTTTTGTCAGCTTATTTCGGTGCATGCAAACATGTCCAGCGCTTGGTAGACAGGACCGTATACTATCCTGGGGCTGAACTCAACTGTGAGGGGCTCAGTCATTATGTTTCATGGCTTGAGGATCTTGATACTGTCGAGACAAATTTTCTTCCTGCATTTAGAAATGTTAGTACTGAAAATGTGTGACCAATAGTGTTCGTAATGAACTACGGTCACATCTATTTAGGAAGGATGGTAAGATTTTTACTATTTGTCATCAGTGCATCTTTTCCTTACATTATTTTTGTAGCTAAACTTCATTGCTAAGTATGTTACCGTACGATGTTCTTCAACAGGGACTCCTGATGAATGTTGTGCCTTATGGGATCGAGACTAAAGGTACCATGAGTATTATCAGCTTGCGGCCAAGATATCCTACAGATTACTTTAGTGCATTCAAGATTAGCGACGGATGCTTAATAGTGCAAGACTGGACCAAATATGTGATGGGGGTGCGCAGAGAAGTACTAGCGGGCAGCAAACAGATGCGCTACCCACGATTAGGAGACAGGTTCATCTGCATGCTCCAGTTTGATCAAGGAGGAGAGCTATACATGTTTTATGTTATTTTACCTAAGAGAGAGCAGCAGGAGTGATTAGCTAGCTAGAAATGAGTTTGAGGATGATGATGTGCTACACTATTACTATGATGATAAAATAGCTAGTGTTGGTGGTAATGACTATGATGATTATTATTAGCTAGTGTTAGTGGTGATTAAATAAATACTGTTGGTGGTAATGACTATGATGATTATTAAATAGCTTGTGCTGGCGGATTAGATTCAAGTGGAGGCAACATGTGGTGCACATCGAAAGTACTACTAGTCCAAACTAGATCAAGTTTGGATTAGTAGTATACTTTTGACATGCACCACATATTGCCTCCACTTGAACCTAATCCACCTTCATTTGACACACTGTTATGGACATAATGATGTAAACCTCATAACTGGTATTGTACCAATATTTGTACGATGGCGCATAAATACACTAAAAATAAAAAAATAAAAAACAATACTAGTAGTGATGCATAGAAAACACGCTGCAAGTAGTTATCTTAGCAGTAGCGTGGTTCTGAATAAACGTTGCAGCTATTTGTCCTAGCAGTAGCGCGTGCGGGCACGCGTTACTGCTAAGCAATAGCTATAGCGCCTTATTAGTAGCGCCGCCACCCGCACTACTAGTGGACACAAAACCCGCGCTACTGCTATGGTTTTCCCTAGTAGTGCATGCTATGGCACGGAATCAAAAGAGAACACTACAACCGTTATAACGCCATGACACATCCAAATACAGGGGTGCCGCGCACCCCCTATGCTTCACCGATGAGGTGCTGGATCACGAATTTCCCGAGGGATTCAAACCCGTGAACATAGAGGCATACGACGGAATGACAAATCCTGGGGCCTGGATTGAGGACTTTATCCTTCATATCCACATGGCTCACGGAGATGATCTCCATGCCATTAGATACTTGCCCCTCAAGTTGAAAGGACCAACTCGGCACTGGCTGAAGAGCCTCCCCGAAAACTCAATTGGAAGTTGGGAAGAGCTAGAGGATGCTTTTAGGGCTAATTTTCAAGGGACCTATGTCCGACCTCCAGATGCAGATGATTTAAGTCATATAATTCAATAGCCCGGAGAGTCAGCCCGAATGCTTTGGAACAGATTCCTCACTAAGAAGAATCAAATTGTCGACTGCGCAGACACCGAAGCCTTAGTGGCTTTCAAACACGGTGTCCGGGACGAATGGCTCGCCAGACACCTCGGCCAGGAAAACCGAGGACAATGGCAGCCCTAACAAGCCTTATGACCCACTTTTGCGCGGGCGAAGATAGTTGGCTAGCCCGTAGCGGCACCAGCGACCCTGGCACATCTGAAGTCAGGGATGGAAATGGAAAACCATGACGCAATAAAAGCAAGCATCGAAACAATCAAGACAACCCAGACAACACGGCGGTAAACGCCGGATTCAGGGGATCTCGACCCGGTCAACGGAAAAAGCCATTCAAAGGCAGCAGAGATGGACCGTCCAGCCTAAACAAGATTCTAGACAGATTATGTTAGATTCATGGCACCTCCGACAAACCTGCAAATCACACCAATAGAGAATGCTGGGTCTTCAAGCAGGCTGGCAAGTTAAACACCGAACACAAGGGGAGGGAGACACCAAGTGAAGACGAGGATGAGCCTCGCTAGCAAAACAATGGGGGACAGAAATATTCCCACCAGAGGTCAAAATAGTGAACATGATTCACGTAACAAAAAGAAGGAGCAAATGCGCACTCCAAGACATATGCACCGTAGAACCCGTCACCCCCAAGTTCAACCCTTGGTCGGCTTGCCCGGTTACTTTTGATCGCAGGGATCACCCAACTAGTATCCGGCATGGAGGATCGACTGCCTTGGTGCTAGACCCAATAATTGACGGATACCATATCACCCGAGTCCTTATGAACAGCGGCAGTAGTCTTAATCTGATATATCAGGACACGGTCCGCAAAATGGGGATAGACCCGACAAGAATCAGCCAAAGCAATACTACCTTTAAAGGAGTAATACCAGTCCCAGAGGCCCGCTGCACGGGCTCTCTAATACTAGAGGTTGTCTTCGGTTCAGCCGACAACTTCCGAAGTGAAAAGTTAACCTTCGACATCACTCCATTCCGAAGTGGCTATCAAGCACTACTCGGAAGAACGGCCTTCGCTCGTTTTAATGCAGTACCGCATAACGCTTATCTTAAGCTTAAGATGCCCGGTCCACGTGGCATCATCATAGTTAGTGGAAACTCAGAGTGTTCCTTACATGCGGAAGAATGCATGGCGGCTTTAGCAGCCGAACACTGAACGACCTCTCCAACCAGAATAAATGATCGGTCGTCAAGACCGCGAACATGGCTAGACGAGTCCGGTGCACCACTGGCTGTAAACAGCTCAGATAGACCTGATATTGGGTCGATGGATATACCCCCATAGGTGGTGCTAGGGGCTCCCCGCATGTAAAAAGAACTACAGTTTGGCTTGACCTTATTTAGATTGAATTTTAATGGTTTAATAAGAATCACCAATTTTTCGCATGAAGACTTTCACTTGAGTTTTTCTCTTTTACAGATGATAATCGTGTTGTACCCGTCCAGGATACGGCACAACGGAGACACAGGCGCAGATGTGCAGCAGGGCCCCGCTCATTGGTTTCTTTTTAGATTAAGACACTGCGTAAACCTTTCTTACTGTCTCTTGGTGCTTCACACCCTCCGGATACTCAACACAACCGAGAGGGATGCTGGGTTATTGGCATTTCAGCACGTCAGACTAATGCACGTACCTGGAAATTCAGGGCTTATTATCGAGGGTGTTAATCAGCCCAGTATACATTGCAAAGACCGAATACCTTAGGGAGTGTTTGGCATCACGAGTTTGGCCTTATATGCATCAGCTCCAAATCATGTCTTTGGTCAATAGTTGGGTTTACCCGGCTCCCATTTTTTGCTACCTTACGTTCCGCTCTATCGGCTAAGGTGGCACCGGGAGAACTACTACGATTGTGCCCTGGTTCATCTGGACGAGCACCTCAGTAGAGAAAGCCAAAAACTGACTGTCACGATAAAGCGCGAGGCTGGTCAACCACTCGATGATTCAGCGGAATCTTCGCGATTCCTCCGCATTAACGAAGGGCCGGTTTCTCGGCCATGTATGTACGCGCCCCGTTTTCGGATGAGCGCGGAAGTACCAGGGGCTATATAGTAGCCCCACTGTCAAACTCCTATGGCTAAGTGAAAGTGTTAAAGCTATATAGTTCAATTGCCTTGTTCGCCGCGCCACCACCTCCTTAATGGACCAAGACGTTGGATGAAGTGTGAATACACGCTTTTCCGAACACCCCCGCATTATATGCCTGGGGACCGAAGCCGAGGACTGCAAACTTTCAGGTTATATACATGCATAAACGGCCGCACTGGAGGCATCATAATACTTTCAAGCAAAAGTATAAACACAACCTTTGTAATCCAAATAGCATTGTTTTTACAATCGGACATGTCACTCGAACATGATACTCTTCGAGCACTGAGACTCTATTAAACGAGCACCTTCTAGGACTTCTTCAAAATAGTGCTCGACCGAGACCTGGCCTACGGCCGGATCCTGGGTTGCAATAGCGGTGGCCTCCATCTCTGCCCAGTGTGTCTTAACATGGGCAAGAGCCATCCGCGCACCCTCTATGCACGCCGACCTCTTTACAGCGTCGATATGCGACACAACACCGAGGAATCGTTGCACTAATCCAAAATAACTACTCGACCTTGGTCCTTCCGGCCAAAGATGATCCACGACGGACCTCATGGCAAGTCCGGATCATCTATGGAGTTCATCCCACTCGGCCATTTGTTCATTTAACAGCAGCAGACGTGTTGGAGCACTGAACTGCGACTAGAACAACTTTTCCACTTCATGATCTTTTTGATCTTTGAAAAACTCAGTTGCATCAGCAGCACTCGTTGCCAAGTCCAAGTACGCGTCTGCAACACTCCATAATTGATCCAGAGGGGCATACTTCAGATCTCCAAACTTCGTCCGCAACAAAAGGGCTTCCCAGCCGTGATATCTCGGGCTTGACGAAGCTCCCCCTTCGCCTCTCTGATTTTAGAGCGGGTTTCCTTGGCTACTACCATGGCTTTCTTCAGGTCCGCCGCTTTCGCTTGACTTTCCTTTTCAAGAAGCTCATACTGGTCGGCGGCATCCTTCAGCTCAACAGCCATCTTGGCTATTTTGTCTTCGCTCTGGCGATGAGCAGCTTGTTCGGCCCTTAACTCTTCGGCCGCCTTTAGGGAGGCCGCATCGCTTCTGCTGGCTTGTTCCTTGGCTCAGGCAAGCTTCGCCCGAAGGGTCTCCACGGCGGCAGCTCCATCTGCAGTCACAACATATTACAAATACTAGCATCATGCTCCTCTTCATATCTATCGACCACCGGAGAATACATACCCTGTGCCTCGTCAAGCCGCTTGTTTACAAGCACGATGTCGGCATCTGCCGCATCAAGTTGCCGCCTCAGTTCAGCAAACTCACCAGTCCGGCTAGCCACCGGACCCTCAGCCGCCTGCACATGAAAGCAGCATGATCATTACCTGGGACTATGATCCTCTGTTTGCCGCCTTTGGACAGCAACCAGAGGCTCAGGAGCTACTATCTGCATAAGGCACACCTAGCGTGTGTGGTACCATCAAAATATTTAAATATTACTTTACGTACCTCAAAGCCTCTTAGCAGGCTCATAAAAGCTTCATGCAACCCATTTTTGGCGGGTGAAATCCTCTCAACCACAGTACCCATTAAAGTACGATGCGCCTCGAAGATAGCCACTTGCTCCAGAAGACCCATCAGTGCGTCCGGTTGTGCACCGGACAGTCCCAATCTCTTTCTGTTTCTCTCCTTAGGAGCCGAATACTCCGGGCTTCGGGTGGCTGAAGGGTTACCTTCCGGCCTTGGTGGATTTGGAGAAATCCTCCATGACGACGCCTCAGGGTCGTTCGCCTCATGAGGCGGGGAGACAGGGGGAGGCGTTTCACTCTCCATCATCTCCGGAAGAAGTTCCCCGAAGACGAACTCTGTCGAGAAGGGCTACGATCCGAACTACAAGACATACGTCTCGGTTATTGTCCTCGGAGATGAAGCAGGATATATTTACCAAAAGTACTCTTGTTCACTTACAGCTCGGTGGAGGGCTGATCCCCTTGCAGGCATTGTCCGGTAAGAATGCCCTCCGGGGCAGGGCCCCCTGGCGAAGGTTTCTTCCCTCGTTTGGAAACCCTTGTTTCCAAGTCTCCAGAGGCGGTCCTTTTCCTTCCTTGGGAGAGGGAATTTCATATTCTTCTCCCCGATTATCCTCCTTCGCGGTGACACTAATTCCCCCGATTTGTATGAGTAATGCGTGAGGCCCTCTTTCGGCTTATTTATTCCTCCCTTTATCTTCCCCTGATGGCGCTTGATAAGGTGCAAGGTCAAGCATCCTGGCTAGTACCGGATCTGGTGAGCCTTCCGTAAGGGGGGCCGAACACCAGATCATCTTCGCCTTTCTTATCCAGTCCTGGCCAAGAGCAATTTTTTCAGAATGATGTTAGGAAAAATGGAAAGACAGCGTGTTCGGCCGCAGAATTACTTACGTGGGTATCTGGACAATTGCAGGTTAGACCCGCATCATCGGTGGTGTCCGGACACTTTATTCGTGATCCGAAGAACAATCCATACACCCCTTCGACCGTCACGCCAAAGAATTGCTGAATAGTTTGCGGTCCTTCTGGGTTGAACTCCCACATACGGAGAGGTCGACGTTGACATGGCAGGACCCGACGAACTAGCATGACTTGCATTACCTTGATAAGGCTGACATCCCTCTTAAGGAGATCTCGGATGCGACTCTGCAATGTCGGCACATCATTAACTAGCCCCCTATCCAGCCCCTTGTTGACCCATAACGCCAGTGGTGACGGGGGGGCCCGAACGGAAGGCAGAGGCAGCTACCCACTTAGTACTCCGGGGAGCTGTGATGTAAAACCACTCCCGCTTCTATAAGTAGGACATCTCCGGGAAGGAACCCTTTGGCCATGGAGCATCGGCACCTTTGCTTATTATGGCACCTCCCCATTATGCGTGTCACCCATTGATCATCTTCGGCTTCACATTGAATGTCTTGAGCCATAAGAGAAAGTGTGGGGTGATGCGGAGGAAGGCCTCACACATGACGATGAACGACGAGATGTGAAGGATGGAATCCGGAGACAAATCATGGAAATCAAGCCCGTAAAAGAACATAAGCGCTCTAACAAAGGGATAAAGGCTAAAGCCTAGCCCTCGGAGGAAGTGGGAAACGAATACGACACTCTCGTTGGGTTCGGGAGTGGGGATAACCTGCCCTTGAGCAGGCAGCCTGTGCGAGATTTCGGCGATCAGATACCTGGCTTCCCTTAGCTTCTTGATGTCCTCCTCTATGACAGAGGAGGCCATCCACCGGCCTTGAAGGTTGGATCCGGACATGATTGAAAATCCGAAGCGCTTAGCCTGAGTCTTGGGTGTTGGAATTCGAGGTGGGGGAAGGGAAGGATCGAGCGCGAGAAGAAAAGGACAGGCCTTGGCCCCTTTATAAAGAGGGTGAGTATCAAGCATCCTCCGCGTGGCCATTTGGAACTTGCCTAAAATCGAGGAGTCATACCAGCATGCACGATTGGGTTACCCATAACTGTATTGATGAGAATCCCGTAATAAGGGGAACATGATCTCTGCTTCAACAAGACGTGCTAATAAAACCGCCTCGCAACACATGCAGTCGCAGGCTGGGAAAAACGGTTTATAATGACCGAACCACGGCAGGATGTCACGTTATGAACAGTTGTCGGCAGATTAGATTCGTGGAAATGTTATACTCCCTACGGTGGTATGTGGAATTTGTTTTGTAGAGCCGGACATGATCCTTGTATTCAAAATCTTCTATGGAGTATTCGGAGGAGGAACCCGCCTTGCAATGCCGAAGATAATCTGCGCGCCGGACTCATCATCAATGAAGCCTGGTTCAGGGGCTACTGAGGGAGTCCTGGATTAGGGGGTCCTTGGACAGCCGGACTATATCCTTTGGCCGGACTGTTGGACTATGAAGATACAAGATTGAAGACTTCGTCCCGTGTCCGGATGGGACTCTCCTTTGCGTGGAAGGCAAGCTTGGCAATTCGGATATGTAGATCTCCTCCCTTGTAACTGACTCTGTGTAATCCTAGCCCCCTCCAGTGTCTATATAAACCGGAGGGTTTAGTCCGTAGGGCAACAACAATAATAATCATAGGCTAGCTTCTAGGGTTTAGCCTCTACGATCTCATGGTAGATCAACTCTTCTAATACTCATATCATCAGGATCAATCAAGCAGGAAGTATGGTATTACCTCCATCGAGAGGGCCCGAACCTGGGTAAACATTGTGTCCCCCAACTCCTGTTACCATCCGCATTAGACGCACAGTTCGGGACCCCCTACCCGAGATCCGCCGGTTTTGACACCGATAGTGGGCATACAGGTCGAAGGTCGTGCACCCAGAGGATAACGAATCGATCGAGTACGATGTGCCTTTCGTGAGGGTGCAGAGCCAGCCGGAGGCACATGAGTATTAGGTCTCCCACCGCAAGAGGAGGCCGTATGGCGCGATGTCGCTTCCCCGCAGTTCCCCACGGTTCCCTCGAAGCTCGCCTTGTTTGAACAGCGTCAGTAGGGTTTAAGGTAAGCTTCGCACTAGCCTAATCTTCCATCTGCTCATGCTTACAATCAGTGTGAAAACTAATAAAAATCATGCTTACAATCAGTCTCCGAGTACTACACCAATCACCCTAAAATAGCTCTGGACCTTTGGGTCAAAGTTGTGACACTGTGTACAAATAAAGAAAAATAGATTGGTGCTTCTTTCATAAAAGAGTACACCCCTAGAAAACTGCCAATATAAGCTACTAGTATTTTTTTAAGTCTAAGGTACTAGTATTTGGTTTGAGGATTTGCTGCCGAGAAAGATCCGTCCACAGTGAGCGCCACACATCCCACTGATGGTGGTGGATGCCAATGCTTTGATTAAGAAGGGTTGGTGTCGGTAATTTTTACTTGGCACCTCGCACTCTGCATATATGCCAGTTCCATCCGTACATTTGTGGTGTTCCACCAAAATGCAGCTGAATAACCCTATTTGCACATATAATGAAAAGGCGTGATTAGATTATAGTGGCACTAGTTGATGAAACATACACTAATAAACAGAAGAAAATATTACATCATACTGGAAATCGACCCAAGTCTCCCCGATGCACCTTCTGCTAGTGATGAACATCAGTGTACAGCGGTAGTACAAGGAGGGGCCTTGAGACATTCAAATCCCTATTTTTGTGCAGATCAACTAAAATTAAGCACCCCAATTTGCAGAAACACTTAAGCATTAACAATGGGACTAGTTGATGAAACATACATTAACAAAGAGAAGCACTTTCTTTATCTACATTGGAAATGAAATGATAGATGTTGGAAATATGCCCTAGAGGCAATAATAAAAGCATTATTATTATATTTCCTTGTTCATGATAATTGTCTTTATTCATGCTATAACTATATTATCCGGAAATCGTAATACACGTGTGAATACATAGACTACAATACGTCCCTAGTAAGCCTCTAGTAGACTAGCTCGTTGGTCAATAGATAGTCATGGTTTCCTGACTATGGACATCAGATGTCATTGACAACGGGATCACGTCATTAGGAGAATTACGTGATGGACAAGACCCAATCCTAAGCATAGCACAAAGATCGTGTAGTTCGTTTTTTCTAGAGCTTTTCCAATGTCAAGTATCTCTTCCTTAGACCGTGAGATCGTGTAACTCCCGGATACCGTAGGAATGCTTTGGGTGTACCAAACGTCACAACATAACTGGGTGACTATAAAGGTGCACTACAGGTATCTCCGAAAGTATCTGTTGGGTTGACACGGATCGAGACAGGGATTTGTCACTCCGTATGACGGAGAGGTATCACTGGGCCCACTCGGTAGTGCATCATCATAATGAGCTCAAAGTGACCAAGTGTCTGGTCATGGGATCATGCATTACGGTACGAGTAAAGTGACTTGCCGGTAACGAGACTAAACGAGGTATTGGGATACCGACGATCGAGTCTCGGGCAAGTAACATACCGTCGACAAAGGGAATAGCATACGGGTTGCTTGAACCCTCGACATCGTGGTTCATCCGATGACAACATCGAGGAGTGTGGGAACCAACATGGGTATCCAGATCCGCTGTTGGTTATTGACCGGAGAGCGCCTCGGTCATGTCTACATGTCTCCCGAACCCGTAGGGTCTACACACTTAAGGTTCGGTGACGCTAGGGTTAATAGGAAGACTTGTATGTGATTACCGAATGTTGTTCGAGTCCGGATGAGATCCCGGACGTCACGAGGAGTTCTGGAATGGTCCGAGGTAAAGATTTATATATGGAAAGTGGTTAAACGGACTCGGAAAGTTTGGGGTATGCTGCGTAATGTACAGGGGCCACCGGAAGAGTTCCTGAGGTCCACCAGAGGGGCCACCTCCCGGGGCCACATGGGCTAAGTGGGAGAGGGAGCCAGCCCCGGTGGGCTGGGCGCACCTCCCACCTAGGCCCATGCGGCTAGGGCATGGGGAGGGAAACCCTAAAGGCGCCCCTCTGCTTGGGGGCAAGCCACCCTCCTCCTCCCCTTGGCCGCCGCCCGCCTAGGGTTTCCCTAGATGGCCGCCCCCCCTTGCCCTCTCCTACTATAAAAAGAGGGGTGGGGGGGAGGGCTGCCAACACAATTGAAGGCGCAGCCCTTCCCCTCCCCAACACCTCTCCTCCTCCGCGAAAGCTTGGCGAAGCCCTGCCGAGATCGGTCAATCCATCTGCATCACGCCGTCGTGCTGCCATTGGGTTGTCTTCCTCAACCTCTCCTTCCTCCTTGCTGGATCAAGACGAGGAGACGCCACTCCGTGACGTGTGTTGAACACGGAGGTGCTGTCCGCTCAGCACTTGGTCATCGGTGATCGAATCACGTTGGGAACGTCTTCATCATCACCACTCCTCGAGCGCTTCCGCACTCGATCTACAAGTGGTATGTAGATGAAAACTCTTTATCTTGACTCGTTGCTTAGTAGAACTCATAGATGGATCTTGGTGAAACCGTAGGAAAAATTTTAATTTTCTGCAACGTTCCCCAACAGTGGCATCATGAGCTAGGTCTATGCGTAGTTCTCTATTGCACGAGTAGAACACAATTTAGTTGTGGGCATGGATTTTGTCAACTTACTTGCCGCTACTAATCTTATCTTGCTTCCGCGGTATTGTGGGATGAAGCGGTCCGGACCAACCTTACACGTACGCTTACGTGAGACCGGTTCCACCGACTAACATGCACTAGTTGCATAAGGTGGCTGGCGGGTGTCTGTCTCTCCTACTTTAGTTGGAGAGGATTCGATGAAAAGGGTCCTTATGAAGGGTAAATAGAAGTTGACAAGATCATGTTGTGGTTATTCAGAGGTAAGAAAACGTTCTTGCTAGAACCCAATTGCAGCCACGTAAAGATGCAACAACAATTAGAGAACGCCTAACTTGTTTTTGCAGCAATTGACATGTGATGTGATATGGCCAAGTTGTGATGAATGATGAATGACACATTGTGATGTATGAGATCATGTTCTTGTAATAGGAATCACGACTTGCATGTCGATGAGTATGACAACCGGCAGGAGCCATAGGAGTTGTCTTTATTTTTGTATGACCTGCGTGTCATTGAAGAACGCCATGTAACTTACTTTACTTTATTGCTAAAACGCGTTAGCCATAGAAGTAGAAGTAATCGTTGGCGTGACAACTTCATGGAGGCACAATGATGGAGATCATGATGATGGAGATCATGGTGTCATGCCGGTGACAGGATGATCATGGAACCCCGAAGATGGAGATCAATGGAGCTTTATGATATTGGCCATATCATGTCACTACTATATAATTGCATGTGATGTTTATTATGTTTATACATCTTGTTTACTTAGAACGACGGTAGTAAATAAGATGATCCCTTATAACAATTTCAAGAAGTGTTTCTAACTGTGCACCGTTGCTAAAGTTCGTCGCTTCTAAGCACCACGTGATGATCGGGTGTGATAGATTCTTACGCTCACATACAACGGGTGTAAGACAGATTTACACACGCGAAAACACTTAGGGTTTACTTGACGAGCCTAGCATGTACAGACATGGCCTCGAACACGGAGACCGAAGGTCGAACACGAGTCGTATAGAAGATACGATCAACATGAGAATGTTCACCGATGATGACTAGTCCGTCTCACGTGATGATCGGACACGGTCTAGTCGACTCGGATCGTGTAACACTTAGATGACTAGAGGGATGTCTAATCTGAGTGGGAGTTCATTTAAATAATTTGATTAGATGAACTTAATTATCATGAACTTAGTCTAAAACTTTTGAATGATATGTCTTGTAGATCAAATGGCCAACGCTCATGTCAACTTGAACTTCAACGCGTTCCTAGAGAAAACCAAGTTGAAAGATGACGGCAGCAACTATACGGACTGGGTCCGGAACTTGAGGATCATCCTCATAGCTTCCAGGAAAAAATATGTCCTAGAAGGACCGCTAGGTGACGCTCCCGTCCCAGAGAACCAAGACATTATGAATGCTTGGCAGTCTCGTGCTGATGATTACTCCCTCGTTCAGTGCGGCATGCTTTACAGCTTAAACCGGGGCTCCAAAAGCGTTTTGAGCATCACGGAGCATATGAGATGTTCGAGGACCTGAAACTTGTTTTCCAAGCTCACGCCCGGGTCGAGAGATATGACATCTCCGACAAGTTCTATAGTTGTAAGATGGAGGAAAACAGTTCTGTCAGTGAGCACATTCTCAAGATGTCTGGGTTGCACAACCGTATGACCCAGCTGAATATTAACCTCCCTGATGAGGCGGTCATTGACAGAATCCTCCAGTCGCTCCCACCAAGCTACAAGAGCTTTGTGATGAACTACAACATGCAGGGGATGGTAAAGACCATTCCTGAAGTGTTCTCTATGCTGAAGTCAGCCGAGGTTGAAATCAAGAAAGAACATCAAGTGTTGATGGTCAATAAGACTACTAAGTTCAAGAAGGGCAAGGGCAAGAAGAACTTCAAGAAGGACGGCAAGGAGGTTGCCGCGCCCGGTAAGCAAGCTGCCGGGAAGAAGTCAAAGAATGGACCCAAGCCTGAGACTGAGTGCTTTTATTACAAGGGGAGGGGTCACTGGAAGCGGAACTGCCCCAAATACTTAGCGGACAAGAAGGCCGGCAACACCAAAGGTATATTTGATATACATGTAATTGATGTGTACTTTACCAGTAATCGTAGTAACTCCTGGGTATTTGATACGGTGCCGTTGCTCATATTTGTAACTCACAGCAGGGCTGCGGAATAAGCGGAGACGGCAAAGGACAAGGTGACGATCTTGCTGCGTCGGGAATGGTTTCAGAGTCGATGTGATCGCCGTCGGCACGCTACCTCTTCATTTACCTACGGATTAGTTATGAACCTTAATAATTGTTATTTGGTGCCAAGTTTGAGCATGAATATTGTATCTGGATCTCGTTTAATGCGAGATGGCTACTCATTTAAATCCGAGAATAATGGTTGTTCTATTTATATGAGAGATATGTTTTATGGTCATGCTCATGGTCAATGGTTTATTCTTAATGAATCTCGGCGTAGTATTACACATGTTTATAACGTGAATACCAAAAGATGTAAAGTTGATAACGATAGTCCCACATACTTGTGGCACTTGCCGCCTTGGTCACATTGGTGTCAAGCGCATGAAGAAGCTCCATCTTGATGGACTTTTGGAGTCTTTAGATTATGAATCATTTGACACATGCGAACCATGCCTCATGGGCAAGATGACCAAGACTCCGTTCTCCGGAACAATGGAGCGAGCAACCAACTTGTTGGAAATCATACATACCGATGTGTGCGGTCCAATGAGCGTTGAGGCTCGCGGAGGATATCGTTATGTTCTCACTCTCACAGATTGTAACGCTCCGGACACACCCGCCGGTGGTCGTTACTCCTGGCGGGATCTAGACTGGCCCCACAGATCAATACTAGTCTTTTCTGCGCACTTTGTCCTCACTCGTGCGCATCCGGGAGCAACTTCCCGATCGGTCACCCATCCTGACACTACTCCAAGCTGAGCACGCTTAACTTTGGAGTTCTGTCCGAATGGGCTCCCGGAAAAGAAGGAATTCCTTATTGATATGAGTAGTCTATCATCCCTAATAAGCCAGGCTATCACATACACCCCCACTCAGAGGAACCGACGTCCTCGTCGGGCCACAGGAACGTTCCCTCTTGGCACAAACGTCTGTGCTTCCAGTCCGGTACATGTGCCATGTCGGGTGCCACGACGGGTCACAAACGTCATGAACAACATGACCACGCACCTGTCCGCAACCATCCGTGTAACCGCGAGGGTCTCTTTTCGGCGGAGTCCGGGAAGTGAACACGGTGTTGGAGTTATGTCTGACGTAAGTAGTTCAGGATCACTTCTTGATCAATACTAATTTCACGACCGTGCTTTGCTTCTCTTCTCGCTCTCTTTTGCGAAATAGCCACCATATATGCTAGTCGCTTGCTGCAGCTCCACTTTACTACTCAGACCTTCCTATAAGCTTAAATAGTCTTGATCTCGAGGGTGTGAGATTGCTTTGAGTCCCATGACTCACAGATACTTCCAAACACGCTTGCAGGTTCCGATGAGGCGGTGCAGGTGATTCAACCGAGCTCAAGTGGGAGTTCGACGAGGAACGTGGTCGTTACTATGTGTCTTTTCCAGATGATCGTGAGTGGTGCCCAGTTGGGACGATTCGGGATCTGTGTAGCATTTGGGGTATCTTCTTCTATTTTGGTTCCGTAGTCGGACCTTGAGTGTACTCAATGATGGATGTTTAATTATGTATTGTGTGAAGTGGCGATTGTAAGCCAACTATGTATCTTTCCTTGATTATTACATGGGTTGTGTGAAGATTACCTCACTTGCGACATTGCTTTCAATGCGGTTATGCCTCTAAGTCGTGCCTCGACACGTGGGAGATATAGCCGCATCGGGCGTTACAAGTTGGTAATCGAGCCTTCCCGACTTAGGAGCCCCTACTTGATTGTTTGTTGACGTTGTTGAGTCTAGAATGGAAAATGTTTTGAGTCTTAGGATTATATATATCGGAGAGTAGGATTCTTTTTACTTCCAGTCCTTCGTCGCTCTGGTGAGGTATCCCGACGAGAGTTTTGACTCTTCTCTCTCAAATTTCACTAAAAAATTTTTTAGGATCACGTGGGTATCTTGGAATCGTTCCGATGGTTTTGTGACGAGAACATTGTTCTTGGTGCCTCCCGACATTTAGGGTTGTGGCGTGTCCCGGGAGTTGAGCTCCGAGGTGTTGTCGCCACAATTTTATCGTTGCAGATTCTGGAATACCGAGTTTTGCCGACATCGAAATCTCTTTTGTGCAGTTGTTGGTGAGATAACCCCGATAGCCCAAGATCTTGTGGCGAAAAGGGAGTATTGCCATGACTTGCATAACGGATGTTTTTCGAAGGTCGAGGTACACGATTTCCGAGGATTTCTTGGTTATGTGTTGACGGATGGATACAGCTGGATCTAGGTATTGTTAGTTTGGGTGATATATTTTGTGTCCCCTGTATCCCCAACACCAGATTGCATAACCAGAAAGTTTCGGGAGTTTATAGGTGGGAATTCTAGTAGCTTACAGGATATTCTTTCCGACAGATGTATGATTTGAGATTGGGGTTCAAAGTCTAGTGGTCCGCCCATTCACGGTCGATTTACAGTGGTCGCGAGACGTCTTAAAGAATCCTTGGCTATGCTGATTCGGGGACGTCTTGTTAGTCATTCGTGACGTCCGCTATACGTCGTGTCCGTGTGGGCCCCACCACGAACACTTTGGGCGAAATCTCTATCATGTGTTTGTTCCGGCTCATTCTAGAAGCCAACCTTTTGTTTTCAGTTGTGATATTCGAATTGTTTCTCAGTCAGATGTTATTTCCATATCTTTTTATAAGTGGCTTCTCTCCTTAATGGATGTGTGATGATTAACTTTGGAATTCATTCGTTCATTCTTGTTCGAATGTTTATTGTGAAGACTATATGTTGCAATTTCTATCCGTTGATTCTACTTATCTCTTGTCTATCAAAGGACTAACGGATGTCACCCTCTCCAGGATGGCTCCGCCAACGCGTCTGAATCCGGATAGCAATGATGGGGAGCAGTCGAACCCTCCACCTCCACCTCCACCTCCGCCTTCAGAGGCCTGGCAAGCTATCATGGCAGCCACCAATGCCAATGCTCAGATGATTTTGCAGCTCTTGCAAGAACGCATCACTCGGGCAAGGCAATCAAGGCAATCAAGGTCAAGGCAACAATCAGCCACACTTTGCTACTCTCAGTCAGTTTCTCGCTAATCAGCCGAAGTCTTTCAGTTTCTGTGTTGAGGCCACAGACGCTGACGATTGGTTAGTGGATATCTGCAAGCACTTTGACTGTAGCAATGTCGGACACGAGGACTTTGTCAAGTTTGCATCGTTTCAACTCAAGGATCAAGCTGCTGAGTGGTACCAACAATACAAAGATTCGAGAGGAGGCCGTGTCATTACAGGATGAGTTCCGCCGTGATTTCGAGCTCATCACATTCGAAAAGTGTTGTTGAGAGCAAGCGTGAGGAGTTCCGCAATCTCAAGCAGGGCAACATGTCTGTCTATCAATACAATATCCAGTTCCTGAAGCTCGCTTGTTTTGCTAAGCAAGATGTACACGATGAAAGGAGTATGATCTATCGCCGGAGGTGGTGCGAGAGAAGATCTGCAATTACCTCTTGTCTGTTTGAGCGGATAAGTATGATGATTTCTACAACATGGCTCTCAAGCAAGAAGCGGCACAGCTCAAATGCGAGGCTTCTAAGAAGAGAATCAGGGATGCATTCAGTCCTCCTCGTCCTCTCAAGTGGCAGCCAAGCAGCAGAAGTTTTACCTGCCCCTCCTCCGTTCCGCCAAATTTTACCAGCGAGAAGAACTCAGGTGGCCGTGGAACTTCCCACCCACCCAACCCAAGCTATCGTAACAAGTCTAATTCTCAAGCTCCAAGGTCAAGTGCTCCTTACCACCGTCCGCTCTCTGAGGTCACTTGCAACAAGTGTCAGCAGAAGGGTCACTATGCGAACAAGTGCTTCAACCAGAGGCGCCTTCCGCCTCCTCCTCCTGTGAAATCTTCCAGCAATGCAGTGGTCAAGCACAATCCAAAGTATGCCAAGGTCAATATGATGAATGCAGCTCAGGCAGAGGATTCTTCAGATGTGATCATGGGTAATCTTCCAGTTAATGATATTCCTGCAAAAGTCTTATTTGATACTGGTGCATCGCATTGTTTCATGTCTAGATCTTTTGTTGCAAAGCATGATTTCATTTCAGAAATGTTGGAAAAACCCTTGGGAGTTGTTTCTCCAGCCTCTTCTATGAGGGCTACCACAAGGATTCCGGATGTTTCTATCAAGATGGGTGATTATAGATTTCTGGCTAAACCATTTGTTCTTGGTGACTCGGATATTGATCTTATTCTCGGAATGGACTGGCTTTATCAGCACAAAGCTCAGCTTGATTGTGCTGCCAGGGAAATTCAATTGACTCACTCTTCTAATGATGTGATCATCTATGCCTCTCGTGATGAAACCATTCGGTTGTTTTCTCTCAATGAGAAGGGCGAACTGAATGCCATCTCTCAGATTCCAGTCGTTTGTGAGTACCAAGATGTCTTTCCAGAAGAGCTTCCGGGTATGCCTCCTCATCGGCCAGTTGAGTTCGTTATCGATCTTGAGCCGACATGAACCCGTTTGCAGCGTCCATACAAGCTTGGACCTGATGAGCTGAAGGAATTGAAGAAGCAGCTCGATGAACAAGAGCGTCAGGTTTGATCGCACCGAGTTCATCTCCTTGGGGTTGTGGTGTTCTTTTTGTCCAGAAGAAGGATGGCACGGACCGACTTTGCGTCGATTACCGTCCATTGAATAAGAAGACAATCAAGAACAAGTATCCACTTCCCAACATCAATGAGCTTTTCGAGCAACTCAAAGGAGCTACAGTGTTCTCTAAGCTTGACCTTCGTATGGGGTATCATCAGATTCGCATTCGTGAACAAGATATTCCCAAGACAGCATTCAGAACAAGTTTTGGTTCTTATGAATATACTGTCATGTCTTTCGGCCTCGTCAATGCTCCTCCAACTTTCTCTCGGATGATGAACTTCATATTCAACCCTTACACCAATGAATTCGTCTTGGTCTATCTTGATGATATTTTGGTCTTCTCCAAGAATAAGAAGGATCATGCCAAACATTTGCGATTGGTGCTAGACAAGCTCAGAGAGTACCAATTCTATGCTAAGTTCTCCAAATGTGAATTCTTGCTTGATGAAGTGCTTTATCTTGGTCATATCATCTCTGCCAAGGGCATCGCTGTTGATCCCGAGAAGGTGTCCGCAATTGTGAATTGGGAACCTCCTCAGAATGTCAAGCAGCTCCGCAGCTTTCTTGGTCTTGCAAGTTATTGCCGAAGATTCGTTGAGAATTTCTCCAAGATTGCAAAGCCTCTTTCCAACCTCCTCCAGAAGCATGTGAAGTATGTCTGGTCTCCCGAGTGTGACGTTGCTTTCAATACCCTCAAAGAGAAACTCGTCACAGCTCCTGTCTTGACTCCTCCTGATGAATCCAAGCCATATGAAGTTTTCTGTGATGCTTCTCTTCAAGGTCTCGGTGCTGTGTTAATGCAAGAGAAGAGAGTTGTGGCTTATACCTCTCGCCAGTTGAAGCCCAACGAGAAGAACTACCCCACTCATGATCTTGAGTTGGCGGCAGTTGTCCATGCATTGATTACGTGGAGACATCTCTTGTTGGGAAGGAAAGTGGACATTTTCACTGATCACAAGAGTCTCAAGTACATCTTCACTCAGCCCAACCTCAACCTCAGGCAGACTCGATGGGTCGAAATGATTCAAGAGTACAACCCAAGTATTGAGAATACTCCGGGCAAAGCCAATGTCATTGCAGACGCTTTGAGCAGGAAAGCTTACTGCAATAGCCTAATCCTCAAGCCTTTTCAGCGGATCTCTGTGAATCTTTCCATAGCTGAATCTTCAAGTTGTTCCTCAAGGCTTTCTTGCCAACCTCATAATCTCTCCTACTTTGGAAGATCAGATTACGTGAGGTTCAACTTCTGGATACCATGGTGAAGAAAGTGAAGCGTGGTATCGACAAGGGCATTTCCAAGTACAAGTGCTTCCATGTTGATGACAAAGACACTCTGTTCTTTGAGGACCGGATTGTGGTTCCTAAGGGTGATCTGAGAAAAGTCATTATGAACGAGGCTCACAATTCGCTTCTATCCATTCATCCCGGAAGTACGAAGATGTACCATGACCTCAAGCAGTCATATTGGTGGACTCGAATGAAGCGAGAAATTGCTCAATTCGTGAATGAGTGTGATGTCTGCAGAAGAGTGAAAGCAGAACACCAAAGACCAGCTGGTCTCCTTCAACCTCTTGCTATTCCTGAATGGAAGTTTGATCACATTGAAATGGACTTCGTGACTGGCTTCCCAAAGTCCAAGCGTGGAAATGATGCTATCTTCGTTGTCATTGACAAGCTTACTAAAGTGGCTCATTTTCTTCCTATCAAAGAATCCATCATCGCAGCTCGGTTAGCGAGCTATACACCTCGAGATTGTGTCCTTGCACGGCATTCCCCAAGTGATCTCTTCGCACCGTGGCAACATCTTTACCTCCAAGTTCGGGATTCTTTTCGAAGGCCATGGGCACCAACATTCGTTTCAAAGATCGCTTTCCATCCTCAAACAAGTGGCCAAGTTGAGCGAGTAAATCAAATCCTTGAAGATATGCTCAGGGCTTGTGTCATTTCTTCGGTATGAAGTGGGAAGATTGTCTTCCTTATGCCGAGTTCTCTTACAACAACAGCTTCCAAGCGAGTTCGGGCAAGGCCCCATTCGAAATTCTCTATGGCGAAAGTGCCGTACTCTCTCAATTGGTGCGAGACGGTGAACGCCAACTTCTTGGCAATGACTTGATCACAGAAGCAGAAGAAATGTGTCAAGTCATTCGTGAGAATCTCAAAGCCGCGCAATCACGCCAGAAGAGCTATTATGATGATAAGCACCGTGATGTGACTTTTGAAATCGGAGACCATGTCTACCTCCGCGTCTCTCCAATGAAAGGTACTCGCCGCTTCGGTATCAAAGGGAAGCTTGCCCCTAGATACGTGGGTCCTTTCAAGATCATTGGGAAAAGAGGCGATCTCGCCTATCAACTTGAGCTTCCATCCAACTTTGCAAACGTGCACGATGTGTTCCACGTGTCACAGCTTCGCAAGTGCTTCAAGACTCCTGAACGCACTATCAACTTCGAAGAGATTGACCTTCAAGAAGATCTCTCTTATCATGAGCACCCCGTTGCTATTCTTGAAGAAACCGAGCGCAAGACTCGCAACAAGTCAATCAAATTCCTGAAAGTGAAGTGGTCACACCATTCCGACCGAGAAGCTACACGGGCGCGAGGATCACCTCCGCTCGAGTATCCGGAGTTCTTTCAGTCCTAGATCTCGGGACGAGATCCTCTTGTAGTGGTGGAGTGTTGTAACACCCTGGATGTAAACTTCCCCTTTTTGGGTAATATATCATTTTGACCTCATCCAAGTCTTGTGGGTTTTTGTCATGCTTGGCTTCATGTGGTTTGGTTATGTGGGTTTTGATTTTTTTTCTTTGTTTTGCTCTTTTACCATTTTGCATTTGTGTCACTTGTCATCTTGCATTCCTTTCTTATCATGTGTTTGTGGTGTTCTCCCACATGTTATGTTGTGCATGTGCCATTCTCATTTTTTGCATTACCATCTCCTCCTTCCCTCTACTTCTTTCCTTTTCAAGGGCTATAATTTCCTTTCTCAATTAATGCTCATCTTCTCCCTGCAAATCTTGCTCTTTGCACAAAAACTCTCTGCCAAATATCTCCTCATTTGAAGTTGTTATGGTCAGGTTCAAAAATGACACAAGTTTGAAATATTTCCAAACTTGTCTTATTTTTCTACCTCTAAAAATGTCCATTACAATTTATTTAAATAGTGGAGAATTCCAGGAGTTTGGGGATATTTTTCTTTTCACTCAAACTCTTTTCATTTCTCTCTGTACTTTCTTTTCTCTTCCTTTTGATTTTTAAAAAGGAAAAAGAAAAGAAGGCAGCAGCAGCAGTGGCAGCCCAGCGAGTGCTCTCCACCTGGGCTCCGGCCTTTCGAAAGCCGGCCCAGCTCCCCTCAGCCCGCAGCCGAGAGAGAGCGCGCCAGCCCGCTCGCCTCTCTCCTCCTGCCTTCGCGCACCCACAGCCGCACTTACCCCCGCTAGCTCCCGTCCACGTGGACGCACCGGCCCCGCCAGGCAGCGACAGCACTGTTCTATACACCCACCTTTTCCCTCTTCCTCTCGCCATCGCCATGGGGACCCCGAGCACGAGGGAGCGTGAGCTCGCCCCGTCGCCCTAGCCCCCTACTTATCCCCTCTCCGCGTCAAGCCGACCCCTAGGGTTTCCCTCTCCCTCTCGCCGCCGCCGCCAGGTAAGAGAACCACCCGATTCGCCGCCCCCCGCTCCGTCCCGAGCGCATCTGAGAGCGCGCCTCGTCGCCGGCGTGCTCTCCGGCCACCCCAACCCTGCGGCCCGTGTCCATCGTCTTCCTCGTCGTCGACTTCGTCCACGACGTCGACTACGGGTGCCCGGATCGCCAAGTTCGTCGACGCCCCTGTTCCTGTCTTTTTCTCGGTCAGGTTCCCGGCGAAGTTCAGAGCACGACGCCTTCGTCGTAGGATCCCCTCCGTCGCCGTTTTCTTGTCCTTGGGTAAGGAGGTATAACCTACTTCCTCCCTGCTCCTTCCTGTCGTCGTTAGATCTCAATAGTGTAGGTTCCGGTCCGTGTTCTTATCGCGCTCGGCGTGCTCCGGCGTGTTTGTAGTTGTTGGGTTCAGAGTAGTTTGGCCGCGCGTGTATGCCGCGATCCCCGCTCGGGCTTGTCCCTTCATGTTCCTGTGGTGCCCTCTCGTGCGTACCCAGTTTGTACGAGGGCGCAGAGCCCCTGTAGCCGCCGTTGCCTCGCCGGCGTCGTTGTTTGTTTTCTCTGCCTCGAGTAGGGCCTGGTAGTTTTGGTCAAGTAGGCAGCGTCCCTGATCCTACCGACTCCCCTAGCCTAGCCGAGCTGGTTTGACCCCCGCTCTCTCACCGCGGCGACCTGGGTTCGAATCCCAGGCGCGCCTCCCCCCCTTTTTATTTCTGTTTTCGCTTTTCTCCGGTTCGTCTCCTCTGCAGTAGCAGTAGTTAAGGGCCCGAGGCCCTTCTCTGTCAGTCATCGCCACCCAGCCCAGTGGTAGCAGGGGCAGGGTTCCAACGGGGAGACCCGGGTTCGATTCCCCCCGAGGTTGGATTTCTTCCCCCCTTTTTAAACCCATATTGCCACTGTCTCTATGACAGTAGGGCCACCCTGTCAGCCTCTCAGCGCCCTCCTCCATTCTTATTTTTTTTTCCATTACCCCACGTTTCCATTTCCAGCTTTGTTTCCTTTTCTGTTTTAGGCAAGTCCATTTCTGGACATTTCCAAATCTGGAAATTGCCATTTCTGTTAACTTCCAGTTTAGGCAGGTTTTGACTTAATGCTTTTGTGTTGATTTCTCTACTGCAACCCTAACATATTATATATGTTTTTGGGGTAGAAAAATCCCACCAACTCAGTGGTGGCATTAGTTTCTGCATTTGGGCAAGTTTATGATCATGCCTTTTTTGCATCTTGTTTATGTGTTATTTTCATTGGGCATATTTATTTGCTTTATGCTTTGAGGTAGTTTGCACACGTGCATGGCTTTGTACATCATGCGGTTATGTAGGTTTCTCACCATTCTTGTTTTGCCCGCCATATCCAACCCGTGCATCCGTTTCCGGTGATCTCTATATCGATTTCTACCGAAATCATCTCATCTTTCCGATGGCATGCTTGGTTTGCCAAGATGATGCCTGGTTTTCCATTTACCTTCCGGAGCGCACATAAGCATTGCATATCCCATCACGCATATCATGTCATGTTTTGCATCATGTTGATTGTGCATTGCACCGTGATTTATTGTGGTTCCTTTGTTTGTGTTGTTGCTTTGGGTAGAGCCGGGAGACGAGTACGTGAACGAGGAACCTGTTGAGAACACTTTCGAGGATCAAGCTTTCGACAACTCTGAGAACATTGCAGGCAAGATGACCATACCCTCGAAATCACTTCTATCTTTGCTATGCTAGTTGCTCGCTCTTTTGCTATGCCTATGCTGCGATGCCTACCACTTGCTATATCATGCCACCCATTTTGCCATGTCAGCCCCTAACCATCCTTTTCCCAGCAAACCGTTGATTGGCTATGTTACCGCTTTGCTCAGCCCTCTTATAGCGTTGCTAGTTGCAGGTGAAGCTGAAGTTTGTTCCTTGTTGGAACATGGAGACGTTGTTCCTCTTTGGAACATGTTTACTTGTTGGGGATATCACAATATATAAATATATCTGCTATGGTTAACACATCTATATACTTGGTAAAGGGTGGAAGGCTCGGCCTTATGCCTGGTGTTTTGTTCCACGCTTGCCACCCTAGTTTCCGTCATACCGGTGTTATGTTCCTTGATTTTGCGTTCCTTACACGGTTGGGTGATTTATGGGACCCCCTTGACAGTTTGCTTTGAATAAGACTCGTCCAGCAAGGCCCAACATTGGTTTTACCATTTGCCACCTAAGCCTTTTCCCCGGGTTTTCGCGAGCCCGAGGGTCATCTTATTTTAAACCCCGGGCGAGTGCTCCTTGACGTTGGTCCAAACTAGACACCGTCGGGACCATTCCTTGGCAACATGGATTACGTCGGTTCCTGTGACGCTTAGCTTATCCGGTGTGCCAGAACGAGATATGTGCAGCTCCTATCGGGATTTGTCGGCACACGGGTGGTCTTGCTGGTCTTGTTTTATTGCTGTCGAAATGTCTTGTAGTCCGGATTCGAGATTGATCGGGTCTTCCGGTAGAAGGAATAATCCTTCGTTGACCGTGAGAGCTTATAATGGGCTAAGTTGGGACACCCTGCAGGTAATATCTTTCAAAGCCGTGCCCGCGGTTATGAGGCAGATGGGATTTTGTTAATGTCGGTTGTAGAAAACCCAAAGATGACCTCAATTAAAATACACATCAACGCGTGTGTAACCGTGATGGTCTCTTTTGGTGAGTCCGGGAAGTGAACACGGTGTTGGAGTTATGTCGGCGTAAGTAGTTCAGGATCACTTCTTGATCAATACTAATTTCACGACCGTGCTTTGCTTCTCTTCTCGCTCTCTTTTTGAAATAGCCACCATATATGCTAGTCGCTGCTGCAGCTCCACTTTACTACTCAGACCTTCCTATAAGCTTAAATAGTCTTGATCTCGCGGGTGTGAGATTGCTGATTCCTGTGACTCACAGATACTTCCAAACACAGCTTGCAGGTTCCGATGAGGCGGTGCAGGTGATTCAACCGAGCTCAAGTGGGAGTTCGACGAGGAACGTGGTCGTTACTATGTGTCTTTTCCAGATGATCAGTAGTGGTGCCCAGTTGGGACGATTCGGGGATCTGTGTAGCATTTGGGGTATCTTCTTCTATTTTGGTTCCGTAGTCGGACCTTGAGTGTACTCTGAATGATGGATGTTTAATTATGTACTGTGTGAAGTGGCGACTGTAAGCCAACTATGTATCTTTCCCTTGATTATTACATGGGTTGTGTGAAGATTACCTCACTTGCGACATTGCTTTCAATGCGGTTATGCCTCTAAGTCGTGCCTCGACACGTGGGAGATATAGCCGCATCGGGGGCGTTACACAGATGACTTGAGTAGATATGGTTATGTCGACTTGATGAAACACAAGTCTGAGACCTTTGAAAAGTTCAAGGAATTTCAGAATGAAGTAGAGAATCAACGTGACCGAAAGATAAAATTCTTACGATCAGATCGTGGAGGAGAATATTTAAGTCACGAATTTGGTACACACTTAAGAAAATTTGGAATCGTTTCACAACTAACGCCACTGGAACACCTCAACAGTAATGGTGTGTCCGAACGTCGTAATCGCACTCTATTGGATATGGTACGGTCTATGATGTCTCTTACCGATTTACCGCTATCATTTTGGGGATACGCTCTTGAGACAGCTACATTCACTTTAAATAGGGCACCGTCTAAGTCCGTTGAGACGACACCGTATGAATTATGGTTTGGGAAGAAACCTAAGCTGTCGTTTCTAAAAGTTTGGGGATGCGATGCTTATGTCAAGAAACTTCAACCTGAAAAGCTCGAACCCAAGTCGGAAAAATGCGTCTTCATAGGATACCCTAAAGAAACCATTGGGTATACCTTTTACTTAAGATCCGAGGGCAAGATCTTTGTTGCCAAGAACGGATCCTTTACGGAAAAGAGTTTCTCTCGAAAGAAGTAAGTGGGAGGAAAGTAGAACTCGATGAAGTACTACCTCTTGAACAGGATAGTGGTGCAGCTCAGGAAAATGTTCCTGTAATGCCTACACCAACTGAAGAGGAAATTAATGATAATGATCAAGGTACTTCGGATCAAGTTGCTACTGAACTTCGTAGGTCCACAAGGACACGTTCCGCACCAGAGTGGTACGGCAACCCTGTCCTAGAAATAATGTTGTTAGACAACGGTGAACCTTTGAATTATGGAGAAGCGATGGCGGGCCCAGATTCCAACAAATGGCTAGAAGCCATGAAATCCGAGATAGAATCCATGTATGAAAACAAAGTGTGGACTTTGACTGACTTGCCCGATGATCGGCGAGCGATAGAAAACAAATGGATCTTTAAGAAGAAGACGGACGCGGATGGTAATATCACCATCTATAAAGCTCGACTTGTCGCTAAGGGTTATCGGCAAGTTCAAGGGATTTACTACGATGAGACTTTCTCTCCCGTAGCGAAGCTTAAGTCCGTCCGAATCATGTTAGCAATTGCCGCATACTATGATTATGAGATATGGCAGATGGACGTCAAAACAGCGTTCATAACGGTTATCTTAAGGAAGAGCTGTATATGATGCAACCGGAGGGTTTTGTCAATCCTAAGAATGTCGACAAAGTATGCAAGCTCCAGCGATCCATTTATGGGCTGGTGCAAGCATCTCGGAGTTGGAACATTCGCTTTGATGAGATGATCAAAGCGTTTGGGTTTATGCAGACTTATGGAGAAGCCTGCGTTTACAAGAAAGTGAGTGGGAGCTCTGTAGCATTTCTCATATTATATGTAGATGACATACTTTTGATGGGAAATGATATAGAATTCTTGGACAGCATTAAGGCCTACTTGAATAAGTGTTTTTCAATGAAGGACCTTGGAGAAGCTGCTTATATATTAGGCATCAAGATCTATAGAGATAGATCGAGGCGCCTCATAGGTCTTTCACAAAGCACATACCTTGATAAGATTTTGAAGAAGTTCAAAATGGATCAGTCCAAGAAGGGGTTCTTGCCTGTGTTGCAAGGTGTGAGATTGAGCTCAGCTCAATGCCCGACCACGGCAAAAGATAAAGAAGAGATGAGTGTCATCCCTATGCCTCAGCCATAGGATCTATTATGTATGCCATGTTGTGTACCAGACCTGATGTAAACCTTGCCGTAAGTTTGGTAGGAAGGTACCAAAGTAATCCCGCAAGGAACACCGGACAGCGGTCAAGAATATCCTGAAGTACCTGAAAGGACAAAGGACATGTTTCGTTTATGGAGGTGACGAAGAGCTCGTCGTAAGGGTTACGTCGGCGCTAAGCTTCGACACGATCTGGATGACTCTAAGTCACAAACCGGATACGTGTATATATTGAATGGTGGAGCAATAAGCTGGTGGAGCTGCAAGCGAGGCGTCGTGGCGGGATCTACATGTGAAGCGGAGTACATGGCAGCCTCGGAGGCAGCGCATGAAGCAATTTGGGTGAAGGAGTTCATCACCGACCTAGGAGTCATACCCAATGCGTCGGGGCCGATCAAACTCTTCTGTGATAACACTGGAGCTATTGCCCTTGCCAAGGAGCCCAGGTTTCACAAGAAGACCAGGCACATCAAGCGTCGCTTCAACTCCATCCGTGAAAACGTTCAGGATGGAGACATAGAAATTTGTAAAGTGCATACGGATCTGAATGTCGCAGATCCGTTGACTAAACCTCTTCATGGGCAAAACATGATCAACACCGTAACTCTATGGGTGTTCGATTCATCACAATGTAACTAGATTATTGACTCTAGTGCAAGTGGGAGACTGTTGGAAATAATCCCTAGAGGCAATAATAAAAGCATTATTATTATATTTCCTTGTTCATGATAATTGTCTTTATTCATGCTATAACTGTATTATCCGGAAATCGTAATACACGTGTGAATACATAGACTACAATCGTCCTAGTAAGCCTCTAGTAGACTAGCTCGTTGGTCAACAGATAGTCATGGTTTCTGACTATGGACATCGATGTCATTGACAACGGGATCACGTCATTAGGAGAATGACGTGATGGACAAGACCCAATCCTAAGCATAGCACAAAGATCGTGTAGTTCGTTTTGCTAGAGCTTTTCCAATGTCAAGTATCTCTTCCTTAGACCGTGAGATCGTGTAACTCCGGATACCGTAGGAATGCTTTGGGTGTACCAAACGTCACAACGTAACGGGTGACTATAAAGGTGCACTACAGGTATCTCCGAAAGTATCATTGGGTTGACACGGATCGAGACAGGATTTGTCACTCCGTATGACGGAGAGGTATCACCGGGCCCACTCGGTAGTGCATCATCATAATGAGCTCAAAATGACCAAGTGTCCGGTCACGGGATCATGCATTACTGTGCGAGTAAAGTGACTTGCTGGTAACGAGACTAAGCGAGGTATTGGGATACCGACGATCGAGTCTCGGGCAAGTAACATACCGTCGACAAAGGGAATAGCATACGGGGTTGCTTGAACCCTCGACATCGTGGTTCATCCGATGACAACATCGAGGCGTGTAGGAACCAACATGGGTATCCAGATCCCGCTGTTGGTTATTGACGGAGAGCGTCTCGGTCATGTCTACATGTCTCCCGAACCCGTAGGGTCTACACACTTAAGGTTCGGTGGCGCTAGGGTTAATAGGAAGACTTGTATGTGATTACGAATGTTGTTCGAGTCCGGATGAGATCCCGGACGTCACGAGGAGTTCGGAATGGTCCGGAGGTAAAGATTTATATATGGAAAGTGGTTAAGCGGACTTGGAAAGTTTGGGGTATACTGTAATGTACAGGGCCACCGGAAGAGTTCCGAGGTCCACCGGAGGGGCCACCCCTCGGGGGCCACATGGGCTAAGTGGGAGAGGAGCCAGCCCCTGGTGGGCTGGGCGCACCTCCCACCTAGGCCCATCTTGCTAGGGCATGGGGAGGGGAACCCTAAAGGGGCGCCCTGGCTTGGGGGCAAGCCACCCTCTCCTCCTCCCCTTTGGCCGCCGCCCCGTCTAGGGTTTCCCCTAGATGGCCGCCCCCCCTTGCCCTCTCCTACTATAAAAAGAGGGGTGGGGGGGAGGGCTGCCAACACAATTGAAGGCGCAGCCCCTCCCCTCCCCAACACCTCTCCTCCTCCGCGAAAGCTTGGCGAAGCCCTGCCGGAGATCGGTCAATCCATCTGCATCACGCCGTCGTGCTGCCATTGGAGTTGTCTTCCTCAACCTCTCCTTCCTCCTTGCTGGATCAAGGCGAAGGAGACGCCGTAAATCCCGTGACGTGTGTTGAACACGGAGGTGCTGTCCGTTCAGCACTTGGTCATCGGTGATCGGAATCACGTTGGGAACGTCTTCATCATCACCACTCCCTCGAACGCTTCCGTACTCGATCTACAAGTGGTATGTAGATGCAAACTCTTTATCTTGACTCGTTTCTTAGTAGAACTCATAGATGGATCTTGGTGAAACCGTAGGAAAAATTTTAATTTTCTGCAACGTTCCCCAACAGTGGCATCATGAGCTAGGTCTATGCGTAGTTCTCTATTGCACGAGTAGAACACAATTTAGTTGTGGGCGTGGATTTTGTCAACTTACTTGCCGCTACTAATCTTATCTTGCTTCCGCGGTATTGTGGGATGAAGCGGCCGGACCAACCTTACGTGCGCTTACGTGAGACCGGTTCCACCGACTAACATGCACTAGTTGCATAAGGTGGCTGGCGGGTGTCTGTCTCTCCTACTTTAGTTGGAGAGGATTCGATTAAAGGGTCCTTATGAAGGGTAAATAGAAGTTGACAAGATCACGTTGTGGTTATTCAGAGGTAAGAAAACGTTCTTGCTAGAACCCAATTGCAGCCACGTAAAAGATGCAACAACAATTAGAGAACGTCTAACTTGTTTTTGCAGCAATTGACATGTGATGTGATATGGCCAAGTTGTGATGAATGATGAATGACACATTGTGATGTATGAGATCATGTTCTTGTAATAGGAATCACGACTTGCATGTCGATGAGTATGACAACCGGCAGGAGCCATAGGAGTTGTCTTTATTTTTGTATGACCTGCGTGTCATTGAAGAACGCCATGTAACTTACTTTACTTTATTGCTAAAACGCGTTAGCCATAGAAGTAGAAGTAGTCGTTGGCGTGACAACTTCATGGAGGCACAATGATGGAGATCATGATGATGGAGATCATGGTGTCATGCCGGTGACAGGATGATCATGGAACCCCGAAGATGGAGATCAATGGAGCTTTATGATATTGGCCATATCATGTCACTACTATATAATTGCATGTGATGTTTATTATGTTTATACATCTTGTTTACTTAGAACGACGGTAGTAAATAAGATGATCCCTTATAACAATTTCAAGAAGTGTTTCCCCTAACTGTGCACCGTTGCTAAAGTTCGTCGCTTCTAAGCACCACGTGATGATCGGGTGTGATAGATTCTTACGTTGACATACAACGGGTGTAAGATAGATTTACACACGCGAAAACACTTAGGGTTTACTTGACGAGCCTAGCATGTACAGACATGGCCTCGGAACACGGAGACCGAAAGGTCGAACACGAGTCGTATAGAAGATACGATCAACATGAGAATGTTCACCGATGATGACTAGTCCGTCTCACGTGATGATCGGACACGGCCTAGTCGACTCGGATCGTGTAACACTTAGATGACTAGAGGGATGTCTAATCTGAGTGGGAGTTCATTTAAATAATTTGATTAGATGAACTTAATTATCATGAACTTAGTCTAAAACTTTTGAATGATATGTCTTGTAGATCAAATGGCCAACGCTCATGTCAACTTGAACTTCAACGCGTTCCTAGAAAACCAAGTTGAAAGATGACGGCAGCAACTATACGGACTGGGTCCGAACTTGAGGATCATCCTCATGGCTGCGTGAAACAATATGTCCTAGAAGGACCGCTAGGTGACGCTCCGTCCGCAGAACCAAGACATTATGAATGCTTGGCAGTCTCGTCTTGATGATTACTCCCTCGTTCAGTGCGGCATGCTTTACGGCTTAGAACCGGGCTCCAAAAGCGTTTTGAGCATCAGGAGCATATGAGATGTTCGAGAAGCTGAAACTTGTTTTCCAAGCTCACGCCGGGTCGAGATATGACATCTCCGACAAGTTCTATAGTTGTAAGATGGAGGAAAACAGTTCTGTCGGTGAGCACATTCTCAAGATGTCCAGGTTGCACAACCGTATGACCCAATTGAATATTAACCTCCACGATGAGGCGGTCATTGATGAATCCTCCGATCGCTCCCACCAAGCTACAAGAGCTTTGTGATGAACTACAACATGCAGGGATGGTAAAGACCATTCTGAAGTGTTCTCTATGCTGAAGTCAGCCGAGGTTGAAATCAAGAAAGAACATCAAGTGTTGATGGTCAATAAGACTACTAAGTTCAAGAAGGGCAAGGGCAAGAAGAACTTCAAGAAGGACGGCAAGGAGGTTGCCGCGCCCGCAAGCAAGTTGCCGGAAGAAGTCAAAGAATGGACCCAAGCACGAGACCGAGTGCTTTTATTGCAACGGAGGGTCACTTTGGAGCGGAACTGCCCCAAATACTTAGCGGACAAGAAGGCCGGCAACACCAAAGGTATATTTGATATACATGTAATTGATGTGTACTTTACCAAGATCGTAGTAACTCCTGGGTATTTGATACGGTGTCGTTGCTCATATTTGTAACTCACAGCAGGGGCTGCGGAATAAGCGGAGACTGGCAAAGGACGAGGTGACGATGCGCGTCGGGAATGGTTCCATAGTCGATGTGATCGCCGTCGGCACGCTACCTCTTCATTTACCTACGGGATTAGTTATTAACCTTAATAATTGTTATTTGGTGCCAAGTTTGAGCATGAATATTGTATCTGGATCTCGTTTAATGCGAGATGGGTACTCATTTAAATCCGAGAATAATGGTTGTTCTATTTATATGAGAGATATGTTTTATGGTCATGCTCCGATGGTCAATGGTTTATTCTTAATGAATCTCGAGCGTAGTATTACACATGTTTATAACGTGAATACCAAAAGATGTAAAGTTGATAACGATAGTCCCACATACTTGTGGCACTGCCGCCTTGGTCACATTGGTGTCAAGCGCATGAAGAAGCTCCATGCTGATGGACTTTTGGAGTCTTTAGATTATGAATCATTTGACACATGCGAACCATGCCTCATGGGCAAGATGACCAAGACTCCGTTCTCCGAACAATGGAGCGAGCAACCAACTTGTTGGAAATCATACATACCGATGTGTGCGGTCCAATGAGCGTTGAGGCTCGCGGAGGATATCGTTATGTTCTCACTCTCACAGATGACTTGAGTAGATATGGTTATGTCTACTTGATGAAACACAAGTCTGGGACCTTTGAAAAGTTCAAGGAATTTCAGAATGAAGTAGAGAATCAACGTGACCGAAAGATAAAATTCTTACGATCAGATCGTGGAGGAGAATATTTAAGTCACGAATTTGGTACACACTTAAGAAAATGTGGAATCGTTTCACAACTAACGCCGCCGGAACACCTCAAAATAATGGTGTGTCGAGCGTCGTGTCGCACTCTATTGGATATGGTGCGGTCTATGATGTCTCTTACCGATTTACCGCTATCATTTTGGGGATACGCTCTAGAGACAGCTACATTCACTTTAAATAGGGCACCGTCTAAGTCCGTTGAGACGACACCGTATGAATTATGGTTTGGGAAGAAACCTAAGTTGTCGTTTCTAAAAGTTTGGGGATGCGATGCTTATGTCAAGAAACTTCAACCTGAAAAGCTCGAACCCAAGTCGGAAAAATGCGTCTTCATAGGATAACCTAAGGAAACCATTGGGTATACCTTTTACTTAAGATCCGAGGGCAAGATCTTTGTTGCCAAGAACGGATCCTTTCTAGAAAAAGAGTTTCTCTCGAAAGAAGTAAGTGGGAGGAAAGTAGAACTTCGATGAAGTACTACCTCTTGAACAGGATAGTGGTGCAGCTCAGAAAATGTTCTGTAATGCCTACACCAACCAAGAGGAAATTAATGATAATGATCAAGGTACTTGGATCAAGTTGCTCTTGAACTCGTGGGTCCACAGGACACGTTCCGCACTGTGAATACGGCAACCCTGTCCTGGAAATAATGTTGTTAGACAACGGTGAACCTTGAACTATGGAGAAGCGATGGCGGGCCCAGATTCCAACAAATGGCTAGAAGCCATGAAATCCGAGATATAATCCATGTATGAAAACAAAGTGTGGACTTTGGTGACTTGCCCGATGAGCGACGGCGATAGAAAACAAATGGATCTTTAAGAAGAAGACGGACGCGGATGGTAATATCACCATCTATAAAGCTCGACTTGTCGCTAAGGGTTATCGGCAAGTTCAAGGGATTTACTACGATGAGACTTTCTCTCCGTGGCGAAGCTTAAGTCCGTCCGAATGATGTTAGCAATTGCCGCATACTATGATTATGAGATATGGCAGATGGACGTCAAAACAGCGTTCCTTAACGGTTATCTTAAGGAAGAGCTGTATATGATGCAGCCGGAGGGTTTTGTCGATCCTAAGAATGCTGACAAAGTATGCAAGCTCCAGCGATCCATTTATGGGCTGGTGCAAGCATCTCGGAGTTGGAACATTCGCTTTGATGAGATGATCAAAGCGTTTGGGTTTATCTTGCACTTATGGAGAAGCCTGCGTTTACAAGAAAGTGAGTGGGAGCTCTGTAGCATTTCTCATATTATATGTAGATGACATACTTTTGATGGGAAATGATATAGAATTCTTGGACAGCATTAAGGCCTACTTGAATAAGTGTTTTTCAATGAAGGACCTTGGAGAAGCTGCTTATATATTAGGCATCAAGATCTATAGAGATAGATCGAGACGCCTCATAGGTCTTTCACAAAGCACATACCTTGATAAGATTTTGAAGAAGTTCAAAATGGATCAGTCCAAGAAGGGGTTCTTGCCTGCGTTGCAAGGTGTGAGATTGAGCTCAGCTCAATGCCCGACCATGGCAAAAGATAAAGAAGAGATGAGTGTCATCCCCTATGCCTCAGCCATAGGATCTATTATGTATGCCATGTTGTGTACCAGACCTGATGTAAACCTTGCCGTAAGTTTGGTAGGAAGGTACCAAAGTAATCCCGCAAGGAACACCGGACAGCGGTCAAGAATATCCTGAAGTACCGAAAAGGACAAAGGACATGTTTCTCGTTTATGGAGGTGACGAAGAGCTCGTCGTAAAGGGTTACGTCGACGCTAGCTTCGACACAGATCTGGACGACTCTAAGTCACAAACCGGATACATGTATATATTGAATGGTGGAGGAGTAAGCTGGTGCAGATGCAAGCAGAGCGTCGTGGCGGGATCTACATGTGAAGCGGAGTACATGGCAGCCTCGGAGGCAGCGCATGAAGCAATTTGGGTGAAGGAGTTCATCACCGACCTAGGAGTCATACCCAATGTGTCGGGCCGATCAAACTCTTCGTGATAACACTGGAGCTATTGCCCTTGCCAAGGAGCCCAGGTTTCACAAGAAGACCGAGCACATCAAGCGTCACTTCAACTCCATCCATGAAAACGTTCGGGATGGAGACATAGAAATTTGTAAAGTGCATACGGATCTGAATGTCGCAGATCCGCTGACTAAACCTCTTCCATGGGCAAAACATGATCAACACCAGAACTCTATGGGTGTTCGATTCATCACAATGTAACTAGATTATTGACTCTAGTGCAAGTGGGAGACTGTTGGAAATATGCCCTAGAGGCAATAATAAAAGCATTATTATTATATTTCCTTGTTCATGATAATTGTCTTTATTCATGCTATAACTGTATTATCCGGAAATCGTAATACACGTGTGAATACATAGACTACAATACGTCCCTAGTAAGCCTCTAGTAGACTAGCTCGTTGGTCAACAGATAGTCATGGTTTCTGACTATGGACATCGATGTCATTGATAACGGGATCACGTCATTAGGAGGATGACGTGATGGACAAGACCCAATCCTAAGCATAGCACAAAGATCGTGTAGTTCGTTTTGCTAGAGCTTTTCCAATGTCAAGTATCTCTTCCTTAGACCGTGAGATCGTGTAACTCCCGGATACCGTAGGAATGCTTTGGGTGTACCAAACGTCACAACATAACTGGGTGACTATAAAGGTGCACTACAGTATCTCCGAAAGTATCTTGGGTTGACACGGATCGAGACAGGATTTGTCACTCCGTATGACGGAGATGTATCACCGGCCCACTCGGTAGTGCATCATCATAATGAGCTCAAAGTGACCAAGTGTCCGGTCACGGGATCATGCATTACGGATGCGAGTAAAGTGACTTGCGGTAACGAGACTAAACGAGGTATTGGGATACCGACGATCGAGTCTCGGGCAAGTAACATACCGTCGACAAAGGGAATAGCATACGGGTTGCTTGAACCCTCGACATCGTGGTTCATCCGATGACAACATCGAGGAGTGTGGGAACCAACATGGGTATCCAGATCCCGTTGTTGGTTATTGACCGGAGAGTCTCGGTCATGTCTACATGTCTCCCGAACCCGTAGGGTCTACACACTTAAGGTTCGGTGGCGCTAGGGTTAATAGGAAGACTTGTATGTGATTACCGAATGTTGTTCGAGTCCCGATGAGATCCCTGACGTCACGAGGAGTTCGGAATGGTCCGGAGGTAAAGATTTATATATGGAAAGTGGTTAAACGGACTCGGAAAGTTTTGGGGTATACTGTAATGTACTGGGGCCACCGAAGAGTTCCGGAGGTCCACGGGAGGGCCACCCCCGGGGGCCACATGGGCTAAGTGGGAGGGAGCGAGCCCCGGTGGGCTGGGCGCACCTCCCCACCTAGGCCCATGCGGCTAGGGCATGGGAGGAAACCCTAAAGGGGCGCCTCAGCTTGGGGGCAAGCCACCCTCTCCTCCTCCCTTGGCACGCCCCATCTAGGGTTTCCCTAGATGGCCGCCCCCTTGCCCTCTCCTCCTATATATAGAGGGGTGGGGGGGGAGGGCTGCCAACACAATTGAAGGCGTAGCCCCTCCCCTCCCCAACACCTCTCCTCCTCCGCGAAAGCTTGGCTTAGCCCTGCCGGAGATCGGTCAATCCATCTGCATCACGCCGTCGTGCTGCCATTGGAGTTGTCTTCCTCAACCTCTCCTTCCTCCTTGCTGGATCAAGACGAAGGAGACGCCGTCGTCCCGTACGTGTGTTGAACACGGAGGTGCTGTCCGTTCAGCACTTGGTCATCGGTGATCGGAATCACGTTGGGAACGTCTTCATCATCACCACTCCCTCGAACGCTTCTGTACTCGATCTACAAGTGGTATGTAGATGCAAACTCTTTATCTTGACTCGTTGCTTAGTAGAACTCTAAGATGGATCTTGGTGAAACCGTAGGAAAAATTTTAATTTTCTGCAACGTTCCCCAACAATAGAGAGGACACTCGCTCTATTTTAACAGTATTATTACATCATTTTATCAGTGACACTAGGGTCGAGCAGGTGGCAAACGAGGTGTACCATGCATCGCAAGGATGAAGGCCGGGGGTGCTTAGACTGGGATGCTGAAGGTGGCTCTTTCAGTCCCTATCTCCCCCTGAAGTTTCTGTGGTAGCATTTGGGTTGTAATCCAAACTTGGTCGAGCTGGTCCTGCGTCCCCCTACCTACCTAGCTTATGTGGCGAACTTGTCTCCTGCTAGTACTGAGTTCGTTCTAGTAGTAGTTGCATAACTGCCCGTTTACACTGAGATGTTGTCAGATAATGGTTCTCTATGGTTGGGTTTCTTTAATGAAATCGGCGGGAACCCCCTCTTTTGGTATATAGAAAAAATAGTGGCACTAGCGGTGCCAAAACATTGCCTCAAATTAATAGTGCCACTAGATTGAGGTGCAAAATAATAACATTACTGCTTTATCATGGCAGTGCCAAAATAGTAGCACAAGAGAAGGATCAACATGCAGGATCTTTGGCAAACGGTCAGACCAAAAACGAACATACCTCGTGATGGGACCATATCTACAGTCAACGCCATCGTAGAAGGGATGCCACCAGTCACCAACATGGATGATTCAATTATGGGACCTTTTGGTGCAGTTCACCTAAAATGAAGCAATGTCCAATGAGCTAGCAACAGCTTCTTCTTCTTTTTTTAAGAAAAGGGCTCTAGCCCCGGTTCCATTTCCATCAGAAAACGAAACCCACAGAGCTTCTTCTTCATTAGTTGCAATAAAATTGAGCAACATCAAGGTTGGTCGTGAAGCTCCTCGAGAGTAGGCGGACCAGGACAATTGCATCTCTAAGGAAAAGAAGCAACTTATCTTAATGGGAAATTTAGCAGGACATGAAAAAAAGTGCCATTGATTCATATTACTAGAGGCATTACATTGAAAACAACATTGGTTTAAAGTGTCCTTACTTTTAAAAGTGCGACTGCCACATTTTACCAGTGGCATTACATAAGAGCGGCTTGGGGCAACAAACATCAGAAGAGGATATCTGGGTTGGTCCCATTTTTGTTCGGTATATAGCCACCTTATACTATGTGAGGCTAGCAAATCTAGTGCTGGACTTACTCTGTTGACTTGTCCCCCAGTCCCCACTTTCTTACCTTTTTCAACCAATAGATCGGGTTTATATTGAGTTTGTACTGCGTTCCCTTTATTTCCCTATTAGACCTAGAGACCAGTAGGATAGCCAGTCTCTGTTACTTTTCGCCCCTATTATTTCCTCTTTCAACCAAGTCCTAAATTCAGGTAACAAATCTTCCCCCACCACCACCCCCTTTCTTCCTTGTTTGAACCAAGTACTACTAGATTCGAGTGCATGAACTAGTTTTACCTTTTAACAGTAAAAAATTAGGTGGTTTTCGAACAGCCGATCAATCCTATATACACGAGGGGGCCTGAGAAATAGTAAAAGATACAAATGCAGTGATGTCGGGAGATCGGGAAGTAGAGCAAGGCCAGTTTCGAAGGAAGTTATACCTGAGGGTCGCCGGGATGTTGCTAGGTGGGCGGCGGGAGGCTGGATCTGCCCACACTACGGCAGCGAGGAAGATGGGGTGGGAGGCCCTCCCTTGCCAGCGATGCTTGGGAGAGAACGGCAAGGCATGCTGATAGGGACGCGCCGGCAGTGGGTAAGATCCGTCGCCGAGGACAACCGCGTGAACGTTGCACCTTCTCACCTTCCCCGGCGGAGAGGATCCGGCTGGATCTGTGACCAGCGGTGAGTAGAGAAAGAGTGTGTGGCTACCACTGTCGTGTTTAGATCTAGAGAGGACGAGACATTGTGAAGAGAGCAACACTAGCAAGCAAGCGCGGAGGCTCCTGCCTATATAGTGGAGTACTAGTTTTCTTTTGTCTACCGGCCGGAGCTATCTTGACCTCAGCAATGATTGTCGAGAAGTCTTCATGCACGTGCCCCGGAGGCGCAGTTGTTGTCATTTTGATCTGAAGCACCGGATTATAACATATAACATGAAAAAATTCCACATGACAAGAAATCATAACCTCACTGCCCAAAGGAGATGAATCCGGACGGACAAACTAGATGAGGATCAAAGCTCAAATTAAAGATAAACTCGTAGAAAAGGGGTCCGTTGATTGATGTCCTAATTAACATAGCCGGCTTGACCTAGTTGGCAGCCGAGTAGTCTTCGTGCATGTGCCCCCAATGACTAGCCCAACTCAGTTGTCGCTGTTTAACCTTCACAGTGATCCGAAACACATGACACCTAATTTTGCGAGATGACAAGAAACCTTTTTTTAGATTTCTCACCAGAACTACAGCCCTGTACAACACAGCCTGCGCGATATGTAGACGATAGCCAATCCAGGCATGTCTGCTGGAGTCTGGTCACATGCATGGACGAACTGATCTTCCGTGTCTTGCAGGGATCGTCCAGGTACCAACGTATGTACTCCTACAACACTTCTCTAGTATAACTATCGCTCGTCTCTCTCTTCTATTAAATCACCCGACTTGTGGGGGCCGGGGAGTGTGCCTATGGTCGGTCCTCAATTGTGGTCCCACATGTGTGTGCAAACGCAATATGACACGCGTTCCATTCGAAGAGCGGCGTGCCAGACCGACCGGCCGTCTGGGGTGCAACGCAAACGCGACGGGTGTGTTGTATACTCCGTACATGTGTACCACCATTTTCTTGAGGCTTTGCTCCATGGTGCAATCCATGGATACAAAATAACGTACATTGTACTATTTAAAAGTCGAGGGCGGGGCTTTTCCCGCGCGGTAGGTGATAATCCCCAAGTGCAGGGAATCATCGTAGCAATTTCCAAAGGTGGAAATGATAAGTATGGAGTGTCGAACCCACAAGGAGCTAAAGGTAAGGTCAAAATTCTCTAAAGTCCTATCTTCCACTGATACGACTCTACGAACACCGAACGTTTGCTTCCAACTAGATACGAGAAATAAAACTACGTTGTGGGTATGAAGAGGATAACTTTGCATGATATCGGAGAGCTAAAATATAAAAGTAGGTGATGTTATCATAAAGTTAGAATATATTACTAAATATTATAAATAGCGAGTATGGAATAATGATGGGTCGATGTGCGGAATTGTCCTAGGCAATTGTTAACAAGACCTACTAATACAAATTATGAGAATTTACCCGCACTCCTCTTCACATTTGCAGATAAGGTCTTCCCTCGTTCATCTTTTTCTCTCACAAGATAAACTACTCATACAAATGCATCTTGATGTTTCGTGCAACGCACGGGCATCTTGCTAATATGAATGGATTAGAAATGTTGCCAGGCGTGATTGCCCAAGACTTAAAAAAATGACAAATGCATTTTTAAAAGAACACATGGTTATAAATGAGAGTCTGCGCCATTTGGCTCAACGATAATCTAGTGTCTTGTAATAAGCAAGATGTAGCCCCACACACCGTTAGGAAAACTAGCCATGGGCAGAGCTTCATTGTTCTTTCATTCGTTTTTTTACTTTTGTTTATATTTTGAAATATTCTCGACACATATATTTCAAAACTAATTTACTTAAACTTTAGACGTGCTCATCGCACATCTACAAAATTTATAAGGGGTAGAAAAATTGTTTGCGCAATTTAAAAATGCATGTACCATTCAAAAAAAAATATTCAAAACATGTAGAAAATGGCCATGCCTTTCAAAAAATGTTTGAGGAAATTAGAAAAAGGTTAATAAATTTAAAAAGAATGACCATGTAATTTTAGAAAAATGTTTCATGCCATTCAAGAAAGTGTTCATGATATTTGAAATGGTAGTTCACATTTTCAAATTATATATTTGTGATATTAAAAAATATTTTGTACCATTAAAATGTTCATGAAATTTCAAATAGTGTTCATGTGTAAGAAAAGTTCATCACAGTTTGGAAACAATTATATAATGTAGAAAATGTTTGTATAATTTAGAAAAAATTCTCACCATTCTAGAAAAATTATGTGCATTTGATTTTTTGACATTTATTCATAAAATGTTCAAACTTGTATTTAAAAAGTATTCACATGTATTAAAGATGTTATGTATGTATACAAATAAGATGTAGAATGTGTATTGAAAAATTAGAGATGGATTTTAAAAAACAAAGATTTTTTTTTACAAAAAACATGTAGAAACAAAAGAAGCAAAATAACAACACGGAAGGTTTTAAAAGCGGTCTGAACCGATACATTAGAACTTTCCCAAAACCGCTCCATGGAGCTATAGTGTTGGACTGGACCGTTTAGTGCTGTCCCAGAGGGTAGCTGGGGCAATGTCTCACAACAAGCAAGAGGTAGCACCCACGCACAACCCTGATCAGGTCAACTAAATTAGCCCGGACAATAAAACAGAACAACAACCGCTGAGCTTGTGCGGAAAAAATGCAAATCTTGAAACACTCTATCCAATACGAGGGAAATGGAATTTGAGAAAACCGTAGAAAAAACAATGAATTGCTAAAGCACATCTAGATGTGCCCCTCTACCATTGATTTTACATGTAGATTTGAGCTGGTATTTCCTTCTCTCTTTTCTTTTCCTTTTCATGTTTGATCCAGTCACTTAGATGTAACATCTAAATGTACCCTAGACAGACCCAAACAAAGTACACTTCTCAAGTCATTGGAAATAAATTTTATTTGCATTGGAAGCATATTCGCTTGTTGACGGAAGCACAAATTGTTGAGTTAGAAACAAAATAAATAATATTTTACATAATTTAACCAGATTTTATGCTAGATTAACACAAATTTCATAAACACTGAAAGGAAATTCTCTAGTTGAAAAAATAGGTTCCGGTTTCTTTTGGGACAAAAGAAATACGGCTTGGGCTCTGAAAGTGCAACTATCCCTAGGTGGTTTTGGTAATTCCTAATTGAGCTAACATCTTTCCAAGACAAACATTTCAGGAAAAGCTCAATGAATGGCATGGCATGGATGAGGAAAGTGGATCCCTCAAAATACTAAGGATGAAAGGATTGGCTCAAGCTCAAAAGCTCAAGACTCTACATTTTACATTTTAGTGATCCAAGATCACATTGAGTCTATAGGAAAAGCCAATACTATTAAGGGGGGATGAGGTGTTTCTTAATGAGTTTCTTGCTTCAAGTGCTTAGTGATGTGCTCCAAAAACCCTCAACTACTTTCTCATATCCTCACATGACCTAAACCTAAAGTCAAACTCGGCCCCACCGATTCATTCTATCTGGCGCCACCGAGTTCAGATGTCATAGCCACTGCCACAAACCCTAGGCAAATCGGTCTCATCAATAGGGATCTCGGTCTCACCGAGATGGGATTGTAATCTCTCTGTTTCCCTTCGTAACGTTTCGGTCTAACCGAAGTGAGCGATCGGTCCCACCGAGATTGCAATGTAAACTCTCTGTTTCCCTTTCGTAACATTTCGGTCCCACCAAAATGAGCGAACCGGTCCCACCGAGTTTACCTGACCAACTCTCTGGTTAGCTTATTACCAAAATCGGTCTCACCGAGTTTGTGTAATCGGTCTCATCGAGATTACGTTATGCCCTAATCCTAACCATATCGGTCCTACCGAGTTGCATGTCGGTCCCACCGAAATCACTAACGGTCACTAGGTTTACTAAATCGGTCTGACCGAGTTTGTTGATTCGGCCCACCGAGATTGGAAAATTGTGTGTAACGGTTAGATTTTTGTGGAGGCTATATATACCCCTCCACCTCCTGTTCATTCATGGAGAGAGCCATCAGAACAAACCTACACTTCCAACTTACCATTTCTGAGAGAGAACCACCTACTCATGTGTTGAGGCCAAGATATTCCATTACTACCATATGAATCTTGATCTCTAGCCTTCCTCAAGTTGCTTTCCACTCAAATCTTCTTTCCACCAAATCCAAATCCTGTGAGAGAGAGTTGAGTGTTGGGGAGACTATCATTTGAAGCACAAGATCAAGGAGTACATCATCAACACACCATTTGTTACTTCTTGGAGAGTGGTGTCTCCTAGATTGGCTAGGTGTCACTTGGGAGCCTCCGACAAGATTGTGGATTTGAACCAAGGAGTTTGTAAGGGCAAGGAGATCGCCTACTTCGTGAAGATCTACCGCTAGTGAGGCAAGTCCTTCGTGGGCGACGGCCATGGTGGGATAGACAAGGTTGCTTCTTCGTGGACCCTTCGTGGGTGGAGCCCTCCGTGGACTCGCGCAACCGTTACCCTTCGTGGGTTTAAGTCTCCATCAACGTGGATGTACGATAGCACCACCTATCGGAACCACGGCTCAAAAATCACCGTGTCTTCAAATTGCGTTTGATATCTCCAAACCCTTCCCTTTACATTCTTGCAAGTTGCATGCTTTACTTTCCGCTGCTCATATACTCTTTGCATGCTTGCTTGAATTGTGTGAAGATTTCTTGACTTGCGCTAAGATAGCTAAAATCTGCCAAAGACTAAAATTGGGAAAAGGTTAAGTTTTTAATTGGTCAAGTAGTCTAATCACCCCCCCCCCCCTCTAGACATACTTCAAGATCCTACAAGTAGTATCAGAGCTTTGGTCTCCATTTGCTTTGATTTCCATAGATTTTGGTGGTCATAGCCTTGGTTACACAACCTAGGAGAGTATGGCGTCTAGCGAGGGAAATTATCACCGTAGAGGTCCTTACTTTGATGGTACTAATTTTGCTAGTTGGAAGCATAAGATGAAAATGCATATTCTTGGACATAACCCCGTCGTTTGGGCTATTGTGTGTATTGGCTTGCAAGGTGAATTCTTTGATGGGAGGGAACCAAACCGTGAAGCTAGCGCGGATGAGTTGAAGATGCTGCAATACAACGCTCAAGCTTGTGATATCCTCTTCAACGGATTGTGCCCCAAAGAATTCAACAAAATCAGCCGTCTTGAGAATGCAAAGGAAATTTGGGATACTTTGATTGATATGCATGAAGGTACTGACTCCGTCAAGGAATCCAAATTGGATGTGCTCCGAAGTCAACTTGACAAGTTCAAAATGAAGGATGGTGAAGGTGTCGCTGAAATGTACTCTAGGCTTGCTCTTATCACAAATGAGATTGCGGGCTTAGGAAGTGAAGAGATGACCAAGAAATTCATCATCAAAAAGATCCTAAGAGCATTGGATGGAAAATATGATACCATGAGCACATTGATCCAAATGATGCCCAATTACAAGAATCTCAAGCCAACGGAGGTCATTGGAAGAATTGTTGCTCATGAGATGTAACTCAAGGATAAGGAGGAACTTCACAACAAGTCAAGTGGTGCTTACAAAGCCTCATGTGAAGCTCCTACATCATCAAATGAGAAACAAACCTTCAATGAAGAATTGAGCTTAATGGTGAAGAACTTCAACAAATTCTACAAGAGTAGAAGCAAAGAGAGAAGCTCCAAATCAAGGTCCTACAATGACAAAAGATCTTCCAGTCGAGAGCGCAATTGCTACAATTGTGGGAGACCCGGACACTATTCCAATGAGTGTACGGCACCCTACAAAAGAAGAGAAGATTCTCCCAAGAGAAGAAGTAGAAGAGAAGAATCACCGCCAAGAGAGAGGAGGAGTAGAGATGATCGTTATGAACGAAGAACATCCCGGAGAAGCAAGGATTCGGAAAGGAAGGACAGGTCATCAAAGAGCTACACAAAATGAAGACATCAAGCTCATGTTGGTGAATGGGTATCCGTTTCCGACTCTGAACATCACTCCGAGAGAAGCTATCACTCCGACTCCGAACATACTCAAGATGAAGGTGTTGCCGGTCTAGCACTTGTGTCAACCAACTCCTACGACATATTTGATTCACCAAATGAAGGAATTAGAAGATGCTTCATGGCTAAAGGCCCAAAGGTAACACACCCCGAGTATGTTGATTTCAATAGTGATGAAGATGACTTGTTAGGTGATGATGATTTACTTATTGACAACTCTAGTGATGAATACTATGATGAAACGTCAATTAATCATGCTAATCAAGATAAAACGAATGACAATGATAAGTAGAAGATTGAGATTCTAACTAAATAACTAAACACTCTTAAGTTAGCTCATGAAACTATCTTAGGGGATCATCGAGAACTTTTGAGGACTCATGAGAAGTTACGCTTTGAAAATCTCAATCTTGAGCAAGAGCATGAGTTCTTAAAAGCAATCAATGATGATCTTCGCAAGAAAAGTTCTTCTTACATTGCCAAGCGTTTACTCTTATCTACTTACATGCCTCAAGTCAATTCTAGTAACAAGAACAAGAAGGATTCTTCCTCTAGTAGTAACAATAATCATGCTAAATCCAATATTGTTGCTTCTAGTAGTTCTCTTGATTCCACTAATGATTCTCTTAGCCAAGTTACACTTGAGCAAGAAAATAGCCTATTGAAGGGAATTATAGAGAAAGGTGTTTACAAGAGCCTTGCCGGGAGTAAGAAATTTGAGGAAATTGTACGCAAGCAAGGAAGGCACCGGAAGAATCAAGGTGTTGGTTTTGAACGAAAGTTCAATGCCAATGGAGTTGAGTGGGAAGAAGATCAATATCCCAAGACGAAGTTTGTTCCTCAACAAGAGAAGTATGATCCTACTTCCTTCAAGGGGACACAAGCTCAAGATGATCTTCCACCACAAGACCACAAGAAAAAAGGCAAGGACAAGCTTCAGAGGAGATTGATGCATTAGAAGAAGCTCCTAAGGCCTTGGTCAAGTGGGTTCCCAAGACTACGTCAAGTTCTACTTCATCAAGTATGACTACAACTCCAAGGATTCCCATCAACATGATGTGGATCTCGAAGAAGAAGAACTAGAGAGTTCTTGAGGGTGACTCCGCCAACATACTTCACTCATATCCTATTGGCAACAACAAGTGCAATCAACTTCCACATCTTGCACTAGTTCAAGGAGTCACAAACCCTCATGTTGGTAAGACAAGGGACAAGGTAACCTAATGCTTTCATGGACATCATATTGTGTGTGCATCACTCTATGTTTATGGATATACTTGTTTGTTCCTTGTGGGACTAACCCGTGTAGGTATTGAAAGTGCAACTCACTCCAAAGGATTGTTCCAAATAATCTTCATCAACATTGAGCATCCACATCTTCAACACCTACATGAAGTCATCATCGACAAAACCCAAGGTTAGTTCATCCCTCTAAGGGGGGATCTCACATCTAGGGGGAGCTTAACTCTAAGAATTGATTCAAAGCAACTCTAATGATGTGAACACATCAATGCATTATGTATAAGTGGTAACCCCACTTGAGCTTAAACGATGAGTATGACCTATGATCAAATGTTCTCATTTGACTCCTAAGTCAATATACTCATATATAGATGACCTAGTCATCGCCAATTGTTTGATAGATGCTAGAATTGGTTGTGCATGCTTTGCCACATATTTCATTTGCCATTTTATTGTGTGAGCATGTTGGTTGCATATTTAACTCATTTGAGGACATCCACTTGTTGCTTTGATTGATTGGCTTCTTTTTCTTTTGCCAAGTGGATGAACAAGAATGCCTAAGAACCTTCTCTAGCTATCTATGCCTTTCTTGTCTCAAACTCTATTCATGCTACATCACAAAATTTGATCAAGTCAGATTCGAACCACTCTGTGTAAGGAGCACTCGGAGTCCCCGATTCGTCATAGACTTAAACTTCCAAAACTTCTTTGTGTGTTTCGGTCTGACCGATTCTTCCATTTTGGTCATACCGAGATCACTAAGTCGATCTAGGTTTTCATCTCGGTGCAACCGATTTGAACATTTCGGTCACACCGAGTTGCTGTAACTGTCAACAGTTATGCATCTCGGTGCCACCGAGTTGTTCCACTCGGTCACACCGACAGGGTCGGGCTATATATACTCACGGGCAAAAATTTGGAAACTTTCTCCAAACCCCTTCGCCCACGCATAGCTCGCTCTGCCTCCAAGGTCTCCGGATCGTCGACTTCGTCGCCAGCCGCCTCCAGTCGCTGGTCTCCGCCGCCGTCAACGGAATTCATCCCCGCCGTTGCCGCCGTAGTGAGTTCATCGCCAAGCTAGGGTATGGACTCGATCACAGTGCTATCCCCGTCCAATTCCTAGCACATTGTGTTCATCATGATTCTTGCCACGATTGAAACAATTCTATCCAGTCAAAACAATCCTTAGATTGGATGTGAATTGAAAATTTAGGGTTAGGTTTCCGCCGAAACCATCTCGGACCCACCGAGTTGAAAAACTCGGTTCCACTGATTCGGCTAAGGCCATTGCACAAGTGATTCTCGGTCTGACCGAGAATTGCAAATCGGTGTGACCGAGTTTAGAACTCTGTGAAACCCTAGCAGTCTCGGTGCCACCGAACTGTGACTCGGTCTGACCGAGTTCACTAGTTTAGGTTCCAAAAGCTACTTCGGTATCACCGAGTTTGCAAATCGGTTGATCCGAAATGCTTTCTGTGGAAAACTAAAACTAAGTTTCTGAATCATTCTTTTGCAAAAACCTCTGTATTTTGTGATGCTCATCCATTCTATCTCAACTACATCTATTCACAGGGTCAGCAGTAAGTGTTTGCAGTATGTCAGACCAAAGTGACAGCCAGAATAGGGAAGAGGAGCAGATTCACATGAGTGAGGGCACTAGTCCCTCTAGCACCTCAGATGAGGGCAGCAGGAGCACTCCAAGAAACTTGCCCAAAGCTGCCACCAGGGCCAGAAGGAAGAGAACCTCAGACTCTGAGGATGAAGACTATGTGACAGAAGAAGATGAGGCTACTTCCAAAAAGATAGTGCTCAAGAAGGAGTATGGCTCAGCTGCATCCGCAAAGTCAGCACTAAAAAGGAAGGCACATGCAAAGAGGATTCCCACTTCCAAACCTAGGAAGGTTGCCACTGGAGAAACCATGAAGTTTACTATTGAGTCAGGAGATGAAGTTGTTGGTCAAGACAAAAAGAAAAAGAGAGTCAGAACCACTACTGCCAAAGTCCTTGCAATCCCTCTATGAGGAGAGACTCTGAAGTGGAAGAGGAAGAGGAAGAAGAAGCTGCTGCTCCAGCACCCAAGGCACAAAAGCTTATGGGTGATGCTATAAGGCCAGGGGCTGCATCATCAAAGCCCAAAGAAGCACCCAAAGATGCCTCCAAGGCCAAGTCTGCACCTAAAAGGAATACCAGGAGTATACCAGCTACTGAGAAGAACAAGGCCCCAGTGCGTGAAGTTGTTGCTGAGGAAGAAGATGAAGGACAAGTTCTGAGAAAGCTGAAACTTAAGATTCCAGACCACAATGATGCTCATCCAGTGGCTGAGAACATGAAGCTGAGGAAGGATGCAGGGCTCAGACAGTGGAGATTGTCTGATCCTTATGCAATCAGAAGGAGGACTGCTGTTGATTACAGGTTCCACACTAAGGAACAGCAGGATTTCTATGAGACTGTGCTGTTGGACAAGAAGCCCGTAGTTTGTGACATGAGGTGGGTAGACTGGAAATACATGAAGGCAAATGAGGAACACTACCCAAGAGTGTTTGACAGCTTCAAGGCTTGTGGAGTTGATGAGTTTGTTGGACGAAAGTTCACAAACTGGAATTATGAGCTCGTAATGCAACTCTACTCCACAGCTCGCTTTTATCCTGATGGAAGAATAGTCTGGATGTCTGAAGGTACAAGGTACCAGTCCACAATTGAAGAATGGGCCGAACTGATCAATGCACCAGAAGAGAGTGAAGATGACTTGGATGTCTACTCCAAGAAGAAGAAGGATCACGACTCTATGTCACACATGTACAAGGAGATACCAGATAAAGCACTTGAGACTTTCAAGTTTGGGTCTGTGCATTTCCTTCTGTCAGGGCTGCGAACGATCAACTGGATCCTAAGGCGCACTCTCTTGCCCAAGTCAGGTGACCATAACATGATCAGAGGGCATGCAATAAACTTGCTACACATATTTGATGTGCCTCAGAAATTCAAGGTCATGAGCCTCATAGTTGAAACTATCAAGAGGACAGCAGTAGACCAGAAGAGAAGCTGTGGGTATGCCCCACAAATCCAGGAGCTGATCAACTCCAAGATGGACACAGGCAAATACTTGCTGGATAAGGAACACTTTGCTATCTATCCAGATTTTGAGGACAATCAAGTAGTCATGAATGAGAATGAACCATCTTCAGTGCAAGATCAAGAGAAGAAGGAGAAGGCAAAGAAGGAGAAGGCTGCCAAGATGCCAACTTTAGAGGAGGCATCTGAGTACTTTTTGAAGAGCAAGCAGGACCAGCTTGGTTACTTAATAGCATCAACTCTGAGGACTGAGAAAGGGTTGGCCACCCTAACTCAAAACCAGGAGAGCCTGGAAAGAATCATGGAACAAAAATTCTATGACCTAGATGTGAAAGTAACTGAGATTCAGTCAGTTGTGGAGAAGCTTCAGGATGATATGCAGGAGAGGAAGGGCAAGACAACCACTGATGCATTTGCCAGAGTGCCTCGAGCTCAGAGATCAGTTGCAGAGCCAGTGACAGACACCAGAGCCACTTCATCTGCACCAGCTACAGCTCCAGTGCAATCAGCTCCAGCACCAACTCCTCCAGCTCCATCCACATCAATTGAAGTCTTCGTCCAAGGAGCCATCTCTACACCACCACCTGAAGATCAAGCCTGAGAGAAGAAATAGTACTATGCATTTTCTATGAACTTTTTGGTAACTTGTTGCCAAAGGGGGAGAAAAATGTATAGATCATAGGCTTCGAGAGAGAGAGAGAGAGTTTGCTTTTGTTCTCTCTTGTCTTCGTGGTTGAACTTTATTTGCTTTTGCTTGCTTGAGATACTACGTTATTGTCTGTGTGATACAATGATGATCATGTGTTTGATCATATGCTATCTTAATGCTTGTTAGATGACTATATCTCATTTATCTTTATATGATCATTCACTTTGCTTGGTGATGAGTGCATGTATTCAATCTCTATTATTTTGAGCGCTCCACCAAGATGTATGTGACATGGAAGAGTAACCCATGAGCCTAACTCCTTGTGCATTTGCAGTCCAAAGCAAATCTTAAACTATGCACAAATTTAGGGGGAGCTCTTGCTTATCACATACTTCTCAAAGCGATGATGTTTTTCAATCTTATTATCATTTGTCGAAGCTTTGATCTATATGTTGTCATCAGTTACCAAAAATGGGGAAATTGAAAGTGCAACTATCCCTAGGTGGTTTTGGTAATTCCTAACAACATATAGCTCATTGAGCTAACATCTTTCCAAGACAAACATTTCAGGAAAAGCTCAATGAATGGCATGGCATGGATGAGGAAAGTGGATCCCTCAAAATACTAACGATGAAAGGATTGGCTCAAGCTCAAAAGCTCAAGACTCTACATTTTACATTTTAGTGATCCAAGATCACATTGAGTCTATAGGAAAGGCCAATACTATCAAAGAGAGATGAGGTGTTGCTTAATGAGTTTCTTGCTTCAAGTGCTTAGTGATATGCTCCAAAAACCCTCAACTACTTTCTCATATCCTCACATGACCTAAACCTAAAGTCAAACTCGGCCCCACCGATTCTTTCTATCCGGCGCCACCGAGTTCAGATGTCATAGCCACTGCCACAAACCCTAGGCAAATCGGTCTCACCGATAGGGATCTCGGTCTCACCGAGATGGGATTGTAATCTCTCTGTTTCCCTTTGTAACGTTTCGATCTAACCGAAGTGAGCGACCGGTCCCACCGAGATTGCAATATAAACTCTCTGTTTCCCTTTCGTAATATTTCGGTCCCACCGAAATGAGCGAACCGGTCCCGCCGAGTTTACCTGACCAACTCTCTGGTTAGCTTATTACCAAAATCGGTCTCATCGAGTTTGTATAGTCGGTCTCACCGAGATTACGTTATGCCCTAACCCTAACCATATCGGTCCTACTGAGTTGCATGTCGGTCCCACCGAAATCACTAACAGTCACTAGGTTTACTAAATCGGTCTGACCGAGTTTGTTGATTTGGTCCCACCGAGATTGGTAAATTGTGTGTAACGGTTAGATTTTGTGTGGAGGCTATATATACCCCTCCACCTCCTCTTCATTCGTGGAGAGAGCCATCAGAACAAACCTACACTTCCAACTTACCATTTCTGAGAGAGAACCACCTACTCATGTGTTGATGCCAAGATATTCCATTCCTACCATATGAATTTTGATTTCTAGCCGTCCTCAAGTTGCTTTCCACTCAAATCTTCTTTCCACCAAATCCAAGTCCTGTGAGAGAGAGAGAGAGAGAGAGTTGAGTGTTGGGGAGACTATCATTTGAAGCACAAGAGCAAGGAGTTCATCATCAACACACCATTTGTTACTTTCTTGGAGAGTGGTGTCTCCTAGATTGGTTAGGTGTCACTTGGGAGCCTTCGACAAGATTGTGGAGTTGAACCAAGGAGTTTGTAAGGGCAAGGAGATCGCCTACTTCGCGAAGATCTACCGCTAGTGAGGCAAGTCCTTCGTGGGAGACGGCCATGGTGGGATAGACAAGGTTGCTTCTTCGTGGACCCTTCGTGGGTGGAGCCCTCCATGGACTCGTGCAACCGTTACCCTTCGTGGGTTGAATTCTCCATCAACGTGGATGTACGATAGCACCACCTATTGGAACCACGGCTCAAAAATCACCGTGTCTCTAAATTGCGTTTGATATCTCCAAACCCTTCCCTTTACATTCTTGCAAGTTGCATGCTTTAATTTCCGCTGCTCATATACTCTTTACAGGCTTGCTTGAATTGTGTGAAGATTGTTTGACTTGTGCTAAGATAGCTAAAATCTGCCAAAGACTAAAATTGGGAAAAGGTTAATGAGGGAGTCCTGGATTAGGGGGTGTCCGGATAGCCGAACTATCACAGTTGGCCGGACTCCTGGACTATGAAGATACAAGATTGAAGACTTCGTCCCATGTCCGAATGGGACTTTCCTTGGCGTGGAAGGCAAGCTTAGCGATACGGATATGTAGATCTCCTACCATTGTAACCGACTCTGTGTGACCCTAACCCTATCCGGTGTCTATATAAACCGGAGGGTTTTAGTACGTAGGACGAACAACAATCATACCATAGGCTAGCTTCTAGGGTTTAGCCTCTCTGATCTCGTGGTAGACCCACTCTTGTACTACCCATATCATCAATATTAATCAAGCAGGAGTAGGATTTTACCTCCATCGAGAGGGCCCGAACCTGGGTAAAAACATTGTGTCCTTTGTCTCCTGTTACCATCCGCCTAGACGCACAGTTCGGGACCCCCTACCCGAGATCCGCCGGTTTTGACACCGACATTGGTGCTTTCATTGAGAGTTCCTCTGTGCCGTCGCTGTCAGGAAGGATGCCTCATCCCGTCTTTAAAGACGACACCATTGCTAAAGGAGCTTTGGCCACCGGCCAAACTCTCCGGCTAGGCGGTTTTCTTATGACCGCTTGTTCGGCCGCCGCGCTGACGATGACTTCTCGGGTCATCGAAAGTAATCTTCACGTTAACTCGGAACTCGCCGAGCAGCTAGATCCGATGGAGCTCTCTTCCTTAAACGAGCTCTTGGATCGCGCCATACGCCTCGAGTCGCTATGACTACGATCAGATTGGGCCTAAAACCGATCCGAGAGAGATCAACTCTCCCCAGGCTACCCATAACGTTGCTGTGGTAGAGGAACAATACGGCGACTCTTCTCCTACCTTAAGGACTAGCTCTGTCCGGATTCCTGACCCCTCCATGCCAGATTCCTGCGGAGGGGAGGACACCACTCAAGCCCTGAACTTAAAGTCAGGCAGCGGGCTAGATTCATTGGACAACCTCCAAGAACCCAAGCTTCCAAGTTCGGAAACTTCTTGGCCCCTGAGTCTTAGATCGGAAGGGGTTCGGAATTTAATTCCACCCACCCACCCAAACATAAGCGATCTATCCCAAATTCGGCAAGAGCCCGGTGAAACAGCACATCATTACTGGGCCAAATTCCTCCTGGTTATGGACAGGATAAAGGATTGCTGCGAGGAGGACGCAATCTCATTCTTCTACAATAATTGCACGGACAAGGAAATCCTAAATGCCATAAGTCGTCATTGAATTACACGCCACGACTTGGCGTCCATAGTACGAAAGTATCATGCGATGGAGAGCGCCTGGAAAACCAAAATCAAATTTTGGGATAATCCGGCCCCGAATACGACCCTAGTCCGAAATAAAAGGGTGCATCATCACCAGGCACCTAGGTTCCATACCAAAAAGCAAAAAACCCCCAAAGGGCATGGTACCATACTGGAGGGATGGCTCAATGGACCCTGCAAAATTCATAGCACAGAGGGCGCCACTCCAACTCATAGCCTTAGAGCATGTTGGATACTACGGCAGGTGGCCAAAAGTGGCGAAGAGCTCTTAGCTCCAGAGCACCAACCCAGCAATACCAATACGGTATTAACAGTCTTCGAGACTTTCGCATCAAATAATATGCGGAAACGAACACTCCACAGCCTTGCCGAAGTCTACCAGATAGCAATAATAAATCCATGGAGTGACACGGCTATTACCTTTAACGCCAATGACAAAACTAAATTCCGAACATAACCTATGAGCCACGGTGAGCTATTAAGTCGCAAGTTTTGGCTGACTTCGTCGCCGAATGGGCCGAACTCCCTAAAGAGTACGACGCATATTCCAACTGGATCATGCACTTTGACGGCTCCAAAATGTTGGTCGGCCTGGGGGTTGGCGTCGTTCTGACGTCCCCAACCGGAGATACAGTCCAATACGTACTTCAAATAATGTACACGGACTCCAACAACGCAGCCGAATACGAGGCCCTTCTACATGGTCTCTGGATGGCAGTCTCCATGGGCATTCAACGCCTAGAGGTGCGCGGGGATTCGAACCTCGCGATATCCCAAATAAATGGGGACTTTGATGCCAAGGATCCGAAAATGGCAGCTTATCGCAATGTCGTCCTAAAAATGTCAGCTCGGTTTGAGGGGCTCGAATTTCACCATATAGCCCGGGATAACAACCAGGCAGCAGACGTGTTAGCACGCATTGGCGCGCGAAGCGCGATGCCCCCCCAACATCTTCCTAGAGAGGCTTTTCAAGCCATCCGTATTATGGGAGGAGAGTACGGAAATAACAAACCGGACCCAACCACACCGCCAAGACACCGAACATCCTCGACATAGTTGGTGGTTCCGCCAACGAAATAACACCGCCAACCCACGCAATAATGGCAGTCATTGCCCGTGAATGAACCATTCCTAGCCTACCTAACTAGGCAGGAACTTCCGAGGACCAAAACGAGGCCCGCTGCATAGTGCGGCGGTCTAAAGCCTATAAAGTCCATGAGGAGAGCTTTATAAGAAAAACACAACCGGAGTCCTTCAAAGGTGTATCTCCGAAGAGGAAGGGCGGAATCTCCTGGCTGAAATTCATGCCGGACTCGGTGGGCACCATGCCGCAGCACGGGCAGATGCTCGGGACTTAGTCCAACGATGCGTCGGTTGCCAGCTCTTTGCTAATCAAAGCCACATGCCACCCACCGCCCCCAAACTATACCCATCACATGGCCCTTCGCGGTCTGGGGGCTTGACATGGTTGGATCCCTTAAAGGAGGAACCCACAAGCAAAAGTACCTATTGGTCATGGTGGATAAATTCACCAAATGGATAGAGGCCAAGCCTGTAAAGACGGCCGAATCCGGACCGGTGATAGACTTCATATCAGGGGTAGTACACCATTACGGCGTCCCCCATAGCATCATCACTGATAACGGCACAAACTTCACGACCGACGAGGTCAAACTCTGGTGCAAAAACATGGGCATCAAGCTCGACTATGCTTCAGTCTCTCACCCCCAAACTAACGGTCAAGTTGAGCGAGCAAACGGTCTAATCATGAGCGGCATTAAACCCTGACTAGTGTGGTCCCTCAAGGAATCTAACACGCACTGGGTTGAGGAGCTCGACTCCATACTCTGGGGGCTGCGAACCATGCCGAATCGCACTACCGGATTCACTCCATTTTTTATGGTATACGGCGCAGAGGCAGTTTTGCCCTGCGACATAATTCATGACTCACCTCGCGTGCGCATGTACGAAGAAAGAGAAGCCGAGCTCGATTGGCAGGACAGTTTGGACGCCTTGGAGGAGGAGCGCGACGTGGCAAAAGCTCGTTCGCATTCTATCAACAGCAGGCTCGAAGATATCAAAGCGAGGAAGCACGGCCAAAGCTTACAATGTTGGCGAACTAGTTCTATGCTGCCGGACAAGAAAAAGGACAAACTCAAGCCCAAATGAGAGGGTCCTTCATCATCGACCAAGTCCCGACGGCGGAGCGCACTGCGTCTGCAACGCATCGGATAACCGACTCGAGCCGAACCCATGGAACACAGCCCGTCTCCGAAGATTCTACGCCTAGCGCCGGATTCTGAGTTCGTCTCCTTCCTCCGTCTATATTTTATTTTTTAAGCTGTCTTTTATTTCTCTCCTTCTTCCTCCTTTTTTCCGAAGCCGTTAAAGGCTCGTTTGCGCATTGTTTGCACACACTTGACGCGCTATCCGCGCTCATTATACCTAGGGGCTTCTTTAACAGAAGCATATTTATACGGGCTTTATGCCCAACACATGTGTCACACTTTCGCATGTACATTTTATTCACCATTATATGCATCGATATGACTTAAGTTTTGGCCAAGCTGGGTTGCCTGGCTCCTGTGCTTACCCCTCGCTCCCGATTGTTCGGCTAGGTGGTAAAGGGAGCACCTCTGCGATTATTACCGCCGGTCAGCGGACGTGTACCTCGACTGGGTGAAGCCGAAAGCTAGCGTTCTTAAGGGAATATTCGGTCGGTGAACTAAAAGATGATTTTTTATTTTTCATTTATCTGCCCCAGATGCTTTTCTGCTTTTTTAGCAGTCGGACATGCACTTTAGGGCATGCCTCCTGTGAAAGGAACTCCTAACGGAACTATTCTCCCCGGAAGATGTTTCTTACTAACCATGTAATATAACATAACTAGTTGGGCACTTATGCGATAAAACACTCATGACCCCTACGCTTTGGTCTCCACGCTGCCAGCGGTTTTTACATAACCGCAAGGGTATTCGGACACACCGGACTATTGGGTCCCGAGGTTGAAGCGAAAAGGTCCGCTACGACAAACGATCTACAATCCGGCTATAAGGCATTTTACATGTCATTTTAAATTACACAAATTGACTGATTGTATTCCTCTTCAATGCCATCTAATAGGCTGTCTAGTTTACAGTCCTGCTGGGAATACTTTGCGGCCAACTCTATTTGGCCGTACACTAAGCTCATAGGGATCTCCTTCCGTCGGGCCCCACAGTCCGACCTCGCCATGTGGTTTGGGTCCGCCGTACCGCGTCTTCACCATGGCCCAGCCTCCTGGCGCCTTGACGACAGCCGATATCTTCCATAGTCGGAGCGCCCGCCGTGCTCCTGAAGCTTCTCTACAAGCTCTCCAAGGCCTTCGGGCAGGGAGATAGATGGCCACAAGGCCTGGCGACGCTTTTCATCACCTGCCGAACTCGTTAGCAGTTGCAATAGCTCGGGAAGAAGGTCACCCGAAGAACCGGGCATTTCCTCTGCAGGACGACCCGTGAGCATACCTACAGACATAACTCTGTTAGTTTAATTCCTCGCCGAACTCTTTTTCAAAGTTCGCTCAAGCACTTACTATAAATGCCGCGACGAAGTCGCCGATTCTCCTTCACGAAGTTAGACAGCTGGGCATGAACATCCTTTAGTTCCTCACCCAGATGGGTGTTGGCATCTTGGAGATTATTTTTCTCTTGCCTCACCCTTGTAAGCACATTCTCGTCGGCCTTCAACCGGCGCAAGAGCTGTTGCTTGTCCGGATCTAGTCCGGCGCCATCTGCAATATTATTGTCAGATTTACACACACGCCGCACTTCACAAACTACTTATTTTTTGAAGCATATATTACCAGACGGGGTCTCTTTGGCTCCTCCTGTAGCGGCTAGTGCGGCCTCAAGTTGGGCCTTGCATTCTTCAAGCTCCTGGGACAGTCGGGTATTCTTTTTTGTAAGATCCTGCATAACAAATGATCCTTAAATCAATTATTCTAACTATTTTAAGTCTCGTGGGTTTACATACTGCTCCGTGGCTCTGGCTAGACCATCTTGAGCGGCACGGAGGTGCGCATCTCCTGAATTGAAGGCATTCAATGCCTCCTGGGAGAAACATGCGTCACGAAGAACTGTCCGGCGGCGCCTGTGATTCATGGCACTCTCCACCTCGGAGTTGGTGGCGGACAATCTGTCGGCATCCTCTGTCGGAGGAGCATCCGACGCACGCCTCGTGCTCGCCTCCGCTTTTGGACCCGGCTTTGGAGCCTGGCTGGCGGAGGCTCGATTGGCAACCTCTCCGGACATAGTCCGGCGAGCGCTCCTTTTCCTGAAAAGAGCACCAGCGTTAGTACGCCTTCCAGGAATCAATCCTGGGAATATGGTGACGCGCCATACCGTTGCGGTGGCGTTTCGATCCGGACCGCACTTCTTTTTAGCCTGCGGGGCCGTGCTGCCTCTTGTTGGCTAGCCGCCGCGGGCTCGGCCTCCTGCCTCGAAGGCACCCCCTGCGAAACACCATTGGTATACGGTGATCAAAAATAAGCACGGATGGGTCATTATCAGAGTATTGGACCTCGGTCTCAGTTACCAGTGAGGCTGGAAGTATTTCGGGGTAATCGGCCGTAATGGCAACCAAGGCATTATCGATGCTCAGTTGGTGAAATACCCCATCAATCAGCTCCACCAATATGTTCGGATCCTCTTGGGAGGTCGGATCGAGGAGCCGTTCCGGATCCTCGGGTTGTGGAGGCGGGCTGTTTATGTCTTCTACGGCCTGGCGCAGTTCCTGCGTCAAAATCACAAAATGAGATACCTAACCATGGGAATACGGATCAGATGTGCAAAAAAGAAATGTCCGCTTACCCAGCTTCGAGGATTGTTCATAGAAAATCCGTTCAATGGACTGACGCAGAGAAAATCCTCCTCTTCTCCCTTGTACAGCGCAGACAAGATCTTTACCAGATCGGTGACCGATCCCGGCCCCTTACGGCCATGACGGGTGGCATCGTCCTCCCCGTTGAAATTGTTGGGGAACGTAGCAGAAATTCAAAATTTTCCTACGTGTCATCAAGATCTATCTATGGAGAAACTAGCAACGAGGGGAAGGAGAGTGCATCTACATACCCTTGTAGATCGCTAAGCGGAAGCGTTCAAGAGAACGGGGTTGAAGGAGTCGTACTCGTCGTGATTCAAATCACCGGAGATCCTAGTGCCGAACGGACGGCACCTCCGTGTTCAACACACGTACAACCCGGTGACGTCTCCCATGCCTTGATCCAGCAAGGAGAGAGGGAGAGGTTGGGGAAGACTCCATCCAGCAGCAGGACGACGGTGTGGTGGTGATGGAGGAGCGTGGCAATCCTGCAGGGCTTCGCCAAGCACCGCAGGAGAGGAGGAGGACTTGGGAGAGGGGGAGGGCTGCGCCAGGGGCAAGGGTGAAGCTCCCATGCGCCTCCCCACTATATATAGGGGTGGAGGGGGCTGGTTTCTTTCCCTCCAAGTCCATTGGGGCGTTGGCAAAAGTGGGAGGAAAGAAATCACATCATTTCCTTCCCCAACGATTGTTATCCCCCCTTTTTAGGGATCTTGATCTTATCCCTTCGGGATATGATCTTATTCCTTCTAAGGGGGGATCTTGGTGCGCCTTGACCAGGGGTGTGGGGCCTTGCCCCCACTACCCACGTTCATGTGGGTCCCCCCATGCATGTGGGCCCCACTTTGGAACCTTCTGGAACCTTCCCGGTACAATATCGAAAAATTCCGAACATTTTCCGGTGGCCAAAATAGGACTTCCCATATATAAATCTTTACCTCCGGACCATTCCGGAACTCCTCATGACGTCCGAGATCTCATCCGGGACTCCGAACAACATTCGGTAACCACGTATATCTGTTCCCTATAACCCTAGCGTCATCGAACCTTAAGTGTGTAGACCCTATGGGTTCGGGAACCATGCAGACATGACCAAGACGTTCTCCGGTCAATAACCAACAGCGGGATCTAGATACCCATGTTGGCTCCCACATGTTCCACGATGATCTCATCGGATGAACCATGGTGTCAAGGACTCAATCAATCCCGTATACAATTCCCTTTGTCTAACGGTATTGTACTTGCCCGAGATTCGATCGTCGGTATACCGATACCTTGTTCAATATCGTTACCGTAACACATCATCCCGTGATCAACCCCTTCACATTGTTCACATTATGATGATGTCCTACCGAGTGGGCCTAGAGATACCTCTCCGTTTACACAGAGTGACAAATCCCAGTCTCGATTCGTGCCAACCCAACAGACACTTTCGGAGATACCTGTAGTGCAACTTTATAGCCACCCAGTTATGTTGTGACGTTTGGTACACCCAAAGCATTCCTACGGTATCCGGGAGTTGCACAATCTCATGGTCTAAGGAAAAGATACTTGACATTATAAAAGCTTTAGCATACGAACTACACGATCTTTGTGCTAGGCTTAGGATTGGGTCTTGTCCATCACATCATTCTCCAAATGATGTGATCCCTTTATCAACGACATCCAATGTCCATGGTCAGGAAACCATAACCATCTGTTGATCAACGAGCTAGTCAACTAGAGGCTTACTAGGGACATGGTGTTGTCTATGTATCCACACATGTATCTGAGTTTCCTATCAATACAATTATAGCATGGATAATAAACGATTATCATGAACAAGGAAATATAATAATAACCAATTTATTATTGCCTCTTGGGCATATTTCCAACAGTCTCCCACTTGCACTAGAGTCAATAATATAGTTCACATCGCTATGTGATCAACACTCATAGGTCACATCTCCATGTGACCAACATCCAAGAGTTTACTAGTGTCACTAAACTAGTTCACATCATCATGTGATTAAGACTCAATGAGTTCTGGGGTTTGATCATGTTTTGCTTGTGAGAGGTTTTAGTCAACGGTCGCAACATTCAGATCCGTATGTACTTCGCAAATCTCTATGTCATATTGTAAATGCTGCTTCCATGCTCCACTTGGAGCTATTCCAAATGGTTGCTCCACTATACGTATCCAGTTTGCTACTCAGAGTCACTCAGATAGGTGTTAAAGCTTGCATCGACGTAATCCTTTACGCCGAACTCTTTATCACCTCCATAATCGAGAAACACGTCCTTATTTACTCCAAGGACAATTTTGACCGCTGTCCAATGATCCATTCCTGGATCACTCTTGTACCCCCTTGCCAGACTCATGGCAAGGCACACTTCCAGTGCGGTACACAGCATAGCATACTACAGAGCCTATGTCTGAAGCATAGGGGAGGACCTTCGTCCTTTCTCTCTCCTCTGCCGTGGTCGAGCTTTAACTCTTAACTTCATACCTTACAACTCAGGTAAGAACTCCTTCTTTGACTGATCCATCTTGAACACCTTCAAGATCATGTCAAGGTATGTGCTCATTTGAAAGTACCATTTAGCGTTTTTTTATCTATCCTCATAGATCTTGATGCTCAATGTTCAAGCAGCTTAATTCGGGTTTTCTATTGAAAAACACTTTTCAAATAACCCTATATGCTTTCCAGAAATTCTACATCATTTCCGATCAACAATATGTCATTCACATATACTTATCAGAAATTCTATAGTGCTCCCACTCACTTCTTTGGAAATACAAGTTTCTCACAAACTTTGTATAAACCCAAAATTCTTTGATCATCTCATCAAAGCGTACATTCCAACTCCGAGATGCTTACTCCAGTCCTTAGAAGGATTGCTAGAGCTTTGCATACTTGTTAGCATCTTTCAGGATTGACAAAACCTTCTGGTTGTATCACATACAACCTTTCCTCAACTATAACGTCGAGGAAACAATGTTTTGACATCCTATCTGTAAGATTTTATCAATCATGCAGTAATTGCTAATCCAATTCCAACAGACTTTTAGCATCGCTACGAGTGAGAAAGCCTCACCGTAGTCAACTCCTTGAACTTGTCGGAAAACAGCTTTAACGACAAGTCGAGCATTCTTAATGGTGATACTTACCATCATTGTCTGTCTTCCTTTTAAAATCCATCTTTACCCAACGTCCTTACGACCATCAAGTATTTCTTCCAAAGTCATGGATCCTCTCTCGGATGTTATGGCCTTGAGCCATTCGTCAGAATCTGGGCCCACCATCGCTTCTTCATAGCTCGTAGGTTCATTGTTGTCTAGCAACATGACCTTCAAGACAGGATTACTGTACCACTCAGAAGTAGTACGCATCCTTGTCACCCTACGAGGTACGGTAGTGACTTGATCCAAAACTTCATGATCACTATCATAAGCTTCTACTTCAATTGGTGTAGGCGCCACAGGAACACCTTCCTGTGCCCTGCTACACACTTGTTGAAGTGACGGTTCAATAACCTCATCAAGTCTCCACCATCCTCCCACTCAATTCTTTCGAGAGAAACTTTTCTCGGGAAAGGACCTAATTCTAGAAACAATCCTTTTTGCTTCCGGAACTGAGACTGGAGGTATACCCAACTGTTTTGGGTGTCCTATGAAGAAGCATTTTATCCGCTTTGGGTTCGATCTTATCAACCTGAAACTTTTTCACATAAGCGTCGCAGCCCCAAACTTTTAAGAAACGACAATTTAGGTTTCTCCAAACCATAGTTCAAATGGTGTCGTCTCAACGGAATTACGTGGTGCCCTATTAAAGTGAGTGTGGTTGTCTCTAATGCCTAACCCATGAACGATAGTGGTAATTCGATAAGAGACATCATGGTACGCATCATATCCAATAGGGTGCAACTATGATGTTTGGACACACCATCACACTATGGTGTTCCAGGCGGTATTTATTGTGAAACAATTTCCACAATGTCTTCATTGCGTGCCAAAGCTCGTAACTCAGATACTCATCTCTATGATCATATCATAGAAATTTTATCCTCTTGTCACGATGATCTTCAACTTCACTCTAAAATTACTTGAACCATTCAATAATTCAGACTTGTGATTCATCAAGTAAATACACTCAGTATCTACTCAAATCATCCGTGAAGTAAGAACATAACGATATTCACTGCATGCCTCAGCACTCATTGGACTGCACACATCAAAATGTGTTACTTCCAACAAGTTTCTATCTTGTTCCATCTTCTCAAACCGAGGCTTTTCACCATTTTGCCCATGTGGTATGATTTGCATATCTCAAGTGATTCAAAATCAAGTGAGTCCAAACGATCCATCTGCATGGAGTTTCTTCATGCGTATACACCAATAGACATGGTTCGCATGTCTCAAACTTTTCAAAAACGAGTGAGTCCAAAGATCCATCAACATGGAGCTTCTTCATGCGTTTATACCAATATGACTTACATGGCGATGCCACAAGTAAGTTGTACCATCATTACTATCTTATATCTTTTGGCATGAAAATGTGTATTACTATGATCGAGATTCAATAAACCATTCCTTTAGGTGCAAGACCATTGAAGGTATTATTCAAATAAATAGAGTAACCATTATTCTCCTTAAATGAATAACCGTATTAGATAGACATAATCCAATCATGTCTATGCTCAACGCAAACACCAAATGACAATTATTCTGGTTTAATACTAATCTTGATGGTAGAGGGAGCGTGCGATGTTTGATCACATCAAACTTGGAAACACTTCAACACATATCGTCACTCACCTTTAGCTAGTCTCCGTTTATTCCGTAGCCTTTTATTTTGAGTTACTAACACTTAGCAACCGAACCGGTATCTAATACCCTGGTGCTACTAGGAGTACTAGTAAAGTACACAATAACTTAATGTATATCAATATACTTCTATCGACCTTGCCAGCCTTCTCATCTACCAAGTATCTAGGGTAATTCTGCTCCAGTGGCTGTTCCCTTATTACAGAAGCACTTAGTCTCGGGTTTGGGTTCAACCTTGGGTTTCTTCATTAGAGCAGCAGCTGATTTGCTGTTTCATAAAGTATCCCTTCTTGCCCTTGCCCTTCTTGAAACTAGTGGTTTCACCAACCATCAACAATTGATGCTCCTTCTTGATTCCTACTTTCGCGGTGTCAAACATCACGATTATCTCAAGGATCATCATATTTATCCCTGATTTGTTATAGTTCATCACGAAGCTCTAGCAGCTTGGTGGCAATGACTTTGGAGAAACATCACTATCTACGGAAGATCAACTCCCACGATTCAAGTGATTGTTGCACTCGGACAATCTAAGCACAAGCTCAACGATTGAGCTTTTCTCC